>CM060187.1:24346621-25569121 GCA_030549335.1 Pontederia crassipes
TGAGAATTCGGACTTGTGATACTCATCCAAAATCTCTTTTCTTAATGCTTTGTCCTTTGGGACCCACATACGGTTCTTGTTCCTAATTGCTCCGTCTTTGCCATACTTGAAATGATTTCTTTCTCTTTGGCATACATTGATCATTCTAGCATTTTTCGGGTCTTTTCGTTCAGTTTCAACGATTCTCCTTACTAAGCTTGATTCGATTACATGATGAGCCATACACATGATCCTTCGGCCACAAATGCTTGGAGCCCATTGCACTATACTTTCCACAAGGTTCCACTTGTGTACTCTCAAACATATAAGTGATCCTTTCCACTTGCGTCTTAGTGCATCGGCAACTACATTTGCTTTTTTGGGGTGGTACAATATGGAGAACTCATAGTCCTTAAGAAACTCAAGCCATCTTCTTTGCCTCATGTTCAATTCTTTTTGTGAGAACACATGCTTCAAACTTTTATGATCTGTGTACACTTCAAAATCTTCACCATACAAGTAATGGCGTCATATCTTCAATGCAAATACAACCGCCGCTAACTTTAGATCATGAGTTGGATAGTTGACTTCATGCTTCTTCAATTACCATGAAGCATACGCAACCACTTTGCCATGTTGCATAAGTACACATCCTAATCTGGTACCACAAACATCACTATAAATAACATAACCTCCACTTTCTAAGGGAATGACTAGTAAGTCTTCTTTTTAGCTCTAGGAAGCTTGCTTCATATGCTTGTGACCATATGAACTTCTCGCCTTTCCTTGTTAATTTTGCCTTAGGTGCGGCAATTTTGGAAAAGTCTTGGATAAACTTTCTATATACCTGGCAAGTCCCAAGAAACTTCTAATTTCAGTCACATTCTAGGGCCTCATCCAATTAGTCACCGCTTCAACTTTAGCCAAATCCACGGCCACTCCATGCCTTGATACAATATGTCCAAGGAACGTTACTTCTTCAAGTCAAAATTCACACTTAGAAAATTTGGCGTATAGCTTGTTTCTTCTCAAAGTTTCCAACACAATGCGAAGGTGCTATCTATGCTCTTCCGAGCTTGGTGAGTAGATGAGGATGTCTACAAATACGATCACGAACTTGTTCAAGTATGGATGGAAAACCCTATTCATCAAATCCATTAATGCGGCGGGTGTATTTGTTAGTCCAAAAGGCATAACCAAAAACTCATAATGCCCATACCTTGAACGAAAGGCCGTCTTTGGAACATCTTGCTCGGCTACCCTTAGTCAGTGGTAACCACTCCTTAAGTCGATCTTGGAGAAAAACTGACACCGATGCTAATTGATCAACTTGGTAAGGAATACTTGTTCTTCACCGTCACCTTGTTGAGTATTAAATAGTCGATGCACAACCTTAAAGAGTCGTCATTCTTCTTGACAAATAGCACAGGTGCGCCCCATGGTGAGACGCTTGGCCTAATGAACCCCTTATCCAAAATCCTCTTGCTCCTTTCTTAATCATCTTACTTGCTTTGGTTGCTGAAATTATCACCTTGACTTCTTTGGAGGGAATTCTCCTAATCATTGTAGGCTTTCCATGATGGTCACCTATAAAAACTCTCTTTTCTTTGCAATACATACGAGCATTATTATATGATAATCAGTCCATTTCTAGGATTACATCATAATCTATCATAGGAAGTAATATGAGGTCACATGAAAAATTCTTCCTATCTATTTCTATAGATACATTGGGAATATATCTTCTAGTGGCTACCATGCCGGTGGGAGTCACTACCTCTAGTTGACAATTAGTAATTAGAGGCCTTACTTCTAGCATGCTAGCAAATGCATGTGAGATAAAGGAATGAGTTGCACCCGAATCGAAGAGAACATTTGAATAGTGTCCGGCAAATATTACCTTGGGTCACATCATTTTCTCGAGTGGCTTCATCCACTTCCATGGCGAACACTCTTGCCGGAGCACTTGGAGGCTTTGCAACCATTTTCCCTTTGTTGCGATTATCTCCACGCTTCACCGGGTAGTCCCTTATATAGTGTCCCTCCTTGCCACATTGTAGGCATGTCCCGGCCTTCATGCGACATTCCCCAAAGTGAGTTCTTCAATAATGTGGGCATGTGGGCTTGGTTGGTTCTACCCTCTTTGGAGAATAGTATGGTGACTTCCTTAGACTACTTCCTTGGGCCTTTCCTTCATGCTTCTTGATGGCCTTTCCCTTGGCAATATTTCTTTCTTGGTACTTCCTTTCATGTTCAACGGCAAGTTCTACCGCATCCTTCATAGTGGTGCAGCGACTACTCCTAACCCAAGGTTGCAGTCCAGGGTTCAAACCATCGATGAACCTCTTCGTCCTTCGGAGCTCATTCTCATTGAGCTCCCCATACTTCTCCAGTCTCAAAAAGGTGTTCACGTACACATCCACAGTCATACTACCTTGAACGAGGTTCAGAAATTTGTCCCTCTTCTTCTCTTTAACATGATCGGGAAAGAAGCGTGCCTCGAACACTTCCACGAAACTTTCCCAATCAACTTCTTCTTCATTTTGGAAGGTAATCTTCAAGAGTGCCTTCCACCACGCTTTTTCTTGGCCGCAAAGGCGATGAGTGGCATACATAACTTTTCGATCTTCGGGCATCCCATGACTCTAAGGATATCCCCTACTTCCTCAACTCACGATTCAGCTAATTTGAGGTCTCTTACTCCATCGAACTTTGGAGGTTGGAGCCTCACGAACCTCTCAATGGAATTATCTGTTTCGTTAGTCTTTTGGGCATTTTGTGCCGCTCGGATTAATCCCTCAAGGAACGTGTTCCTTTCATGCTCCTCATCAACAATAACACGTCTTGGAGGCATCTACATTGACAATTAAATAACGTAGTAACATCATTAGCATGAGTTAAACATGGAAGAACATGTACCTTTAGGTTAGGTGGCACCTCATTAGGATTGCACATGGACTTTACACTTAGACATTTTACATAGTCATTTTAGCCAACCTATGGCTTAAACACATAAGACTTAAGACATAAGAGCCAAACCTAGCTCTGATACCAATTGTAACGCCCCCAAAATTCAGCCCCAATTTAGATCACTGAACCTTAGGCGACGTTACTTTATCTTTGACCTAGATACATAAAACATCATAGCGGAAACCTAATATGATAAACTTAAAATAAATAAATATCGTAAACAGCGGAGACTTCAACATATAAATACAAACCCAAGATAACATACTGGCCCATGAGCCTAATAGGCTCTAACGTATCTCTAACAAAGGGTTCACATACATAAATGAGTTCTAGTAAAGTACATGACTCCATAAGGCTCACAAGCCATACATAAATCACTCTTACAAGAGTTCATCAAAATGACATAATGTAAGTAAGATAACTTGGGTCGTAATCCGACCCGTCCATGTGCAATGTCTTCGTCATAAGGCCCTCGCCGTCGAATCTAAGACTCATCCATACCTGCACGGATCCATAGGGTGCAGGAGATTTCTCCCGTTAGAGTATATTGAGGCCCATGCATACTATGATCTTATAACATAATCTCTACATGCCATGACATATGCATATCATCATTGTGGAACATAAATCATATGCATGCTATGAGCTACTTATGCATACTATATGGCATGTGAGCATATCATCATGGTAAGATAAGATAAACATGTAACATCATAATCTTTAGGTCAAACATGTCATAACTTATTGTCATACCTATCATTATGCTAATGCATATTATAATCTTATCTTACTTTACTTTGTCATCTTTGTTCATGTCATGATATGATGTGACAAATGGACATTTATATTGCATCTTCATAGATGCATACTTCTTCATACTTCTTTAACATCTTTAACTTTATAACTCAAGTCATTTATCATTCGTCTTTTCATCTTTCATCTTTACTTACATACTTTCTTATCTTGTTGATTGGGAAGAACATGTTGAATTCGTGGGAATTGGCTAGCTAAACCATGATTGGGTTCGCGGGTAGCCACTAGAGACGCCATGCTTAGCGGTGGAACTCGCCTCCGAGTTTCGCGTAGGCCCAATAGAGACGCCACAATCAATGGTGGAACTCGCCTCAACTTATGGAAACACCACACTCAAGGGTGAAACTCGTTTTCCCGAAAAATGCCATCACTTAGAGGCGGAACCCATTTCTCCTCCTCGATTACAACAAGACACCTTCATGCCAATCCGTCTTTTATTTACATTCATCAACACATGCAATCATTCACCACATGTTGCATGTTTTAACCCAATTTAAGGTCATACATACTTCAAATCAAACTAAATGTGGACATTCAATCATAACCAATCATCACCCCAGAACGGACGACCATTTTTTGTCTCGGTCGACCGCTGGACTAGTATCGAGCGACCGATCGGATCATCGGTCAACCATTATGGTCTTTTCGGATGATTGAAATTGAGGTTCGGTTAGACCGCTAATCACATAATGTAACGACTATACACATCGGACGACCGCTGAAGTATCGGTAGACCGTTACATGACTTTCAGACGACCACTCAAATCGGACGACCGCTGGAAAATCGGTCGATCGTTACATGACTTTCGGACAACCAAAATAGGGCATTTGGTCGACCGCTAATCACAGAATCTAATGACCCTTCAAATCGGACGACTGCTGGTATATCGGTCGACCGTTACTTGGCTTTCGGACGATCAAGACAGGGTGTTTGATCGACCGCTAATCACAAAATGTGTCGACCCTTCCAAAACGGATGATCATTGGGAAAGCGGTCGATCGTTGGACAGAGTACAAGACTATAATGGTCTCCAGAACGGTTGATCGATACCTTATCGATCGCCCGTTCTGGGCCAACAGACACAATTTTTACATCATCTTCTTTACAATCTTGCATACTTTTACATATTGATCACAAAAATGATTCCAGACAACATATGAAACATTTCTAGCATTCTAATAGTAAAGTAAACAGGGTATTCACGTGAGAATATCAAACATGCTAATCACAACAATCTTTTCTCCCTCCTTTTAGTTACTGTTCACGAGCTCAAAGGGACTGATAGAGTGAAATGATGATTTGGGTGAGCTAATAGAGAGAAGATTGAGTGGGAGCTATGCTTACTGTTGCTCAATATGGCTCCTTGTGTGTGCTGGCCGAGAGAGAGCAAGAAGATTAATACTGTAGCTACAGTGCTCGTGGAGAGAGAGTGTGAGGTGGAAGTGAGTGGTCACTGCAGCTACAGTGGGAAGCTTGGGCAAATTTCGGCCGCATGGAGCGAGTGAAAAGGATTTAGGGTATTAAACTATATTATGAATAGTAATGGGCTTTGGGCTGGAGGCGCGTGCGGCCCGTGTCTTTTCTTTTTCCCTTTTTTTTGAATTCTTAGGATATTACAATTATAGTATTCAATTAAATGAGTGAAGAACTATCAAATCAAGTATCTATATAGTAAGTTATTTGCAAAATAGTGAGTAGTTGTCATGTTGTTTTTAAAAATAATATGGTTAGTTTGTAAATTATACTTTTATTAATACTAACTATATAAAAGTCTAAAATTTTATGTGGGATTATTGATTCTGTAATTTGTCTCTCCCATTTAGAATTTCTCAAAAATGAACTTCTACAACGCTTCATCTTTGCCACCCTCTCAAAAAAGTGTATTCATTTTTCCTCTTTTTTTTATTTATATGGTTCTATCTTTGAGTTAATCTTTTAAGATTGGGTTATTTATTCCTGAAGTAAAATTAGAAACTGAAGCATTGAGTTGTTTTCTATTTGATCCAAATGTGAATATTAGTTGGTTTAGTAGCTCAAATTGAATCCTCCATTGATCATATTGTCTCGTACTGTCTCAGCGTAACTAAAAAAGAAAGAATCTATTATTGAATAAAAGTAACTTCTAAAGAAATTGGTAAAAATAAAGAGACCCCACTTTTTTTTCAGGTGCATACCTTCTCCAGCGCTTGATTTTTCCCACCCTCTCAAAAAGCTATATTCTCATTTCCTCTCTTTTATTTTATGTGGTTATATCTTTGAGTTACTACTTGAACTTGGTTTCACATGTGAGTGAGCAACCATTCCAATCAATTTCAACACTAATAAAAAGAATTACATACTTCTAGTAGTATTTGGAGTTAGAAGAATATATTGTATTTGTATTTGGACTTAGAAGAATATATTGTATTAGGCAATGTTGCCTATATTGTTTTGTACAATTCACTTATCAATAATGTTTTGAGAACCGAACTGGACTTCGGTTTTTTTTATTTTTATTTTTTTTTAATAAAAAGGAAAGTAAATAAGAGAAAATAGAAAGTATTAAAACTGAATTATAAAATTCTTAGAATAAAAAAGGAAATAATTGATAAGATATTTGAAAATTAATAGGAGATAACCCCAAATTATAGGAGATTTGAAAATTAATAGGAGAAAAAAAGGAAACATAATAATTGATGGAAAGAAAAAATAAAGTAAAATTGAATAATAGGAAAGTTAATTCATTTGATAATAATAATAACAACATAATAATAAACATTATTTTTTAAAGGATTATTTTCATAAATCACCCCTAAACTATCACGATTTTCTACATCTAATCTCAAATTGAATTTATTTTTTGGGATCCCTAAACTATCACGACTTTTTCACTTTAGTAGTTCTGACCAACTAAATTTTCCAGAACGTAGAGGAGGTGCACTTATGTTACATTTTCTGTCAGATTTCTTTTTCTCATTTATCATAAGACTAAATTGCCCCTTCCTCCATAACACACCAAATAATAAACATAAAAAATAAAAATAAAAGAAAAAATGGAACACTTAATTTTTAGGGCCGGATTGGAGGGGGACGACCGGCGCAAGGAATATTTTTTCTTTTTTTTTATTTTTTTATATTTATTATTTGATGTGTTATGGAGGGAGGGGTAGTTTAATCTTTTAAATCAAAACTAACAAAAAATGTAGCAGAAGTGGACCGGAGGACGAAAATGGAAAAGTCGCGATAGTTTAGGGATTCAAAAAATATAAGTTCCTAGTTTGATATTAGATGTGAAAAATCGTGATAGTATCATTAGTAGTTATTGTTACTTTTCTTGTATAAAGTGTTCAAATGGGGATATTTGATAACACATTTAGATACATTGAACTACTTTTTGGATAAGTTTTAAAAATTATACACTAGAGAGGTATTTCATGAGCGGATCTTCCATGCGGATTACTACCGATATCCTATGATCGACATTTTTACTAATTTCAACATCTTTATATATAGGAGACCACATTGTTTGTGCTAATATAAATTAAATATTATCGATTGAATGTGAATAACAATAAGCAGTTGGTCCTAGCTTGAGTATATTTTCTAACGTCATATAACTCTATTTTAGTTTTGGTATTTCAAAATCAACGTATTGTGAAATCCACATTAAAAAATTTGCTTGATACTACTTTCTATTGTTCATTTTAAATTGTTCATGAAGTATTCCTAGTGCCTTTGTGGATGTACTAGCCTACTGAGCAATTTAATTATCCATTATCCTACTATGGGTAGAAGTATTTCATTTCATTTTGTTTCTCTTGTAGCAAATTACTCTTTATCCAATAGTTTCGGACGTTGAAACTTTATATTCGATATTTAAACATTTTTTCTTTGAAAATTTAATTTTTGTTGCCAATCTACTAGGTTTGCATTCTTTTATACATAAATTTTTGCATTGTTATCCAAATGAATTGAATTTTTATTTTCTGGAAGGTCAAGAAAGTCATATACAACTTTCAAATTCACTCTCAATTTTTATGAAAATGTAGTCAAATATTAAGTGAAACTTTAGTACATAAAATTGTCCATTATAAATTAAAATTTTGAAACTGCACTCTTTTTTACATAATTATACAAATGAGACTATTCTTGGCTAACTAAAAAGTTAAAAAATTATCTATGACTTTTATATTCTTATTAATCCAAATTTAGTGGAACATAATCAAATATGGTTCAAAAATAGAGTACATAAAACTATTTATTTTAAATTAAAATTTTTCAACACGTCAAATTGATAATCCTAAATATTCGAGATTTATATCATCAAAATATAATCAATTAAATAACTAATTTAAAATTGAGAAAGATGAGATAGAGAAATATTCATTGGTGCTATATTGAATTTGTAATGTGATTGGCGATGCATACATACATACATACAAAAACACAAAAACTATACGTAAATAATACATGAGTCGTTTTGGGCATGAAAATAAAGGGAATATAAGGCATAATCAGTTAAATGATTATTTAAGCAACTTTATATTTTTCATACCATAATATTAGCTCTCATGATATTGATATTTTATTGTCTATGTTTTTTTCTTTTCATATATCATATATAGTACTAGTGCACATGATACTAGAGTGTTATAAAAATTTAATAAATGATAATATGTGTTTACTTGTTGATTAAGTAGTTATGTCTTCTTAATAGGTTATAAGTGATTTTGTATTCCTCACATGTCTACTCCGAGCTCTCAAGTAGTTAAGTGATTGCATATTTGTATTAGGTCATAGTTATTCTAATATGTTACTCATGTGCCAACAAAAGATGTTGGCTTAATAGCGCTCATCATGGGTCAACCACTCCAAGGCACTTCGATATATATATATATTGATAATGTCTTGAATCTAAATCTAGTTGTAACCCTAGATGAGCCAGTCACTTCAGCAATGGGGGCGGCGAAGCCGCCCGTCCCTTATGGGGGTCCCGCTGTCCGGATAGGGTCTAGGGTGGATCCCCTCCGTGGGGCTCAGGGGCAGAGTCCTCGAAACCTAGATGATTTTAGGATTTTTTATTTCTATTTTGTATTGGAGTTCCCTATATAAACTCTGTGACTGCTAGGTTACTTCGCATCCTTGTAGTTGATGCGGACTTAGAGACACTAGCAAGCGCACTAATCGTTCAAGTAATAAAATAATGAGTATAAGTATCGTTTCCATGAGAACAAGAAACAATTATTAACTTCTCTTCCAATTGATTTGGGGATCTCCTTAAATAATTTTTCATGTAGCTTGGCTCAACAACACAAAATCTTATAAAATAAACGTGGATAAAAATGACTTAACATACCATCGTCACAATCGTGACGTTTAAGTGGAACAGCCCTGACAGAAGGATGTTTTCAGCTTTCATCTCGCACGGTCGTGCCTCTCCCATGCACGGTCGTGACAAAATGTAATCTTCGTCAGACAAAAGCACGGACGTGAAGAAGTATAGCACGGCCGTGACAGAAGCTTCATATGACTAACTTGCTACACGGCCGTGAAGATGAGTAGCATGACCGTCACAGAACCTCCAGACGGCCATACTTTCTGTCACGGACATGCATAACTTGTGCACGGCCGTGACAGTACTGAAAGTCATTTTTCTCAACTTTTTCGACCAAACTCCAGCATATTTTCATTTCCTGTCACAAATTTAACCAAACTTAGGTAGTAATAAATCTCAAAATAATTTTCTTGCATTTAAAATAATTTTCTCAATTTAAAACACAAAAAATTTCTAAAATTAGAATAAATTAACCTAAAATTTATGCATGAATTTCGTGCATCAAATTCTCCCAAGCTAGATATTTTTCTTGTCCTCAAGAAATTTTGTCAGATAAAGCCCTCGCTCCATTACAATACCCAAACTTTCCTCCTATTACTCTTTTACACAGCCATCACCAAGATATCATTTCTCAATCCAATACCAGCCTTACAAAATTCTCAACCCTCAACCATGTCCTTCCTGCATATCTACATACAATATTAATCCATCTCATAAAGGTATAAATATTGAACCACAAGTCTTTAAGAAGCTTATTTTCATACTATTATCATTTCACATTTCAACATTATTTTTTTCATCACTTAAGAATTTAGTAATCCTCCATATTGCACAAAGTGGTTCATTAATGAGCTTTCGACCGACGGATCACATAGCAGATGCCCTTAGGTTTTCAGACAAGAATCCCCTACGGGTCTAATTACCCGGACACATCAAGGTTTCAGATGATACTTTATACTTTTCACTTAACTAATGTGGCTCAACTAGCCCTCTTTTTATTTTCATTTTAGCATTAAAATTATATAGCATAATTATAAGCTCAAAAAATACTTAATGTTTTCAAGAAAGATACAGATACAAATATAATTAGGACTCATGTCATAGTAGATAACTTCAGAAGTGCATAATTAAAGATTAGATTCTTTTGCTCGGCGGCAAACTCCTACCATTTCCCAATATTATGGTGATACCTGATAAAAAGAGCAATAATCGAATTTCATAGGATAAGAAATGTCATGACATTGAACTTTAAGACAATAAAAACATGTAGCATGAGAAAGAGAAATGATGCACTAACGGAACTAAAATAAAACACTGACTCTATCAAAGAACTAACATAAGACTATAACTCAATACTACTCAACTAAACATGCCATGCAAAAAGTTAATTCCCCCAAGCTAGAACCTAAGACTGTTCTCGATCAGACAGAGAGATGGAATCACACAACGTGGAAGTGGAGAAGTTCATCGGCATAAACAGTTTTGAGTTGTGGCAGATTAAGATGCGAGAGCTTCTGAAGCAATAAGGAGTCTGGGCATCTTCACGAACGTGCCAAAGAACAAACAAAAGGACGAAGACTCGAAGGGCAAAGAAAAGAAGATCGACCTTGCTACTTTGGCGACATAGGAGGAGAAGGCACACTCGATGATTTTGTTGTGCCTAACGGATGAGGTGATAGTCGGGGTCACAGATGAAGAAACGATGGCCGACCTATGATTGAGACGTGAGAGTCTGTATATGACGAAGTCTCTCACTAACAAGTTGCTGATGAAGCAACGTATGTTCACCCTATGCATGCAAGAAGGTACCTCTCTGAAGGAACATCTTGATCAATTGAATTGTTTGTTGATGAAACTGAGAAATATTGATGTAAAAATTGAGGATGAAGATGTTGCCCTATTTATGTTAGTTTCGCTTTCTCCATCATATGAGAATTTTGTTCAATTTATGATTATCGATAAGGAAACTATAGCTCTGAAAGAAGTAAGTTCAAGTCTCCATACTAGGGTATTTGAAAATTCTGAAGAGAGTCCGGCCGCGAATTTGGTATCGACCGCGGAGAAGGGATAGTCCTCGAATTCAAAAAAATTCAAGCCAGAAAAGAAGAAGATTACTGTCAAAAATATCTGTAATTACTGCAAAGAATCGAGACATTGAAAGAAAGATTGTCCAAAGAAGAAGGCCACGTTGCTGCGGTGGCACATGAAATTAAACATTCTGAAAATGATTTAGTTTTGGCTGCTACTGATCAAGGATGTCTGGATGATGATTGGATTCTTGATTCGGGGTGTTCCTATCACATGATTCCGAATAAAGAATGGTTTTCAAAAGACTGATGGTGGAAATGTCATCATGGGCAATAATGCATCATGTCAAATAGTTGGGATCGGTTCTGTGCAGATCAATACTCATGACAATCTTGTGAGGACTCTGACTGATGTCTGCCATGTTCCGTAATTGAAGAAGAATCTGATATCACTTGGAGTTTTGGACTCTAAGAGATGTTAGATCAATGTTACTGGAGACATCCTCACGATCACGAAGGGGGATATTACAGTCTGAAGGGAGTCAAGTACTTGTATATATTATAAGACAAGATAGTCTCTGATATTGCTATTGTGGCTAGTTCATCAGAATTAAAAAAGTCCAGGTTGTGGCACATGTAGCTTGGGCATATGAATTAGAACGAGATGAATATTCCCAATAAGCGATGTCTTCTGGGAGATAAGATGATATCTAAAATCAACTTCTTTAAGCATTGTGCATTTGGCAAACAATGAAGGTCTCAGTTTGGCAAAGCAGTGCATAGGAAGAAGGTGACACTTGATTACATCCATGCTGATTGTTAGGGTCTCTCTCGTGTTCCATCATTATGAAGTGCTAGGTACTTACTGTCTATGATTGATGACTACTCGAGGATGACTTGGGTATTCTTGATGAGGCACATGAGTGAGTTTGTCAAGGCCCTCAAGCAGTGAAAGGTTTTGGTGGAAAATCAAACTACGAAGAAAGTGAAGCATCTTCGCACTGATAATGGCTTGAAGTTCTGTTCTGCTGAATTCGACTAATTCTACAAAGATGAATGCATTACTAGGCATCACACTATCCTGCATACTCACAGCAAAATTGAGTTATATAATGAATGAACATGACACTTCTGGAGAGAGCAAGGTGCATGTTCTTTAATGCTGGAATGCATAGGACGTTCTGGACCAAAGTTGTTGGCACAACCTACTACTTAGTGAATCGAAGTCTAACGACTGCAATTGATCTCAAGACTCGTACTAAGATATGGTCAAGAATTTCTACTGATGATACTATTCTAAAAGTTCTTTATTGTTCAACATACTATCATATCAGTGAAGAAAAGTTAAAGCCAAGAGCCAAAGAAGGGGTATTCGTGGGATATAGTGCAGGAGTGAAGAGCTATAGAATTTGGTCTCCTTCAGAATACAAAATCAATCACAGTAGAAGCGTGACATTTAATGAAGAATCAATGCTTCAGTTGAAGGTGGAGGCTAAAGAGAGTGTTAACAAATAGATGGAGATTGAAATGACTTTAGTTGAAGGATCACATCAAGAAGTAGAACCAGAACATTAAGAGCCTGTTGAGCAATCAAAAGATGAGTCAATCTCTATTAGACGTCCTCACAAACAAGTTGGTCCTCCCAAGTGATATGATTTTGAAGACATGGTTTCTTATGCTTTGTAGGTAGCTAAAGAGATGGAGTCCCTAGAGTCGTCTTCTTACAGGGATGTCATCACATGTTTCGAATCTGAACAGTAGATCATTGCTATGGGGAAGAGATAAAATTTCTTCACAAGAATCAGACCTGAGAGCTGATCAAGTTGTCTAAAGACATAAAGGTTGTTGATTGTAAGTGGGTTTTCAAAAAGAAGGCTGGAATTGTAGGAGTTGAAGGCACAAAATATAAAAGCACGACTGGTTGCTAAAGGTTATAGTATAAAAGAATGTATGGACTATAATAAAATATTTTCACATGTTGTCAGACATACTTCTATAAGGGTGTTGCTTGCTCTTGTGACACATCAGAATTTAGAGTTCGAACAACTAGATTGAAAGACTGCTTCCCCCATGAAGAACATGAAGAAGACACTCTTATGAGACGATCAAAGGGATACTCCATTCTATGAAAGAATAATCAAGTTTGTAGACTGAAAAAAATCTCTGTATGGCCTGGAGCAGTCTCCCAGACAATAGTACAAGAGATTTAATAGCTTCATGATATCTAGGGATTCAACCGAAGTCCTTATAATTGTTGTGTATAACACAAGAAGGTGAAGGACGGCTCTGCCATCTATTTGCTATTGTATATTGATGAGATGTTCATTGCTGCTAGAAACATTATAGATATTTAGAATTTGAAGAAGCTCATCAGTGCAGAATTTGACATGAAGAATCTTGATGCAGCATTTTGGTAATGGAAATACTAATGGATCGTTCGCAGGATAAACTCTTCTTATCTCAAAAAAGTTATATTCAAAGATTTTATCTAGTTTTGAAATATTTGGAGCGAAGCCTTTGAATACTCTATCAGTTGCAAATATTCATCTCTATGTCTTCGCACCAAAATCAAAATTAAATAAGGAGTACATGTCTCGAGTTCCTTATGCTAGTACAATTACAAATTTGATGTATGTCATGATTATGCAGTTAGTGTTGTCAGCAGGTTCATAAGCAATCAAAGAAAAGAGCATTGGCAAGTAGTGAAGTGAATCTTTCGGTATCTGAAAGGAACATCTGATATTGGCCTCATCTACGAAAGTGATAAAAAGTGTTTGATTGTTGGCTACTCAGATTTAAACTATGATGTAGATATTGATGGAAGATGATCCACGATAGGCTTTGGCTTCACTTTGGGTAGCTTTGTCATCAGTTGGAAGGCTACACTTCTACCACAGAGACAGAGTATATGACATTGACAAAAGTTACTAAGAAATGCATAAGGTTGAAAGGCCTAGTTGGAGAACTTGGATTGCGTTAGGAGTAGGCTATAGTGCATTGTGACAGCTTGAGTTCAATATGTTTAGCCAAAGACCAGGTGTATCATGAAAGAACTAAACACATTGATGTCAGATATCACTTCATCCGTAATGAGAAGAGGATAAAGGTGAAGAAGATTGGCATTGAAGACCAATCCAACTAAATGTTCACCAAGTCTATTCCTCATAGAAAGTTCTAACACTGTTTGGACTTCTTTAACATCAATACTTGGTAACAACTCCAAGGTGGGGATGACGGCGGCGTGGCATGACATTGAAGATATTTGTGCTATGAAGATGATTCAAATTAAGGTGAAGATTTATTGATAATGCCTTGAATATGAACTTAATTGTAACCCTATATGATCCCCTATGTTTCAGCAATGGGGGCGGTGAAGCCGTCCGTTCCTTACGGGATCTTGTTGCCCAGACAGCGAGCTTGAGGGGGTCTAGGGAAGGATCTAGGGGGATGTCCTGTGGGAGCTCCGGGGCGGAGCCCTTGAAACCTATACTATTTTAGGGTTTCTATTTCCTATTTTGTATTTAAGTTCCTTATATAAACTTTATGACGACTAAGTTACTTTGCATCCTTATAATCATCATTATTCCATAACAAAGAAAGCCGCCGCCACCCGATAACATAGTCCGATTTAAGGTGAACCTCATAAATCTCGTATATTCTTATATATTTGTGAGATCTCTCTCTTTTGGTAACAATATATATAACGATTTTTCTTACGACTAATTTTTTTTACAAGAGAGAGAAAGAGAGATGAAACAGACATATGAATAAAGAAAAGAAAGAGAGAACCGAAAAGTGAATATTATTTTATTAAAGATGTTGATAAGAAATGGACGACATATAGTTTGTAAATTACAGGTAAGTGGATGACCAGTATACTCCTTTATATATATATATATATATATATATATATATATATAATACTTTCCCAAAAGTAAATCAATGATAAATAATCGTGCACCAAATTTTTTAAATGTATCAGGTAACTACACCAATGATATTTCAACATGACTATGATTTGAGAAGTGAAAAACATAAACAATGTGAAATTAAGAGTTTAACAAAAAGAAAATAAATATTATTCATCAGAATCATAATTGTGGCATATCATTCAATCAAAAGAACGTGGAATTGGTGGAAAAAATCAATTTTTATAATAATGAATTTAGTATGGACTTGGCAACGTAGTATTTTTTTTATGTGAGCATCCCCTAAAGAATGAATAGGTAATGTATAAATACAATAACAAGTGAATTATCTTTAATTACTATTCACGTCCGTCCATATTGGCAATAGGCATAATTAAATCATATGTAATTACTCACATATATAGTTATGTGTGAAGTTTATTAATGAAGGCATTTCTTGTCTTCCATAAGTCAATGAAGGTATATGATTGATCACTAGCTGATCACTATATGTTTCTAGCCCATTTTAGATGCAATTCATACATATCGAGTCCCACTTTTACCTATTTTTGGGCTAATTATACTTGGAATGCATACATTGTGATAACTAGTTGATATTCCTAATTTTATACTTAATTCCATGTGCATAGAGGTTCTGAAATGCCAAAATCCATTAATATTTAAATTCTATGCTAAGTTATCATTTTGAGGACAAGTTATCATTCTCATATGTCAAGTTATCATTATTTTGAATGAACTGATTTTCAATGGTTTTCTTGCCCTAAATCCATCATTATCATGTATAAATCATATTTGGATAGTCACATCTCAACTTGTGCAAAGTTTTAAGTCCATTTGAACAAGTTATCATTTTTCCTTTGCCAAGTTATCGTTAAAGGGCAATTCTATCATTTTGACATGCAAAACCATTAATTCTGCATATGGGCCTTAAGCAATCATCTTATTATTGTTCTAACTCATTGCTGATCAAATTTCATCATATTTGGATAACCACAACTCAATTTATCACAAGTTATCATTTTTAAGTCATATAAGTTATCATTTTTGGGAACCCAAGTTATCACTTCTTAGAAATCTCATTCATATTTGATTTCTGATTGCACTCACTTGTAGTCCATTTGATGCTTCTAATGCTTTGAATCACTTGCATTTGGATAATTTCCATGATTTATGACAAGTTATCATTTCCGGGCCCAAAACCATCAAATTTTCATATAGATTTCCAATCCTGCACAACATAAAATCCCTTTTGATCACTGAGCTGAGCCTACTTGTGGTTCTTACCCTTATTTGTCTATTTCTTATTAGAAGACATTGATACTTACTGTTATGTGCCTTCTAGCAGGTGGAATAGGACTGAAAAAGGGAGAAAAAGGAGGGGAGACCACTTGCTTTTTGGCTATTCAAAAAGCTATCACTGCAGATTCTTTCAGGACCAGGACACATGGCTGCAATCAAAGGATAAAGAACATTCTAATGCTGATCCAAGGGTGGATAGGAGTCATATAAAAGGGGAATTTCTGGAGGAGAGAAAGGGGGCTGGTCATTGAGGGTTTGGAGAGTGGTTTCTGCACAAGGCTGGAGCTGCTGCTGAGGAGTGGAAGCTGCTGCCGAGAGACTTGAAGAAATTATGATTTGTATCTGTTTCTCAATCCATTTAATGTCAAGTTCTGTAAATATGAGGAGCTGAACTCCATTTCTTCTATGATAGGGTAGTAGTTTAGATTAGTTTTGGATGGAAATGGATTGAATTAATTCCTGCACTGAATCATTGCTGATTTTCAGATTTCAGAATTGTTTAGAATCAGTTTTTGCCATTGTTAGATCCCATTGTACTTTATAACTGAGAAGTTATCATTTGATCTATCCCTAGTTTAGAAATGGATTAGAAATCAATGTCAAATTCTGAATTCCAATTCAATTGAAAGTTCTGATTTCTGAAATTCTGATTCTTGAATTTCTGAATCTGATTTCCTAAACAAATTGAATCTGTTTGTCATTATGGACCTGGTTAATAGAGCAGCCGAGAAGTTGATATTGTCCCCAATCTTGTTTAGAAATGAATCAAGATGTTTGACATTCTTCATGATTCAAATCTGTTATTGTTTCTAATCTGATTTTAAAATCTAATTTCTGATTTCCAGTTTTCTGATTTCCTGATTTTCTGAATTCCTGAATCTGATTTTTGTGGCTGTCTGAACCTGTTTGTCATTCTCAATATGATTAATTGAGCCACTAAGAGATTGCTAATGCCACCTTCTTGTTCAGAGATGAACCAAGAAGTTAGGTGTAATTTTGGCTCAAATCAGATTGCTCCTTTGATTCCTGAACTTAATATCTGAATTTTATTTTTTGATTTCCTGTTGGAAACTGTTTTATCAATTGAATCTCCTGATTTTATTCAATCATTGAGAAATGAACCTTAGGGATCTCTTGCAGTCTAGAGATGGATCAAGAAGCAATTGATAAACCTAGTTCCATTGATATATGATTCTGATTTCTCGAATTGTAGAATTCTATTTGCTGATTTCTAGTTTCTGATTTCCATCTTGAATTCTGATTTCTAATGTCAAGCCTCAATTTAATCTACTATTGAGAGGTAGTCTTTAGGTCATTCTTGTAATTCAGAGATGAACCAAGGAGATTGGATAATCACTGAATTCCACATTTTAAATAGGATGTTTCCTAATCCCAATTAATTGGTAATTGTGTGGATTTCACTTTCCTTGCAACCGAGAGGTTGATTTTAAATCCTCCTTGAATTCAGAGATGAATCATGGAGCACAAGTACTATTATTGGATATATTTCATCCTGGTTTGATTAATTGAAGTGATTTTATCTTTTTAAGATTGCAATTACAAGTTATCATTGCAGAATTTCTTTGAATTGTAAAAATCAGCAATGAGCTTCCAATTGAGCTGAATGATAACTTGATTTTCAGTGAGGATCCTCTATTGATTCAATCTAGCTAACAACTATATGACAATATGTTGCTTAGTTAGAGGCCAATTGAGCTGTGGGGGCAGCTACTTTTTAGGTTGAATCAAAATTGGACATTCAATGATAACTTAACTCATTTCATCCTTAATTGATTTAGATGAACTCCAAATCCTAAAAGAACCTTCCTCATTGATAGTTAAACCTTTTTATATTTCATTCTAACATTTATAACTCAGTTTGATAAATTTCCATAACCCAAAAACCAGTTATCATTTCAATTCCCATTAAAATCTGTTTTCACTTTCCTTTAAAAATCTGTTTTTAGGCAATTGAGTAGAACTAATCTAAATTGTTTTAGGGTGTCTTAGACTTCAAATTCTTGTAGATACGACAATCTGAGTTTACTACAACTTACATGTGCACTAGCAGCTAGTGAGTTGGGAGACAAAAAAATGAAAAATTGACCATTTCTTTAATTTCAGCAAGTTATCACTAGAAAACTCAAATATCACTATCAATGATCAGTATTAAACTATTTTTTTATAACTGTGGATATGTCCATAGACTTGGACACTCAAAATTAGGATGCCTCCCTCGACCCAGTTACAAACTTTTTTAGACCTGACTTAGCTGCTTGTTGTATGATCCATAATTCGTCAATGGTTTTGTTATATACCTCGGCTATAATATGATTTAATGACCAACTCCAAAATAAAGAACTATCTCATGTCGCAACTGGTGAATTTCTTTGGCTTCAGCCATCATTACGTGAACTTGGTATATCATGTCAATCTCATGTTAAATAGTGTGACAACATTGGTGCAACATGTCTCATCCCTAATCTCGTGTTTCATCTATGCACAACAGCTCATCGAGATTAATTTTAACTTTGAAGTTGCTACAAAATGGATACTTGTCCAATTCATCTCAACTCATGACCAACTTGCAGACATCATGATGAAGCCACTTTGAAGTTGGTATTGCAAATTATAGTTCAAAATTACATGGTACATTACTTTTTTGTTATCTTATTGTCACTTGACTCATGATTATCCTTAACTTAGTGTAAAGATTATGGAATG
Source organism: Pontederia crassipes (assembly GCA_030549335.1). Taxonomy (NCBI): domain Eukaryota; kingdom Viridiplantae; phylum Streptophyta; class Magnoliopsida; order Commelinales; family Pontederiaceae; genus Pontederia; species Pontederia crassipes. Next base: position 24,365,678 of record CM060187.1, read on the forward strand.
AAACTTTTAGAAAAAAATGTTGCAAATTATGTAAACCATAAATATCTTATGATAGATGTAACATCTCCAAAATCCGGCCACAATTTAGAGACAGAACTATAGGTGGTGTTACTTTCGTCCAATTCTTCATAACCTAATTTCATAAAACATTACAATGGTAATATAATAATAATAAACATAATACTAACATAAAACAACGAAAAACTTCATAAGCGAATAAATTCCAAGATAACACATCTAGCTTATGGGTCACATAGGCTCTAACATTAGATCTAACATAGGATTCATAATACATAAATGAGTTCATATAAAAATTCATGACTCAAAGGCCCATAGGCCATATATACTTTACTGTATAAAGAATTCATCATCATAACATAAGATAACTTGGGTCATAGCTTGACTGTCATATGTGCAATCTCTTCATCATGAGACTTTCGCCACTGAACTTATATCTCGTCCATACATACACGGATCTATGGAGTGCAGGAAATTTATCCTATTAGAGTATGTTGAAGCCCATGCATGCTATGATCCTATAACATACTTTTATACATGTCATAACATATGCATTGCATCGTATTAGAACATAGATCATATGCATGCTATGGGCTACTTATACACACTATATGTCATGTGAACAATCATTATGGTAAGATAAAATAAGATAAGCATATAATATTTTTATCATTAAGCTAAGGCATATTATGAACTTATCTTTCTTAGCTTTAACATCTTCATTCATATCATGATGTGATAAGAGGACATTCTTTTGCATCATTTTAGGTGCTTACTTCATTATCATCTTTATCTTTATGTCAAGTCATATTATTCACTTATCTTGCTTAATATTTATCATCTTCATTCATAACATCATGGAACATATCTTTGCATCCTTTTAGGTGCATACATTATCATCATCTTCATCTTTATGTCCCAAGTCGTTCATCTTTGCCTCTTTCATCTTTAATTAGATGAATTCTTACCTTGGTAATTGAGAAGTCCATGTTGGCTCGTCAATCTTATGTTAGCTAGGCCAGGATCTTTTTGTCCCATTGGATGTCACACCTTGTCCACTATGGGGTCTTGGTCTTCGGAAGGCCACACCTTGTCCATTCTAGGGTGGGATCTTGGTCTTCCCCTAGTTCCATTGTCGGAATCTTTCTGTTCCATGAGAAGCCACACCTTATTCCCTCTAGGGGTGTGTCTTGATCTTCCCCGAGACCCACACCTTATTCCCTCTAGGGGGTTTTGATCCCCTTCATACATACGACAACAACAATAATTTACCTTCATCAATTCATCCTTTACTTTACATTCATCAATACATACAATCATTCAATACATGTTGCATGTTTTAATCCTTGGAATTTTTCGACGGACAAATTTTGACGGAAAGAAATCCTTCGCAATTATCGACGAATTTTGCGACGGAATGAAATTCGTCAAAATTTTTTACGATTTGAACTGTCAGAAATAAAGAAAATAAATTATGAAAATTAATCTTATTATTTTTTCAACGATTTGGAACATCAGAATTTCCGATGGCTTCCTATCCGTCGCAAGTTTCGACGAACACACCCGTCGGTAACTAGAAAAATAATTAAACATTATAATCTTATATATCTTAATATACAATATAATTAATATTTTATTATTACAATTATCAACAATTTAGACTCTCAAAACTTTTGATGGTCCCGACCATTGGTAACCGAAAAAATAATTAAATATAATCTTACCTTGTCCACTCTTAGGTGGGGTCTTGGTTTCCGGAAGGTCACACCTTGTCCACTCTAGGATGGGATCTTGGTCTTACCATAGTTCCATTGCCGAGATCTTTTCGTCCCATGAGAAGCCACACCTTATTCCCTCTAGGGGGTGTGTCTTGGTCTTCCCCGAGACCCACACCTTATTCCCTCTACGGGGGGCTTGATCTCGCTCGTACATACGACGACAACAGTAATACATCTTCATCAATTCATCCTTTACTTTACATTCATCAATACATATAATCATTCAATACATGTTGCATGTTTAATCCTTGAAATTTTTCGACGGACAATTTCCGATGGAAACGACGATCTAGACCGTCGAAAATAAGGAAAATAAATTGAAAATTATTATCTTATTACTTTTTCCCGACGGTTTGGAACATGGGAATTTCTGATGGCTTCCTATCCATCGCAAGTTCCGACGGTAACACCCGTCGGTAACTAGAAAAATAATTAAATGTTATAATCTTATATATCTCAATATACAATGTAATTAGTATTTTATTATTATAAATATCGACAAATCAGACCGTCGAAACTTTCGACGGTCCGGACCATCGATAACCGAAAAAATAATTAAATATTATAATCCTACATATCATAATATATAATATAATTAGTATTTTATTATTATAATTATCGATAGTTCGGACTGTCAAAACTTCCGACGGTGCGTCAGTAACTAAAAAATCATTAATATTATAATCTTATATATCATAATATATAAAATAATTAGTATTTTATTATTATAATTATCGACAATTCGGACCGTCCAAACTTTCAATGATCGAGACCGTCGGTAATCGAAAAATAATTAAATATTATTATATATCATAATATATAATATAATTAGTATTTTATTATTATAATTACTGACGGTCCGAACCGTCTGTAACCGAAAATTATTATTTTATTATTAAACTTTGCGACAGTCAAGACCATCAGTAATTAAAAAATAATCTCGCCAGACTCCCTGTCTTTTTTTTCTTTTCCCGCTCCCCACTCTCTCTACCTCTTTTTCTGCCTATTTATTCACGTTCTCCCTCTCTCCACTCTTTTACCTCTACTCTCTCTACCTCTTTCTCTCTCCTCTCTCTCTCTCTCTTCATCACCGGCGAAGCATTCGGCGGCGTGGCGACCTCTGCCCCAGACGACGATGATTGGATGACCCGCCTGGCAACCCCCTCTCTCTCTCCTGTGGTTGGCGACCTTCTCTCTCATGCACTGGCGGCATAATTCAGTCGTGCGCGGAGCCACACGGCCTGATCTAGCGGCTTGTAACGGCTGCCTCGTAGCTTGATCCGGCCGCCTCATGGTGGATCGGCCGCTTGGCGGCCTGGAACAGATGCACGCGGCTTGGAATGGCTGTTGGCGGCCATTTTTTATTTTATACCTTATCTCAGACGGCTTAGGCTGTCGGAAAAATTCACAAAAATCAAAACTTTTGACGGTTGTGGCTGTCGGAATTTTTCGACAGGTGTCACCGTCAGAACTTCAGACGTCGACATCGTCGAAATCTTTCGACGGTCGCACCCATCGGAGTTTTCCGACGCAACCGTCTGAACTTCCGACGGCTATCATCGTCGAAATCTTTCGACGAGTGCAGCCGTCGGAAATTCTGACAAATATCTCTTGTCCGTCGAAAAAGAGTTTGTGACGAGCATTCTTTCGGAAAAGTCAATTTTTCTTGTAGTGTTAAGGCCATATATACTTCAAATCATTCTAAGTTAAATAATCATACATAGGCTTTCTGGTTGTCAGGGTCGTGCCGTTCCATGTCACGGCCATGTCCACACATAGACATGGGCATGCGATGGTTCGCCACATTTGGATACTCGATCGTTTCTCTTGGACATGATGTGGTCACGGCCGTGCTCAAACATGTCATGACCATGTTCATGGGCATTCATGGCCCGTTGTTCACGATTTGGTGACCGTACGGTCATGGTTGAACCATCACACTTGTGACAGAAGAGTCATTTTTCTCCGATTTCCGAAATATTTTAAGGCAAGGGGCTTACTGGGTTGTCACGGTCGTGCGACCACATGGTCATGGCCGTGACAGAACGTCCATTCCTTTCTTTACAGCCATGCTCGGGACTCCAACGACACTTCCCTATTTTTACAACCATTATTCCCTCATTTACACATATATACAAACAACTTTAATGTATACATTCATCCAATCATGGAAAATAGGAAATTCACACAACTCACATATGATATGCAAATTATTAAACTAATCACAATAAGTAAAGTAATGGAGATATAAAATTTTCATGCTTAATCATCTTCTTGCTCAACATTTCATATAGAAGCAACATTTAAGCATCCATAATAAGTTACACTGGAACAACACTTTTCTAATCGTGATTAGCAATGAAACAGTAATCTTACATTGTCATAATCAAAGTAAAACAATGATCAATAATTTTAAAACCGCACCGGACATCGAATCGGTCAAGGAACTGGGTTCAATCGGTTCAATCGGGTCAAGCAACTGGTTTGACCGGTTCAACCGGATTGAACCAAATTTTTATTAAAATAATAATATTTAGGGTTTTTAAAAAACTTTAAGTATACCAAAAATATAAAATATTAAATAAATTATTTTTACATGTAAATAACATATGTAGAATAAAAAAAAGAGGTTGAACTTAGAACTTTATATTTCATATTTTTACATGTAAATAATCATGTAATGATCATGGATCGATCACACCTAAATTACTTGTAAACATAATCCATAATAACATCTGCAGAACAAAAACATATTTCTTTCAATCATCAACTTCAAAATTTATTAATTATATTTAACCTATTTTCATTCAAGAAGTTAGAAGTCAGACAAATAAATAGAGGGATGACAAAATATCTTGACATTACATATCGTCAATCATGCATATATCGTATTTTAATTAATATTAAGAAACTTCCACCTCATGTCCTAGTAATAATCATGCAAAATTTAAGCATATATTTATTATAATAATTCTAATGAAATAATTTTCTTATTTTTAAATTATTTTCTATAGAATTTTGTAAATATTTTTTCTTTATATATTTTTTTTCTTTCCTTTTTATTCATTAATTTCAAATTTAACTTCCTGATTATTACTTTCCTAATGTTTCTTTCACCTTTATTTTTACCCACAAATTTCAAATCTAATTTTCTTTTCTATTTCACACATCATAATTTACTCTATTTCCTAATATCTTATACTTTCTATTTTTTCACATTATATCATTATTATACCTTTCTTATTTTATCATTTCTGTCCATATAACAACAAATTTTATTGATTTGAAAAAAAATCGATTTTCCGGTTCAACTCGGTTTTGCGCGGGTCGAATCGGTTCATCCCGGTTTTGTTTTCAAAAATGGTTGTAATATTAAATCAGACCGGACCGACGACCGATTCGCGATTGAATCAGTCGGACCGGTCGGTCCGGTCCAGTTTTAAAAAAACTCACAATCATGCATAAATCCTAATCTTGCCATTCAAGAAGGATCTAGTGTGGTCTTCAAATTCTTAATCCAAACATTCAAATAATATTAAGAGTGATTAAGACTTTGGATCTCCTCACACATACCTTTAAGATTTACGTTAAAATTCTATTAATTATAATCCTTATTTTTCTTCGTCTTATCTTCTTTTTGTTGTGGCAGCCCCCTTCTTCCTCTTTCTCTGTGCTGACGTTTCCCACTAGCCAGGTAAGCTCCCCTTGGTCTTTTTCGTCTTGCCTTGCTGCTGTGGCCGAACTTTGAGGAGGGGAGAGGGAGGGAGGAAGAGAAGTGGCTGGTGCTTGTTGAGTTGGGAGAGGGAAGTGAGGTGTTAGGTAAAGTTTAGGACATAAAAAAGTATTTATACGCTTATTAGACTAGTATGGGTCTTAAATGGCTATAGATTCCTTTTATTTTTTTCTTTTCTTTTAGTTTTTTGAGAATATTACAATAGAAATAATCTGGCACTGTTTTATTCAGTGTCGATTCCATCATATTACAACTGTTACATTCTATGAAGTAGCTAGAGAAGAAGACAAATCAGATATGCATCCTTCCACTATCACCAATGTAAAAGTATAAACGGTTCTGATATCGCTTAAAGCATGACAAGCAAGAGAACATGTTGTCCCAAAACTCAGCTGTGTGACTTGTCAGCTTCATTACTGAGGAACTTGGTGACAACATAAGTAAGAATTCCAATCGGACAGAAAAGTAGACACAATGAAACCGAGTGCCGAGTCTCCACCTTGTTCTGAAGACCATCCAGAAACACCTGCCTGCGCCAGGCAATCAAAACCAGTAAGTGCAAATCATGAATGATTTGTGAAAGAAATCATAGTAGTAGAGAAAGGTTGAAGGGGATACCTTGCTGCAAAAAGGTCTACAGCAAGCAGATGAATCCACGCCGAGGCTAGAGTCAGTTCGTTGCTGAACAATTTTGCAATGCCTGTTAGCTGCATATTTCTCCAGACAGAATCATAAATCACTCACTAATTCATGCGTGAAGTTATAAATTGCATGAAGCACGGAGTCTTTTCTAACCTCTGGAAGCCAGTATTCACTAGCAAACATCAATCGCAGTGTTTCAGGAGTCCAAGACAGACACAGAAGACACGCATATAGAACTCCGAGGGGCACATATGGTGTATTGCTCTCCATGGTCCGCCTAGTCTGTATTGCATCATAGACGATCGAGAAAGGCAGAGTAATCAATAACACAATAAATTCCTTGCTCAGTTATGGTGGCATCAACATCATGAAATATCGAGGCCACATCTGAGTACTGGTAACTTACAAGTGATGCATTAGGAGCAACAACCATGAGAGAGTAAAATGGCAGAACGGCAACTGTGCCCCATGTGAAAGCATGACTAGCGATCTGAGAAGTAGTAATCCCTGGTAGGCAAGTTTTTTTCAGAATAATAAAAACTCAACATATATGAGATGCAAGAATATGAGGTGGGTTTTTTCACATAAATTTGAAACACTCTTGATACATGGGAGATGCAAAGCCAAGCACTTTGCACCTCTTCCCCAAGGCCACGACGAATATGGGATTTGCTACGAAAATGGAACATGAAGCTCCTCATAGCCTCTACAGCTGCTGTATGAATTTCAATCTGACTACTGTGATGAATTATTTCATAGTTATGTGAAGCATATATTTTCAGGGGGCTATGAGAGTACAGCGTACGACTTATTGTATAGCAAAATTTTGTCTTTACAATAGGTCGATCGGCCTACTTCGAGTGCTGCAAGTTGCAGCTCAAAAATGAGCTGTATACTCCTTTTAGCCATATTTTCATCATATATTACTTAACTGGATTTGGAATACCCATAATTAAGGGCCAGGCCACTAGTCTAGGTTATTTTGCTACATAATGCCTCTCTGCCAAAATTCATGAAACTGAGCCACAGTTTTACTTCTTATTGTCTACCTGAAAGCCCAAAACATGCAGTCTCGGGACATAGACTAATAATTGATGACAGTTGTGACCACAAAATCTTTAAATTTTAGTTTGCCTTCTGATAAAAGGGGTCTGTCTACATCTAATTAGTAGCGTACTGCACAGCACTAACATCAATATATCTCAACCGTTACTTAGACGAGTAGATCATTCTTACAAGAAACTGTGGGAGTGGTGCGCAAGACTTTTCTCCTCGGGACAATTCTCAAAACCTTCAGCTGCAAAGCACTTCCTGTGCCAACACGAAAACTCCACCGGAGTCCAACTTCACTTGCTGCGTGAGTGCTCATGCTTCCTAAAGCAACAGCGGAAGGCCTTCGGGGTATGGCGAAGCCATTGCACCGGAGAGCAGCCTGAAGACAAGAAATCAGACAGATTTAGCGTGTATGCAAGGTGTTGATCTCCTTACATGTTGTTACAGAAATCATATGCATTGAGACTTAAGAATCAGGCAATCAAGAAGGCAGTAGCACGCGCACCTGGATGGTTCCGCAGGAGCAGGGGGATGACATGTTAAAAATATGTAGCAGGAGCAAAGAAACAAGAAAGAGCGAGGGAGCGAGGGAGCGAAGGAGAGATCAGAGTCTATTGTGCGTGCTTAAAAATGAGTAGACAAGCTGAAAAGGGGATGGCAATTCTTCATGATTTCCTAATTCTTACTGACAGCTCAAAGCACTGACAGGAGATGGTGCGGGGAGAGAGAAAAGCACCGAACCGACCATAAATATTAAAATTAAATAGACGCCAGGGCTTTCGTCAAACCAACCACACGCACTTGCGCAAATGGAATGTTACAGTCAGCACTCAGCAGTGCCCGTGACCAGCATTAGGCATCAGTTCGTACTATTCAACGTGTTCAATTTCGCCTTGTCTACGGTTAAATTAATTGGAAAATCCATTGAATTCCCTATCTGCAACATTAAATGAAACTGCTAAGACGATCTTGTTGGCCAAGTGCAACTAGCAAATTGGTCCTTTTTATTTTTCTGTAAGGTGCATGCATTGATTTTTTTTTCTTTCTTTCATTCATTCAGAAAGGTGCATGCACCGGATAAAGAGCATTTCTGCTGATTAACGAGTTATGACCTGCATGAGGTGAAAGAGTAACAGCTACTGAGTTGTGCAGTTAAGAAGCAATAATTAGCAACACAAAATTGACCAAAGTGGGTTCTCACCCAAACGGACTCGAAGAAATGATAAAAAATGGAACCCATAAGACTCAAAGTGATAAAATTAATGGAAATGAATTTCTATTTGGCTACTCCCGAGTATCGTCGTGACAGCCGGAAAAAAAAATTGATCAAGCTCAGTTCAAGCACGGTTTTCAGAACTTAAAGCACTTACGATGCCAAATGATAAATTCCACTGTCCAGTCAAGATGCTCAAATTATTGAACTCTAGAATAAGATAATAGATAGTGGAAAAAGGATAGCCTGGAAGAACACAAACCACCGGATTAGAATTATTGCAAGATCAAGGAAGTTAATGAAGGATTATGTTAACGTCTAATATTTGTAATAAACTAAAGAACAAATTCTTCATCTTTTCTCTTTTCTTTCTTTCAGAGAAGGGGAAGAAAAATGCAAAAAATTCAGTCCTGATGAGCCACCACTTGCTCAACCGCTAATTGTTTAAAAAACGAGGCCGCATTTACCTCAAGTATGGTTTTTTTTTTCTCTGTTATTCTAAATCCAAAACTGTAAATTGTTGATTCAGAAGGGAATGTCTGACAATCCCTGGCACCATCTTTTTGGTGATTTAAGACCTCCGTCATGATTGTTTTCATTCTAAAGCCATCACGGGGAAGTAGGCTTTGAGAATAGCTTGAAGCCTATTCCATTCCGATGATTCCATGCTTAAAAACACAGCAACGCATGCAACCATGAGAAGCAAGAAAACAGAAAGGCTGCTCTTGATGCAATTAGCACCACGCATTAACTTCCCCAAGACTGCGCTACAGTACTTGTCTGCTTCTTTGATTGATGCCTGTTTGCTAGCATCCAGATCATTGCTTAGGGCTTCTTCATTCTGCATTAGAAAAAGGAGAAATCTGTAAATCCTGAAATGGATACTTGTCTATTAATTAAGTACAAAAACTATTACCAACGGCCATATGCTCAAGATTGACTTCTAAAACTGTATATATTAACAATATCGAGAAGCAGAACACTAATTAGGTACTTTACCTTAGCCTTTAAATGCTTAAGCGTCTCTTTAAGGGTATCAGGAGAGATTTTTGTGGAGTATTCTTTCCACTGATCCGAAAGTTTCTTAAGAACAACAGTGCTTGAACCAATGCTCTCCAGATGAATTTTCTCCTGATAATCAAATTTCTCACATGAATCCCATGACTAATTAACAGCATTTTAATAAGAAGACTGGAATATATGTACAACTATATTAGCATTACTCACCCACTGTTTATAGCATTCAGCATTTTGGATCAAGCACCATATAAATATATCCGTTGCTTCCTTTGTAAGTTCTGGAGTAGCTGCATGTAGGCAACACTTTGACCATCAGTACCGACCAATGCCGATGCAACAATAATAAAAGGAAAAATCTCTCAACCTACTTTCATGCATTGCTCGGACAGAAGCAGGCAAGAGCTGTTGTGCCACTTGTTTTGTAGTTTTGGTCCCAGGAGACCCTGCCAGAGCAATCTCCTTTAGGAGTGGATAGATAGCCTCAAATCTCTCTGTTGCCTGCAACAGAAAAGGCTGCATTATGAACAGTTTGCGAATGTAATAGCATTATGAGAAAATATACCTTAATTCGTGCAGCAGAAGAAGGGAATGTCATTCTCATAACCAAATCAAATGCTACAGGAGGAATAAGGCGCTCGCCCTTTCTAACAGCACCATTCAATAAAATTGGCCGAGCTTTTGGCATTGACAGAATCCTGAAAAGAATATCTAAGTAAATAATAATTGAACAATATTAAGGAAAGTTCATTGATAGGGAACTTAAGTAAACCTTTCAACCAACTGCAAAACCAAGTTCCTAGATTGTGGATTTCCCCCTTGTTTTGCACAAACAACAGGAAAGAGATAATGAGCCCATAAATACATTCCAATTACTATGTCACCATTTGAAACCTACAAGAAACAGTTGTGAGTAGCTTAAGCAGACAGCTATGTTTTGCAGCAAGTTTTCTAAAGACAAAATCTAGGTGAAAAGGTAACTGACATAATACCTGCGCAATAACCCAAACCAAAACTGGAAGCTTCTCTTGACCTTGGTATTTAGAATTGTCTTTAATTTTTGGTAAAATGTTAATGAGTGTGTCAGGCTTCCTCCTTAGGGCCATTGCCAGAACGACAAAAATTGCAACCTGTTTCCAGTAATGTCAGTTAGCATACATAATAAATATTAAAATGTTAACAATAGCAAAAAATCTACAATCAGGTATAGCAATCCAAGTTAGACAGTTCTAAACATCACTCTTCACTAGAGCTGCATCATTTATAGCTATAACAAATGCAATCAAACAAAAAGAAAGAAAAATGAATGTGACAAACTGTCGATGTTGGCGATTTTTTTTTTTTAGAGGAAATGTTTTTATCACATAACATATGAGGTGTGATGACAAAGTTGAAAATGAAGGATTAACTAGAAAGACACCAAAGATTAGACTTAAAATATATTTACTAAATATTCTTTTTTTTCTTTCTGAGATGAAGGTTGATTTAATGCAAAGGGGCCAAAGAAAAAGTAGTATCTTTTCCATTTAAGCATAGAAGAGATATTTTAGAGAACTTTTAAGAGGGAATACATTTTTGCATTTGAAATCCATTAGTTAAGAAAAACAGTTTGCTAGAGAGTTATGTGCAGACTAGAGGGATATCATGGCTTAACAAGTCACTGCATTTGGAATAACTATTTTTTTAAGAGAAGTTGGAATAATTAATTATCTCCATGACTGTTAGAATATTCGAAACTAGAAGATAATATGACAATGGAACATAATATACCTGAGCTTTCACTGAAGTCTGTTGAACAATTTTTTTGGAGTTCTTAGCAGCTGCTTGTTGAGATGCCAGGTCAGCAAGAATACCATCCAAACACCACAAAACAAATTCACCTAAAGAGTCTGGGGATTTCTGTGCAAGCCAATCAGCTGAAGTCTTATAAACAGCTTCAGATATATCGCTGATTGGAACCTGTTCCAAACAAAATGAAGCCTATCAAACTTCTATGAACAAGTAACATCAATCTTCTGCCACCAAGGTGTATAATTTAAATTTATGACAAAGTGCGCGCAGTAAAGTCCGCGACAAATATAGTGTATTTCATTTGTTTAAACGCCGATTCTCTTTAGTTCATTGATACCAAAAAAATATTCTGCTACAGGGCATTCAACAAATTTCATGCCATGGATTGTCTATCCAATAAATCTGTTGTGATATTCAAAGATCTATGGATGACACATCTAAACCTTGGAACCAGAGAAGGATGGTTTCCATATTAGGATCTACCTGCATAAGTTTCTGCCGATGCTTAAGGTAACAACAATAGCACATAACATCACACCAAAAGTGATTTAACAAGTAACTCTTTTGTCTAGGAAAGCATTTTTTTTTTTTGAGGAATCTAGGAAAGCATTAAAAGTTGATATTTTTTCACATAGATGATGCAGTTGGCAAGCACTAAAAGTACAACCCACCTTTGCCTCAAAATTTAGCAGGTAAAGTAAGATGTTTAAAACTTCCAAGCAGATCTCCATGTATTCTTATGAATTAAACTGCATAGGCATTAAATGTACGACTCCATGTCCGTACAAAAATCCCCACGTAAGTAAATGTAAGACTTCATATCCATATCTAAATCCCACGTGTTATTCTACGTAAGTGAATGCATAAAACTCCGTATCCATAACTAAATCCAACATATCATTCTACGTAAATGAATAAATAGAGAGAATTTAAATTGCATGCAACTCCACACACAAACTTAACCCATAAATTATTCTACATAAACGAATACAAGTAACTGAGGGAGAAAATAGTAGCAAATTTAAAGGTAGATACTGCCAAATGCGTTAGATGAACAAAATTAGTAGCCTTTTTAAAGGTATATACCATTGAAAGAATTACATGGATCTACTTAAGAAGATTGTTTCATGGCTGACAAGTTTGTTTTACCGCAATCTTATTTGCTGTCTAGCAACCTATGATATATAACATAAAAGATTCATGCTGACATTTATTAATATAATAAAGCAGACATCTAAAGCAAAATAGCAATAAAGTTCATTGGAGAAACAGTGATACACTTATATGTACTTATGGCTACCAACTATCCAAATACTTGTTAGGAAGAGATGCTGCTGTCAACCTGTTAGGAAGAGATGCCGTTATCAACCTTTGTCCACCCTGACATGAACCATTCAATGAGAAAAATATATTTTCTAATAAGAGCTCTGTTATTATACCGTCATACTACCTTAATTCGAATAATTTCAAAAGCTTAGACGTCTAAGAAGAGAACCAAAGATGTATGTATCCTTTTGTGCAAAGAATGTCATAATATTCATGGGATCCTTCAGGTAAAACTGATAATGGAAGTACATTAATAGATCACATTTCACGACGTATTCTAGATAGATTAAGGCAAAATATTATGAAAAAAAGAGTTTCTAATGGAAAAAAAGATACGACTAAAAAGAAAACTCACGTCAGCAACTTTTGCAAGAGGGGATTCCTTGAACATCTTAACCCAAGGGAATTGTGATGCGCTCACAGAGGCAAAAGCTCGTCCGAAGTAATCTGCAAAGCGCATGAGCTGGATATCCTGCTGCGATTCATATGAAGCCTGAAAAGACCAAAAGTTAATAACTTTTGCATGCATGCGACATCGCAACAAGTAAAAAAGATCCCTTTTCCAAGACTGCACAACCCCGATCGCATCAAAATTCTCACCGTGACATCGACAAGGAACGCAGCGAGGTCCGAGGCGTCGATCTTGGCGGCAGCCTCCGCGACGGTGATCTTGGGCTTCTTCAGTTTCTTTGCCTTCGCCTTCTTCGTCGCTTCCGCGTTCTCGTGCACCTTGGTCTCCTCAGTCCCGCTGTCGTCGCCCTCGCCATCGGAAGTCGCCGGGGCGCGCCTCGATCTGGCCGGCGCGACCTCGGCAGCCGCCTCGGCAGCGGCGGCGGATTCGATGATACGGCGCCGCTCGTGGGCCTTCTGCTCGACGGAGGCGAAGACATTCCCATTGGGGCGTTGGAGGTCGGGATCGGCTGCGGCGGCGGCCTGACGCTGCTGCGGGCGCCGCTGGCGCTTGCCGTAAGTGACCTTCTGCCAGCCGTGGTTGGGGTCGCCGCCCGCCCAGGCCGAGGCACCGGCGAGAGAGGTGCCATCGAGAATCGCGGCGTCGAAGGAGTCCTCCATGGCGTTTCCTTGGAGAGAGAGAGAGAGAGAGAGAGAGAATGGGAGGGAATCGAGGGAGATGAGAGTGGTTGGTGGAGAAGGGCGTCCACTTCGGCCGGGTGTTCTAATTCCAGGCGGGTGCCTGGAAACTGGGCACCGTGATACATAGGATTTACGTGTCACCCATTCGTGGTCTCACTCGGGTCCACCTAACGTTATTATTATTATTATTATTATTATTATTATTATTATTATTATTATTATTATTATTATTATTATTATTATTATTATTATTATTATTATTATTATTATTATTATTATTATCTGAATAAAACTAAAAAATAATCCCATTAAATTAGTGACAAGGCATCTGAAACCTTAGAAAATTTTAAAGTTATTATTATTATTTAGTATTTAAAAAGAATTAGTTTTTTTGAATGAGAGGTTTCAAATTGCAAAGGTAAGTTGAATTGGTCTTACAGGCAGCTCTTGTAAAATAGAAATTTCAATTGACCTAATACTTTTAGCCAAATTCAAAATAATCATTCTCAGTACATTGTATAAGATCCACTAGCTTAAGCAAGATCTAAACAAAGTGAATGCTATTAGAGGGGGCAAAATATAGTCGTCCACATAACTTTAATGACTAAAAAATAATATCAAAGCACTTGATGCATAAAATAACTTTCTAATCATGCAATAATAAAAGAAAAAGTCTCATTAGATTAAAAATTAAAAATAATTTCCAAACTTATTTGTAATGAACTATATATTTTATGCACGGAGAAAAAGAAAATCCTACTCATATCTAAATTGAATCTCTTAAGTTCCAAAAGTCCTACTCATATCTAAATTGAATCTCTTAAGTCCTAGGCCAAGATCCCACTTCCTATAATCTTTCTCTCTCTCGTTCCCTCATCCTTTAGTTCTTTCTCAAAATGGACGCGGTGTGGGACCAATTATGAGGAAAGATTAAGAATGAAATAAGGAATTAATCAACTCAATTTAAAGGTATGAAATTATAGGCTGATCCAAATTGAATATGAACTAATAATAGAATTAATTATGCTTGCTAATTGGAATTTGGCCTTTAACAATGTTCTTATCCATTCCAAGAAAGTAAAGGGTCAAAACCTCATGACTCCGTTGGAGTTCGTTAGAAAATGTTTATTTTTTTCACCTAACTTGGGCAATGCTGCGGCCAACCGATTGGAGCCCATTGAAATTCGGTGTAGGTTCCGACTAATAACCACATAGAGGAGGTTTCACGATCCGTGAAAGTCAATTCACAATTCGTGAAAACTCTTTTCGCGACCTTGAGATGATCAACACAAAAATTACTTCATGACTCATGAACATAATCATGACACATGAAATCGTCACCGAAAATGACTATTATGTGCAACCACATCACAACTCATGAATGAGATCATGGTCCATGAAGGAGTTCACAATCCTAAGGATTTGTTAGTATTAACCACCCTAACATCTTTATTTGATTTTGAAATAATTAAACAAGCCTTATTTTAATATCTTTGATTGTCATAGATCAATTGACACATTCCACAAATAATTAAATGATTTAATTACGTATAAAACATGGAGGATTGCTAAATAATTGTCATTATTGGTTACTAGTTACAACTTGTAAGACACTTCACAAGTTGAAAACACTCACTTACGAGTTGATAGACATGCTCTTTGTTATTATGTGCCTTGGTGCAACCTAAATATTGAGAGCCCTTCATATGTCACCGACCATCAAGGACACAAAGAGTTGAAAACTCCCACTCTACTAATGTATTCAAATTAAAATACATAGTGCAACTCATTTTATTAGTCAATCTTTTGCGTAAAAAATGCGAAACATTCTTTTATTTTTTTATTTTTTCTAATAAAATAAATACACAAACAAAAAAAACAAAAAAAATGGGCGGACTGACCCAACACCACCAGCCTAGCCGGGTTGAGCCAAAACCAGGCTTGGTCGACCGATGTGTCGACATGACCCGACTTCATGCCGTGCCGACATGACTCAACCCGAGGCACGGTCAAACCCGATTTGACCAACTCGGGCATGGCCCGAAAGTCCATCTCTACAAGCAATGTATGAATTAAAGATATATTCTCTTGGCAATTGTTAACATTAGTTATTTTGCAACCTTTCTGTCTTCCAACATTTCATATTTGACCTTCCACTCCACATTTTAAAGAGATAGTGAGCAAGAAATATTCGTCTTTCTATTGAACTCATAATTCATCAGATATTTTTTTATGAATGTCAACTTATTAAGTATAGTAAGTAAATTGATCTCGATTGTTCAATCATTTGATAACTACGAGTCATTCTTTGATAAATGATCACTATGAGTTAGACTCAATAGAATTTGATTTTAAAATGGAGAATTGAACCAAGAATTTTCTCTTCTCATCAGCAATCGAATCACTGTTCGTGACTCAAATTTAAAGATGTAATGATGATATCTCTTTTTTAAAAGAAAATTTTTTATTGATAAGATTAAAATTATATATATCAAATAAAAAGTTCTTAAATGAAAATAAATCAAATATTATTCATAATTTTTCAATTCAATGATTAGAAAATTAAGGGACAAGAGTCACAAGACACTTCCACTTTATCGTTAATTTAATATGAAATATTTATAAATTAATTAAAATTGCACGAAGCGCGAGGGGATTCCCTAGTTATGAAATAATTTAGACTTGAACCATTTTTTCTCCTCTTTCACCTATTTCAATTTCTCCATTGTTGTAATCAATTTTTATTAACATCATTTCTGAATTTTACTATTTAATGTTGACCAATTAGATATTTACTAAAATAAAAACATCAAATGTTCAACACAGTAATAAAAGAATTCAAATAATCTTCAACAAGAGAAAACTAAATATTAAGAATGAAATATATTTTTATGTTGTGTTATGCTTTTTATATTGCATAAAGTGACATTTTAAACATTTAAAATGAACGAATAAATAGGAAAAAAATAAAGATTATAAGAGGGTCCAAATAAATGATCATGGAGTGGTAGTGGTAATGTAGCCACACCATAGATTAATTCTAAGCACAGACATAAAATTCAAAGGTTTCTGAAAACTTGGTAAAGGATCAGAAAACTCATCATAAATTTGTATTATGAAAACAGACTTAGTTAATTAAATTATAAATTAATCAATAATACAAACTATACATTTATAATAATGTTACAACGTCATGGTATTCATTATTTTGTACCATCAATATATATATATCATTATAAGAATAAAGAAAATACCAAGTAAATAATGCATAAAATAATCAGTGCATTATTATATATAATTCTGCATGCTTCTTAAGCCCTGAAATGAAAAAGGATTATTAGCATGATCATTATTTTGCGCCATCATCATATAGATCTTAAGTGAGAAAAATGACAAGAAAAAAAAACTATAATAAAGTTGGTGGGAATAAAATATCAATGCATAATCTATTTTGGGTGAGCTTAATTTTAATCATTGAGTTAATTAAATACAATATTTAATATTAATACAGTTTAGTTATCTCATTCCAGGAATGGATCTTACTTTATATCTCGGAGAAAAATTTATGAGTGCCTTCTCACGGAGGCAAATGTCCATGATGTCTCAAAAACTTCTTGAAATAGTTCTAAGCAAACAATTACAGCGTCTAACCATGCTATGCACCATGTCCTTTTCTTTTTCAGTTCAGCAATCATACTATGGAAGCATTGAACTGTTACAGATTGAAAGGACCAACTCGTCTTGTCATTTTTCTGGGAATAGAATTTATAACAAATCACTCAAACAGAAGAGCCCATCTCATAAATTTATTGAAGAATAATGATATACATAATGTTGCAATCTGCACACTAGCTATGCGTCAATTCAGAAACAAGCGTCCTGAGCTTAAAATATGTTGAGGACACTTCATAGGTAAATTGCAATCAATCAAAATATGAAAATGGCATTCAAGGATGCCAAATACCATGAATCAACTCATGTATTACAGTGTTCATCTAACCAGGTTATGATGTCACCGAAAACCTTTTCAATCGCCTCATCTGATTCACCTTCTAGAATAGCATGATATGCATCTTTGTACAGGCACAGTTTCTTGTCTTGACTGCTTGCTTTCTCATATAAAGCTTTGCTCACCGCAGGATCGGTTACAGCATCAGCATCACCATGTAAAATTATTAGTGGTAAAGATACCTGAGCAAAGAAACTAAAATTTGTAACAGATGTATTTGTGCATTTAAGATTTTGCTTGGTTAAAAGATGCAAAAGACATGTTTTCTTTGTGCACGTCACCTTCAGAAAAGAAAAAATTTGCCATGATAAACTATTAACCACTAACTTTCTCCTTTCCCAAAAATACATTTCGATCTTCTTACTTTCAAACTCTCTTAAAGTCTTCACTGTTACATTCCTAACCATTTTATTCTATTTTTTAATATTTCCCTAGACTATTCTCTGAGATCTTATTTCCACCTATTTTTTCCCCAGAATCTTCTCTAACTTATTAGTGGAGAAGTTGAGGGCTTTGCTGGAGATAATTAAAGATCAGGACAATACTTCAATTCTATTTATTGATCTACCTCAGGTTATGTTGGGTCCTCATCTCTTGATCTGGCATTTTCGCATGACATAATTAAATTCTAGACTTGTTTCACCTTTGGGATTCCTGCAACATCTTCACCGGTCTCCCCAGTCCGACATCGGAGATAATTTCTTGATATTTACTTAAGGAAGTGTTCTCTATCAATGTTGTCAAAATTATCGATAGTTCAGAACTTTTGAAGGTCGAAATCGTCGGTAACTTAAAAAATAATTAAATATTATGTTCCGACGGTTGCGGCCGTCGGTAATTAAAAAATAACTCTCCCGCTACTTTTTTTCCTTTTCCCGCTTTCTCCTCTTTCTACCCCGTATATATCACCTTCTCCCTCTCTTTTCTCTACCTCTTTCCCTCTCTCCTCTCTCTCACCCTCACCGCGATCAGCGCGACGACACCTTCTCCCTCTCTCCTCTCTTCTCTCTACCTCCATCATTCGGGAAGATGACCGCCGGCAACCCTTCTCTCTCTCTCTCTCTAGCTCCGTCTTCCTCCTGCTCTCTCGGTCTTTGACTCCGGCAATCTCCCTCTCCCTCTCTCTCGATCCTTGATCGACCACCTCGCTGCCGGATCTGACCGCGTTGTGGCCGGATCAGCCGCCTCGCTATCGGATCTGGCCGCGGGCGGCGGGATCAGCCACCTACCGGTCGGATGTGGCCGCGTGGCTGCCGGATCGAGCGCCTAGCTGCCCCACGCCAGATCCAGCCGCCCATCCGGCAGGCGGCCGGATCTGGCCACCGCCGCACCAGGTGGCCGATCCGGCCGGCCGCCTGGTGCGGCGGCCAAATTTATTTATATTATAAAAATTCCTATGTTTTATAGCCCGTCCCAAGCCCGAATAAAGGAGGAGGATTGTGTTAGGCCCCGACAGTCAGCGTAAAATCATGTCGAATCTCATGAACATGGATCAACGAATATATTGAGATCTATTGGTGAATAATATACCGAAAAGTTTGGTTACTAATAGAGCGGAATGGCGTCGTATGATCCATGTAGCCGACCCCACCTAGTGGGATAAGGCTTTGTTGTTGTTGTTTGTCTTCTCTAACTTATTACAATTAGCTTCTTGGTCAACTAATAAATAATAAAAGAGGGCATCTTATTTGAATCAAGTATGAGAAAGGGAGCTCGAACTAGTAGTGCATGGGAATTCATGTAGCACTTTTTATCTATGCCATTCAATGTCAAAGTGCATTTTGCACCTCCGAAAATATGCATGCTATGCAGAAGATTTATTTCTAAGTGGATACTTACATTTAGCATGAGGTGAAACAAAGATGAGACTGGACAATAAGCGAAATTATCTCAGAAATTCTCACTTAGAAATAGGAGAAGAAAATGTTCAGAAGCTTACTTCTTCTAATCGACGTTCGATCTCTTGGGTAGTTCTGAGTAATTCCAAAGCTGTTCTCAATCGTGGTTTGTCTTTGTATGCAATAATATTATATTTGCACTACACTCAACCGAAGGAACAATAATATTAGATATTAGTGAGAACAACAATTGTTGGATCAATAAGTGAATATTGGCAAAAGATCAACTGTATTTGAACGAACTGCAAACATCTGCTGCTTTATTGTTTTTGAAAGTGAAATGCCTCTTTTTTATGCAGCCATATGATCTAATTTAACTAATAGAATTGAGAGTTCACCTGCTCTCGTTTTTTTATGTCTTTGAATGCCATCTCTGCAATATCCTTCTGAGGAACTAACTTCTCCTTAGGAAGAATGTTTGCTAGACCAATTAGAATCTTCTGAACAGGCCAAGATGGAACAACGTCATCTGCAATCTACAGAGAGCAAATTAACGAGGTAAAAGAGATGCAGAATACCCAGGTATCTCCAATTTCAGGAACAATTACCTTACACATTGGTGCTACCAGAATAGCCCCATCCCATGAATGAGATTGTTTGAGGTGCACCTTTATCGCAACTGCGCCACCCATTGACTCGCCAAATAAGAAACTAGGCAGACCTTTGTATTCACTCTTTTCTGTAATCATATAAAAAATATATTATTGTTCAAACTAAATGGTAATGTTTGCAAACTATAATGAGTTTGATGCACTCGGTACTCCAAACATGCTAAAAATATGCCTGTATGGTATGGTAAGCCGAATATAATGTGTGATTCGCAACAAAATATGTGATGAAAAATTAATTAAGAGATGAAAATTTTCATCTTTGATGAAGTTTAGAGATGATAGTTAAAAGAAACTATGTCAATGTGGCATACCTTTTATTCTCGAGAAGCATTCAATTACATCATCAACAAGTTTGTCAAAGCTTGGAATATATCCATGAAGCCCTTCTGATAGACCAAATCCTGGATAATCCATTGCCACAACCCCATACCCTGCTGATGCAAGTTTTCTTGAGATACCTGCAAAAAGCATACACTTCATACATCATCATATTTCAACAGAGAACTGATACTAATGCATGTCGTAAACAATTAGTTATTGTTATTACCTTCAAAGAAAAATGTGCAGGTATCCCCATAACCATGGCAGAAGAAAATTAGCCCCTTTATTTTGCAATTCTCTGGAACCCAGCTTTTTGTAAAAATCTCCAATCCTCTCTGATTCATCTCATACCACTGCACATAGGATATGAAACAAAATAGCCTCCAAGCAAGAAAACAGCTAATTTCTGACATGCCTAATGTCTCAACAAAATCAAGTTTTAACCTATTATATATACCATGGGAAATTTAGGCTACATACATGTGAAAGGAACAGAAAAGGATTCGAAGCTTTTCCAAAGTTAACAAGTACTTCCTTTATTTTCGATTGAAAAGAGCACAATTTTGTAAACTATAGCTTTGAATAAGGAAAAGAAAAAAAAATATTACCTCCTCAGCCTGAATTCCTGGATATTGTGCCTGCATGAGAAAAGAGTAAGTTCATGAGATACAGCAACCTCAACTGTTCAAAGCAGCCACTGGAATTCTAGTTACTCACTGCAAAGAAACGTGCTGATTTTCACTATGAACAAGAAGATGAAGCTTCTAGGAAACAAATTACATATTGTGATGACTGATAACCGTGAATTATGTATATCAGCAAAGTGTTGGTTGTGCCAATATGATACAAGAAATCTTCCAGCAGCCAAACACTGGATAAGACGAGGGTTCGGTAGGATTCCATTATGACATATTCACATCTGTCAATAACAATTCATTGCATAAGAAGAAGAAAGGAGGCACACCTTGAAGAGGCAATGATCGATGGAGAGCTGGACGTCCTTGAAGGCGTCGTGGACCCTGCGACGCTCCGGGGCGTGGTCGAGATTGGCCCGGGCGACCATCCTCGCGAGGCCCTCGTCAACGTCCTCCCACTTGTTCGGAGCGGCCATGCTCGCCGGCCCAAATCCGACGTTGTGTTGCGGTGGTAAGAAGCAGCCGGAGACGGGGAAGGTTGAGGACGACGGCGGCGGCGTCAGGGGATCAGATGCGGCTGCGATGGCGGATCTCGGACGCCATCTAATTGGAGCTTGCGGTATCGAAGTAAGCGGAGAATGTTGGATTTTCTGTATGCCCTGTTGGATTTTGCATATCGGAATTTTGATAGAACGAAAGAAATAAGTTAAACGTATTGATAAAAAAATGAGAATATTTTATTTATCTAATTAACATATTTTATGAACTAATTATTTTGATGGCAGACTCCATTTTATCATATTAAACTTTTTATATTCATTTTTTTCTTGTCTATTTCATTTTTATTGATGATATTTTCGGTATATTATTTCCATCATATACAATACGAAAAGTGTTGTATATTAATTAAAATTAATGTTTCGGGCAAACGACATCTAATTAATGTACCTTATACCATTATTTGAATATATCAAGTACCCTCTACATTCGTTACGCCATTGCCATCCAATATTTCGAAAAATTAGTAATTAATGAAAATATGACATATGATCAGAGATTTAAAATTCACTATAATAAATCTCTCCAATAGCGACATTAATATTGTCATGTCGGCGCTACATCGTCACTAATATCACACGTTAAAATAGACGCGATAAACTATAACTCTGCATTGATGTCGATAACTTACGATGCTAAAGTAGCGTCACTCTCTTTTGATGTTATTGTGCAAGGCGTGGCAGTGGCCTGCAACCCATTGTGATGTCAATGCATCGTTATTTTAATTGTGTCGTTATTGTGATGCTAATATAACACAAACTTAATACAAATATTAGTTATTAGTTATAAATTGATTGAACGTAGTAGAAGTACCCACTTGTATATATTTAAATAAAAATACATATATATTGATTTATATTTAAATAGGTAATATTAATTTATATAAATATATATGTGTTACATATATTATAGTTTAATGAATAAATAGATCAAATATTAATTATAAATATGTTCCTAAATGTACATAAATATAAATACATACATACATACATACACACACATATATATATACGTGTATATGTATGTATGTATGTATGTATGTATGCATACATATATATATATATATATAGATATATTGATATCATTAGGTAATATAAAGTTACATATACATTTGTTAATATAAATATTATATATATTTATAAAATAGTTCATCTAATCTAAATATCTACACATAGATACATGTATTTTAATATAGAATTTATATATACAACATATATCATATCATATCTTAATTATTTATAAATCAATCCAAATATTTTAAAAATAATCATCTAATGGTACTTTTTTATAAACATTGAATTTATTAATTAACTTAAATAAGTGAAAAATGAAAAAAAAGATGCATCTTTAACTCTATTTTCCTAATAGAATTAAAAGATTATGTGGATCCGCAACTATCCATGTTAACTATTATTGATCTATAAATTAATGATAGTCCTAAAATTATTGCAAAATTTATTCTAAAAATAATTTATCAAAGGTAGCAAGGTCACGTATGTCAATTTATTTTGGATATACACAATTCTTAAAGAATTTTTTTAATATGTTTTAGAAAAAAAAATTAACAAAGAACAACGACATAATTATAAATGGAAATGTATAAAATACATAAAAAAGGCCAAGTGTACACCTGAAAAGAAGATAGGATATGATGGGGCTCCTACCCACATAAGTAGGTAGGAGCCTCCTACCTACGTGGGACGACATCCGTGAGAGCACGTTCAATCTTAAAAAAAATAAATCAACAGCCGGTCCATATAACAAACCGGCGATCCAACTTGGTTCGTCCTCAAGTTGGAGGTGCCCTAGTTCTTCGGCCATAGCAAGAGAGGCGATTTCCCTCTCCTGCAATTTCCCCCGTTGCATGTGTGAGCGACCACCCCGATTTGCTGTCTCCACAGCTTCTGCGATCTACCTCTTCAATGCTAGACTACAAGCTTCTTTGTGACTATTTTTGTTCGAATACTTCAATGAGCCATCTGTTCTCCAAGTTCCCTCACGCGCATATGCTGTCCATGCTCCCTAAGCACCTCGTCACCATTTGCTGCCCAGGTTCCTTCGCATGACCTGGTGGCCAGGTATGTTCTTTATTTTTTTTTTCTTTTTGTTTTAACAAGCTTTTGGATCTTTCACATATGCCTAAGAGGGCATTTTTCCAACAATCTTCCACTTGCCTACATTGGGCATTGCACTTTCATTCGTCCAAAATTAGTAAATGTGTTGTGCGACTTAGGAGTACAAGCACGATTCTTTATAGAGGCTAGAAAGATATCTGTTAAGGTTTAATTGCTCAACTATCTTTACAGTGTATGTCATGTCCGTTAGATATCCATGATAGCTCACACATGAGCCAACAAATGCTCAAATCATATAATTCATTATGCCCTAGATCTGTCTTGCTGCATAGCAATATAACATATGTCTTGCTTCGTGGTAACTATCTTTCACATACACTATACTTTTCAACATAAAAAAATAGTTGGCTCATAATAATTCTTTCTCTCGCCCTAATGTTTTTTTACAGTGAACTAGCTGCTTTCCTAGATGTGGCTCGACAGGATACTTTGTTTTTCACCTTTGAGTATCCCGCTAAAGTAGCAAGCTGATGCGTTGAATTTGTAACAAATAAATTTGCTAGCAAGTGCACTAGTCGTATCAAGTAATATAATGAAAAGAGAAACGAGTGTCGCACCCACGAGGAACTATCTAAATTAATTCTATCCTAAAAATTTACTAAGAGAAGAAAAAGGGATTTTATATTTAAAACAGAAAAATAAATGTTGCAAATAATTAATGTATTGACAATCAAAGTACATGGTGAAGAGCCCAAAGGATTTTGGATGATCAAAAGTAAGGTTAACTCATAAGACAGCAAGGATTGAATAAATTCAGATGTTAATTCTTAAGTCGGATTAGGATTACGTGAAGTAACGATCTATACGCTAATTAAATCGAACTATCTTAGTTCCTGAATTTCAGAGATCTCTAACGATGAGTAGAACACTAATCAACATAAAACGAAGATGCATGGTATTGTAAATCCTAAGCTAATAATTATTCTCGTTGGATATAATTTATTAGACCGCATAAGTGTCACACCCCACTCCGTGATTAAATTCTAATATAAACTATTACCTTCCTTAATTATATTTAGCAATTCTATAAATAAAATCAGCAAAACTTCATCCCTTACTTATCTTGAGTTATTTGCCAATACATACAAAAGATGTGTATATATTCATCAAAGTTAAATAAACAGTTATAAGACATATCATTCACATATTATCATTATATTTTTTTTCCACTAACCAACTAACATATACTACCCCAGAGGATCAAGTTTTATACAACCTTACAAAAGTTTCTCACAACCTTAACTACAGCATATAGAATTATCTATTACATGCATGCTTCCAAAAATAAAAGTGAAGGGAGAAATAAAATTGCTCCAATGGTTCGACATCTTCTATATGCAGCAAAATAAGCTCTAAATCGATTCAACTCGAGAGCTTAGAATTATCTGAAAAATTCAAAAGGATAATGTGAGCAACAATCATTTGCCCAGTGAGTGGAATAAAAGTATAACATAGAGGAGCAATACGAGTGCATATAATATTTAAATAATCGCATCTCTTTTATATGATAAAATATTTAGAGCATAACTCATATCACATAAGTTTTCAATCATATGAACTTTTACATAAATAAAAATTTTTCAAGATATCATCATATTCACAATTAAACTCCACACATGTGTCATTGCACTTATTCATCATGAGTCAATACGTATTTCTCTATGATCATGTGTCATACAGTTAAGC
Organism: Pontederia crassipes; assembly: GCA_030549335.1. NCBI lineage: Eukaryota > Viridiplantae > Streptophyta > Magnoliopsida > Commelinales > Pontederiaceae > Pontederia > Pontederia crassipes. The sequence goes on from CM060187.1 coordinate 24,391,194, forward strand.
AGAGCTTCATAATCAAGAGTATCAGATACGTAGAGTAAATCATGGGTTAATACGTATCCTTCTATAATTGTGTGTCATATAGTTAAGTAGAGCTTCACAATCAAGAGTCTCAGATATGCAGATCAAATCATGGGTCAATACGTATTCCAATCATGATTGTGTGTCACCAAATCATGATTCTCAAATACGCATAGCATAGCATGGGTTAATACGTGCACATAGAGTAGCCCCTAAAGGGCAAAGTCATCCGATATACGCCCCAAAGGCTTCATGTATATCGAATGCGGTTCCTTTTTCAAATAGCATGGCTAATTAACACATGAAGTTTAACAATATCAAAATACACATGTCATAATCTCATACCATTATCAAATAAAACTTATTTTAACTTCACAAGCATTATTCCTGAAAATATTTTTGTGTAAAATGTTAGTCTATCTAATATGATATTCTTGAAACATATCATAAATTCTTTCATAACTCAAGATATGTTTCAATAATAATAATAATAATAATAATAATAATAATAATAATAATAATAATAATTTTTGCTTGAAATAATATTATAAATAAAAGAACTAACATATAAAATTTTGCTATGTTGTAAATTTACCCGCTCACCTTGTTCTTTATCCTTTTAAGGAGGTTTATTAGATTTTCTCCCTTTCATTTGTAGCTTGTTGGTTTCCTACCAGCAATGGTGCTATTTCACTTTCTAATTACTAATAAGAATAATATGCAATGCATGCTCATGATTCATGAATACTTGTTCACCTTAAAATGCATATAATCCCTTCTAATATTAATGTGTAAATCAGGTGTTTATATTCATATGCTACTTCATACTTCCAACTATTCAATCTTCCAAAACTTAACTAGGTGTTGTCTCAGAATTTCAGACTGAGTGACTCTAAATAAATAATTCATAATTTTTGGATAAATTAGAAATTAGACTTACTAAGGTTTCCAACCCCCAAATGTTATTCACTAATTCCAAATGATCAAGTCATGAAATCCAAGGCAATCTGATCTAGGGTTTGTTTCTGGCAGACTGTGTGTCACTGAAAGATTGATTTATATATTTCTTCACACTTGTGTATTTACCTAGATCATAATTCTCTCAAAGACTAGAATTCCCTATTATTTAGTCATAAAAATTAGAGAATTTAACTCCCTTTATAACTCTATAATAAAAATAGTCAATTCAGGTCATATTCTGTTAATGTCCTGGAACCTGACAAAAAAATTACTATGAAATGAAAAATTCATTTCTCCACATCTACACATCCAAATTGAATGATTCCACTTCTCACCGAACATTTATGAAGTCTAATTAAACATATATAAATTTTAAACCCTAATTATGTTTACCCTAATCATACCCTAATCTACAAGGGGGACCTATCTCTGACTTGGGATAAAGTGAGCGACCTATGATGTTGTGTTCATAACTTTCTCTACAAAAATCCTTTTTATATAATTCTTGTGGTCATGGAAAGCTAACTTCGAGAAGACAATGTAAAATTTAAGAAATTATGGATAATTAACCATGAAGTTATGAGCATATGAAGTTGGGGGTCAGTTTTAGATCTAGGGATTCACCTTAAACAATCTACGTTGCCGAATTTCTTCCGGCCGTTCCAGTCGGGTTTTCGTCTTGCCAAAATTTCTACTATCCGAAGATAATATTGTTAAAGTTATATATTTCAAACTTTTAAGACGTCATATGGAAGTTTGAAAAAATACATTACTAACCAGCTGGTGAGCTGCCTGCTTCTTGAAGTCCCATTGGGTGAAATAAAGGTCCAGCCATATTATTATGTTAAGAAATAATGTTAAACCTATAATTAACCTTAGTTAATCATAGTTAAGCATATTTATTATAATATTTACAAATATTGAAGTTTATTCCCAATAATATTATATAATTTCTTTATAATATTTATCAATAATTTAATTATCATTATGTTTTAATTTAAAGGTTAATTACTACACACAAACCTGACTATATAAGCATCTAGAATAACTTAATATGCTAATTATAAGCATGATTATGTTAAAATGATATTTGTGGCCGTGACAATAAGTCGATGTATTACGCTGAATTGCACGATTTATGTTATGTTATGATTATGTTATGATTTATGTTATTAGAGAAAAAGTGTGTGGGAGTTAGAAGGAGATGCTAGTATCATGTGGGAGAATGTGGCAAAAAATGTTGAAATGGTTGCTAAAGCCATTTTAGGAGAATCAAAAGGTTTTGGACCACGAGATAAGGAAACTTGACGGTGGAATGAGGAGGTCCAAGAAAAGGTGCGTAATAAGAAGAATTGTTTCAAGGCGATACACTTAGACAATAGTTCTGACAATTGAGAAAAGTATTTACAAGATTAGTGATGCTAAGAAGGCAGTTAGTGATGCTCGTGCTAGAGGGGTTTTATAAAGAGTTAGGGACAAAGGCTGGTGAACAAAGGATTTACAAGATTACAAGGAATAAAGAGAAGGAGTCGAGAGATTTGGATCAAGTAAGATGCATAAAAAATGAAGTTGACAAGGTTTTAGTTACTGAAGGAGATATTAAGAACAGATGGGAAGAGTATTTCTATAAGCTATTTAATGATGGATGTGAATGTTCTCGTTGTGATTTGGAGGACTTGACAGTTAGCGAATGTGAGCTTAATATGTCATTTTATCGTAGAATTAGAGTCTCGAAGGTTAGCGAAGCTCTTAAGAAAATGGAGAATGGTAAAGCCGTTGGACCGGATGGTATACCGATTGAAGTTTGGAAATGTTTAGGAGAAAAATATGTGTTGTAGTTATGTAAAATATTTAATAAGATTTTACGGTCGAAAAAGATGCCTGATGATTGGAGATTAAGTACATTAGTTCCTATTTACAAAAATAAAGGGGATATTCAGAATTGTGCAAATTATAGAGGGATTAAACTTATGAGTCACACAATGAAATTATGGAAAAAATGATTGAGCATAGATTGAGAATGGAAACTAGTATTTCTGAGAGATAATTTGGGTTCATGCTAGGAAGATCAACTACAGAGGCGATTTATTTACTAAGGGAGATGATGGAGAAGTATCGAAGTAGGAGAAGAGACTTACATATGGCTTTCATTGACTTAGAGAAGGCGTATGATCGGGTACCAAGAGATGTACTTTGGAAAGCCTTGTAAAAAAAGAGGGTGAGTGTTGCCTACATTAAGGTAATACAAGATATGTACGATGGGGCATTGACTAGGGTTAGGACACTCGGAGGTAAGACAAATGAATTTCCTATAGGAATTGGCCTACATCAAGGATCAGCTTTAAACCCGTATTTATTTAACTTAGTTATCGATGCTATAATCGAGAGTATCACAGAGGAGGTACCTAAGTGCATGCTATTTGCGGATGATATAATACTTTTAGCGGATTCAAGAGAAGAGATTAATACAAAATTGGAAATATGGAGAAATACGTTGGAGTCAAAGGGTTTTCGTTTAAGTAGGAATAAAACAGAATATATGCATAGCAATTTCACAAATAAACAACTTAGAGACAATTTGAAAGTTAGGCTAGGGGAGGATATAATTCCTCAAGTGACAAAGTTTAAATATTTAGGATCAATTGTAAGACAAGATGGTGAGATTGATGACGATGTTAATCATAGAATTCAAGCTGGTTGGGGTAAGTGGAGGAAAGCCACTGGAGTTTTTTGTGATAGAAAAGTACTCAATAAAGTTAACGAAAAATTCTATCGTACTGCTATAAGGCCAGCAGTGTTATATGATAGTGAATGTTGGGCTATGAAGGGACAACATGAACGTAAAGTGTGGGTAGCCGAAATGAGGATGTTGAGATGGATGTGTGGTCATACAATATTAGATAAAATTAGGAATGAACATATACGTGAACGAGTCGGAGTGGCTCCTATTAGTGAGAAAATGGTAGAGAATCATTTGAGATAGTTTGATCATGTTCAGAGAAGATCATTAGATGCGCCAGTAAGAAGAGTAAATCAAATAATCTGGAGTCCGATTAAAATAGGGAGAGGGAGGCCAAGGCGGACACTTGGCGAACTAATAGAGCAAGATCTATTGGTGAATAATATACCGAAAGGTTTGATTACTAATATAGCGGAATGGCGTCGTATGATCCATGTAGCCGACCCCACCTAGTGGGATAAGGCTTTGTTGTTGTTATTGTTGAATCAACCTATAAGTTAAAATTTTATTTTCTGAATAGTTGATGTTTTGAATCAAATCACTCCAAAACTAGTTTGTAATCTAAGTTCACAAGACGGAACTAGCAACAATCATATTCTAAAAGAACCAACAATTGTATTTATTCAACACTTAATTGGTTCATGCAGTCCAGATATAAATATAAATCTCTATCTCAACTAAAACAATAAGAAAACGAAAATGAACAATAAATAGAGCATCCATGATAAGAAAGAAAAATCAAAGATTCTTGGTTTGGATGACTTTTGGAGTGAACTAGGAGCCCTGACACTGAGTTGCTCCTCCTTCTCCAGCCATCTTCCTCAACTTGATTTGAATTCTTCTGAAATAGGCACGGCTCTCAGGGTCTCAAGCACGAATTTTCACATCTTCTGAGGTCTTCTATTTATAATTCCAAGATTCCCGATGAGTTCTAATAAGTTGAGAGTCCAAATTTTATCCAAAGAAGGATCTACAATTTAAACTCCTTTTAGACCCAAACATCTCGTGATTTTATATTCAATTTAGAGCTTTTATCATCAAACAAATCTTCTAGAAGGTTGGGCACCATCCTGGCTTCGTGATTTGATCAAAATCTGTTCGGAAAATCAATGACCAGGAAAAATAAGCACTTTTAATGGCCCGTGATGAGATGTTCACGGTGTATTTTAACTTTGATTCTAAATTTTCTCATACACATAACGGCCCGTAACACAAAGGTAACGGTCCGTAACTCGGGAAACTCTGCGTTCGACTTCTGTACGAGCCATGATTATCATGTGATGACACGTATATTAGATTTGTGTTCTCCATGTTTACAACATGTAATGACTTTGACTTGTTCTTTTGTGGGCGTAATTCGCGATAGCTGATGTAACAGGTCGTTAGCTACTCATTATGACCCATAATATTTATGGCAAGAGTTTCACACCTTTCTGTATGTATCGTAATGGCTCCCTTACGCCTTGTAATATATATGCGCTCGATTCTCATCCGATTCTATATGAGCCATTAAACAAATGTTACGACCGGTGACCAATAAGTCGAGCTCTACTGTGAATCGTAATTCCATATGACGACTCGTTAGATTCTTCTTATGTTTAGTTCTTCAATCTGTGAGACCCGTTATAGATGTGTTACGGCCTGTCATGAGATATGTCTTCGATTAAATAACGTTTCTATTCGTAGCGTGAAGACTCCATGACGACCCATAACGATTTCATGGAGGATGAGTCTCTCTGTAGGACACGTGAATTGTTCCTAACGATCTGTGTCGTCAATCTGAAGTGGCGTTAAACCAAACTTACGGCCGGTGACGAATATGAAAGGAGTCTGCTACCTTTTCTGTGAGGGCGTGAGTGAAGACTTGTGGTCCGTGAGAATTAACTGAAGGGGCGTGATATGCCTATCACGACCCGTGAGATAGCATGTTTTCTGCTTCTAGAGTTGATTTCTTTATTCTTTTCACTTGGGGTAATTTTCTTTGATAATTTTCACCGAAACTCCTATAAAAATTACGCACACCTAGGTAGTTGGAGAGTTCAAGAAAATAATTATAATAAATGAAACAAAATTAATGGATTCCATGAGAAAATTACGAAAATAAATCTAAATGCAATTTAAATTTCATGTTGTAAAATGCATGCACCATAAGCACTAATTCTTTTCCTTAAAACATAGTCAAGAGTCTAAGAGCACGTGTAGATGAATCATCTGTCAGAGACTCGCACCATGATGACCAATGAACTAATTAATTCATCATGACTCTAGGTCGACTTTGCATACTTGGTATTAAACACAAGTTCTATGATAGAGATTCCCACTGAAGGAGCGTATGTCTAGCTCTGTTTACATTATAAACCACCCAATCATTACCTTTTAGCGTCTGACCCGAGTTTTCAAATTGCTCGCTATCCTATAGCGACAAGCTTGAATCTCATATCTAGCCTCTCTCTCTTAATAAGGTGATATTGAGTTACTAAAACTCATATTTTAAGAATCGTATTATGATTCACATATTTCATTTCGCTTGCTATCTTCATAAGCATCGGAAACGTTTGTTCATGTGAGAGAACAAACTCAAGCTGGATCGACATACTTTTCACATGTATAATAAGACTTTATAACAATGAATTTATAAAAAAATATAATATTTTATTCATTGAAAATTTGAGTACAACATTACATTTATAATCTACGCAGCACTAAAGCATTTACATGTTTCAAGAATGTCTCTCTCGGCAATGGTTTGGTGAACGGATCAACAACTATTTTGTGCGTTGATATGTACTCAACTGAGATTTCTCTTTGACTTCTTGATTTTGTACAAATTTGTACTTAGTGTTGATATGTTTTTCTTTGCAATGATATTTCTCGTCCTTCACATAAGCAATAGTTACTTGATTGTCGAAGGATCATATTCTTCATTGCATTATCATAAATTCTCAAATTTTGAAGAAATCTTTTTAAGTCGTAAGGCCTTTTGTACTGTCACTTAATAAGGTGTGAATTCTTTCTCCATAGTTGATAGTGCCACACAATCTTATTTCTTCCTGCTCCAAGTAACAGCATCATTGCTAAGCAAGAAAGTGTATCCAGAGGTGAATTTTCGTTCATCAACGTCACTAGCCCAATCGACATTGGTGAATCTAGCAAGTCATAGATTTTCTCCATTATAGCATAGTACAAGGTCTACAGTACCCTTGAGGTATCTCATGATTCTCTTCACCGTCTTCTAGTGTTGGCGTCCTGAAATAACCTGATATCGACTAACTAGACCAATAACAAAACATATGTCTAGCCGAGTACACATCATAGCGTACATCAGACTACCGATCATACATACATAGGGAACATTGGACATTGCCTTTTATTCCTCTAGAGTTTTAGGGCACATGTCCAGACTTAAAACCTCACCTTTCATAATAGGAGTGTCAATGCACTACAAAAAAATTGGCAATTAGTGACTCAAATTTGGAGACGCTAGGGAGGCGCTATTACGTCTCTATTGTGAAGGGCATCTCCTTCGCGTCTAACTAGCATCGCAAAATTGAGACGCTGGAACTCGGTGGCTAGTGGCGTCGCACTAGAGTCAAAGATGTTGAGACGCAACTAGCGCCACATATTGATGCTATATCAACGGTATTAAGACGCGATGTTTGCGGCTGCGCGAAGCAGAACTACGTCGCTAAGTCGACGCGCAAGGGGCGGTAGACATGAGACGCTCTTCCGACGCCCACGTGTGGCTAATGTAGGCACTAGTAAGGCGCTAGATTGACGCAAATATGATCGTGCATTTGTCGCCAATGAGACACTAAGATGGCGCTAAGTGCGATAATATCTAAATTAGCGTCGACATGCGTTTAGACGCCAATGAGACGCTATGGTGTCGCTACTTGCACATATTTTTTACCGCCCCAACCTCATTTTTTTCCCTTCCCACGCCATACAATTTATAATGCATCTCAAAATGCATTGATATTCATCACAAGCAATATAAAAGCATCACAGGCAATATAAAATCATCACAGGCAATATAAAACTATCACAGGAAATATAAAACCATCACAGGCATAATATATAACATAAGAATACGAAAACTACTAAACCGAACTAACAAACTATATGTATGTTTAAGTCTATAAGTAACAAATGCATAATTTGTTTTCTATCCTAGGTTTAGGAGTTATTGTTATCATTCCGGATGTTCGACCCAGACGTGCTCGGTCCATGGCCTCACGGGGATGGATTCTACGTCGGGATCAATCCCTGAATCGCCTGTAATAGAGGACCCAACTGCTGCGACACCTGCTGGGACACCTGCTGCAATATCTGCTCCGATAATTACTGCGATAGCTGCTGTGATAGCTGCGTCAGATCATGTGCAGCGGATGAGCTCGGAGCAGATGCACCTCCTGCATATCCTCTGATCCTACTAGGTATCTGAGCGGCTATGCTGAGGCCACGCAAGTATCCCCCTCGTGTCGTGCCGGCCACCTCTTCCCAAACAGTAGGGTCCTCTACGAAATAGAAAAATTATAAAATCATATAATATAAATTATATATTAAGAATCAAGTAAATTAAAAACATGACTAAATCAATGAAGAAACATTACCTGGTGGCTGAGTACTCGGATCGTCTCCATACTTTTCAACCATTTTTGCAGTATACTCATCCTAAAAAATTTAAACATTGTGTATTTCAAAAATAGTGCACTAACGGCAACAACCAAATGACCATATCATGAGACTTACCAGAAGCCTACGAGCAGTGGGCGTGACTAAGTCGTTTGTCTTCCGGCTCTTATGCGTGGCCATAGACCGCACGAAAGTCTACGAGACCGCCTTCTTTCTCCTCCTACAATAAAGTTTCAAATTTGATAACATAAGTATAAGTCAAAAGTTTGATTAATGGAATTTATATGTAAATTACCATGCGCCGTCGATGCTCGTCAAATCGCATCGATCCCCCTGTGTGGATGTGGGCCTCGGGCTTCGAAAGACGGTTAACTCTTGCTTTTTCCGACTTTCTTTGCCATCGTTCATCCGTCCTTTGTGAACATCAAATACTTACACTTTCAAAAAATTATAATTTTCATAAAAATAATGTAAAAGTATACATACTTACCATTTCCTACAGAGAGACTCCCAAATCGAGCGCCTAATATGTTTTGGGCATCTTTGTATGCCCTGCTCCAAAGTGAGGCCGGCGGACGTGACGACCTTGCGAAACTTGTATAATCGATTTCGGAGGCGTTTCGCAGTGACCTCCTCAAAAGCTCTCCGGATCATCCATAAACTAAGATCCGGATGAAACTGATTTGCCTCCTACAAATAGAATGTTAAAACTTAGTAATTTTAAAATAAATATAAATCAAATTATGTAACACAAATAGAAGATCGTACCGTAAAGGCTCAAAAAATTCATCTCGCACTTGAATTGGGATATCTTTCCAGGATCCTGTCCCTTCCGGCAACTGGGAAAGAACGAGAGCACTGACATCCCGCACGGTACTAGCGGGTAAGAAAGTGGTCCTGCCAATTACAAAGAAGAATTAATTTTCAATGATAACCAAAACTATAACAAAATTTGTACAACTTATTAAACTTACGGTCGAGCAATACTATTCACAGTGACACCCCATTATCGTGTAACTCCTCTTCATCACTCGAAGAGGAATCATCATCCGGTACAGCTGGGGTAGGCTGTGAAGGTCCGACATCAGCTACGGGCCCTAATACATAATAAATTATTAGTGTCATACCAAATTAAAATTGTGATAATTGATAGATGTACAGTAATGTTCTCACCTCAATTGATGTGTACCGCATGATCAGTAGCAGTCCGCTCGTCTGAAGGAATTGAGTCAGGTGCTTGTGCTATCGGCGGCGTAGCAACTGATATTATTAAAAAATAATTAATATAATTAATTGATAAATGTCAATAATAATAAATATATCACCTGGCGTAAGATGTCGCTCGCCAACGCTAGATTGTGGTGAAGTGTTTGGTATTCTCGGCGGTGGCGGTGGGGTAGCAACTGCTATCACAACAAAATACATAAAATTTGGCTCCTACATAAAATTAAGTAATATACAAAAAATAACCTGGTGTGACATGACGATCGTGGTCGTGCGATCAAGACGTACCGACTATGTTCTCCGTCGACGGTGGAGCAACTGTCACAAAAGCAAAATATTTAAAAAACTCTATCTCCTATTGTCTATTGCCTACAATGTGTCACGTACCTAGAGTGATACGCTCAGACCCACCAATGGATCGCCTACTATGTGACGATCCGGCTACGTGCCCCGTCAGCGGCGGAGGAACTAATATTATTAAAAAAGGAATTTAACTATTATAATCAACTATAAATAAGCAGCTCATAATAAATATATTACCTGGTGGTTGTGATGGCTGACTCATCTGGAGTGAACGCTTGGAAGAGCGAGATGACCCAGATGCTCGACCCCTAGTAACCATGACTGAAAAAAAAACTTCTCTTATTATCGATAACCATATATAACTTTTAAAAAAAGTAAAATGCTTATGTCATTAGAATAACTACGGAATTCATTCGCTTGTTTCGTATTCTGATTCATTTTCATCATCTTCATCATCGTCGTTATAATCTTGGTTCGAGTCATCATCAATGAAATTATCGAAGTTCACATCCAAGAGGTCATTTGAATTGAACTCTTCCATTGGCTCAGCGTCATCGACCAATTGAAAATTCTCAACTCCATCGGCCACATCAATCGTCTCATTCACTCTATCTTCTTAATAGTAATCATCCATGGGCACATCGTTGTGTACGGATGATGTTTCATTCTCATCTATCATTGTTTCTGCTAAGAATAGTGTACTCCTCACCTTGCATGACGCCCACCATTCATCATTGGTTCTTTTCGATGGATACTTAGTGTAGTACACTTGTTGTGCTTGTTCCGCCAATACGAATGGATCGTATGACTGAAGTCTCGATCGAGGGTTAATATCCACCAATTTAAAATTTTGATCGATCCGAACTCCTTTCTCTGGATCGAACCAACGACATTTTAGCAACACGACTTTGTTAGATTTTTCCAAATAAGATAATTCTAGGATGTCTTCTATAACACCGTAGTAATCAAAGTTGTCGTCTCCGTACGTGCTTCCTAGAACACATATGCCGCTATTAATAGTTGAACGTTGTCGGCTATATTCTTCTGTATGGAACCGATATCCATTGACTATGACGCCGTAGTAGCTAAGAACTTGTTTCTTCGGGCCATGACCGAGATCTCGCATTTTGTTCTCTATGACTGAGCCATTAATAACCAACAAAAATATAACTAAAAATTTTATTAATACTTACAAACTTATAACAATTAAGAACAAGCGGAAAGATTTCTCACTTCACATCTCAACCAATCAGCAAAATGTTCGTCTCGTAGTTTCAATAACTCATCGTTTGAAACTAACGGATTGATTTATCATTGTAATTCTTCGAATTTCCTGAATTCATAGTTTTCAATTAATACAATCATATAGCAACAATTAGCATTACATTATATAACAAATTAGAACAAATTGTCTTACTCGAGATACGGTGTCACTTCGCTACAATTTGCAAGAACATAATTCTCAACGGCGGTGAGATCTCTGTCATTCAAGATAACTTTGCATCATGCACCAAGAAGTCGACATGGATACTTGAAGATGGATAGAATATTCATATCAACTTCTCCTTCACCACCATCATCATTTTTTGGAACTTGGGTGTGTCGTGATTGTATGTGCGGCTCAAAGTATTTTGAAGTGAAGTTTAACACCTCCTCAATGAAATATGTTTCACATATGGAGCCTTCAATTTTTGCCTTATTCTTCACCTTCCTTTTCAAATATAGCATGCACCTTTCGAAAGGATACATCCATCGATACTGAATCGGACCAGCAATTTTTGTTTCATATGGAAGATTTACAATCAAATGTTTCATCACATCAAAGAAAGAAGGTGAAAATATCTTCTCAGCCTTGCACACGGTAATCACAATAGAAGCCTCTAACCGAGATATGTCTTCTTTCCGAACGATGGATGCACAAAGCTCTTTAAAGAATATAGACAATTCTGTTAAAACCTCTCAGATGGCCTTTGGCAAAAGTTCTTTAAAGGCAATTGGAAGCAGTCTTTGCATAAAAATGTGACAATCATGACTCTTCATCCCGTGTCCAAGTTAAAACAACGAGACATGTTTGATACATATCCGTCGGGGAATTTCAATTGCTTTACCCATTCGAAAACCACTTTTCTTTGATCATTGCTCAAGACATAAGTAGCTTTTGACTTTTTGCATTTACCATTTTGAAGATGAATGATATCTAACTCTGGTCTTTTGCATATTAATTTCATGTCTTCGCGAGCCTGTATGCTATCTTTTGTTCTTCCTTTAACATCCATAATAGTGTTGAAGGTGTTGTCAAATACATTCTTCTCCACATGCATTACGTCCAAGTTATGACGTACCAAGTTTGAAGACCAATAAGGCAACTCCCAAAAAATACTTCTTTTCTCCCAATTATGTTAACTTCCAAACCCAATTTGCTTATAACCACTGGCCTTCAGTCCGAATGAGATTTCACTAAGCTTGTTTACTTGCTCTAACAATTCTTCTCCTATCAAATGAGTTGGACACAAAGTATTCTCGGATGTATTCTTTTTAAATGAGTTTTGATCATGACGCATCGAATTCTCCAATGGCAGAAACATCCTATGATAATCAAACCAGCAAACTTTCCTACAATTTTTCAAATAAAAAGATTTTGTATTCTTTCCACATATGGGACAAGCAAGTTTTCCTTTTGTACTGCAACCACTCAACATTCCATATGCTTAAAAATCACTTATGGTCCACATTAATGCGGTTCTCATAATGAAATTTTGCTTTTTAAATTTATCATAGGTAACCACGCCATCCTCCCACAACATCTTGAGTTCGTCAATCAAAGGTCTTAAGTAAACATCTAAACTTTTACTAGGAGATCGAGGACCCGGGATGATACAGGTAAGCAATATATTCTCTCATCTCATACACATGCTTGGAGGCAAATTATACGGTGTCACAAAAATAGGCCAACATGAATAAACAGTACTCGATGAGCCAAATGGGTTGAAGCCATCGGTGCAAAGTCCTAATCTAATATTGCGTGATTCTGCAGAAAAATCCGGATGAAGTGCATCAAATCGTCTCCATGCCTCCGCATCCGAAGGATGTGTAATTGAATTTGGATCTTCACGTGCCCCTTCTTTGTGCCACCTCATAAATGATGCAGTTTTTCAGAAAGAAATAGTCATTGTAATCTTGGAACAATCGAAAAGTATCTAAATATTGCATTTGCCACATTTTTTTTAGAACTTTGAGTATTCTTTTTCGGCTTGAATCTGGGCTCGCCACAAATAGAACAACTCATAAGTGCGTTATTTTTCTTGTAGTAAAACATGCAATGATTGCAGCATGCATCAATCTTCTGATATTCCAACCCTAAATCTCTCATCAACCGTTTGCACTTGTAAAAATTTCTCGTTAATTTCTCGGAAACTGAAAGCATACTCTTAATAATGGCAAGCATCCGGTCAAAACAACTTTTGCTCATATTAAATTCTGATTTTAAGTTCATTAGTTGCGCCACTGCAGAAAGTGTAATTTGCTTCACGCATCCATCCCATGAAGGTTCATGTGTCTCTTCGAGAAGATTATAAAACTTAGAAGCCGAAGGATTCGGGTCTTCTTCAATCGATATTTTGCCAACATTTTCTCCTAACATTGCATCTCGTATCATGTCCCTGTACGGATTGCTCGAGTCGCCCACAACGGTATCTACATTACTTATTTCTTTAGCCCATCTTTCTTCTCCATGAAAGAACCAATTGGTGTATGTAAGTAAGAAATCGTTGTAATATAAATCCTTCTGCACATCATATCTTATTTTCCATTGATAACATTTGCACTTCCGGCATGGACATAAGATTTTGCCATATGAAGAGGCAACACCTACATTTTGATATGCCACATTAATGAATTCATCAACACCATCCTTATATTCTTCAGTTATGACGCCATGTTTATCCTTCCAACGACGAATCCAACTACGATCTGGCTTTATCATTTCTGTAACGGAGAACATTAAGCCAAGTAAGAAATTTTGTGTACTTGAAACGTGTGATTTTGAACTTACGAATTAAGTCCAAAATCACATGTTTCAAGTAATACTTAACTTGAGTACTACTTGACTTAATTCATAACATGAATAAGTAATACTTAACTTAAGTACATGAATTACTTCATAAGTTAACTTAACAATTAACATAAGTTAACTTAACTTAAGTAATACTTAATAAGTAATACTAATTAACTTGATCCAAAGAGATGATAATTAACTTAAGTACTACTTAAGTTAATTCATAACATGAATAAGTAATACTTAACTTAATTCCTAAGAGATGATACTTAATATTATACTTAATAAGTAATACTAACTTGATACAAAGAAATGATAATTCACTTAAGTACTACTTAATTTAACATGATAATTACATGAATAAGTAATACTTAACTTAACATGAATAATTAACTTAATTTAACTTCATGCATTAATAATTAACTTAATTTACATGGTGGCGGGCTAGTACCTTCGACGAAGGGCGGAGGGCGGCCGAGACGGCGGTGGAGGCGAACCGCGGCGGAGGCACCGCAGAGGCGACCCGTCGGGGAGGGCGAAGGAGGAGGAGGAGGCGGCGAAGGGTGGCGGCGAATGCAGAGGGCGGCAGTGGAGGGCGGTCGAATGCAGAGGGCGGCGGAGGCGAAGGGTGGCGGCGGCGGTGGAGGGCGGTCGTCGGGCATCGAACGTCGGGCGAAGGGCGGAGGCGGCACTGGAGAGCATCGGAGGTCGGGCGTTGGGGCGCATCGGACGGGTCGATGGTAAACAGTAAAAGTGAAAACGAAGAAGAGGGGTTAGGGATTTAAGTAATTTTTTAGCGTCGCAAGAAAATGAGACACTACGTAGACACCATATAGGCGCCGACACTGTCACAATTTGACTAGAGCGGCGCTATAGAGAAGCTAATGTGTCGCTAAGATAACGTAGCGACACCATAGCGTCGTCGGAGTGTCTCAGTGGTTTAGTGTCTCATCATCGCGACGCCATTGAGACGCTTATTAAAAGTTTTTTTCAAATTTTTTTAGTATGTATGAAATTTTATTTATCAATGTAACGTATCATCGCATTATGCCCCATTCCAATTGTTCTATTTTCTTCCGATAATCTATCATGTATGTATACAAAATTATAAATATGTATGTATATGTGTATATAACACAAATGTGTGTATATATATACATATGTAATATATGCGTACGTATATATATGTCTACGTGTGAGAGATTAAGTTACAATAATGTGTTTCGTCTATATGTATTATAAATATATATGTGTATGTATATGTCTATACATGTGCGAGTCATATATATATAGACAACATGTATATGTATACGTATTCGAAGTGAATATATATATGTGTGTATTTATTTATATGTGTCAGATTAGGTTATAATAATATGTATATATGCACTTATTATATATAGGTATCAGCATACATGCGTATTTATATGTCTATATGTGCCCGATTGAGCGGGGGGTAAAAAGTCAACTTAGGAGGCTCAATACAGACGTCATTCAGTCGCTAGGTTCATTTAGCGACGCCATAGCGCCGAACTAGCGTCTAAAACAATATGGCGTCTCGAACATGCGACGCTAGAGAGACACCCATGGTGTCATCATAGCGTCGACAATAGCTTCGACACTCGTTAAACGCTAGGTGGACGCTATTGTGTGTCTACTGTGACGCTAACATATCACTCACTTCATCAACCATCGTAATTCCATGATTAAGTATATAATAATATATGCATAATTAAGATATTATATATATTATATGTATAGATAACATAGATAATATAGGAAAAAAATTATATATTTAGGAACACTCTTATCATGTAATTAAAAATACATATATATATATAATCATGTAATTAATACATCTATATGTTGATATTATGCTATTGATAATATGTTGATAATCGTGTAATTAATACTAATATAATATTTAATGAATTTATTGATTGACATATAGTATATATAATATAGTGTTTAAATATATACTGTAGCGTCTCATTGGCGTCTCTTTTGATTGAGACGCCACGTAGCTTCGCTTTAGAGTCTTCATACATGCGACGCTAGTTTCGCGTCTAACGTTGTCGACGCCATAACGACGCTAGGTACTGCCGCGCATTTGCGGTTCCTGGCGGGAAATAATAACGTCTACGTAGTGTCTCGATTGCGCTACTTTTAACGTCAACTCTCTGAGTAGCTAGGAAGACGCTAATGAGAGGCAAGTGGCGTCTGATTCTAGTGACGCTAAAGAAGCGCAATGGAGGCACTAGTGGCGTCTTTATAGCGTCACATACTTTTGAGGCGCTACATGGCGTCGCTAATCGCCAATTTTCTTGTAGTGATGGATTTGCGGTCGTCCATACGAAATCATTTCAGAACTTTCTTTATGTATGATTTTCGCGACAAAGCAATGAATCATTTGGAACACTCGTGTTGGATTTTCACACTCAATATGTAGGCTGTTTCACCCATGTCCTTCATCTCAAACATGGAGGACAACCATTGTTTAATTGTAATGACAAAACCCCTATTATTTTCAACTATTAGAATGTCGTCCACATATAACATTAGGATAATAAAATTATCCTCGGACAATGATCTTCATCAATCATGTCAAAATCGTACGAAATTATTGATTGATGGAATTTAAGATATCATTGTCTAGATGATTGTTTGAGTCCATAAATAGATCGATGCGGTCTGCAAACTTTGCGCTCTTCTTCTTTTACAACGAAGCCTTGATGTTGCTCCATATAAATTTTCTCATCTAGTTCTCCATTGAGAAATTCGATTTTTACATCGATTTGATGTAATTCTAAGTCCGTATGTGCGACTATAGCTAATATTAGACGAATTGACGCAAACCTTATAACAGGTGCAAAAGTTTCTTCATAGTCAACACATGTTGTTTGTGTGAAACCTTTCGCCACTAGACGGACTTTATATCTTTCAATTGATTTATCCATACCACATTTAATTTTGAGAACCCATTAGTTTCCAATTAGCTTATGGCCTAAGGGGAGATCAACCAAGTCCCAAACTTAATATTTTTGCATGGAACCCTAACTCTTCCTCCATTAGCTTAATCCATTCTTCCTTAGCAGGGGACAAAATAGTATCATTAATAGATTTTGGGCTCAAGTTCATCTACTAGATTTACTCATGTGGCACATGTTCATGCAACCCTTCGATTTCAAGTAGCCTATCGAAGGTAGTTTTTAAGCTCGTCAATTAACGATTGTGAATCTCTCCCACTCCAATTAAGATGTGGGACGGAGAAGACAAACTTCTCAATGACCGCCTGTGCCGTCAACTCAGGAATTTCTTCTTCATTTAGGAGAAGCCCCTTTTCTATCTCGTCTTGCTTAGGAAATGTATTTTCTATGAATGTTACATCTCTACTTTTGATTTTCGTTACCGTACCATCTTCTCTTTCACCTACGAATACATATCTCTTAGTAGTGTCACAATATCTTATAAAGATATATTTTTGCCATCTAGGACTCAATTTTTCATACTTATGAGAGTTGTTTAAAACATAGGCTGCACAACCCCAATGACGCAAATAACTAAGATTAGATTTTCGACCTGTCCAGAGTTCATAAAGAGTGGTTGGAATGAATTTAGTACACAGTTTAAAATGTAGGCAGCAATTAATAGTGCATCTCCTCAATATCAAATAAGGTACGATTTCGTCTTTCGGCAACATCATTTTGTTGCAAAGTTCTTGACTAACTATACAATTTTCATCACATAAATTTTTGAATAAGTCGGAGAAATATTTGCGTCCACGGTCGATTCACAAGGCTTTAATCTTGCGATCCACTTAATTTTATGTCTTGTTCATGAATTGTACAAAATAATTCAAAGCTTCGGACTTACGAAAAATTAAGCATACTACACCGTAACGTGAATAATTATATATAAAGGTGATGAAGTAAGAAAATTGTGTGGTGCGTGAACATTCATCGGGCCACATATGTATGAATGGATTAAAACACCGTCACGTGCTCAGAGTCGTCCTAGAGGCGCTACTCAATTTTCTATAAAACATTTTTTGCGGAATAAAAATAATAAAACTAAATAACTAGATCTAATGCCATGTGCAACATCTGTCTATCACTGAACATAGCCATCTGCAGGATCATCCTCTATCAAAGTACTCTCACATGCACGGATCCAAGTACAGAAAAATATCCATGAGTATAAAAATACTCAGTACGTAGAGTCTACTAAATAATCAATATGCTCAATCGAAAATAAAATATAATCGATGTGCAACATCTGTCTATCACTGAGCATAGCCATCTGCAGGATCATCCTCTATCAAAGTACTCTCACATGCACGAATTCAGGTACAGGGAAATATCCATGAGTATAAAAATACTCAGTACGTAGAGTCTACTAAACAATCAATATGCTCAATCGAAAATAAAATATAATCGATGATGAATCAATTGAGCAATCAATACAATAATTAATTAATAATATAATGATTTATCAATATGAGAAATTATATCAGGTTATGGTCAAAAGGCCAATCAATAGAGATAGCAATTAATAATTGCTTAGTCAATTGGATTGATGATTCAATATAACAATAGGACAATAAAGTCATAGATCAATAAGAAGAATCAGGAAAATGTCAAATGACCGATCAATATCGATTTAACAATTAATAATATCAATGATGCCTGATGACCATGGCACTATTTAATTTAACAATTTCCAATTCAATATCAATGATCATTGGTCAATAACAATTCGATTCGATTCAATGGGCGAAGGCAATGCCAGTCAACTCTAGTATCCAAATGACCATGATCTATTCAATTCAATTCGATTTCAATCCAATTTAATTCAATTCGATTCAATTTCAATTCAATTCAATTTACAATGTTCGGAGTTATCCAATTCAATGAGGAGTGCTCAGTCAATTAAGGGACACCATGCCACTTTCATGCATGCTAGAGGGGGATCAGTGTCACGGCAAGCCCGATACAATTCAATAGGTTCGTGTATGGTGGAAGACGAGTGGCCATACACGGAACAACCATAGCTTTTACACTATCTGTCCCATCAATTCAATTCAATTCAATTGGTCCTGACTTAGTGACAATCGATGAACATGCGCCCAGTAGCTTTCGGTTTTTATCTTGTTTACCTAAAATGTCTATCTTTTAATAATTTAATTTATGTAAAATAAGATCCAATTAGAAAGACTACTGGATTAGTATCATAATCAGTGATAAGATTTGATATGATAACAAGATATGATCATGATGATATGATATGATATGATGATTAAATATGATAAAAATATAATCAGGAATTATAATAATATGATTAGCACAATCAATAATAATTCAATCAATATATCATATTCCAATAATAACAACAAAACAATTATAAAATTTATAATAAAATAAAATCGATTAATAAAATAAATCTCAATTGTCTTTCTTCTCTATTTTTTATTTCTTTTGTCATTGACCTATAAAATTTCAATAAATATTTTTCTCATCGGAAAAATCATAATTAAGATAAAATTACATTTCCTAGCTCATTCCTTTTCCTTTTTATCCTCTCTCACGTTTCTCTCTACACGTACCCAGCACGCACGTTTTTTTTCTTTGCTGTAATCCCTTCCTCTCTCTCCATTATTTGAGCAAAAGCTTGCTTCTCTATCTCACCTTCTCTCTCTATCTTATTACCTTGTGCTTTCCCCCTTTTTTTCTAAACCATCACGACCCCTTTCTTTTTTTTTTCTTTCACTATTACCATACGGCTGGAATCTCTCTTCTCCCTCTAATTTCTTTTTTTTTCCTGAGAGATCCTCCTTTTCTTAATTCTTTTTATCCATCGGACACTTCTAGTTCGATGCCAATCCCTCCTTTTTATCCGACGCAAATCCTTTTTTTTCTTCAGCTCACTCTCCAGTGCACATGCGCCTTTAATCTAACTTTTATCCGATGTGTTATATATTTTTCTTTCTCGATAATTAAGAAAATCGAAGGCGCACTTTACTCAGAAATCAATTATGACATAATTTGCGGTACGATAATTAATCTAAATAAATAACCATATGATGCATTAAACCTATGGACCCCCTACGCACTTCGTTTCATATCTAATCGTTTGACATCGAATCACGCCGGCGTCACCTCGATGTCATGCCTCTGTCGTCGAACATCGAGAACTAAAGAAAATGAAATTCCTTTGACGACTGACCCTCAAGATTTATTTATAGGACTCTTAGATCCTTATTTTCCAATCATATCTATAACTTCCAATCCCAATCAAATTTTATCTTTTAATTAATCTCTTTTAACAATTCTAATTTATTTTAATAATTAAATAATTCTGAATTTAATTAAATAATTCCATAATACATCTTATTCATAATTAAACTCCTTTCCTATTTTTCTTTATTTTCGGAATTATTAATTATAATAATATTAATGGCCATATTTTTTTTCAAAATAAAATGATAAAATATTCATTTGTTAAATCCTAAAAAATCATATCGTTACAACTAGTGCAGTACATGGCATTTATGATCGTTCAACTCTGGATGAGACCTTTTTTCTACATTTATCTCTATTTAAACCTGGGACAACCTTTGTGAAGGCAGTTTGCTTTACTTCCTTGCGTTCGGTACTTCACGTGAGGGCTATGAGAGGAACTCATTTGTGACGCACAAACTCACTAGTGAACTCTCAGGCCCGCCCGCTTTTGTTTGCGCAATCGGACAGAGTCACGTCCTTATTTTGTTTGATTCTATCTAACATCATTTTTGAAGTGGAAATCAATTCGGTGGAATCGGAGTCGCATAACCCGATTTTATCCTTTTTTGTGAAACGGGATCGGGTCCAATGTTTTTATTTTGTCTCTGACTTTGACGTGATGGTTTCTTTTTTAAAATTTATTTTCTTATTTTCTTTTTATTTTCTCTAATACCATATCTTTTATAAAATAAATTATTTAATAAATATAAAATAATTTTAATAAGAGATTAATATAATATTATTTTTTACTTATTATTTTATTAAAAATTTTAATATTTCATTAAATATAATTAATTCAAAATATGATATTTTATATTTAAATAATATATTTTTAAACAAAAACTTTCCCATAATTTTTTTATAATTTTATTTTAATTAATAATAATATTATACTTCATAATTATAATAATTATTTTTAATTCAAACTCACAAAAAATTCATTCATCATATTTACATTTTACTATCACATCAATCACCTTATTTCTCATCATCGAATTCAACTCTAATCAAACATAATCCGAACTAATCTGTTAATTCAATTATGCACCGAGAACTTAGGAGGAACTGCGATTTTGTGTAACGGGAATTGGAGTTTTACCAAGTTCCTGTGAATAATTTAAGTTGACAGATTAGTTCGAGATGTGTTTGAATTGAGTGAAATTTGATGATGAGGAATAAGATAGTTGATGTGATAGGAAAAAGTAGATGCGATGGATTAATTTTTGATAAGTTTTGAAATAAAAATTGATATTATAAATCTAAAATAAAATATTATTAATAAATAAAAACAAAAGTAAAAATTAAAATTTTGTTTAAAAAATTGTTAAAAAATATATATTATTTAAATATAAAAAATTGACTTTTTAACAAATTATATGTAGTAAAATATTAAATTTTTTAATGAAATAACAAGTAAGAAATAATATTATATTAATATGTTATAATAAATAATTTATATTTAATAAATAAATTATTTTATAACATATATGTGTGCGAGAGAGCAAATAAACAAAGAAAAAAAATAAACGAAATTGAAAAAAAAAATGTCAACACGTCAATAAAAAAAAGATCGTGGCTGTTATAGTATTTGGTTCCATCAAAATGGTGGAACCAAGTGAAAGAAAAAAGGAATCATGTGGTCCTTTTTTTTAATCACGTTTCACCTCTTATTTCACAAAACATCATATCATTTGACGGAATCGACCGGAACCAGGACCTTAGGATCATGAGTAAATGAGATGATCGAGCTAGCTAGCGCCTAGTGAGTTTATGCCCATCAATATATTATTTGCTTTAGACCATTGTAAAGATGGCTGCAACATATATAAAAGTACATTATCGTATGTTTTGTTCACTTGGGACTATACTTGTAGTCTAAACCTTAGATCCTTACATGACAACTCTCTAGCAAATTCGTCTATCACCTACGAGCTCGCTGGGAAGCTTTTAGGACAACGAGAAGCTCGCAGACAATATGCGCTTGTGCCTACCGATATTCATATTTTTCATGCGACACCATATCCATATTCCTCATTTATCATGCATTTTATCTACTTTTACAAAATCCTTATATCATTTTTGTTTTCTAAAAATATGTAAAATATCTAATTAATTCACTTAAAATTGTATACTTCAAGACTAAGGAGTGACCTTTGCTTTTTTTTTTTCTCAGAGCTTTTATTTGAGTAGGGACATCTAACTAACAGTGGAAAGAAGTGAGGATACACGACTCGCCATAAAAAACAAGACTACAAAAAAGAATAAAACAACTTTCCTCTACAAAGATTCTGTTCATAGTCATGGAAGAAGCTTCTATTTATGAGAAGCAGCCATGTGTGAAAAGATAAGTAGAAAGTGAGTAAACCTAGAGTATAAAAGAAAGAAATCCACACCTTTTGCAAGGCTGGCCATCATTTGGTATGTTTAAGCACATCACTACTCTTTGTCGAGCTGAGAAGGGAGGCTGGAGGGAGCCACTCATTTTCTTTTTTACATTTTATCTAGTTGTATTTCAGTATTTTGATGTTTTAGTTATTCGGTATTTTTGTTTTTAGAAAATTATTTTCGAGAAGATAATTAAGACTATATATACTTTTGTTCTTTATGTTTATTTGTAGTTAAAACAACCATTAGCATTGAGGATTTTCTTTTGGAATGTATTTACTGACACTACCTTTCTATAACTATTTTTTGGACATTTTATCTCCTTATATAACAACACCCTAGAAGAGAGGGGTCGATGTTCTTTTCAGCCAAGCAAGGACTCCAAAGGGCTAGATAGGTTGTTGAGAATGATTTGTCCCTATTTTTGGGTTAAGGTATGAGTTGAGAAGTTGATATCAAATTGAGTTTTATTATTTGTAAACAGAACAAGTGTGAGGGAAGATTTTGAATGCTTCGGGAGGAGATTTTGAACTTCAAATTGTTTCGATTTGAATCTAGGATCTTAGATACGATCGAGAGTTGATAGGGTTTAAAAGGATAAAATGTATGAGAGTAATCTTATCTACATTTAATTTTCCTTTAATTAGAACCTCAATTATTGAGTAAGAATTTGAAGTCATTTTCACCACAAGAATCAATTTACTTATATTTTGATTTTTTTAACTGTAGTTATGTTTTGTGAACTAAATTACCTATTGACAATAGTTTCTTTCTAAGAAAACTCCTCACCCCTAATAACTTTCTCTATTGAATTATTTTTATTTTTTTGCATTAGACAATTTATTTGTTTTGTAGTTTTTAGATCATAAAAAATATTTACTTTTGATTTATGAAAAGTTAGTTTTTTTGTCACAAATGGAGTCTATTCGTTTTGGAGTTCGTTAAGTCTAACAATCAAAATAACATTTATATGGTTCTACTAAATATATCGTATACTTATGACTGCAGTTATATAGTTGGGAGTATAACATTTTCTTACAACGCTCAAGTTTTCTTCCACAACTCATAGCCACTTCGAAAAATGTGTCACCAACAATCGAGATATGCCTAAGTGAGTAAGATGTCAGAAGATGCACCACCATTTTTTGGCTCATAAATTATTTCTCGTACGAAAGAACAATGATGTCAAGATTTTCATGCATGTTTTTATTAAATTCAAGTGATTTTGTTCCAATTTTTTATCAAACTATCTCCATTTTGACCATCTATTATTTTAAAATTTGATAAAAACATCTCTCTACTTTGTTTGCATTTTGTATTTCAAGGCTAAGAAGAGATTGCTCTTCTTAGAGCTATTATTCAAATAAGGCACCAGCAAATAGGGCACCCGACAGCAAGTAGGGTGCACGACATTAAATAGGGACACATGACACATCATAAAAGAAAAAAAATCACAGAAAGCACAAAACATTTTTTTTCTCCTTACAAATATTTCATTAACATGGTTGAAAAAGAAAACTTTTGTATAGATGAAACATGTGACAAAAAATGAGCAAATCCTATAATATAAAAGACGAAAATACACATCACTGAAAAGGAGATGATAATTATTTGGAGAGGAGCACATCATCTACCCAACTAAGAAGGGAGGCTATGATTTATCTTTTTTTTTACTTTTTGCAATTTTCTGTTACTTATGCAATATTATTTTTAGAAAATGATTTCTAATAAGATAATTAAGGTTGTGATTTTTATGTGGTCTTTATTTTATCATAGCTAAATCAATCCATTAGAGTTGAGGACTAGTTGTGAAATGGAATTGTTGTCAGTTTCATTTTGAATCTTTAATGTTATCGGCAGCTCAATTATTCTCTTTCCTCTTACAATAGTTCATTAAGAAGGGGTGAATATGATGATCAGTTAGGCGAGGACCCAAAAGGTTAGCCGATTGTTGGGAAGGAGTATTCAGATTTTTTAAAGCTTAGGAGAAAACTTTCTACATTTAATTTCACTTTGATTTGAATCTCAAGTCATAATCTATGGGGGTTGTATGTATCTTAAGGGATAGGAACTATGAAAGTAGTTATATCTACATTTGATTCTCCTTTGTTAGAACCTCAAGTTGAAGTTACGAGAGTAGGAAGGATTTGAAAGTTTTCTCCTTAAGAATGGGGTTAACCTACATTTTGATTTTCTTAATTGTAGTTGTATAATTTCATGAACTTCATTTTCCATTAACATTAGGTCCTTCCTATGAAAATTTCTCAATCCTAGTGCTTATATTTATTGTATTATTCTCGTCTTTCTTACTTAGTTGCTTTCTCTATTATGTTATTTTTATAACAATAGAAAATGTTAAAAACATTTTTTTTAGTTGTTGAGAATTAGTTCATTGCTTTGTAAAAACTTAATTTTATTTTTCTCAAATTGGGTTTTGATCATTTGATGTATATTTAGTCTAACAATCAAGGCTAGTTCAACCCAGAATAAACTACGAGGAAGACAATATGCTTATGACTAGAGAAAGCAATTTTGTTTGAAAAAGATACAATATACTTGTATAATTGAAGTATATATTTTAAAATTTGTTTGAAAAAATATTGGAGTGTACTTTATCCATTTTGCCTCTGATGTAGAGTGATCATTTTCCCACGCCTTGTATACTATAGCTGAAGCATCACCGTCCTTGCAAATTCAGTAGCTTAAATGTTGTCACCAACTGGCTCAAAAAAGATATATTGAACTTGTATAATATGGCGTGATAATCCCGTAGAACATTGCCAACAAGGACATGTCGGCAACCCATGCCCTATGGTTAATCGTGCCGAGCTACTTGACATGTAGAAGATTCCTTTCCTATGAGCTAACGTTCAAGGAGCTCATGATTGGTGGGCTCTAGCATTGTGAGCTCACTCATGATGAACTCGCATGCATGGCAAACTCCTTCACATTAAAGCTCTTGGTCATCGAGAGCTCACTTGTAGATGACCTTGTGGTGAAGTAGCTCTTGAGAGACACCATAAGAACATACAATGACCTAATGCTCATATTGCAGTGGAAACATTATGCATAAGGATTGATAAAACACCATAATTGGACAATAAATTTCACATAAAAGTATAGTTTTATACATGTACAACCATGCATATAATAACTTGGTAAATGTTAAACTTAACGTTTTAAACTGCATCAATTTGCCTTATAAGGTTCAAACTCGTTTTGGACAACATGGTACAACATAAACACATGGTTATTTAACATAACTTAATGGCCTACTAATTGGATATATATATGAATAAAAGTAGAAACCGTAAGCCATGTCATGATCACAACATCATCATTTAACCTTGATTTCCTATAGGATTTGTTATAGGGGGATATCTATCCAACAAACTTATAAGACATCAAGCTCGCAATAGAGAGTTTGTGCTTAGCATGTTCACATCCGCAAAGTCATGCCGATGAGTTCGCATGTTAGGATATTGCAATGGATGAGGTCTCTCCGGTGAGCTTAAGTGAACTCATGGGACGAGCATCTTAAGCGACAAGCTCCTGCTCTATGAGTTTGTGGAAGGTGAGGTTTGCATTTGACGAGCTCATGCATTTGGTGAGTTCATGCACGAAGAGGACAAGAACTCAAGATCATAGATCTCGTTTGTGGATGACCTTGCATTGTTGTGTGCGAGCTCACAATTCCCATGATTTCACCATGATCACGACATCCCATGAGCTAACAAGGATGCAAACTGCATGGGTGCTGCAATGCACTCACCAGCTTCCATAATAAAAATATAAACTTTGGCAATGACCCTTTTACTAGATCTATTTTTTCAACTAGATATTGAACTTTATTTATAACGAGATATTCATCCATATTTTGATTTCTATTTAATGATGAACATCTTTATCGATCATCAATGATTTATTTGTTAATTAAAAAAGTACTATCTTTGGTTTTTTTTTTTGTCTTCCTCTATCCTTGTCCCATAGGTACTAACGTTTGAATCAATAGAGTCTTTTGTATGAATCATATTGTATTTCAATTCCAAAGGAAGATATGATAACCAAAGGAAGATATGGTAAATGGTGATATAATATGTGCGTCCATACAGGGATGATTTATTATTCTGAGTGCAACGCATAATAAAATGATGTAGATGGATATTGTCGCATCAACCAAGTAATTAATATAATGTGATAAAAGGTGATTATGGTATATGCGTTAAACTAATTAAGAGTCCACGGGTTATCCTATTTTATCCAAAATAAATAGTGATAAATGCATATATTAATTATGAACTTTCAAAGTATTGTGTTGTGCTTTATTCATTTTGATTTTTATATTATTTTTTTTCATATCAGTAGGTTTGTCTAATGCTTGTGTTTAGTTATTCTCCCCATGAAGGTTGAAAGTACTTTTACTCATGAGGTATAGATGCTAGTGACTTAGGCCTCTTGTATATGATATTAAATGAAATACATGATGCTTTTGTGAGATAATTTGATTAAATATAATAAATGATCAAATTAAAATTTGAACTACAATCGTGACACGTACATATGTGGCTTCAGGTTCATATTTGAAAAAAAAAAACGAAGAATAAAACTAAACAAGAAAATTATTGTATAAATGGAATTTAAAAAAATTCAAAATAAAGTGGAGAAAAATTTTAGTGGAAAATTAGTATACAATATCAGAAACAAAAATATAAAGAGAATAACAATAATAAAGGAAATAAATATGGGAGAGGAAAAATATTAAGAAGAAATGACAATAAAAAAGGAAGGATGTGACAATAAAAGAACGTAAAGTAAAATTAGGAGGAGAGATTATCAAAATAGGATAAAATAAATTAATATAGCATCATCAATATTTTATAAATAACCATGATATTGTGGAGATATTAACTTCTCAAACAATAACAAATCGTATTGAATAAATTGATTGAAAATATTGGAAATCATGTACCCTAATAATATTCTCATGCATACACGGCCTTCTGTCCTGCGTCCTAGGTCACGGCCCAGTTAGATGGGCAAACGGCCCAACAAAATAAATGCATTTTCTCGAGTTGGTGTTCACGTCGAGACGACCTTATGTTTCTTCACGTGAAAATAATTGATCTTTTTTTTTTTGAACTTTTGGCTTGTTTTTTATCACCGTGAACTAATTTTTTTCACATTTAAATCAGTGCCATAAAATTCGATACGACCCAACCAATCAGATCAGTGTCCTCCGATCTTTAAACTGATCCGCGGGTCATTTCATATTTATCTTTGAGGTTGAACCAATTAAATTTGATTAAAAGTCAAGTTCAATTGATCGATCCGACGAATTTGAATAATCCAATCGAGTCAAAATAAAAAGTAATAAAAAATTAAAATATTTTAGGATATATATATATATATTTGAAATTTATACTCCAATTTTTTCTTTCATTTTCATGTTGTTGATATTTTTATTTATAATTACAAAAATATCATCTTTTATATAATAACTATTTAATTAATACTTACTTTATTATATTAATTGATTTTTAAATAATTTTTTATTTTATTGTATTGTATTTGTTAGGCATCTGACAAAGAATTGAAAATATGAGAAAAAATAATATATATATATATATATATATATATTAGTTTATGATTCGATCGTTCGAATTGATCCGATCTGTCATCAATCTGAATCGATTATAGGATCGAATTTTCCAGCATTGATTTAAAGCAAGATATAAAACAGTCACTAAATCATCTTTTCTCTATATCATGCGGTCAATTTTATGTTAACTATTATTTTTTTAATAATCCTGTTATTATTATTTATTCTCCATCATTGCTTTTTATTAAACAAGTCTAAACATATATACGTAAAAAAGTTGACAACTTACTTTTAATTGTACTTTTTGTTGGCATTCGTTAAATCTTTAATTATAATTATAGTACATAATAAAACTTTAATTATTATATCTTTATATGGACGCAATATAATTTTCTTTGCTCTTTGGGTTGTAAAAAGATGACCCATGGATCACTTAAACTCAGCGTGTCACTTGGTCACTATTTTATAGCACATCATGCATAGTCAAAGTCAATTTTATTCCTTCCGTAGTATGTTCACCTTGGCAATCCACAAATTTCTTCCATCTAAATATTATCCTAAAATTCTAATTGGACTCCTAAAAATTAATTAGTTTCCTAAAGACAAATGTTTATTTTTTTCAGCACTTCTAAATTATATCCAAATGTTTAAATATTCTGAAAGAAAAGGAATACGTCATGGTATACCTCAAATCAGCTTCCAACATCATAAAAAAAAACATGCATGCAAAGATCCATCACCCAAAAAAAAAAGAGTAATATTTCAAGGAAGAGGCTATCAATTTAGACGTGTAAAATACTTCGATTAAATAGAAGAATTGCGTTATTAGTGTGATAAGCATTATTGTTATTTATTTAAACGATCGTAATTTATTTATCTTCACTTCGGTCTGAAAAAATATTATATAATTTTTTTTATAATAATAAGAAAGTTGGCATGATAGAAGGTAGAAGTATGGTTGTGCAAACGGGTGTATATGTAAGTTTTTATACATAAAATATAAGCATATGAAAATTAAGCTCATTTATAAAAATAAATAAATAAATAAAACCATGCATTAATTATATATCAAATTGTCCATTTAAGGTGCGTGTAAACCGCCTTTCCCAAACCAGTGGCGCGTGCCACCACCGCAGGAGGAGGCCTTATATAAACCACCGTCGCCACCTTTTCATCATCTCCCATGAACTCTCCTCCTCCTCTTCTTGTTCCTTCCGCTTTTGCATTCTCGTCTCTCCGATCCATCTCCGCTCTTCGACCGCACGTAGCAGCAGGCCGCAGTGCGATACCTTCAGCTGCTGCGAGATGAGGATGAGCTGCAATGGCTGCCGCGTGCTGCGGAAGGGCTGCAGCGAGGACTGCACTATCCGCCCCTGCTTGCAGTGGATCAAGAGCCCCGAAGCCCAGGCCAACGCCACCGTTTTCCTCGCCAAGTTCTACGGCCGCGCCGGCCTCATCAACCTCGTCAACGCGGGCCCCCAACACCTCCGCCCTGGTACGTGTCGATCGAGTCTGCCTGTTTATTTTTTTTCGGAGACTGTTATTCAGAGATCGAATGGTCTGAAACGTCTTTTGTGTTGGGTTTTCCTCCAGCCATCTTTCGGTCCCTGTTGTACGAGGCATGCGGCCGGATCGTGAACCCCATTTACGGATCCGTGGGCTTGCTCTGGTCCGGCAGCTGGCAGCTCTGCCAAGCCGCCGTGGAAACCGTGCTGAAGGGCGGCTCCATCGCCCAGATGTCTGCCGACGCCGCGGTCGCCGCTGGCGTCCCGGGCCACAAACCGTACGATATCCGCCACGTGGTCAAGAACTCAGATGCCGGCGCCGGAGGCCTCCATCGCGTGGCCGCCAAGTCCCGGGCTCGGTTCAAGCGATCGGGGGCAGCGGCGCCCGTCGTCGGTGCGGAACTGTGCTACCAGCCGCCGGCGCGGAGCCAGGAGTCGAACGGGGATAGCGGTTGCTCGGCGGAGACGGCGGAAGGTTCACATATCAGCCAGGGCGAACCGGGCACGAACTCGGGCAGCGGGGCTCCCGAGGCCGGCGAGGTAGGCATGGGGCTCAACCTGTCACTGAGTCTCGAGTCGTCTTCGGTCGCTCCCGCCGCCGCCGGCGGCGGATGCGTATCAACGACGCGGCAGGAGGGCGATGCCCGCCGTGTGTGCCGAGTAGAGCTGGGGCTCAGCTTGACCTCTTGACTCAGCGAGGAACGGACACATCAAAAGTAGACATGCAGGAGAGGGCCAACGTTGAACAATCTGAGTATATTGCTTGTTGACAGAGACAATTTTGACCTCTTGATCTGTTCTTTCACTTCTCCCGCGAGATGTCCATTCTAATAATCTCTCCGAATTAATTTCCTGTTACATGCATCTTCTATCCTTGTCATACTCCATAGACATGTTGTACAATTAGATTGAGTCAGTAGTATTGTAAACATCACTTTCCTTTATACCACAAAGAAAAAACATCTAGAGATGTTTGGATATGCATGCATTTGAATGCCTATATATTCTTCAAATTTGGGTTTTATAGACTCTTTTCTCCAAAAAAAGCTAACATGTAATTCCACACACTATCTAGCGTGCACAAGAACAAACAGCTTCATTAATATATCGCTCCATAGTTTTCAGTATACATCTGAATCAGAACAAGTAATCGCAATATATATCGCATGTTATCTGATTGGGTACAGGTCACACAGCTGAACCATCGATGTGATTGGCACCTAAATCCTTTCTCCCTCCCATAGGAAAATGGCTTGATGTTGTGCTGCAACAAATGGGGCATTAAGCAAGACCAGTTGGCGTTATTATATGCTAAAAAATTTAAAACTCCAGCTTGCAAGCATGTACTATTATGTTCATGGAACGAGTGGCTAGTCTACCTACCATGCAGCTCAGTTGGACAAGCATTTATTATGCAGTGCACATAATACTATCCTGCAAGTTGGGCAAATTGTATTAGGGGAGGTGGGGGAGCAGCTGCAAGAGGTGCGTGGAACGTAGCATGGAATCATGGAGCGGGGAGGGGAGACGACAAGAGGTGCAGTGCATGGCATGGCAGGGTGCGTGGCTTTGCACCGCATGCATTTGCAAAAGTGGCGCAGTTTCCGGGTGAAGGGGATGCCAAAAGCTCCCCCAACTCGCTCCAAGTTGTAAATAATGGCAGCTGCAAAATTTCCAAGAGGAGTTCACTCTAGTCCAAATACCAGGATGCTCAAATGATATATATTTTGGATATCTATATAGGGACTAATGGGGTGTAACACCTCTTAAGTGAAACTTAGTGCAACACATTAATCTGAGTCCTTCATTTTGCATCAAAGATAGAGATTATTTCACATTTTTTTTCTCTCTCTCTGCGCTCTCTCTGTCTCTTCTCTCTCTCCCCTATGATCACAACGGCAGATCTGCTTTGACGACGCGCGGGTTCTCTCTTCTCTCGACGATCGACGGTGGCAGATCTAGATCAATGACAGATCAGATGGGCGGCGGCGGTTGACGAGGGCAGATCTGGTTCGACGATCGACGATTGATGTGCGGGCTCGCAGGGGTCGGGGACGGGAGCGTTGGTGGGATCCGTGCTCAATAACGATGACGATCGAAGAAGAGGAGGAGGCGATCAATCGGCGGCGGCAACACACGAGAACACTGAAGGTCGCATAGGTTGTCATCAATAGCGATGTCTTCGTGCAAAGGATCGCAAGGGGCGCTAGCTCGCAAGCGGCAGGCTCGGAGGAGGTTGCAAGGTTGGGGTGTTGGCGGAGCTCGAAGGTTGCAGAGGTGGGTCGGCGACGGCGATGATGGCTCGGAGGGGAGATGGGGAAGAGGAGATCAGAAAAGAGAGAGAAGAGAGAAATTAGAGTTCTTATACATACATACATACATATATATATATATATATATATATATGATCCAATACTCAAATTAGTAGATAAACATTAAAATATTCATAATTCACATAAAAAGTGGCAATAGTGTTATCAACATATTACATCTTTGCGTATCTCATAACGAGTTTAGTTCTCTTTTGTAACATGAAAAAAAAAACAATACTACTTCAGGTAAAGTCCAATTTCAACGAAAATATGATTTACGTTTGTGTGAGAAAATTAATTAAGAAATAATAATATAGAAAATAAATTAGGTGTTAATTTGAAATTTTGGCGAAACCACTATTTGACAATCCATGATGCATAAAAATGATCATGAGCTGTTGTCCTACATCTAATTACACAAACGTGTACATAATGCTCAAGAGAGAAAAGCCCTACAAGGATGATTAGAAGCGTATCTATGTGCTAATTAATATTCAACTAAACTTTCTCCTGTCATAGTATTCATGTATTGGTGCTCATATTACCTTATGAGCACAACTACATTGACTCGTGAACTTAGAAGGATTTATCAAATAATCAGTTGTAATGATCATTTTAGACAGATTAAGTAGTTTTACATCTAACGACTCACAAAAATCTAGTGAACCTACACGTACTGCAAAATATGCATTCCACGACGTAACATGTAGTTACGTAAGATAGGCGTACAACACTTAATGTATATCAAAAGTTCATTTACACAGACATTAAAATTTTATTTTAGAGTGTTTTAGGATTTTCAAGATTTTTGTACGAGAAAAATTATACATCGTAAGAAAATTTGAGAAATTTAGAGTGACACATCGTTTTATTTGATGGAAAACACAAAAGAGGATTATAAGAAATTTATATAGACAGATGAGCAAGACCTTCGTAGTGCGATTGTGTCTTTTACTTTGAAATGTCTTAGATTTAAATGGATTTTCGATTGGGGTAGAATTGAAAGCATTATTAACAAAGTTTGATAATGAAAATTCAAATGAATGCTTCCTCATTAAATATTTATATATGCTGCTCGTCGACGAAGCTATATATTTTACATGGCAGCTAAAAAGTTTGGGTATTCAATGCCCTCATAATTTATATACAGATAAATTAAATGAATTGCATTAATTAGGCAACTTGACAATCCATCTCTAAGATCAAACTATATATGAATATTTTTCTGGTAATTAATTCTGAGTCAAGGATATTATCATGGTGAATTTGGTAATGTGGTCAATAAAGTTTGGATAAACTAATCCCCATTGGCATGCATGCTTTATAAAGCAATTCTTCCTATTAATTTCTTAATACCCCTCCAGAGATTCTTACATAGGCAATGACATAATCAGAGTATATAATACATTATAAGAATATAAATATCTTTATTTGACAGGCTTTCAAAACAACGTCCAACTTCTTGTTGGTCTATTTAAAGCGTGGAAGTCTTTGTGGACTTTTCCATCTTTTTTCTGCCTACTTGGAGGGGGCACCTCCCACTTTTAAATTATCAGACGCGTGGTTGACAGTATCCTTAATTGTAGTTAACTAGACGCAGTTAGCAATAATGCAAGATTATTAGGTTAAACATACTATTCAGGTGTGTATTTTAAAATATATAAAAGAAAACAATGATGATCAAATTAATAATTAACAAAAAGGCACATACATAGTTGAGTACTTTTATTAATTCATCCCGAAGACAAAAAATCTGAATTCTTACAGTACTAGAAAAATGCGGATTACCGACGGTCCGCACCGTCGATAATCAGCCCGAAAATCGTCGGTAACGCAATTACCGACAGCTTTTCAGTCGGAATCGATCCATCAAAAAAACGCTCGTCACAAACGGATTTGCGACGGTTGAAAAAATCCGTCGAAAATATCGACGGTTCTGGCTGTCGGAAAAGTCCCCGGCGGTTCGACCCGTCAAAATTTTCCGACGGTTGTAACCGCCGGAAAAGTCCCCGGCGGTTTGAACCGTCAATATTTCTGACGGTTGCAACCGCCGGAAAAGGCCGGCGGTTCGAACCGTCGATATTTCCGACGGTTGCAACCGCCGGAAAAGGCCGGCGGTCCGAACCGTCGAAATTTCCGTCGATATTTCCGACGGTTGCAACCGCCGGAAAAGGCCGGCGGTTCGAACCGTCGATATTTCCGACGGTTGCAACCGCCGGAAAAAGCCGGCGGTCCGAACCGTCGAAATTTCCGACGGTTGCAACCGTCGGAAAAGGCCGACGGTTCGAGCCGTCGCAACTTTTCGACAGTCGCAACTGTCGAAACTTTGGACGGACGTTGCAACCGTCGATCTTTAGACAGTCGCAACCGTCGCAAATAATTTTTTAAATATAAAAAAAATTAGCGGTCGGATCCGACCGCCTGGCGTTCGGATCCGGCCGCTGGAGGCCGGATCCGCCGTTCGGATCCGGCCTCCGGCCGGCCGACAGCAGAGAGAGAGACGCCGGCGCGGAGCGGGAGAGAGAGAGATACGCCGGCGCGGAGCGGGAGAGAGAGATACGCCGGCGCGGGAGAGGGTCGCCGGTGCGGGATAGGGTCGCCGGTGTCCGACGCGCGGGAGAGGGTGCTCGCGGCCGGGAGAGAGAGAGAGGAGAGGAGGGAGAGAGAGAGGAGTGGAGGGAGGAGGGAGAGAGAGAAGAGGGAGGAGGAATATATATAAAGGAAAAAAGTGGAAAGAAAGCGGGAAAAAGGAAAAAAAAGTGGGATAACGAAATTTTAATTACCGATGATTTTGGCCGTCGAAAATGTAAATATTAAATATTTTTATAATTACCGACGGTTGTGACCGTCGAAAATATATTTAGTTATATATAATATTTTATTTTTTATTTTACCAACGGTTCAAACCGTCGGTAATCGTTACCGACGGTCAAAACCGTCGGTAATTGTGACGGTTTGGACCGTCGCTAGTTATATTAATAAAATACTCTTTATATGATATTATTATACATTTACCGACGGTTACGACCTTCGGAAATTACGGCGGATTTTGCGACGGATGGATATCCGTCGGAAATATCGACGGTCCTAATCGTCGAAAAATTAAATAATAATATAATAAATTATATAATTAATTTTTTATTTCCGACTGTCGTGATCGTCGGAAAATCCATCGAAAAAATTTAATAATAATATAAAAAATACATAATTTAAATTTTTTATTTCCGACGGTCATAACCGTCGGAAAAGTCATCGGAAATTGCGACGGATGGATATCCGTCGAAAATATCGACGTTCCTAATCGTCGAAAAATTAAATAATAATATAAATTATTTCCGACGGTCATAACCGTCGAAAAATCCTTCGGAAACGGAACCGTCAAAAAATCCGTCGTAAATTGCGATGAATTTAGAACCGTCGGAAATTATCCGTCGAAAAATCACGATTTTCTTGTAGTGTTAATTTTCCAAATGCAAGTAAAGTAATTCGGGTACAGTAATTATCTAGATGAAATAATTATCCTATTTTTAGGTTGTTTTTTTTTTCAATCCAAAAATGTCTTATCAAAATGCAGGGTAATTTTTCGGTACCTTATAATTTTAATTTAATATTTAATAATATTTTATCCCACAAGTTGACAATGATAGCATGTTTTTTTTATTATTTTACTATATATATTGTAAAATATTAGTTAGCTAAATCTACATTGGATTTTTTTGGTGGATCCTTCCAAATTTTAAAATAAAGGCATCTCTTTTTTCTGATATTAATTAAAGCTAAATTAAATTTCAGGTTCTTTTTACATGCGTGTCCTGATGACAAACAAAGAAAATCTTTAGACAGGCATGGGACTATGAGTATTCCATAATCTGTTTGATTCCCCACGGATCATTTTTTTTAAAAAAAAAATGTAAACAATTAGAAAGAGTAATATCATTTATTTTACATTCTTAACATTTTCTTTATACTTTGGACCATCAAATTGAAAGTGCTTCTAATATGAGCGCACGAAACACATACAGTGAAATTATTTAAATACATATTAGGATATATATATATATGTGTGTGATTTAAGTAATATGATGTATATGAATCGTTATGATAATTATATAGTTGAGATTAAATTTAATAATTTAATATTAAATTCAATAGAGGCTGGATCTCAATCATATAATCATGATCTAACAATTTTGATTTGTTGATTGTATAAAAATTAGTTGCATGTTATCTAACCTCATATATATATATATATATATATATATATATATATATGATGCATTCAAGATTTCCACTCCGAACAAATAAACTAAAATCTGGGGTATCATGAAAGATCCAGTTAATTTGCATGACATATAGAACGGAATGGTGGACAAATTCAAGAGCATATACACATGCAGCTACCTGTTCGTCCATTCCTCCAAGTCTTGGCTGTAATAACTATAATAGTAATGTTTCCAAAGGTTATGTTTAATTATGTACATATATCTTTATACTTCTGACTACTCCGAGCAATTATTCTTTTTTTTTTTTGAACAAACAATTTGACTAGATACTTGCAAATCCTTCTAACCGCCCCTTTCTCTTGATTTCCAATCTTCCTGTTTAATATACATGATCATATATATTGTACAAGGTGGCGTGAGGCTGGAATATATATATATATATATATATATATATATATATATATATATATAGAGAGAGAGAGAGAGAGAGAGAGAGAGATTGAGAGATATTAGCGAGACACCACACTTTTGTGGTGTCACTGTATGCCCCAACACTCCAAGCCGTCCGATCTGAGATGGATGGCCTGGATGAACGCACACTAATTCACAACATTTCCTCCCCTCTCGAGCTTCTCGTTTGTACGACGTGCATCCGGTTCGGGGACTCACGAAGGAGGCCAGGTAGAAGGCGACGGCGGCGGAGCAAAGGGTGGTGGCGGTGAGCGGAGGGCGGCGGCGAAGTGCAATCGAAGGTCGAACGGAGGGCGAACCAAGGGCGGAGGGTGAAGTGTGATCGAAGGGCGAATGGAGGGCGGAAGATGACGATGAACTGCGAGCGGCGAGTGGAGGTCGAGCGGAGACCGATCCCTCTTTCTCTTCGTCGGATCCCCTTTTCTCTTCACCAGATCTCCCTTTCTCTTTGCCAATTTGCCACTGTTGGAGGGGATGCCGATTCGCCACTCCATCGTCGATTTGCCGCAGCCGGAAGGGACCTTGACACCTTGTGCTAGAGGAGATGAACCCCTCCATCGTCGGATCCCCCTTTCCGTCGTGCTGGAGGAACGACCTCTGCATCCCTGCGACGCTCGCGACCCTCGTGCAAACCTGGAGCGCTCGAACTGGACGTTTCTTCCTCGAACCGAACCGCGCAAACTGCTCAAATCAGATGCGGGAACCAGTGTGTTTTCATCCAAGCCGTTCATGTCAGATCGGACGGCTTGGAGTGATGGGAAGATTGCTTCGTAGTACATATATAATATTGTGGCAGATCTGGAAGTACTTGTATATTGTACTACTTACTACGAAGCCACAAGATTGCTTCCATCTTCTTGGTCACAAGCTACGTATACAAGGGTCGGACTTGGATTAAAAATTTAATCCAAGGCGCGTGGCTGCCACAATTTTCTATGCACGCTGTCTGGGCGTCTTCCTTCATCAGTGGACTAGCACAAAATTTAAGAAGATGTATCTGCTGCATGCATGTCAAATTTGACTGACCAGGCCATGCATGTCAAATTTGGAGGATTAGAAACATGTAATTAATTAACACATCCCCTTTCTCATAAGGCAATTAACTGATTCATGAGGTCTAAGATTACACATAGCAGAGGTACCAATGCATGTCAATTCAGATTGTTGGAAGGAAATTAGTTCAATGTTGGACATCTCAATATGCATGGTACTTAACTAGTTAACATCACATCATGATGTTTTTGTCCTACATGTAAAATTAAATTTTGTTTACAAAGAGAAATCTAGTTTAGTCATCTCCCTAGACAAGGTACATGATCTATATATTGTCCTCCAATTGACAAGGTCAACCTTGTTTCATGTTTGTTTTTAACAAAACCTAGGGCGATAGCTCTCCACCACCTCACATAGGCATATATCCAATTAAAGCTACATTAATGATGCTTGATTCAATTGACTGGTTCAACTTCATCTTTCTTCAAGAGCAGGCAACATTATAAATATAAGGGTTAACATCGAAAAACAGTTATATTTGAAACTCTAGAAACTCTAAATGATTTCCAAATTAATGTATGCTTATAGTACTTTATCGATGAATTAAATACCATGATTTCCTAATGCATTGTTCTAACTGTAATCATTCAAAAAATCTAAATTTCATATTGAGGTATAAACTCGGG
The DNA here is from genome assembly GCA_030549335.1 of Pontederia crassipes. Classification (NCBI taxonomy): domain Eukaryota; kingdom Viridiplantae; phylum Streptophyta; class Magnoliopsida; order Commelinales; family Pontederiaceae; genus Pontederia; species Pontederia crassipes. The sequence continues at coordinate 24,429,580 of CM060187.1, forward strand.
TGTTCAAAAGTATATATTGTGTTTTACGTACTCCTTTCATAAGGTACTATTGATAATGTCTTCAATATGAACTCAATTGTAATTTTAGATGGGTCCTAGTCAATGTTTCAGTAATGGGGCTCGTCTCTTATGAGGGTCTCGTTGCTAGAGGTCTCCGTCCCTAAAATCTAAATAATTTTAAAATTTTTATTTTTTTATTTTATATTGAAGTTCTTTATATAAACTTCACGATGATCGAGTTATTTTACATTCTTGCAAAAAGAGCTGTCGCCGCTTGAGAACATATCGATCTCTCTCTTCTCCTCTTTTCGTAACAGGTGCATCATGTTTTGTTGGAGGTCGTATATGTAATGCCCATACACACATATATACTTAGACTACTATTGTTGCCAACTTCAAGACCGGCTCAAGGGTGAGGCCACCCAAGCATTTGCTTGGGGTCTCACCCTATGAAAGGCCCCCTAATTATATGTTAAGTATTAGTTTAATAATATTAAATTATTATCAAGTCCTTATAATTTAAGATCTTTATTGATTTAAAATCACTAAATATCTACCTTATCTTCTAATATTTTTTCCTTCACTATTTAAATAATAATAATTAATTCATCATAATTAAATATCTTCTTATCTTTTAAATTTAATTTATACCATTTTTTATATTTGATTTTTTCTCTAAAAACATAATACTTCAATTAATTTTGTCATTAATATTATTATTACTCTTGTTTATAATTACCAACACTTTTGCATTGAAGAACTACACTTGAAAATATTTCTTATGTATTATCTAATTATCTTCATAAATTAATTGTTTTAACATATAATTATAAATTTTTATATCAAAATATTATTTTATTGATGTAAAAAGTTTAAATTTTGCTTTAGGTCTCCATTCTCTTGAGCCGGCCTTGGCCAACTTGTGCTTAAAATAAACCCTAGGCGTGTGGAAGCCACATTGAGTTTCACATATAGTGACTAGGTAAACTTCGATCATGGTTAACATGATCATATGTTGTGGTGCACTTAATAATAATTAATAAAACTATAACATGTACGTCTCCCTGATAAATTATATCCTTAGGAAACCATGGAGTGCGCATGTACTGCTGGCCGGCTCCCTGTTTAAATAAATCAATTGATAACTCGACACATGGAAACAATTAGAAGATAATTAACTTAGTTTGTTTAGTCAAAATGGTACAACCGTTCATGGATTAATTCAATATATGATATTAATTAATCATGCGTCATTAATTTATTGAATTTTTCTATGTACAACTTGTTTCCGTTTCCATTTTGATATTTTCATAAATCCTTGGACCGTACACACCACTAGGAATTCGATATGTAGTGCCTCTGAGTTCATAATTATTTTCTATGTAGAACGTCCTCTCGCCCATATTTTTAATTTCCTAGCTACATCTAATCCTAAATTAAAATTTAAAATATAAGCCCCTAATTTTGTTTTTCGGATTTTACATCTAGATTCTTCCTTTAACTTTCATACAAGATTCTATTAAATATTTTTTTAAATAACTATGAAATATCAGTTTTACTATTATTTTTAATATAAATTAAGCCTAAAAAATAACAATGTGACAACATTTGAAGATTATCAATTATGATGATTGAATAGTATTTTTACCCATGTTGATTACTTTTTTATCTTTATAATATTGTTATTGTAATAAAGAATTAGCTATAACTATAATGTCTCGTAATTATTATAAAAATAACTTAATAAAATTTTGGATGGGAGTTAATGAAAGAATTTAAGTGTAAAATTTTGGATAACCTTGAAAACTGAATTCACAATTTAGAATTAAATGTGAAAAAAAAGTTATAATTGAAAGGGCGTTGGAGATCGAAAATATTCCTTTAAATTTGTTGCATTTGTTCTTTCTTTCTTTCTCCAATCTCCATCTTTTCATATGGTTGGATGGTAGAATTCTACATCCAAGTTCCTTTGTTAACTGCATTAAAGTATATACAACAAGGCAAATGCGAGTAGGTTTATGGGTCTTAATTAACATTATTTCATCTTAATTTTTTGGGGAAGGAATCGTGGTGGGCACAGTTTGTTACCCATGTTGATACTAATTAATTTTCTTGCAAATTAACTAATCTCAATCATGGAGTTAATAATTAACATACAGTTGCATAATGATGCCAAAAAAATCTCCAAAGCCACAGGCAACGCAGTGGAGTTATTTTTAAGCAAAGATTAAATATGGAGGGAATTCTTAAATTATAATTGCTATCATATCATATTAACACCAAAAAGATTCCTAGTTAACAGCCAATCATACCCTAATTAAGTAATATTTAGCAAAAATTAGCCTGCGACATATCAACGAAATATGATTGTATAGCAGTTAATTAGCTTAATGACTAGCTAGTTATTCAATTAATCACGCGTAGAAGCTAAATAATATAATTCATCTATTAGTGAAAATTATGGTACGAGGAGGTTCATTAATGGCGTGAGGCTTCGAATTAATTGACGTTAATTGCAGACATTTAGCTAATCCTTTTATCGAAAAAAAGAAAAAGCATTCTAATTCATATTGTGAAGCTTCGGACGGTTTAATCATTTATGTTATTTTCTCCAAATTGTCTTTTGTTATTTAAAAAGGACTAAATTTGAAATGCTTAAATAGTTGAGAGACCTATTTGTCATTTTACAAAGTTGAGGTATTAACTTGGGATCAGCTTAAAGTTAGGGTCCGATGTTGAAAATTACTCTTTGCCCCATTTGGGTTTCCATAATCTTATCTTTCTATTTTATGTACAAGTGAGAAAATAGATGTCAAGAATATTTGTTAATAGGTTTTATGTGTAATAAGATCCATGGACGATATGACAAAAAAAAGGTAATTCAAACTGGTAAACATGTATATTGTATTTTAGCTCTCTCTGACAATATCAAAATTAGCGTTTCAAGTAGCGTTTAGCAGTTTAAACGTTAATTCTTTTATTTAGTAAATGATAAAAATAAGTAGCGTTTAGTGTTTCATATGAAAATATTGAAAAGCTACTTCTGCTAGCATTTAACATTTAGAGGTTAGCGTTTTGTACTTTTTTCCTATTTTATCCTTATTCAAATATACTATTTCTTTCTAAGTTATCTTATTATTTTCTCATTTTTATTTTATAATCATTTAACTATATTTCTTTTTATATGCTTAATTAATTGCAAATTATTTATATGTTAACAATGAATAAAAAATAATTTCACAATTAATACTTTTATATCATGGGTGCACTATATAAATTTTATCATCAATATAAATTTCTATATATTTTAACAAAAAATTAGTTGTGAAATTTTATTTTATTTAATTAAGATATAAATATTTAATTTATTGTATTATAATACAATTTGTATAGTGCTTAAATTAAATAATTTTTCATATGTTTAATTATGTCATTTTATATTCATCAGTTAACTCTACCGCTAAAATATTTATTTGTTATAACCTCTAATCATTAATCATCATTCGTTATCTACTAGTTAATCCGCTATCTGCTAGTTGGACCATCAACCGATTATCAAACCGCTAAGAGTAGGCTACACATTAGTTCCTCCTCTCTTGTGATACACATTCATTCTCTTTTGTTATATATATATCAAGTTGTAAGACCCGACCCGACCATCGATCTGGATTGTCTAACGGGTCAGGTCGGACCGATTGGACCGGATCGAACCGAATGGTCGAACCGGGTAATATAAATTAATAAAAAATAAAATAAGTTCAAGTGACTATTATAATATTATTTAGCAAAAATATAATATAATATAATATAATAATTCAAATTAAACAATATAATAAAGTAAGCATAAATTAAATCATCAATTGAATATTTTATAAATAAAAAATATTGTGAGTAATTATAAAAAAAATAAAGATATTAATGAAATTTTATATATGTGATAAAGAAAAATATTGAAACATAAATTTAAGTGTATATATATATATATGATATTCTTAAAAAAATAAATAAATTTTTTACATTTTATTTTTTTATATTTTATAATTTGACCCGACCGGGTCGACCGGTTGAACTTGGGTTTTGACCGGATTTGACCGGGTTAAAGGTCAACTTCATGGTCGAGTTTTAGATGACTCATGAGTCGTTTTAGTACCCAGACACCAGTCCGACCGGGCGGACGGACCGGGTTTTACAACACTGATATATATATATATATATATATATATATATATATATATATATATATATATATATGAACATAAAGACTATACAGGACAAAAGCTAATCCATTGTAAAGATCTCGAGGTGTTAAATTTCACTTATTTGTAAAGATCCAACGACGACGTTCTGTATATATAAATCAATATTTGCTCCTCGTAATTCTTATTCCCTACTTTTTTTTATATATACACCTTCCTTCTTATTTATTCAGAATCAACCTTTGTGTTGGTTACTGAGCTGATTTTGGTGACAGTCCAAGTTGAGTTAATGTGGGGTTAGGGTAGGCCTCCCTCTCCTCTAATCCAACCAATCAAAATTGGGTCTTAGTGCGCTTGAAAAGAAATATAAATTTAAAATAAAATAAAAATACATAATCCTTAACGGAGAAAAACAAGATTAAGAAGAAATGGACACTAACATTATTTAGTTTTTAATTAAACTACGTGAAATAATTAATAAAATTAATATCTTTAGGACAATTGGAATAATTTTTGTCAATTGTTTTTTTTTTGGGGCAATGTAGGATCGATGCACACACATCGTTGTCCACGCGTCCACTAGATTGAAAAATAATAAAAAAAAACATGAAGAAACGCAGCCATTCTACCATGTGAAGGACTATGGAGTTCATGGCACTCTGATGCCAAAGCACTGGCCAGACGCTCCGAGCTGGATCTTCCATTAGTTTTATTTCGCCCTCCCAACTTTATTTTGAAATATATAATATAATATAATATAATATAGATTGTTCAATTATTAATTTCAAAATATAAAAATTTTAGGAAGGAAAGAAACGGCTGGCTCCTTTTTCTTTTCATCAAAGATGTGGAGCAATTTTTTTATTGTTTTAAGTTAATATATATATGGATATAACGGCGATACTACGCTCACTAAAGGTAGCACTATGCTAGATTTGATTCTCGACCGCACGATTGATATCAGACATAGGAAAAATGTGTTGAACCGTCCGTGACAAAAGCTGAACCGGTGTCGCGCTCACTCACTGATCGGCCGAAAGAGTCACCGTACACTCCGACGAGAAGTCTCGTCGGAACCTGGCAGGTACTTCCCACTGAAACCTCCGATTGGAAAACCCTGCCAAACATTCCGATGGGAGCGCTCTGTCGGAACCTCCGATAGGAAAGCCCTATCATGGGAACGGTCCCGTCGGACGTTCAGATGGGTTTACCTATGGGAAATTGCTTTTAAAACATAAAAAAATCAGACCCTCTGCCGGATCCATCCACCAACGGTCTGATCCGATGGCGGAGGTCGATCTTTGATGAGAGTAGCATATGAGAGAGTGCGAGAGGGGTGCAGAAGAGAGGGAGGAAACCACCAGGTGGCAGGATCCGTTGCCAGCCAACACGATCTCCAAGCGGCATCCACCGATAGATAGATAGATAGGTAGATAGATAGATAGATATATATATATATATATATATATATATATATAGAGAGAGAGAGAGAGAGGTCCAGCCTCGTGACGGCCGATTCGGCCGCAGGCAGCCATATCGGTCGCTGGCGATGAATCCTGCCTGCAGGTGGCCAAATTTGATCGCTTGCGCCGGAAGAGATTGCCTGGGGCCGATCCGACCTGCGGACAATCGATTCGGGTGCTTGGCGATCGATCCGGCGCGTGGTGGTCAGACTCAGCCTTCGGCAATCGATTCAATGCCTGACTACCATGACTTGTTCATCGTCCCTCCGCTTTGTCTCTTAGTTTTCTCGACGCCGGTGTCTTCGAGTTCGGGGAAGAAGGCAAAAGATGATGAACGATGCTTTTTTTTTCGCTCGACCCCTATGACATTCGACCGGTCAACGCAAGTGACGTTGGTTCAATCACGCGGTTCATCATGCTTTGTCCATCCAGTGTCCGTTGTAGATCAAACGAGCTATAAAAGCGCGTAGCATCGTTCATATTATCCTACATATATTAATCTAATATATGTTATATTGTAAAAATTGGGTTCCATTCGATTTGATGCATGCCAAATCCGACGTGCTGCATAGGAGTGTTCAACGGGTCGGATCGACTCGCTAACCCAACGACCCGACCCGACCCAATCCAGTTTGGGTCGGACTCGACCCGACCCGACCCCAACCCGGCCATGGGTCGGGTCGGGTACGGGTCGGAATTTTCCGACCCGAGTCAACCTGACCCGACCCGAAGACCCGATTTTTTTATTTTTTTTAGTTTTTAGCCTATATTGTGTATAAAAAATAAAAAAATATTAAAATAAAATATTTTAAATGTGTAAAATATTGTTTAAATATTGAATAAGTTATTTTATACTTTTTAAATAAATTTTATATAATTTTTTAATATTAAATAATAGATAAAAGTAAGAAAAAAATTAAAAAAAATGCACCCGACCCGATCCAACCCGACCCGTCGGATTGGATTGGATACGGCCATAAAAAAAGGGGTGACTCAACCCGACCCGACCCGATCAAAATCGGATGGGTCGGGTCGAATCAGGGGTCGGGTCGGGTCGAATCAGGGGTCGGGTCGGGTCAAACCCGACCCACGAACCCCCCTAGACGTGCATGTAGGATTAATTTATAGTCAATTTTGAAAAAAACGATTAATTTATAGTCAATTTTGAGAAAAGTGGGCTGGGTTTGCAGCTGTATCCCGGCCCACTTTGCAACAGCCCAAATGTTCCGTAGTCTGTCTCGCACAATCGCCGAGGTGTAGTCTTGTGTGGACCGGGCCTCCCAAAATATAAAAGGATTCGAAATTGTTGTGAACTTTTGCAGTACATGAAGACGAGAGAACGCAATGGCCCAATTGGAAGATTGAAGGGCTTTAGAGCACCCAAATAGCTTCAAGAGCCCAAGTTCGCTGGGAATGTATTATCATTTGTGTCGTACATTTATTTTCGTCGTTAAAATTTAATTCTTTTATTTATTAAAAGATTAAATTATTCTTTTATATTATCTTTTAATATTTAAAATTTATATAATAATAAAAAATATTTTTTAAAAAAGAGCATGGTTAGGAAACGGAGTTTTTTTCCTGTTTCCGGTATTTATTTTTTTCTGTTTCAAAGAGATAAAAAAATATAGAATTATTCTTTTTAAATACTCTAAACTGTAAACTTTTTCGAACCTAATTCTGATTTGTAATTTTTATTCCTGATTCCATTTAACACTTAAATTCTTTGATTAGCTTTTATTCAAAATTTTGACAAGTTATTTTTTAATTATTTATAAAATATCAATTTTATTCTTACTTTTTTAATATAGTTCAAACCTATAAAAAACTATTCTTATTATTATTGTCATTATTTTTACTAAATAGTACTTTTAGCCATATTGATTATTTTTTATTTTTAAAATAAGCGAGAAAAAATGATATTTCATATTTGTTAAAAATGGAAGTAACTTATCAAAAGAATTTGACTGTCAAATTTGGATAAACGTAGGAATTAAAAATTTATAATGTAAAGTTAAGAGATGAAAAGTAGTTACAAAGAAAATATCCTTGGCGCTATGGTCTCGTTGGACTTGATGGCCGAGTAGTTATAACTTATAAGTATAGTTTTCATTTTTTTTTCCAAAAGTAAGGAAAAAAACACAAACCATACAAATATATTTTGTAATAAAATTGAAATCAGTGCAAGCAATTTTAAAAAAAAATCCAAAATCAAAATATTTGTTAAAACCAAACGGTAGTGTACGAGTTGGTAGAAGGAAAAAAAATAAAAATGTTTTGAGAAAACTATGAATTTGTAGGATATGTATACTGTGGGAGATTTCGCTGTTAATTGTTCTTTTTTCATGCGGAGTAAAGTAATCGAACGTATAGATCATATGCATAATATTTCAGAGAATACATCATGAACCAGCAAAAAAATCACAACATACGTAGCGTTCGATTTGTTGCAGATCAAATAAACTTGCATACGAGGAATTAAGCCGACAGAAACCACAGCCGGGACAGGAATCGGCCGCGCCTCACGCCATGCTGCAGACTTTGTGCTCCGGCCTGTGGCTGAACTCGAAATCTATGTGGACGAACGCCCGCTCGACCTCCGGCAGCTGCTCGAGTTTCTCCTGCAGCGTCTCGCCGATGTCGTGTGCCTTGTTGAGGGCCATGTCCTCCGGCAGCACTATGTCCACCTCCACGAAGTACTGGGAGCCAAACGTGTAGGCCCTGACCGTATCGATGTGGCGTATCTCTTCGTGGTGGTTCCATATCAGGTAGGTCAGCTTCGTCAGGTACTCCGGCGGCGCCGTCTTGCCTATCAGCTGCCACACGTTCTCCAGCACCGTCTTCGCCCACGTACAGATCGTGTACAGAGCAATCTGCATGCAGAGGCAGCAGATGGTCGATCATTATGGACGCGGCAGAAATAGAGAAGAAGTGTGCTGATCAGCAGACAGATGCATGCTTACAAGTATGGCGCCAACTGGATCCATCCACCAGTAGTATCTGGTGGCGAGCAAGGACGAGACCAGGCCAATGGAGTTGGTGATGACGTCGAAGAAGTGATCCTGCGCGTAGGCGCGCACGATCTCGTTCTTGAAGGTGCGGCAGTAGAGCATGAGGATGAACTTGACGATTGTGACCGAAGCCATACTTCCGATCATCCACAGTTCTTTCACCCTGTCAAAGGTGGTGTGCTCCTGCATTCAGTAATTAACACCAGTATTAATGGCGTGCATTCAGTTCAGAATAGCAAATGCAAACGATTAGAAGATTACCTTCGTAATGAGCTGCCGGCCAGATTCTATCAGCACCTGAACACCAAGTGTGCCCATGACAGATGCAAAAACAACAATGCCCTGCAAACAGGTTTAATTATAAGAAAAAAATTTCAACATTTGTTGATAGGTAATAGCATCATGACAAGACAAAGTTCAGGGTTTCTGGATTTTTTTTTTCTTTTCAGAAAGGGACTAGAAATTTATTTGTGAAGGAGCTTATGCTTTTATCAAAACTAGAAAGTCGATCTGCCCAAAATTGGCCATAAATTTTGCAACCTTATTGGAGTCCCAGTAAATTGCAGCTACTACTTAAACTACATATCAAATTACAAACTATGATTAAGACTTTACCACAGGTTGCATTCTGTTCTTGCCAATTGGATAACTGTATTTGTTTGGTTTCCTCATGGCATAGGCAGTAAACCAGAGGATGAAACCAGACAGGAGATCTAACAGAGAATCCAGCGCTGAAGCTATCACTGCCATTGATTTGCTCTCGATACAGGCCACCACCTTGGTGGCAAAAAGGATCAAGTTGACTACATTAGAAATGTTAATTGCGATTTTTTCGCTCCTAGCGAGCTGTTTTATCTCGTCCTGAAACATGAAAATTGAACTAATGTGAGGAAAACGAAATTCAAGAGATTAAACAAAGTGTTATGCCATAAGAATGTAACTTTTTTCTTGGCCTCACTAATCTTGTAGTTTAAAGATCATTTGTAACTTGGAAAAGAAAAGGAAAGAAAAAAAAAAAGAGTTTGTGAGAGAAAAAAACCTCAGTAGGAGCTGCTCCTCCTAGATGACCTGATTCAGTCAATGATTCCATTTCACTGAGGTCTTCTAAAAGCTTGCCTTGCTTCCTGTAGTATTTCGCAACTTTCCTTTGTTTTCCTGAAGTATCAGAGAATTTTTAGAGAAAGAAAAAGTTCTATGTATTCTTGCTTCATGAATTATTAGCAGAACTTGTCTTGCACTCCTGATCACTAAGCCAATTATTCTTTTGTGGATAGCAATCTTTAATTAGCACTTAATGCCTTAATGCATCCAGGGAGGTGTTGCCGAAACTATAATAGTGACAAACATAATCGTCAAAACAGACTAAAATTAGGTGCATGCTTTTGATGTGGAGTTTCAAATGGGATAACATCAAGAAACAAGAAAAAAAAAAAAGATGGGACAAACTATTATATTTTATGCCTTCACAATCTCCTCATGCAAGCCAAAATTACGCTCATACATAATTCACAATAAAAAAGTTAGGTAAACACACATGTACAGTAATCTCTAGTTTATTTACAGGTGAAAAGTTGATACCAAAGAGTTAGGTGTCTGAAGATAGGAATAAACTAAAGAACACAAAGGACCTTCGTCTTTCTCCTAATTTGTTTTAATTTCCCCAAAAGTAGGTTAATTATATTCATCCTTGCCACACTGCTCCACTTAACTAAACAAGCCATGACTTAATAGAAAATGTAATCTCATGTCATCCTCGCACCAACTGCTCGCTATTAAATTGATGTCATTTAAAGTTAAACCCTGTTCAAACAAGAGTATTAAATAATTGAATAACAAGTTACACTATGGAAATAATAAAAAAAATAAGGAATTTATTTGTTCCAAATTTTTCCCTAGATCACACTCGATATCATTTCCTAGAACACAAATAAGTTTACAGGAATCTGATTAATTACTTCTCCGATTAGGAACGAATTAACTTTAATTAAGACTGGGGGCAGAAAAAGAAAGGAAAGAACAAAGGAACTAACGTACGTACCGTGGCCTCTTTGGAAGACTCTTGCAACGAGCGAGGGATCCTTGGGGGCCTCCGGCAACGAGAAGTCGTTCACTTTCAGCCTCCAAGTGGCCGGCGGCGCAGGCGCTGGCTCCGCCGAGTCGCCCTCCGGCCTCACCGGGGAGAGAAGCTCCGTCCGGTAATCCATGGACTCGCTATGCGGTTCCATTGCCATGGTAGACTCCATCTTTTTGTGTATACACAGAGAGAGGGAGAGACATGCATACATGTATATATAGACAGAGAACGGGAGAGAAAGATATATAATACTAAATAATTAATCAACCGGCACCATTGGAAATTAAGAAAAAGAGGCTAAAAGTATAAAAAAAAGATGAGATGTGAAATGAGATGAGCATGATCAATATATAATTTTAGGGCTCCTAAGTGGAGTGGTTATACGGTGCTTTATCAATGTTATTATTATTATAACAGTTCGCTTTCTTTTGCTTGCTGCGGTTAAAGATCATGGAATCGTGGAAAGAAGAAGAAGAAGTGACAGTCGAACCTGAAGGGGAGATTTAATTAGTTGTAAAGCAGTGGATGATGAACAGCAGACTGGAAAACTCCGAGATTTACATGAGACGGAGGTTGGAGAGAAGAGGAGAAAGCCCTCATGTAACAACCAGCAAAAGATAAAAAAAAAATGAAGATAATATAACGTGATGGATAATACTGCTGGGGGATAAAGTTCAATGCAACTCAAAGTTGGAAAAGATAAAGAGATAAAATCTGATTTCATTATATATATAGAATCAGATTTATGCATTAAACCCCACGACCTCTTTTCTTTTTCTTTTCTCCCCGTGCTGTTGTTCGTGCACGACAAGAGCAGAATTTCTCACGCCTTTGCTGGAATTCTGCAGAAGGTGGCCGAGGGGAAATTAGGGAAGAAAACAGAGGACGCGGCCGTTGATCGTGAATAGAGGTGGGTGAATCGAAATCACCTTGCATGACCTCTGAATTATCCTAATTCATGCCCTCATAGTTATGAAAAGAAAAGAATATGAATATGATTCAAGTTATTATTTTTAATTGTTTGATTTCTTGAATTCTTTGATTGGTTGATTGTTACATGTATAGTTATTTCTGTTTGTTGTATTTCTGTATTATTGATTGCTAAGATGTCAGATTTAGAGGGGATTCTGTTCTCGGTTTTATAACGCAATTACGGCCGAAAATTTGTTTGGCCGCAATTGTCTTACGGTCGAAAAAAAAATGGAGAGAGAAAGAAGTGATGGATTGGCCGTAAAAGGAATAGAGAGAATAGAGTTTCGGCCGTAAAAGAAGAGAGAGAAAAGAATTTCGGCCGTAAAAGGAATAGAGAGAGAATAGAGTTTCGGCCGTAAAAGAAGAGAGAGAAGAGAAGTTTGGCCGTAAAAGGAATAGAGAGAATAGAGTTTCGGCCGTAAAAGAAGAGAGAGAAGAAAATGTTTGGCCGTAAAAATGGTTTGGCCGTAAAGAGGTAGAGGATTTCGGCCGTAAAGGAGAAAAAAAAATAATGGAGATGAGTTTTACGGCCGAGAAGTTGAGAGAGAATATAATTTCGGCCGTAAAGAGAATAGAGAGAAAAGAAGAGAGAGATAAGGGAAATAGGTTGTTACGGCCGAAGAGTTAGATTTCGGCCGTAACGGGATAGGCCGTAACGGATGGGCGTAACGAAATAGGCCGTAACGGATGAGCGTAACAGGTGATGGCCGTAACGAAATAAGAGTTGAATTATTACGGCCGAAGTAGAAAAGAAAATAGGGTTTTTACGGCCGTAACGTAACAAAGGTTAATTTTTACGGCCGAAAAATGAAAGGACTCTCGGGCGTAAAATCTAAAGAATTAGGGTTTTACGGCCGTAAGGAGGAGGAGATTTTTGGGCATAAAATCCAGCAAAATTCACCTATTAATCTCTCTTTATTTTGATATGAATATTATTGATTTTCCTTATAATTCCAACATGAACTCTTTGTCTTGATTTATCTCATATCGATCATATCTCCTTCATCATATGACACAAAGAATGAAAAGATATTCAAAGTGATTAATAAGTTCAGATGAAAGATTAATGATGGGTTGCCAGTCCAAGCCAAGTGCAACAAGATAAGGGTCGCTCCCTTGGTCATGGTTTGATCACCCATTGACCCGCACAAGGCCGTATCGTTTGCTGGGCACACCCCAAGAATTAAAGGCACCTCAAAGTCACCCTGATTGTTAATTAATAACCAAGATCGACAAGCATGTTCATGTTCATGTTCAAGTTCAAGTTCAAGTTCAAGTTCAAGTCAAGTCAAGTATGTCATGATTCCAAGTTTACTATGTACTATTGATCCTTATGATTCATGATATCGCTGATCTTATCCTTATTATGATCCATGATACTTATATGTCATCTTTCATGTTCAAGTTAAGCCTGATTAATTATCGCTGATTATTATAATCATGTTATGCATTGTATATCATGTGGTTCCCCACTAGGCTGTAAAGCTTACGGGAGGACCTCCTCCCCTGTGTCTGATTTCCACAGGACCAGGTCAGTAACGTGGTGGAGTAGGCGTGTGGTGATGAAGCTCTGGCGATAGGACAGCACATGAACCATAGGGCTTTTAGAGTGTTATTTTGTTTTTATTTACCTTCCGCAATTTAAATTCATGATGTAGAACTCAGTTATCTCTTAGTAATGACATAGTTACTTTTAGACTTCCGCAATTAAAGTTATAATTTATCTTTACTTCTTTTCTTCCGTTGACGTGTCTCGGTTCTTGACTGAGATATGGTCAATATTATGGTCAAGTTATAGCATGCCGTAGCGTCTCCAGATTGGTCTTCGCCACGTGGCGGGGGTCGATTTGGGGGCGTTACATTTATGGTATCAGAGCCTAAAGTTAGGACTCTCTTGACGTCCTAGTGTATAGAATAGTATAGTATGGTAAAAGGTTCATGTGCTATCGCCGTGCAGTCGCCACACCCTCCACCGAAAAGTAATGTAAGTCATGTTTATGTTTAAGATAAGTTATGATTTATTGATGCATGATTTTATTGTATGAATAGAGGATAAGCATGTCACGACGGTCAGAGCGTATTCAAGAGCAAATGGCCAGAGCTGACCGAAATCTGTATGAGGCATCGGAAGGCCCACTTCCTGAGATGGGGGCCCAGCCGGGTCGCGGACGTGGCCGTGGCCGAGGTCGTGCGCCAGGTCGCGGAAGAGGTAGAGGCCGAGCAGCTAGAGCGCCATTTGAGGAGCATGTGGATGAGTTTGCTCCACCTGAGGGTAGCCAGGCAGGAGACAGTCCACCGGCGTCAAGGCGTCGTAATCAGAGGGCACGCCATGAAGCAGCAGAAGACACCATCCAAGCTTTCCTGAAGTTGCATCCGCCTCATTATGATGGGAAGGCGGACTTTTTCAAGGCTGAAGAATGGATAGAGACTATGGATCGGATTTTTAAGCTGATGAGATGTACCGATGAACGCAAGGTTCTGTATGCCACACACATGCTTACTGGTACTGCAATGGGCTGGTGGAAGACTACAAGGGCCACCAGGTTCAGAGGGATGGAAGAAGAGGACATAGCATGGGATGAATTTAAGAAGGCCTTCATGACGCGCTACACTCCTGAACATGACCGCATCAACAAACAGGAGGAGTTCCTACAACTGCAACAGGGAACCATGTCTGTGGCAGATTACCACACCCAGTTCATCCAACTGGAACAATATTGCCCGATGCCATTTGAGGGACGTATTCGGGCTAACAGATTCATTAATGGACTACAGCAGGCACTGAAGACTGAAGTCCTGTCTGGGGATTGTGAAGATCTAGAGAAGGCTGTGAGGTTAGCCACACGTATGGAAAAGGATCAAGCTGAACGCAAGGCCAAAGCTCCAGCCAGAGCAATAGAGCAGCCCAGGCCTCGAACGGATAATCATCGGCCATTTAGGAGGAACGACCGCCGCGATCGTCGTTACAGGCCATACCAGCAGAGAGAAGCCCCAAGACAGGCTCAAGCTCAACCACGGCCTGCGCCAATGCAAGCACAGCCACTGAGACAACTGCCACCGCCACCACGTCAGCCACAAGTGCCACAGAAGCCTGTATGTCCTCACTGTGGCCGTCACCATGATGGAGAGTGTCGTAGATTGAGCGGCGCATGCATTCAGTGTGGACAGTTCGGACATTTCATCAGAAATTGCCCACAGGCTGCCAGAGGAGGCCGAGACAATCGAGCAGCAGGAGGTGCAAATTCCGTTGTACAAGGTCGTGTGCACAACCTGGAAGCTGATGCAGCCCAAAATGATAATGATGTCATTAGAGGTACCCTCCCGATCGCCAACTTGTCTGCTACTATTTTATTTGATTCTGGGGCTACACACTCGTTTATTTCAGAGTCGTGTGCCCAAACTCTTAGTCTACCTCAGAAGCAGATGCCCCATGCTATGCGTGTGAGTACACCTATGGGTACTCTCCATGCTGCCAAGTACATCCCGAATGTACCTGTCAATGTAGACAAGAAAAATTTTTCTGCAGACCTCATAGTCATTCCCATGGTGGACTATGACGTCATTTTGGGGATGGACTGGCTTTCATATCACGATGCAACTTTGCAATGCAAACAGAAGAAGATCGTTATAGGGACGCAAGGCAAGCCCAAGACAGTGATCAGAGGTACTCCGTCAACAAAGAACAAAGTCATTGTCTCAGCGATCAAGGCACAGAAGCTATTGCAGAAAGGATGTTGTGGGTACTTGGCTAGTGTGGTCAAGACGGATACACCTGTCACTGAGCTTCAACAGATAGATGTGGTGCGGGAGTTCCCAGATGTGTTTTCTGAGGACACATCCGGATTACCACCGAAACGGGAAATCGACTTTAAAATAGAGCTCCTCCCTGGGACTGCACCCATCTCTAAAGCACCATACCGTATGGCACCTGCTGAAATGCAGGAACTGAAGAAGCAGATACAGGAGCTACTGGACAAGGGATTTATCAGACCGAGCGTCTCACCCTGGGGCGCACCGGTCTTGTTTGTCAAGAAAAAGGACGGCTCCCTGCGGCTCTGCATCGACTATAGAATGCTCAATAAAGTGACAGTGAAGAATAAGTACCCCCTGCCTCGGATAGATGACCTTTTCGATCAGCTGTCAAAAGCATCAGTGTTCTCTAAGATAGACTTACGTAGTGGCTACCACCAATTGAGAGTGGCAGAGGAGGACATACCGAAAACCGCTTTTCGGTCAAGATATGGCCACTACGAGTTCTTGGTCATGCCATTTGGACTGACGAACGCTCCTGCCGCATTCATGGATTTAATGAACAGGGTCTTCCGACCATATTTAGACCAGTTTGTCATAGTGTTTGTGGATGACATTCTGATCTATTCTTCCAGTCCAGAGCAACACCGAGAGCATCTTAGGATAGTATTGGAGATCCTAAGACAACACAAGCTTTATGACAAGCTTTCAAAGTGTGAATTCTGGCTGAAGGAGATCATGTTCTTGGGACACATAGTCTCCAAGAAGGGCATTGCAGTAGACCCCGCAAAAGTGGAAGCGGTGACGAATTGGACTAGGCCGAAGAATGCTTCTGAGATTCGCAGCTTCCTTGGTTTAGCGGGTTATTACAGGAGGTTTATCCGAGACTTTTCTAAGATTGCTGCACCCCTCACAAATCTCACAAAGAAGGCAGAAAAATTTATCTGGACAGACAAATGTGAGCAAAGCTTTCAGACTCTAAAGGACCGTCTGACTTCGGCACCGATTCTCACTATACCGACAGGCAGTGGAGGTTTCGTGGTCTACAGTGATGCATGTGGAACAGGATTGGGTTGTGTCCTGATGCAACATGGCAAAGTAGTGGCTTATGCTTCACGGCAACTAAAGAAGCATGAGGTCAATTACCCCACACATGACTTAGAATTGGCGGCTGTGGTCTTTGCTCTGAAGATCTGGAGGCACTATTTGTATGGAGAGACGTTCGAGATCTTCACTGACCACAAGAGTCTCAAGTACATCTTCGATCAGAGGGATCTTAACATGAGGCAACGACGATGGCTTGAGCTCCTCAAGGATTATGAATTTGCTATCAATTACCATCCGGGTAAAGCAAATTCAGTCGCCGATGCATTAAGCAGGAAGTGGGAAGGCTCGCTAGCTTATATGAGGCTACGCGAGTACGAGATGCTGGAAGAAATTGAGCAATGGTGCCCCAAGTTGGGAACAAATGGAGCTTTATGGATGATGCATCAGATGAAGCCCAGTTTAATTGACAGGATCATAACAGCTCAGAAAGTAGATCCTGAATATCAGAAGGTTCTGAAGAGGTGCCAGAATGAACCAGCAGATTTTCAGATCTCTGCAGATGGAGGGATTAGATATCGGGACAGGTTGTGGATTCCCCATAACGCTGATGTCCGACGAGAGGTACTGGATGAGTGCCACAAGTCGGAGTTCGCCATCCACCCCGGTAGCACAAAGATGTATAAGGATGTACAACGCAGCTACTGGTGGCCGGACATGAAAAGAGAGATAGCAGAATATGTATCCCGATGTCTGATGTGTCAACAAGTCAAGATCGAACATGAGCGGCCATATGGCAAGTTGAAGCCTTTGGAAATCCCACAATGGAAGTGGGATAAGATCACTATGGATTTCGTATCCAACTTGCCTAAGACTAAGAAGGGTCATGATGCCATATGGGTAGTCGTGGATCGTTTCACAAAGGCAGCACACTTTATTCCAATCCGATGAAAGCAATCAGTGGAGAGTCTGCTAGACTTATATGTGAGAGAAGTGGTCAAACTCCATGGGATCCCAGAGTCCATAGTGTCTGATCGAGACCCCAGATTCACTGCCAGATTCTGGAGGAGCATGCAGGAAGCCTTTGGTACAAGGCTCAACTTCAGTACAGCTTTCCACCCTCAGACAGATGGGCAGTCTGAGAGGACCATCCAGACACTAGAGGATATGTTAAGGGCCTGTGCACTAGATTGGCAGGGTAGCTGGGATGAGCACATTCATCTGATTGAGTTTGCTTATAACAACAGCTACCATTCTAGTATTGGTATGGCACCATTTGAAGCCCTGTATGGACGACCTTGCCGTTCACCTGCCCACTGGAGTGAAGTAGGCGAGGAAAAGATCATGAGTAAGGAAGAAGTGAAAGAAGCAGTGGAATATGCTGAAAAGATAGAATTGATTAAGCAAAGGATGAAAACTGCTCAAGGAAGGCAAAAGAGTTATGCTGACAAAGGCAGACGAGAGCAGATCTTTCAAGCTGGAGACCAAGTTCTTCTGAAGGTATCTCCCATGAAAGGAGTCATGAGATTCAGTAAGCGAGGAAAGCTCAGTCCTCGCTATGTAGGCCCATTTGAGATACTCGAGCTGGTAGGCGAGGCAGCATGCAGATTGGCTCTACCCCCATCTTATGGGAGAGTGCACAATGTATTTCATGTATCCATGCTCAAGAAGTACAAGCACGATGCTGCAAATGTTCTAAGGATAGAGGAGCCAGATATAGCTGCAGACTTGACCTTCGCTGAGTATCCAACACATATAGTGGATCGCAAAGTACAACGTCAGAAGAACAAGAATGTCCCCATGGTCAGAGTAGCTTGGCGTCACCATAGCGGAGATGACGCGACATGGGAGCTCGAATCGGAAATGCGCCAAGAATTTCCTCATCTTTTTTGGTAAGACCTCTACTTAATGCAAAATTCGAGGACGAATTTTCTTTTAAGGGGGTAAGAATGTAACAACCAGCAAAAGATAAAAAAAAAATGAAGATAATATAACGTGATGGATAATACTGCTGGGGGATAAAGTTCAATGCAACTCAAAGTTGGAAAAGATAAAGAGATAAAATCTGATTTCATTATATATATAGAATCAGATTTATGCATTAAACCCCACGACCTCTTTTCTTTTTCTTTTCTCCCCGTGCTGTTGTTCGTGCACGACAAGAGCAGAATTTCTCACGCCTTTGCTGGAATTCTGCAGAAGGTGGCCGAGGGGAAATTAGGGAAGAAAACAGAGGACGCGGCCGTTGATCGTGAATAGAGGTGGGTGAATCGAAATCACCTTGCATGACCTCTGAATTATCCTAATTCATGCCCTCATAGTTATGAAAAGAAAAGAATATGAATATGATTCAAGTTATTATTTTTAATTGTTTGATTTCTTGAATTCTTTGATTGGTTGATTGTTACATGTATAGTTATTTCTGTTTGTTGTATTTCTGTATTATTGATTGCTAAGATGTCAGATTTAGAGGGGATTCTGTTCTCGGTTTTATAACGCAATTACGGCCGAAAATTTGTTTGGCCGCAATTGTCTTACGGTCGAAAAAAAAAATGGAGAGAGAAAGAAGTGATGGATTGGCCGTAAAAGGAATAGAGAGAATAGAGTTTCGGCCGTAAAAGAAGAGAGAGAAAAGAATTTCGGCCGTAAAAGGAATAGAGAGAGAATAGAGTTTCGGCCGTAAAAGAAGAGAGAGAAGAGAAGTTTGGCCGTAAAAGGAATAGAGAGAATAGAGTTTCGGCCGTAAAAGAAGAGAGAGAAGAAAATGTTTGGCCGTAAAAATGGTTTGGCCGTAAAGAGGTAGAGGATTTCGGCCGTAAAGGAGAAAAAAAAAATAATGGAGATGAGTTTTACGGCCGAGAAATTGAGAGAGAATATAATTTCGGCCGTAAAGAGAATAGAGAGAAAAGAAGAGAGAGATAAGGGAAATAGGTTGTTACGGCCGAAGAGTTAGATTTCGGCCGTAACGGGATAGGCCGTAACGGATGGGCGTAACGAAATAGGCCGTAACGGATGAGCGTAACAGGTGATGGCCGTAACGAAATAAGAGTTGAATTATTACGGCCGAAGTAGAAAAGAAAATAGGGTTTTTACGGCCGTAACGTAACAAAGGTTAATTTTTACGGCCGAAAAATGAAAGGACTCTCGGGCGTAAAATCTAAAGAATTAGGGTTTTACGGCCGTAAGGAGGAGGAGATTTTTGGGCATAAAATCTAGCAAAATTCACCTATTAATCTCTCTTTATTTTGATATGAATATTATTGATTTTCCTTATAATTCCAACATGAACTCTTTGTCTTGATTTATCTCATATCGATCATATCTCCTTCATCATATGACACAAAGAATGAAAAGATATTCAAAGTGATTAATAAGTTCAGATGAAAGATTAATGATGGGTTGCCAGTCCAAGCCAAGTGCAACAAGATAAGGGTCGCTCCCTTGGTCATGGTTTGATCACCCATTGACCCGCACAAGGCCGTATCGTTTGCTGGGCACACCCCAAGAATTAAAGGCACCTCAAAGTCACCCTGATTGTTAATTAATAACCAAGATCGACAAGCATGTTCATGTTCATGTTCAAGTTCAAGTTCAAGTTCAAGTTCAAGTCAAGTCAAGTATGTCATGATTCCAAGTTTACTATGTACTATTGATCCTTATGATTCATGATATCGCTGATCTTATCCTTATTATGATCCATGATACTTATATGTCATCTTTCATGTTCAAGTTAAGCCTGATTAATTATCGCTGATTATTATAATCATGTTATGCATTGTATATCATGTGGTTCCCCACTAGGCTGTAAAGCTTACGGGAGGACCTCCTCCCCTGTGTCTGATTTCCACAGGACCAGGTCAGTAACGTGGTGGAGTAGGCGTGTGGTGATGAAGCTCTGGCGATAGGACAGCACATGAACCATAGGGCTTTTAGAGTGTTATTTTGTTTTTATTTACCTTCCGCAATTTAAATTCATGATGTAGAACTCAGTTATCTCTTAGTAATGACATAGTTACTTTTAGACTTCCGCAATTAAAGTTATAATTTATCTTTACTTCTTTTCTTCCGCTGACGTGTCTCGGTTCTTGACTGAGATATGGTCAATATTATGGTCAAGTTATAGCATGCCGTAGCGTCTCCAGATTGGTCTTCGCCACGTGGCGGGGGTCGATTTGGGGGCGTTACACCTCATCTTTATGGGAGAGAGGAGGAGGAGGTGCAATCCGATTTTTATTTGAGACTAATTAGGGTTCAGTTGTTACGCGCGACTACTTGTTCCTAACATCGAACAAACTGAAATCCAACAAATAACAAGTAAACAAAACAAGAAATCATGAATTAAAATAATATACATCCAAATCTATTTATATTAATATATATATATATATATAACTACAATATTAGTCTATATCATATATAATTGTAATAATATACAGCTTCCAAATCTGTTTGTATTATTTAATATATAAAACGATATTTGTCGTTACCATAATCCGACTATAAATCATCAAGGGACCATTTGTACGTGAGATAAAATTGATGAGAATAAAACATATTCTACGAAAAAGTAAAAATATTTTTATTCTATTTATCATTTGGTTATAGAGAATAAATTTTAAAAATATAATGTTTAAAATATTTTATTATGCACAGATGGTGTTTAATATTATAATAAGCAAACAAATATTTATACTATAATATATGCTTGAAATTTTTAGAAAATAAAATATGATTGTAAAAATGAAAAAAATAAAGAATAACTATAGTCTTCTATTTTTTTTTTAAAATAAGTATATTCTTCCTAGGAGGTTACAAGTGGAGGTGGTTTCACATTTTCTAAATTTTGACCAGCATATTCTTATTCTATTGACATTCAGCTATATTTTTAGAATAATGTCATATTCAAATATTTATTCTACAATCAAATGGTCCCAAATGTTAGACTCTCGTTTATTTTTAATTTCCTTCATTTTCATTTTTTTGATCTTTCTTGGAATTTGCTGAGGCAATAAAAAATATATTATAATAAGTGATTGCTGTATAAGACTATAATAAAAGAAGATTTAATACTAAAGATGTAATTTAGTTTTGCATGATGTAGGGGTCTTGGTTTCCTTAAATAACAAAAACAATTCATGATTTTCTAATCCATTTTACATTTTAAATTCTTTTATTACCATCTTTGGAAACTTTTCCGTATAATAACAAATTCCAATGAATTTTCTTATATAACATTATAACGATATTATGTAACTGAAAATTAAAGCGGATTCAATATAGTTAATGCAAATTTATTCAGAAGTATTTTTCTTATTATCTTTGGATTTTCCAAGAACCAAAATATCTTAGATTAAATTGGAATTCTTAACCGCTAATCGATATCCGGTTTAGTTCGGTTTAATATCATGACGGAAAAATATCTTCGGACCGATAAAAAAACCAACTGGCTATCCGGGCAAAACACCTGTTCAGATTAAAAAAAAAAGTAAAAATGAATGCAAAAGAAGGAAAGAAGAATCTAGAAGGAAAGCGTAAGAGGAAAAATGATCTTAAATAGAAAATTAAAATGAAAACTAAGATGAAAAACAAAACTCACATGGATGATTACTAGGGATAGAGAGAAACAAATGGAACTAAAGAAAAAGAAAGAAATAAGAATGATCTGGATTTAAATTGATATATCATCCGTGTATTAAATAATAAATGAAAAAAACTTAATAATGATTTATCAATATTATCAATTCGAGAGGTAAAATTTTCACCAGTATTGACATTGTAAAATGAAATGAAATATAATGTTGTGAGATTCACGTGACTTTCATGTACTCAGAAAATCGTTTCAGAGACGCTACACAATTCTATATAATTTTTTTACGAAAATATAAACTATAAAATGCGAAATTACTAATAAGGACATTTAAAAATCCACAACGTCAAAAGAGATAGAATGTTCATAATTTCACAACACTAAAAATGCGAAAAAATAATAATTAATAATTAACTAGTAAGACACAATCTTACACCATATGCAATATTTTTGTCAATGACTCACTGAGTCTAACTACCTAGCATCACCATCTTCTATTATCATCTCACCTGTATAAATCTAGATGCAGAGAAAGTTCATGAGTATAAAAATATATAGTACGTAGGGTCTAATTATAACAATAAATAATAATCAACAGTGCTCAAAATAAGGGATAACAATACAATATAATAATCAATAGAGCACTGGATAGATCAATAATATAAGAGCTCAATAATAAATAGATCTATAAATCAATATAGTCATACACCAATAAAGAGGATCAAGAAAGAAATTAAAAGATCAATCAATATCAATTATCTATTATCAATAATTAATTATGCCTGGTCATTGTGGCACTATCCAAATTAACAATTTCAATTCAATGTCAATATCAATGGTCATTGACCAATAATAATTTCCATAGGATTCAATGGATGAATGCAAAGTCAGTCAACGCCAATATTCAAATGACCATAATTCAATTCAATTCAATTCAATTTCCATTCTATTCTATTCGATTCAATTCAATTCAATTTAATCTTTGGAGTTATCCAATTCAATAGGGAGCGCTCGGTCAATTAGGGAAAACCTCTATGTCTCTTTCATGTAGGCTTATGGGATCAAATCATAGCAAGCCACCCTTCAATAATAACGCTAAACAATAATTCGTGACGGCGGGGGACCAAGAACATCACAAGACAGTCATAACATCTCAAACCTCTAGTACACTATCTTCTCTAATACGATAACAATATGACCCAGGGAACTTACAGACAATCGGAGACATGGAGATCTAGTAATTTTTTATCTTTTATCTTATTTACCTAAAAGACCTATTTTTAATAATTCAATTTATGTTAAACAAGGATCCAATTAGGAGAAAATAACTATGGTGAATCACATGATAGAATGGTGCAATAATATCAATAAACCTCAAATTCAGATCTAAAAATATGATGAGATCAGATTTGTTAGGAATAAGATCATGGATGATTAGAAACAATAAATCAAAGAAACTATTCAATTATTCATAACAAAGTATTCAAAAATATATTTTTTGTCCCTAAAATCCGGCCCGCGTCGGGTAGAATCCGGAACATGTTTGAAATAGCCAAAAACCCTTCGGTAGGGTCAAAACCCAAACCGAGTGTATGGTGAACCTGAGCTAGTCGGTTCACCCCAATTCGATTTACACTGCACTCGAGCCAAACCCAAGCTCGAACCCGAGCTAGGCCAATAGGAACCCAAACTAGATTTTACCACCTGATCCGGTTCCGAAGCAAACTCATTTCGAACTCTATGAAGTCCGGGTCGAGCAGCATAGAACTTGGGCCGGCTTCTGCTGTCGATGGAGAAACGTGTTCCAACGTGACTTTCCTATTATCATAACCATACCATACGATATCCAATGCATAATTTATATCAATAAATTCTCAGTACAAAAGAGAAGGAAATAGGAATCCATGTTGTAGAAACTACATAGGGATTCTCCTTACGTATCTAAAGTTGGCTGAAAAACTAACTAAAATTCTTTTGTTGAAAAACTACACAACCGCCAAACTTTGGCCGGAGATTACTCTCTGTCCACATCCCGAAACTTGCGCCCACCACTTAAAAAATCTTTTCCTATATGTTGATTTCGAAACCAACTGTCGCGTGCTCCTTGGGATGCCTCGATTTGTGTGAAAATGGACAAAGTGGGACTCGTGATGCATAACTTCTGTTTGGCTAAAGAGGATTTTCAACTACCCCTTTAATTTTTATTTATAGTGTGGACTAGGATTTCACTTCTATTGGGCCTTGGACTCTTTTAGAATCAATGCTAACCATCATGTTGATACTTGCGCAACATTGACACGTGAAAGATGTTATGCATGTGTCCATATGATGGAGGTAGTGCCAACTTGCAAGCTGCATCTCCAACCAAAGCAGGTATCTCAGAAGAAGCAACATACCTACGGTTTAGTTTGCCCTTCTTGCTGAACTTCATTACTGCCTTTATCGGAGAGACTTTCAGCATCACCCGATCTCCAACCTTAAAAATCTACTCTCTCCGTTTCTTGTCGGCATATGTCTTCTACCTTATGAATTCTGCTTTCAACCTTTTTCTAATGAGGTGAACTTTATCAGCATCCTTCATGGTTCACTTCAACACATTTTTTGAAAAAAATTGTCGTCCTCCCACTACACTCCAACATATGGGGAACGACATGACTTTCCA
Source organism: Pontederia crassipes (assembly GCA_030549335.1). NCBI lineage: Eukaryota > Viridiplantae > Streptophyta > Magnoliopsida > Commelinales > Pontederiaceae > Pontederia > Pontederia crassipes. Next base: position 24,454,339 of record CM060187.1, read on the forward strand.
TACATTACTGCAAAGGGTGTCATGTCTATACTAGAGCGGTAGCTATTATTGTATGCGAACTCGATCAGTGAAAGGTGAGTGTCCCAACTGCCACTCTAGTCCAAAGCATATGCCCGGAGCATATCCTCTAGTGTCTGTATTGTGCGCTCAGTCAGCCCGTATGTCTAAGGATGGAACGCAGTGCTGAGATTCAATTTCATTCCAAATGCGTCCTGAATGCTCCGCCAAAATCGGACTGTAAATCATGGATGTCTATCCGACATAATAGAAACTGACATTCCATGTAATCGGATAATCTCCTTACTATAAATGTCCATCAAGTTTTCGATGGACTACTTCCATTTGATGGGAATAAAGTGGGTCATTTTGCTAAACCGCTACACCACTACCCATATCCAATCGTAGCCTTGTTAAGTTCTTGGAAGTCCTATAACGAAATTCATTTTATCTTTTCTCATTTTCATTGTGAATTTCAAGTTCCTGCAAAGCTCCATATGGCCTATGATGCTCAACTTTCACTTGTTGACATATAGTGCACTTTGCAACGTACTCAGCTATGTCCTTTTTCATGTTGTTCCACCAGAAGGTTTGTTGCAAATCTTTATACATCTTCATGCTTCCGGGATGACTGACAAATTCTAATTTGTGGCATTCATCTAGAACTTGTCTTCTTAATTTTTCATTTCCAAGGACCCACAAACATCGTAAACATCCCCTGTACCTGATTACTCCATCTGTGACCGAAAAGTCAGCAGTAATCTTTTCATCCAACTTGAGTAGGTGGTTGTACTCATCATCGTTTGGTTGTGCTTTATCGATCTTCAATAGTAATTCAGGTTGCATGTCGAGGTGTGGCATAATCCGTATACCATCAATACTGGTCACTAGACTGACTTGTATAATGCAATTGATCATATTCCAGTGACTCGCTCTCAGGCATGCGAGTGATTCTACCCACTTTTTGCTGAGTGCATCAGCGACTAAGATTGCCTTTCCCAAATGGTAGCTGATGGCAAAATCGTAATCCTTTAAAAAAATCGATCCATCTCCTCTAACGCATATTCAGATTATGCTGAGAAAAAATGTACTTCAAACTTTTATGATCCGTGAAGATATCGAATTCTTTGCCATAGATGTAGTGTCTCCAAATTGAGGGCGAAGACCACCTGCTAATTCAAGATCGTGCGTCGAATAGTTTTCTCATGTTTCTTCAATTGTCTTGATGCGTAGGTGATGACCTTCTCATGTTGCATCAAGACACACCCCAAGCTAGTGCCACATACGTCATTGTAGATAACATAACCTCCTTGGCCTGAAGGTATGGTCAGAATGAGCGCCGTCGTCAATCTTTTCTTTAACCATTGGAAGCTATTTTTACATTTTTGTGACCATTCATATTTGATGCCCATCTTTGTGAGATTAGTCAGCGGCGATGCGATCTTGGAGAAATCTTGTATAAATCTTCAATAATATCCAGCAAGTCCGAGAAAGCTCCTGATTTTTTATACATTCTTCGGTTGCTCCTAATTGGCAACCACTTCCACTTTTGCAGGATACATTGATATTCCATCCTTGTTGATGATATGCCGGAGGAACATAATCTTTTCCAGCCAAAATTCACACTTTGAAAATTTTTGCTCTCGTAGGGTCTGTAGTATGACCCACATATGCTCCTCATGTTTCTCTGTGTTCAACGAATAAATGAGGATGTCATCGACGAAGATAATCACAAACTTGTCTAGGTAGAAGCATTGATAAAAGCTGCTGAAGCATTGATAAGCCCAAATAACATTATTAGAACCTTGTAGTGACCATATCTTGTCCTGAAAGTTATCTTCGGCACGTCGTCATCCGCGTTAGATCTGAAGCTAATAGTAATCACTTCTTAAGTCGATCTTGGAGAACACCTTTGTCGAAGATAATTGGTCGAATAGGTCGTTGATTCTCGATAGTGGGTTCTTTATCGTGACCTTGTTCAGCATCCAATAGTCTATGCACAGCCTTATAGAACAATCCTTCTTTTTCACGAATAGTACCCGGAGCATCCCATGGAAAGACACTTGGTCGGATGAATCCCTTATCCAACATTTTTTGGATTTGGGTATTCAATTTCAACATCTTTAGTGGAGTCATTCTGTATGGTGCCTTCGATATGGGTGCAGTGCCCAGCACCAAGTCGATGCGGAAGTCGATCTCCCATTGTGGTGGTAGTCCTGAAACATCATTATGAAAGATGTTCAGAAATTTCTTCACCACTACAATGCTATTTCGATCTATCTTAGTCCAATCTATCTTGATCACACTTGTCACGAATCCCTGACATCATTTCTTCAACAGCTTCTAAGCTTTGATCGCTAACACCAGAACCTTACCCTGTTCTAGTGGCGTACCTCTGATGACGGTTTGAGGTCCTCCTTCTGTTCTAATTAATATCTTCTTTGCTCGATAATGTAGGTAGGCGTTGTGATAGGACAACGAGTCCATACCCAACACCACATCGTAATCCTTGATCGAAATTCCAATCAGGTCCGCCGAAAAGTCTTCCCCTTCCATCTCGATTGGCACATTGAAAATGTACTTCTGAATAACAATGAATTCAAAAAATGTGCCATTGTCGAGAGAGAATCCTGTAGCATGTGGCTTCATACTCAATATTGGAGTAAATTGCTCCAAAATGAATGAGTGTGTTGCTCCTGAATCAAATAATATATTAGCATAAACACCATCAATCTTAAACGTACCTTGGATGGTGTTGCTCTTTGCTCGTCTATAGGCCGCATGTTGTAGTCTCGGCCTTGCACCATCTTAAGTGGTCCATCATTGCGTTGAGGAGGAGGTAGTGCAACACGCCTTGGTTCTTTGCATTCTCGGGCGAAGTGGCTAACTTTGCCACAATTCAGATATGAGTCCGTCTTCCGGTAGCACTCACCGGGATGAAGTCAATGGCAGTAGTAACATGGCTTCCGCTACTCCCTCTTTTTCGGATAGGGTCTGCCTCTATTCTGATCATTGAGGTGATGATTGTCATGTCTGCGATCTCTAAGATGATTCTAATGCTGATGTTGATTTGAAGGTGTTTGATCTTGCTGCTGGTTCCTGCCTAGTCATCATCCTACAGGTATATGACGAACTCTTCAGCGAATTGGTGGGTCTGACAGTTCTCTCCTTTAACCCTCTCTCTGAGACCGAGTTTTTAGCCGTCTACCCAATGCTTCACGCGATCAATCTCTAACTGCTGTAGAGTGGAGTACTTATCTACGTTGAGAAACTTTGTCAAGTATAGTTTGATTCTCCTCTACCAGAGTGTCAAATACTCCTTCTGCTTCTTGTCCCTCTCATAGGATGGGATGCATCTATCTCTGAAGACCTTTTTTGAAGTTTCTCCTAAGTGATGCGGTCCTGTAATGAGAACGTAGTAAGTTTGACGGCCTTCCACCATTCTATAGCTTTCCCGTTCAGCTTACGACTGGCATAGATCAACTTGCGGTCTTTATCGCTATCCATCTCGAAGAAGATCTTCTCAACCTCCTCGATCCCTTCCCGTCCAACTGGTGTTTTTGCGATCCTGGGCAGATTGCCATGCGAAACTCAGGGGGTGAGAGTATAAGTTGAGTGAAATCCATGAGGTAAAGACCCCTACCTCAGCTGTCCCTCTTGATGTCCATTCATTTGTGGACCTTGAGCTTGCTTCCTATTTTCTATTGAGTTCTGGGTTTGCTACTCGTTTGCCTATAAGCTTTGGGCCTACTGGAGAGCCCGCTGTGATCCACTCTTGAGAGCACATGGGATATGGTCCGAAAAAGTTATAACAACTGCTCTAGCATAACAATAACAAAATAATTCCATTAAGATGAGCCCCATAATTCATATCACAATACAATACTTACTTGACCGTACTTGATGATTGTAGTGGTTGCTCATGACAGTTGCACATGGACTTGATTCTATCTATTTAGAGACAGTAGTGTCTCTCCTTAGGCTTCGAGACCCACATAATTTTCACATGCTCAGAGTAGTCCTAGAGATGCTACACAATTATATATAATTTCTTTTACGGAAATATAAACTATAAAATGTGGAAGTACTAATAAGGACATCTAAAAATTCACATTATCAAAGGAGCTGGAACATCCATAACTCCACAACACTAAAAATGTGAAAAAGTAATAACTAATAAATAAATCTAGTATGACACAATCCTACACCATGTGCATCATCTTTGTCAGCCTGACCACATGCATCACAATTCTCTATTATCATCTCTTGTATGAATTCAAATGTAGGGAAAAATCCATGAGTATAAAAATACTCAGTACGTAAGGTCTAATCATAACAATAAATCATAATCAATAGTGCTAAAAAAAGGGATAACAATACGATACAATAATCAATAGAGCACCTGATGGATCAATAATATAAGAGCTCAATAATCAACAGATCTATAAAATCAATATAGCCATAGACCAATAAAGAGGATCAGGAAAGAGGTCAAAAGATCAATCAATAATATAAATTAGCGATTATCAATAATATCAATTATGCTTGATCACTATGGCACTATCCAAATTAACAATTTCAATTCAATATCAATATCAATGGTCATTGGTCAATAACCATTCAATTATCCATAAGACAATATTAAAAAATAAGTTTTCTGTCCCCAGAACCCAGCCCACGTTGGGTAGAACCTGAGTCGTGTTTGGAACAACTAAAAACCCCTCGACAGAGTCAAAACTCGAGCTGAGCCGAAGCTAGAACTCGAGCTTAGTCAATAGGAACTCGGGCCGAGTTTTACCACCTGATCTAGTTCCGAGGAAAACTCGGTCCGGACCCTATGAAATTTGGGCCAGGTAGAACAGAACCCAAGCTGGATTCTACCGTCGATGGGGAAACGCATTCCGACTCGACTTTCCGATCATCATAATCATGTCATACGATATCAAATAATGCATAATTTATATATTCTCGGTACAAAGCAGAAGGAAATATAGGTTTATGTCACGAAAAATTGATGACATAGGATTCCCCTTACGTACCTAAAATGGCTGAAAAATCAACTACAATCCTTTTGTTGGAAAATTACACAATCGCCGGACTTTGGCCTACGATTACTTTCTGTCCACGCCCCGAAATTCACGGCCACCACTTGGAAGATCTTCTCCTATATGCCGACTTCGTAACCAGCTGCCGTGTGCTCTCTGGGATGCTTCGATTTGTGTTAAAATGGAAGGCAAAGTGGAGTTCGTGGTGCAGAATTTTTGTTTGGCTAAAAAGGGTTTCCAACCACTCTTTTAATATTATTTATAGTGTAGACTATGATTTTCACTTCTATTAGGTTTGAACTCTTTTAGAATCAATCCTGACCATCCATCACAACTTAATCATTTCACAATTTTTTAGATTTAATTAAATCTAAATTTACTAAACAATCCCATAATTATCTTCATAATAATTTCATCTTTTTTCAAACTTCATCTTATCTTTCCACTTATCCCATAATTTTCATCAATTTCGAAATTAAATAATTTCAAAATATTATATAATTATTTTTTAGATCTTATAAATGAATAAAATATTTATTAGCAAAAATTGAGGTCGTTACGTGAATAATATATTGATATTAAATTTTCAATATGAGTACTTTTATACGTCATATATATACTCGTTGTGCATATTTGAAGTTATTATTACAAATGATAATATGTTTAATGAAATCAAAGTACAATTAAATCTTATTCCATTTAGATGTCTTCTTTCTCTCTTTAAAAAAATATGTCAAACTTTAATTTTCAAAGCATTCTTTTGAAGATTTCAGCTACATCAATCAATGCACAAAGACATGGATAATAGACATAGGAAAGGAATCTCGATTTTTCTGTATAGAAAAAAAATTTGGTCCGGCAGGTTAATGTAACTTTTTTAGATTTACCCATTATTATGAGAAAAGGTGCTTGTAGTTAAAGAAAATATACTACATATCCTTGCAAAATTTTAAGGGGCGTTTGGTATGAAATAATTTAGATAAAATTATCGATTAGAGTTCGTCACATTATCTCATTTTATTACGATTGATTATCGATAATTTTAATTACACTGGTAATCTTAATTACTACATCACTGATAATTTAAATAGCAGACAAGAGAGGTAGTGTTCAATATTACTAGTTGCTTGACATACATTTTGATAAAAATATCCATTTAATCAAAATTTTTAATTTTAAATATTTTGCCTCATCTAATTTTACTATATTCATTTTTCTACTTTTTGTATTGTTTATTTATAATACCATATGGTGAAAATATAAAATAAATTTTAACGGTATTTTAATAATTTATTCTCTAGATATTTTAATCATAACTTATATTACTAATAGTTGTCAAACATTATAATGTGATATTACCTGTAATTTAAATAGTGGCAATATAAAGAGATCTAAATTATTGATTAATTAAATCGGTAATGTGTCAATCGACCCCTAAAGGAATTTATGGATGCCCTCATAGAACACCAATGACCGTCCAATATAAAATTGACGCACGATGGGAAAAAGTCGCGTGTTGTGGAGTCGGTTCACTAGGTTACCTATGAGCAGCATCGTCTGGTTCGCAATGCCGATTTAGCTATAAGTGGTCGCTACCATTGCCGCGGACCCATTACAAGAGATGAAGCTCAGGCGGCGATGAAGATCTGATGGTTATAAAGCTCAGGCGGCAGCGGCGATGAAGCTCCAGCGATGACGACAATGGCTGCAGTAGGACACGGTAGATACGTGATCAGTAGTTCGCGAAATGACCGTCGTCGACATCCTGCAACCTTCTCTCCTCCCCTTTACCCCTTTGTCCCAACCTCTGCCTCGTCACTATCACCATCATCATGGATCGAGACCCTCCGCTTCCATGCCCATTACAACATCACCGACCCATCGCGCTCAAGGCCGTCACCGGCCTTCAGGACATCTCCGTCGGCAAGCAGTTCCATGCGGCCCCACCAAGCTTGGTTGAACATCCGAACCGGCCCTTCACGAACCATTCTTGCTCCAAAGAAAAGGCCCCATGAACCGACAATTCAATTCATCGATGCCGATCTTTCATCGGATGACAAAGAACAATGAGAGGACAGTCGTTGGGAGGATGCTCATTATATCCAATTTTAAATAGATAGCTATATATTCTTTTTGATTATTTGTCCTTAAAATGGAAATGAACAAGAAAAACTAAATAAATCTTTGTTATTAAAATGACAATGATGTCGTAACAAAAGAAAAAAAAAAGAGAAAAGATTTATAATGAGAAAAGGTGCTTGCAGTTAAAGAAAATATACTACATATCCTTGCAAAATTTTAAGGGGCATTTGGTATGAAATAATTTAGATAAAATTATCAATTAGAGTTCGTCACATTATCTCATTTTGTTACAATTGATTATCGATATTTTAATTACACTGATAATCTTAATTACTACATCGCTGATAATCTAAATAGCAGACAAGAGAGGTAGTGTTCAATATTACTAGTTGCTTGACATACATTTTGATAAAAATATCCATTCAATCAAAATTTTTAATTTTAAATATTTTGCCTCATCTAATTTTACTATATTCATTTTTCTACTTTTTGTATTGTTTATTTATAATACCATGTGGTGAAAATAAAAAATAAATTTTAACAGTATTTTAATAATTTATTCTCTAGATATTTTAATCATGACTTATATTACTAATAGTTGTCAAACATTATAATGTGATATTACCTATAATTTAAATAGTGGCAATATATAAAGATCTAAATTATTGATTAATTAAATTGGTAATGTGTCAATCGACCCCTAAAGGAATTTATGGATGCCCTCATAGAACACCAATGACCGTCCAATATAAAATTGACGCACGATGGGAAAAAGTCGCATGTTGTGGAGCCGGTTCACTAGGTTACCTATAGCAGCATCGTCTGGTTCGCAATGCCGATTTAGCTATAAGTGGTCGCTACCATTGCCGCGGACCCATTACAAGAGATGAAGCTCAGGCGGTGATGAAGATATGATGGTGATAAAGCTCAGGCGGCAGCAGGACACGGTAGATACGTGATCAGTAGTTTGCGAAATGATCGTCGTCGACATCCTGCAACCTTCTCTCCTCCCCTTTACCCCTTTGTCCCAACCTCTGCCTCGTCACTATCACCATCATCATGGATCGAGACCCTCCGCTTCCATGCCCATGCCTACAACATCACCGACCCATCGTGCTCAAGGCCGTCACCGGCCTTCAGGACATCTCCGTCGGCAAGCAGTTCCATGCGGCCCCACCAAGCTTGGTTGACCATCCGAACCGGCCCTTCACAAACCATTCTTGCTCCAAAGAAAAGGCCCCATGAACTGACAATTCAATTCATCGATGTCGATCTTTCATCGGATGACAAAGAACAATGAGAGGACAGTCGTTGGGAGGATGCTCATTATATCCAATTTTAAATAGATAGCTATAATTCTTTTTAATTATTTGTCCTTAAAATGGAAATGCAGAAGAAAAACTAAATAAATCTTTGTTATTAAAATGACAATGATGTCGTAACAGAAGAAAAAAAAGAGAAAAGATTTATAATGGCAAATGTTTTAAGCTTGCGACAACCATGAGTTTAGAAGATTAAGTAGCATAAAAATAAATTTAGTTTGACTAAAAATAGAAGCCTTAATTTCTTAAATAAAATATTTCATTAATTTAATTTTTATATTATAAAATATTTTCTTATCATATTTGGTTTTTTTCATATAAAAGAAAAAAAAACATGATAAAAGTTTGTTATCTAGCATTATGATGACATTGTTACAACTGAAATTAAAGAGGATCAAACATTAAAATTCAAATTTAATTCGACCAGTAGTCTAATCATTTTAATTTAAAATATATCCTTATATTTTTAGAAATTTTCTAATAAAAAAGATATTGAATTGGAATCTTCACAATTGAATGTTATCATATCAGATAATGAAGTAAGTGCCGACATCGGTTTGAAAATAATTTTCAGTAAAACAATATTATTTAGAACATTATATAATTAGAACATTAAAAATTATACAATGAAATCTTATAAATGCTTAATAATATGCTTAAAGTAAAAACTTGGTAAAATCCTGTAGGATCACAAGGCACCAAGAGGGGGGGGGGGGGTGAATTGGTGTTTAATCGAAAATATCGATTTTACGAAAATCATCGCGGAGGCTTAAAATCGATTCATTAATATTTAAACCAACACAAAAGAGATTATATCACATGCATAATAAGGAATGAAGGAGAGAGAAAGACAAACACAAGGTGCACGGTGGTTTGTTGACGAGGTTCGGTCACACCTTGGCCTACATCCCCGTTCTGACTTCTCGACCTCGAGACCGTCAAAGATTCCACTAACTTCCTTCCTTCGTTCCAAATGAGGCAAGGAAGAAACCGAAACCCTTTACAACTCTTGCTTTTTCTCCTTTTCAAGAGGTAAGGCACACATCTTTCACTTGTAGGCTTTCACTCGTCTTTTCTTCGCTCAAGAGGTAAGACACAACCTCTTTTCATTCAGGAGCTAAAAAACTATTATAATATCACAAGAACACTTAACAATCTCTCTTTTACAATTTGGAACCTCACACAAGAATAAGAGAGAAAGAATTGAAAGATTAGCAACTTGGAGCTCAAATGGACTTCTCAAATGTTCTTCCCACTTTTTCTTAGAAGTCTTGATCATTCCTACATCTTTGGGTCCTCTTTTATAGCCTTCTTAACTCCATTTAGTCATTGGGGCTTGTTTCCTAATTTTGAGGTCAAAATATGACCGTTATAGTGCATTTTCCACGTTGACTAGTCGACCGTCCTGTACTATTTTAAGCATAAATTTTTGTACAATTATCCAAATGATATGATTTTTGATTCTATGGAAAGCTAACAAAATTATCTACAATTTTGATATTCATCATTCATCCAGAATCTAATAATATCATAGTCAAATATTGTTTCAAAGTTCAGTATATAAAATTGTCCAATTCAAATAAAAACATTTTATATCTTTACTCTTTTATACATAACTTTTCATATGTTTCCAAATGAAATGATATTTGATTCTCCATAAAGATAAGAGAATTATCTATAACCTATAAATTCACCCATTAATCTAAATCTCGTGAGAACATAAAGAAATATTAATCAAAAGATTAATGCATGAAGTAACTCATTTCTATTTAAACTATTTCGGCATTTTAAATATAATTCTAATCTTTCGAGGTTTGTATCATTAAAACATAATTATATAGGGCATATAAACTTTGTTCCAACAATCTCTCCCTTTTTGATGAATACAAACAAAAAAATATGAAAAGTATATGAGTTAGGAAGTAAAAAATATTAAAGTCAATTTTACTTCCTCTAGAACAAAACTTTCCTTACAATTATGAATATACATATAAGTCTTAATTGTAAGGCACTTTTCATGTAGAGTTATATTCATGAGTCCATGTAATAAATTAGGGGTTATATATATTTCTCATATATAAATTTCTCTTATATTTTAATCATATTTCTCCTATATTTCTCCCCATTTTGTTTCATCAAAAAGTAGTTTACACATGAAGCATATAAGAAACAATATTAGATACAATATGTAAATCCCCCTTAATCATGTCATCTTCCAAAATTTTTATTCCCCCCCTTCTTTTGTCATGTAAGATACGATATGTAATATCATAAGAGAGATGAAAAAAAAGTATTCTTTTAATACATCTATAAAAATTGTTTCATGTATAATATATGCGATAAGCAAAAATAACTCCCCCTAAGATCATGAATAATCATAATAGCAAAACATAAAAACAAATGAATAACACATCTAAAAAAGGAATTAAAACATTGCATAAAACTTTGAGACAACAATGATATATTAAATTTAAATTGAATAATACCAAGTAACCAAAGATTTGACAATAAGGATAATAAGTGAATGGAGGAAATGATATTTTAAACTTTTGAACAAGCTCCCCTTATCATTATGAACAATTTTCATCCTCTTTCTTTCTTTAGTTCTTTATATGTTATGACTGAGAAGTCAAAGCTTGATTTTCATAACATGGAGATTTTAAGCCTAAAGCATAAATGTCATGTCAATATATGAGAAAATAGTTTTGTAAACCATGAGAATGTAGATTTATGCACATGTAAGTCAAATAATTAATATATTTTATTATATGACATAAACATCTCAAATGTAAATACATATATAAATTTTCATTTGTGCAAGAAAGATATCATTTAAGCATCATTCCAAATTTGATGATCAAATGTCATACGTTATAGAAATATTCAAAGGATAAATAAATTTATGCATATTAATCTTATAGCACAAAATTCCATATGGAAAGACAACTACAAATGTAACATATGAAAAAAAATGTTTTTCAAATTTTGATTAAAATTTCAAAACTTTATTTTCTTCAATTGCAAACTCACAAAGCATCGAATGTGGTAAGTAGTAAAGTCCAAATAAATAGCATATGCATTTCTAAAGTTTAACATATTAAGATATGCTCAAAAATAAACTTTTGAACAATCATAAATTTATACACAAATTATGATAACTAATAGTCAAATATAAAGCACAAATAATTGTGACACACAAATATATCTAATTTTTCATTTCTATGTTCAAAATAATATGTTTACTATAAAATTTGTGTTTACACTCCTTCAAATCCATTCTTCCTTTCCTTTTTTTTGTCATAAGATAATAATCAAAATTGGCGACAAAAAATGAAACTAAAAAGGTATTCAAAATTTAGTCTTTTACATTTTCTTAAAATGTTATAGCTATTTCAAATTATGGATAAGAGAAATAACTCTCATTAAATGTCATAATAATTTGAAATAATAAGATTCATTTCAAAATATTTCACAAAGATGAGCATAAAAATCAATTTTGATAGAACATGTATATAACAAGTTAAAAATGATCTCTTTAGGGATATGCTTTATTTCAAACATATGCATATGCATAGAGTTAGATGTATTATGCAATGATTTTCAAATGGCACATCAATATGACCAATCATTTTATTCCAAATCATAATGTGCATGCGTATACAAATGATATAGTGTAATAAGTCAAAATTCATAATAAGTTCATACAGTAAGGCCCATAACATAAGAGTCATATAAATCTTGTACCAAACATATTTATTATAAATATGAAGTCTTCTTTATAGATAAACAAGAATTATTCAAATTTAGAAGACTTAGCATTCATGTTTTCATGTGTCTTTTTCTTTTGCCAAATTCAAGGAATAGTCATGATAATAAACATGTCAAAGGTAAAAAAAAAGCATATATTTCCCTTTCTTTAGCATGTGATCAAGATAGATTTTGCAAGTATATTATCACAAATCGAAAGAAGATATAATGCATTAATTTCAAAATTCTCCATAAATTTACATTTCGAAATATTCGAAAGATATTCATTTCTTATACCAAGATCTTAAAAGATCGTGTCATCAACAAAAAATATGTGAGAATCAAATTTTAATCAAACAAAAACATTTATTATGAAAATATGATTCTTTTATACTTTAAAATCATAGGCATCATATAATCACATTGAATCACAAATATCAAGATAAAAAATAGTACACAATATTCATATAAATTAATTACACATGCTTAATGCCAAAATCAACATATTTTGAGTGTCAAGAATCATGCATGCAAACTTTAGTATTGATATGAATGTCCTTGTTTTTCATAAATATGATTTTCACATTGAATTAGTAAGATAGTCCAAAAATGTCAATTTATCAACCACCCCAAGAATTTAAAAGCACCTAAAGACACTCCAATTTCTAAGTATGATTTAAGATTAACAAGCATGGATAAGTAAAACAAACATGTTTCAAGATTAGGAAGTATGGATAAAAAAAGCAAGCATGTTTCAAGTATGGATAAGTAAAGCAAGCATGAATTCCAAGTTATTATCATACTTATGTTATGATTCTCAAGCATGTCCTTTATTCCAAGTATCACATGATTTTACTGATTATCGATATTTATTCATCTTCCCTATCATGATTTATGATGATTACATGCTCCACCTTTTATTTAAGATAAGTACATCATTTTATTGCTGATTTATTCTATTCAAGCTATGCATTGTACACTCTTACTGGCTCCCTACTAGGCTGTAAAGCTTACGGGAGGACCTCCTCTTGTTTGATTTTCACAGGCTCAAGTCAGTGTTGGTGTTGAGTTGGTGTGTTGCGACGATGCTCAGGCGACTAGAAAGCACATGAAATTACAGAGCCTATTAGTTACTTATTTTCTTCCGCATTTTATGAATTCGATGTAAACCTTATGAGATTTATTTAGAGATGATGTAGCCACTCTTGAACTTCCGCAACTTATATTATTTTTCTTTATTTTTAGTCCTTCTTCCGCTGACGTGTCTCGATTTTTGACTGAGACTTACTCAACAAGATGGTCAATGTCCTAGTGTTCGTAGCGTCTCTAGATTGGACTTCGCCACATGGCGTGAGTCGACATGGGGGCGTTACAAGGGATCTCGTGCCTCCCCCGTCGTGGCTCCTCCGCTCGTTGCCGTCGTCGAGCAGCCCACGCTCCTGCTACAGGAGACAAAGATGGGGTTAGAGCGGGCGGCTGCCGTGAAGGAACTATGCGAGACCGGGAAGAGCGGGAAGCTTCTCCTTGCCAAGGCTCGACCCGATAATGAGTCCGGCTAGCTTCATCATTGTTGGACGTCCACCGGAACGATTAGATATAGAGCTTTTGTAGTGACATCGAAGGAGATCAACGGAGGTGGTAGAGAATGAGTAATGGGAAGGAGACGAGGCGACGCTGCAATGATGGGGACCGAGGGCGCATACTTACGACAAGACAGCGTCCGACGCCGGCGCCACTGCCAACTTCTCGACCATGCTCCTCATTGGCTCCGACTTGCTCCCGGTGAGGACCAGCGGCTGCTGCGATTCCAACCGCATGGCTTCGTCGTCCTCCTCCTCCGCGCTTCATTGTCCAGTGCCATGCTCTAAAAGATGGTTAAATCTTAAAAAAAAAAAGAGAGAAACTTTTCTTTGATACAAATTGTAGGATACAAAAATCATCGCGGAAGCTTAAAATCGATTCGTTAATATTTAAACCAACACAAAAGAGATTATATCACATGTATAATAAGGTATGAAGGAGAGAGAAAGACAAACACAAGGTACACGATGGTTTGTTGACGAGGTTCGACCACACCTTGGCCTACGTCCCTGCTCCGATTTCTTGACCTCGAGACCGTAAGAGATTCCACTAACTCCCTTCCTTCGTTTCAAATGGGGCAAGGAAGAAACCCTTTACAACTTTTGTCTTTTCTCCTTTTCAAGAGGTAAGGCACACCTCTTTCACTTGTAGGCTTTCACTCGTCTTTTCTTTGCTCAAGAGGTAAGACACAACCTCTTTTCACTCAGGAGCTAAAAAACTATTATAATATCACAAGAACACTTAACAATCACTCTTTTACAATTTGGAACTTCACACAAGAGTAAGAGAGAAAGAATTGAAAGATTGGCAACTTGGAGCTTAAATGGACTTCTCAAATGTATTCCTTTTTGAGAGAATCATAGTTGTTTTTCATGATATGAAAATCATTTATTAAAGTTTCATTTTTCTTTTTGAGAGAAAGATGTTTTTGAATAAGAGAAGCAAATTCTTTATGAACATCAAAAATGATATCAACGTCATTATTGCTAGTAGATGTAGAACAATAAGAGGGGTTTCATGTTACCTCATTTTTCTCACTTTTTGTCATTAATCATAGATCAAAATCTTGATCGGATGTTGTTAATGTAAAATTGACAATTTTTTCTTCACCTTCATCCGATGTGTCATATCTTTCATTTTGCTCGCCTTCATATCTAAATAATAATTTTAGCCAAATCTCATGAGAAGTAGAACCAACCAAACAATTCAAATAGAACTACAATCAAATTCTATTAGCAATCAATCCTTAGTATGCAATCAAGAACACCAAAACCTTTCGTGACCATGACTTTCACTCGTTACAATAATCCAAACAGAGAGGACCTGATTTAATCAAGTTCATGCAAGGTGATTTCAATTCACCCACCTCGATTCATGTTTGTCCTTTCTTCGGTTCTATTAGATTTCTAGCGGCCACGTCCTCCCTGTCATCTCTGATCTTGCATCTCTCCCTCGACCGAGCCTTCTCTGCCAGAAAAAATGTCGAGAAAATGAGATTATGAGGGGATGTCACAGAGGAACAATAGATGCGTGAAGAGAAAAAAAGAACACGAGAATTAGCAGTCGTGCTTACCTTGATGTGTAGGATGAAGAATTTCCACTTTTCCTGTAAGTGTGCTTGAGATGGGGGGAGGAAGAATGCAGAAGTGGGGCTTTTGAGTTCTTCTGTGTGAGGAATAATATGGTAGATTATAGGAGAATTAATTCTCTCTCTCCAATATTTGATTCTATCAACCCCATGATCCTCCTCCATTATTGCTAACAAATAAGTATTCCCACAAATTTGGGATAGTTTAGTTTGCCGTTTCATTTTATCTTATCTTATCTTCTTTTCTTTTCTTTTTTTTAGGGGTTGTTACATTCCCCTTCCCCCAAGGTCACCTACATCGAGCAGGTCCGCATAAGGAACAAGAGCAAGAGGATGTTCCCGCCTTCACCGTCATGGAAGCTTAAGAGGACGTCACTGAGAAAAGGCGGGTCGACGGACGTTGCCGTCGTAGATGCCGTGTTGGTTCCAATGTTGTGAGGGCCAGACCGGACCGGCCGGTCGGACCAGTCCAACCGTCGACCAGTCCTCACAATGGTCAATTACAAGCCTCAAAACCGGACTTGTAATTGGACTAGATTGAACCGATTCAGACCGGTCAAAACCGGATAAAATCAATCAAAATCGAATTGAACCGGATTGGACCGCATTTCGGATGAACCAGCCTAATTTTTTTAAAAAATTATTATAAAATAATCTGATAAAATTATTATTTTAAATTTAGAAAAGATTCAAAATGGATATTCTTCATAAAACTCTATATTGACTCATTAGTCTCTTCATCTATTAATACTTGTCTCTTTGTTCACATTCTACTACTATAATGAATGTGGGACTATGTTTCTATACATACTTGTTCTTTTCTTCTTTCATTTAGTTAATATTTGGTATACTTTCAACTATATCTTATGTATTATGATCTTATTCAATATTTTTAATATCATACATATATATTATAATATAAATTAATTTTATATTATTATATTATATATAGTATTTATCATATTAAGTACAATTTTAATGAATGAAGGATACAAACTTCTTTGTCATATGTATAATATACAATAATATTATAATAGTTAGTATAGTATAGTTATCTAATATTATAAATACACAAATTTTAATTTTCTTTTATTTAGTATCTAATAATTAATAAGTTCACATTAGATAGTTAACCACCAATTATATTATATATCTAGTTATATATAATCATAATATTACTTCTAACATAAAAGAAAAAGATATGTAATACAAAAAAATTAGTAAGAAGAAAATTTATATATAAAAATTTAATTTCATAAGATTTTAATTTATTAAATGTGTAATGATTTTAACATTAGTTTTTAATGATTTATTATTATTATTATTTTTATATAATTAATTTTTAGTATCATTAATATGATAACATAATTTAATATATTATATTAAATATATTATTTTATTTTTATCCAGTCCAATTAGATGATTCGACCGATTTAACCGGTGTAACTTGAAACGGACACTTGTCCGAATTATTGTCTGCAAGAGATTGAATCTGCAACATTTTTCCAGCGCGAAAGAAGCCGAAGGGAGGCAATGATGGCAGAGCCCGACGATCCATTTGGCGGCAGTGGGCTTAGCTCAGAGTCCGATCCAGGGGCGGTGGGGGGGGGGGAGTGACAGCAGCTCGTACTGCCAGCAGAAAGGGAGCATAACATCATAATGATATATTCTAATTCATTTTATATTTTATTTTCTTTTAATATCATCTTTGGAAACTTTCCATATAGAAACAAATTCCAACGAATTTCGTTATATAACATCATAATGATATTATATTACTGAAAGTTAATTAGTTAAAGCGGATTCAACATAAAAAATGTAAAATTTATTCTGACCAATAGTAATTTTTTTAATTCCTAAAAAGTTATTTGGGCTAAAACAAATAATTTGGGCTCCCAGATCGCCCCATTAAATCGACTGAGCCTTGGCCCATATGAATCTCCAATCAAAAGACAATGTGGTTCCATGCACGTGCCGTCAAATGTGCATGACATAATACAAGTTTGGTAAATTAGATTTCTTTTATCGAAAAAGTGGCGAAAATTAGTAATCCCACTATTAATAAATGTTTAAATGTCAAATTAATCAGTGGGTCCAAAATTGATCTACCACAGTGCTACTGTTGTTTTCAGCTCAAAAGGTCCTGTACATGACCCTCTTGACCACGTAAAACCTCTGTCCAAAGTACGCACCCATGCGCAATCTCTGGCCAGGACCATGTCATGACTTTGATGCCATCGGGATCTGGGTGATGGCTAGCTATCTGTATGTATGCATATAATTAACTAGCTATATATATCTGGTAACATCAAGGGATTTTTTGTGGAGAGGGTGCATTTCAACCCTTGTAGATATATATATGTGTTGTGTGTACATATATATGACCATTCACCAAACACAATGTTCATCTCCGTAGCTACACTCCAAAGCACGGCATATTCGCTCATGGCGAGGATGAGTCCTAATTGGTCATACATGGGTTACGTCTTCAAATATAAACATGCATGGATTCATGACCATGTAATCAATTTGGACCTCACAAATGAACCAGACCATGCACGTACTGTTGAACTACAAAAAGACCAATGTCTACATGACTGCCCATCAAACCAGAGAACGAGAACATGAAATTAATTCAACAGTTAAAGTAGTTTGACATTCTACCATAAGATAAACTTTTCGTTTTTTTTTACTGAAACTATCTCCGTATTTAGTTCGTTAAATGCTTTTGTTCACTACTGTTCCAAAATAGCCTTTAAGCTGCTATTTTGTGTCTCATGAGAAGTGAATAGTAAAATTAAGGTAGCAAAATCGCCTATCAATGATGAGATTGGTCATGAACAAATTTCAAATCTGAGTTGGTCCAATAAAACAAGTATGCAATATATAAGTAGCAAGGAAATGTGAAGTGATCTTATAGGCCAACTCATCGCTCTCGGCAAGTTGGCGATTAATTATTACTTCCGCGCATACAGTTGCACCCCGAATAAATTTGAATCTAAGAAGCATTGGATTTAATATTCTTTAAACGATCCAGGTGATAAGATCTAAATTCACAGAATCTCACGTGTCCCGCCGTCATTGGTGCACATAGATATCGGTGTCATCCGCATCAAGTTTTCCTCATGTGTTACACGCACGCATGCATGGGAGGCATGAAATAGCAGCTCCCTGTTATCAAATGAACGGCTTATACCATCCACACTATCCATAGCTCCATGCAAGTTGAAACTTAATAAATCCATCTTTTTGTTAGATGCAAAGTATGAACATAACTACATCATGAATCTCATTTTAATTAGAGATCTCTAGAAGTAAACTAAGACATATCTCATGCGTCCCTCACAGCAATTTTTGCAAGATATATACGGAATTAAATAAAGGGAGAAAGCATAGCCGAAACCAATGGATGAAAATAAAGATGACAACAATTTGACACTACACACGTACAGATATAAATATGCAGATGTGAGAATGCCGTCGAAGTGCCTCTCAGAGACTTGTTCACCAGCACTACCAACTGCAGCCTAAAGAGAGGTTAAGGGGCAAGCTAAGAAAAGGAGGAATGGCTTCTTCCATGATGGTCTCTTCTGCCGCCACCGTAGTCACCCGGTCTGCGGCGGCACAATCCAACATGGTTGCGCCGTTCGCCGGGCTCAAATCCACCTCCGCCTTCCCCGTCACCCGCAGGAACAACGTCGACTTCTCCAGCCTCGCCACCAACGGCGGCAGGGTTCAGTGCATGAAGGTATATATAACTTGCTGGCAGTTTGCGTGGAGCTCATGTTTATTAATTACCGTGTGTTTAATCTGTAGGTGTGGCCTGCGGATGGGAACAAGAAGTTTGAGACCCTATCTTACCTTCCTCCTCTCACCACGGAGCAGCTCCTCAAGCAAATTGAGTACCTCCTCCGCTCCAACTGGGTTCCCTGCTTGGAGTTCAGCAAGGTATGTACTAATATTTTTAAACATCACTAGCGTACTCGTTGGGTTCATGCCAGTTAGAAACAGCAATCTAAGATAAATTTGTTGTTGGATATATATATGATCGTGTGCGTGCGTGCTGCAGGACGGATTCGTGCACCGGGAGCACAACTCGTCGCCGGGGTACTACGACGGGCGCTACTGGACGATGTGGAAGCTGCCCATGTTCGGCTGCACCGACGCCGCGCAGGTGGTGACCGAGCTCGAGGAAGCCAAGAAGGAGAACCCCGACGCCTACATCCGTGTCCTGGGCTTCGACAACAATCGCCAAACGCAGTGCATCAGCTTCATCGCCTACAAGCCCTCCACCAGCTCCTAAATCTCCTCTCGGTCGAACACCATATCCACAGATCACTATAATACCCCTTCGCATGCAAAGATAAAATATAATTGTTTGCCTTTTTGGTTCGAACATATGCATACGTCCGGTTTTGCCCTGCATCCGGCTATCCGGTCGATGGTTCTTTGAAATCTTAATATTTTGGTGTTAATCAATCATTGTTCATTTTCGATCTCCCTCAAATGTTCATCAATTTGAGCTTAATTGCCTCAATGGGAACATATAAATATGTGTGAGGATGCCTGGATCAGTAGCACATATTATTTTTCTTTAAGTTAGAGGAATATGCTACATGGAATAATAACTGAGGATAAAAAAAAAAAAAATCAAAGTTAGTGTAACGTGTACGAAGAAACTCTTGAAATTACGGATCATACTGGACGATGTGGAAGCTGCCCATGTTTTTGTCACAAATATAGTTAAAGGTAGATTCAACATTTTTTTTTCAAATTTTAAGGATAGAAAAGGTTAAGTAGTACATGATAAATTATAATTCTGGAAAAACTCTTAACAGAACGTTTTAAATTTCTACGTGTACTTAGTAATTCCTTTTGATATTATTAACAAGCATTATGACTTCACAAACAAATTATTTATAGATACTAAATAAAACAAGCAAATCACTGATAATTTAATAAGTGAATATTTTGTAAAATTAATATAGGTTGTGAATGACAATGTAGTAAATTCCCCTAAGTTAATGAAGAAACAAGATACTGAATTGTCAGTGGTATGCACAATGAACGGGCTAGCCTCGTGAGTTGTTCAGAAGGACTTTCAAAGCTTTCCCAAGAAAGTTTAAGCATTTGAAGATAGTGTATCCATGCATATAGTTTACAAAAGAGTTGATAATATATGCATAGTCCACCCTTTTGAGAAGAATGATGCATCCTTTTCAGATCAAATACTATAGTACTGTACGCGTACACTACTTTTTTAGACACAATAATTAAAAAAAAAAGAGAAAAGGGGTGCTGCTTAGCGCCCTAGCAGCCGGCGGAGCATATTTTGACGTCGGATGCCATCTGACTTCTCTTTTTTTTGTCTCTCTCGTGTGCTGCAGCTTCCCTTCCTCCTCCTCTCTCTCTCTCAGTCGTGCCTCCCTCCCTCCCTCCTCTCTCTCTCGTGTGATGCAATCGTGCCTCTTTCTCTCCCTCTCTCTCGACGCAACCGTGCCTACCTCCTCTCTCTCTCTCTCTCATGTGCAGTCGTGCCTCCCTCCTCTCTCTCTCTCCCTTTCTCTCTCGACGATGAGCGCCCTCCCCTTGATCGCCAGCTATCCCCCGATCAATCACCGACGAGCGCCCTCGCCCTCGACTTCGGCCGCCCCCGATCGATCGTCGACGAACGCCCTCGCCTTGGATCGCTGGCTGCTCATCTCTCTCTTGCCCCCCAGATCATGTCTCTCTCACGCGCGTTTGGGGATGGTCGGAAGGTAGGGGCGCCTGGATCGCCACCGGAGCTCTTGCCTGAACCGCCAACCACCGGAGCCCGACCACCTGGATTGTCAACCACTTGGGTCAACAGAGGGCGCCAGATCGAGAGAGGGAAAGAAGGCGGAGAGAGTGGCCTCATTTGATCTCGGCCGTCCAAGACAACATGGACGATGGAGTTTAAAGCGTTAAAAAAATATGCACCGTCGGATCTCATCCAACGGTGCACGTTAAAGATAAGTAGCCTGCTTAGCGCAGGACACTAAGCAACGCCCCTTTTCTCTTAAAAAATGCTATAATGTAGTTGTACTTACACTTTGTGGCACAAAGATTTCAAAATGGCACACATTTGTTGTATAATACACATAAGAATCACACATATCAAATTGTTCAAGAATATACCAAAATTTTAAGTACAAAACTATTTCAAAACAAAGGGTAAAAGTCACTAGAGTCAAGACATCTAAAAAATCTCTCCAAAATGCAACATACTTCACGAAGTGCTTAGTATTTTGATTTATATCGTCATTTCTAAACTTATAATATAACAACCCACAATTTCATCAAGAGTAATATAGTAATTTTATAATTTCAATTAAAGTATTTGTTGGATTGAACGAAGATTAAGTCCTATTGAGAACATGAATTATAATTAGACTGAAATTAGGAATTTCAATTTGATTTGAGATCTAAAAGATTATTTAATGGACATAGGAGTCCCACATAAGATAGGTCTACGATATAGTGGGCATTTCGTCCACAAAAAATCATATGAATGCCATCCTCAATCGGGAGGTAGTCATGAGGCCAACCATGAGTGACAAACTGATAGAGGTTTGGTAATGGACAGGGAACACCAAAGATATGACAAAGGAGGTCATGATCAAAACGAATAGGCACACCAAGAACACAGGTAATAACGGCCTCACGAGTGATCGTTATGTTCGCATAAAAATGATAGACAAGGCGGGGATACACATGCTCCGCGATAGACAAAAGTGGCAACCATCAAATATTGGAATATAACTCCTGAACATCGGGTATGTTTAGGGAGTTCCAATTAACGGTGTAAACACATCGAACATCCCGAGATCCATACAAAGCACGAAAGCAAGTGGCTAGCTACTGCCCAAGTAACAAATACATGTCGATCAAAGTCATCAGGTGATGACGAGTCAGGCTCATGAGTGGTAGGTAACCAACGAGCACGTCCATGGGACAGTCCTCGTCCACATGGGACAGGCTCGAGCTCGGGTCGCTCGGGCTCATTTGCGATTGTACGAGTGTGCTATGAACCCGTAGCACGGTCACAACGACGTTTGAAAATTATCCTATAAGGTAAAATGTCTTCGTTGTCCATGGATTCAACAATGGTAGGAAGGGATAGAATTCTTAACCATTAAATCGGCATCTAATATCAAGACCGGAAAATATCTTGGAGCTGATAAAAAATGAACTCACTATCCAAGGCAGAAATCCTGTTGAGATTAAAAAAACAATTAAAAATGAGTGCAAAAGAAGGAAAGAAAAAGAGGTAAAAAAATGGATTCACTACAAGAAAAAATATTTTTTTCGACGAAAAATTTTCCACGTCCGGAAAACCTTCGCAATTTGCGACGAATTTTTCGACGAATTATTTTCTGTGAGAATTTCCCATGGCTTGAGCCGTAGAAAATGTTTCCTTCGACTTGAACCATGGGAAATGTTTCCCACGGCGTTGACCGTGAGAATTTCCCATGGTTTGAGCCATGGGAAACTTTTTCCACGGTTTCGATCGTAAAAATTTCCCACTGTTTCAATCCGTAAAAAATCCCACCAAATTGTCCGCCTATTTTTTTCTTTTCCCGCTTCTCTTTTTATTCCGACCTCTCTTTTTTTTCTTATCTTTATATTCACCTCCTCTAGCTACCTCTTTTTTTCTTTTCTTGCAAAATATTTTGAATAGAAAATTAAAATGAAACTAATATGAAAAAGAAAACTCACATGGGAAATTAATCGGGAGAGGGTAGCACGAAATAGAATAAAAAAGGAAAGTGAATAAAAAAAAAGAAATAAATAAGAGTGAGGTAAACTCACAGTGATCTCGATTTTTTTGGGTGATGAAAGTGATCTAGATTTAATAAATTAATATATCATCACTGTATTAAATAATAAATGAAAATTCTTAATAATAACTTATCAATATTATAAAGTCATCCATGTAATTTTTTTTATTATGAAAATGCATAAATATGTGATATAGTATCTTGTCATAAGGCATTATATGCATAGTCCATATTCTAACTAGAAAATATTTTCCATTCATCCATGCAAGCAACTAAGCTTATAACAAGAGGACTCAACTTTTGATGAGAAATTGCACATGCTTAGGATTTTTATATCACACTGGTAAGTAATAGGATTTTTATTCTCAAGTAAAATATAATATATTTTTTATTTGGATAGTGTAAAAAATGTTGAACATGATGCATGACAAGGCGCTTGTGATAAAAACCAAGCTCCGATGTCTCACCAGAGAAAAAGACGGAAGGAAGAAAGAGGGTGCGATGAGTTGCAGAGGAAAGAAAGAAAATATCTATTCAAAAGTAAAAAGTGGATTACAACTACATAGCATTACAGCGTAAGGAACCCCCTATTTATACTACTGAGAAACTGATATCAACCAAATCTGATATTAACTATGGTTACAAACTCAAGAAGAAAATGGGCTACTACAGTCTTCTGCCGCACACTGTAGAAGTTGCCGATGTCGATGTCGTGACTTCCAACACACCCCTGCAAGTTGATGCCGGGAAGACACTGTACGGCGGCAACTTGAACTTATCATCGGCGACAGGAAACATCGGTAGCCATTGTAAAGAAAATATTCGAGCAATTCATCAAACAGTTGGAAGGGTATAAGCCTAGCAAGCAGATTGTGCTGCGTTCTTCTTGATCGATGCCCCTCTTGTGGCCGCAGTAGAACAAGTTAGATAAGACAGATGCCGTGATGTACGTCGAACACTTGATGGACAGAATTGTGATCCATCGCCGGATGATGACCTGAGGAACACTAAAATTGCGATCCATTGCCGAGAAAAATAAAATCGACGACCTGAGGAATGCTTCAAACGTGATCCATCGCCACGGCCTGAGGAACGCCTTAAACCAAACTTCCATCGAATGCATCGACGATGAACATCATAATCTCGACACCGTAGTAGAAAACGCAAATGCCAAAGATTAGGACACAAATCGTTGGAGAAGTAGAACAATCGAAAGTCGATGAAGAAATCGAGCATCCAGAGTGAAGAAAACCAGAGTAGAAAATGTAGAGGAGAAACATAACAAGGAGAAAGGACGATCAGGGATGAGGAAGATGTCGTCACTGGTCGGAGGAGGAGAAGACAAAGATGACGAATAAGAACAGTGACCGAAAGAGATATATAGAAGTAATGAATGAAGTCGATGGGTAAATGCAGAAAACAAAAAAACAAAATCGAAGAAGGAACAAAATGAAGTCGAATATTGATAACGACATTGGTAATCTCTGGATACCGACTATGACACCAGTAATCAAGAAGACAAAATTCCAAAACGGATGTCGATCGTCGAAAGCGAACGTCGATCGCCTATTGTTGAACGGAGAAACAATAGAGAGGAAATCGAAATTGGGGAAAACAATCGAAGGAAAGAAAATAGAGAAGTCACAAACAGATTCGTAGGAGTAGAACAATTCGTCGAACACATCGCCTGCAGCTTCAAACAGATTTGCAGACGGCACAAGAACAAGAACAAGAAGATGCGCAGAGAGGCAAAAGAAACTCGATTGGCGACACAATCACAAGGAAAGAATAGAAGAAGATCATAGACCAAAGATCGCCGGAAACAATGGAGCGAAACAATGGAGAAACCTGGACTTTTAGGAGCCATAGGCTGTGGACAGTGCTTCACTCGGCAGAAGCGGAAGAGTAGCTCCGATCTGCTTTCCGACAGTGCTACGACAAAGCACGATGATCGAAAAGGAGCTCAGTTGGACCGAGAATGTCTATGCTCTCATACCATGATAAAAGCCAAGCTCCGATGTCTCATCGAAGCTCACCGGAGAAAAAGACGGAAGGAAGAAAGAGGGTGCGATGAGTTGCAGAGGAAAGAAAGAAAATATCTATTCAAAAGTAAAAAGTGGATTACAACTACATAGCATTACAGCGTAAGGAATCCCCCTATTTATACTACTGAGAAACTGATATCAACCAAATTTGATATTAACTATTATTACAAACTCAAGAAGAAAACGGGCTACTACAGTCTTCTGCCGCACACCGTAGAAGTCGCCGATGTCGATGTCGTGACTTCCAACAGCTTGATACAAATATAATGGCTCAAGTGCTATATTTTTTTAAAGAGTAGCACCATCAATTTTCTATCCATCATCATTAATTTATTAAGAATGGTGGATCTATTAATTAATTTTTTTTTGAACAATCATTCTATCATGAATAGAATAGTTGGCGTCTAATAATGCTACTCTTTAAAAGAGATAACATAATCATTTTTTTTTTAAAAATGATCTACCACAGTGCTACTGTTGTTTTCAGCTCAAAGGTCCTGGACATCACCTCGTGAGTCGTGAGTGTACCCCCTGTTAGATCCGTCACCACGTAAAACCTTTGTCTAGGCACCCACGCGCAATCTCTGGCCAGGACCAGAACCATGTCATGACTTTGATGCTATCGGTATCTGGCTGACGGCTAGCTATCTGTATGTATGCATATATTTTAACTAGCTATATATATCTAGTAACATTTTTTGTGGAGAGGGGGCATTGCAACCCTTCTAGATATATATATGTGTTGTGTGTACATATATATGACCATTCACCAAACACAACGTTCATCTCCGTAGCTACACTCCAAAGCACGGCAGATTCGCTCATGGCGAGGATGAGTCCTAGGTGGTCATTACTCATGCATGGGTTACGTCTTTAAATATAAACATGCAGCATTTCGTATGATGGGTGTATATGGATTCATGACCATGTAATTAATTTGGACCTCACAAATGAATCAGACCATCCACGTACTGTTGAACTACAAAAAAGACCAATGTCTGCATGACTTACCCATCAAACCAGAGAACGAGAACATGAGATTAATTTAACAGTTAAAGTAGTTAATTTGAGATTCTACCATATATAAGATAAATTTGTCGTTTTATTTTACTGAAAATGTCTCCATATTTAGTTCATTTAAATGGTTAGCGTTTATTTTATTGAGTTCACTATTGTTCCAAAATAGCATGTAAGCTGTGTCGCTGAGAAGTGAAGAGTAAAATTAATGTAAAAGTTTCACTAATGGCCAAGGTAGCAAAATGACCTCATCAAATGATGAGATCGGTCGTGAACAAAGTTTCAAATCTGAGTAGGTCCAATAAGACAATTATGCAATATATAAGCAAGGAAATGTAAAGTGATCTTATAGGCCAAGTCATCACTCTCGGCAAGTTGGCGATTAATTAATAATTATTACTTCCGTTCATACAGTTGCGCCCCGAATAAATTTAAATCTAAGAAGCATTAGATTTAATATTCTCTAAACGATCCAGGTGATAAGATCTAAATTCACAGAATCTCACGTGTCCCGCCGTCATTGGTGCACATAGATACCGGTGTCATCCGCATCAAGTTTTCCGCATGAGTGGTACACTCATGCATGCACGGGAGGTAGAAATAGCAACGCCCTATTATACAAATGAACGGCTTATACCATCCACACTATCCATAGCTCCATGCAAGTTGAAACTTAATGAATCCATCTTTTTGTTAGATGCAAAGTATGACCTTAACTACATCATAAATCTTCATTTTAATTGGAGATCGATCTCTAGAAGTAATCTAAGAAATATCTCATGCGTCACTCACAGCACTTTTTGCAAGATATATACGGAATTAAATAAAGGGAGAAAGCATAGCCGAAACCAACGGATGAAAATAAAGATGACAACAACTTGACACTACACACGTACATATATAAATATGCAAATGTGAGAATGCTGTCGAAGTGCCTCTCAGAGACTTGTTCACCAGCACTACCAACTGCAGCCTAAAGAGACGTTGAGGGGCAAGCTAAGAAAAGGAAGAATGGCTTCTTCCATGATGGTCTCCTCTGCCGCCACCGTAGTCGCCCGGTCTGCCGTGGCACAATCCAACATGGTTGCGCCGTTCGCCGGGCTCAAATCCACCTCCGCCTTCCCCGTCACCCGCAGGAACAACGTCGACTTCTCCAGCCTCGCCACCAACGGCGGCAGGGTTCAGTGCATGAAGGTATATATAACTTGCTGGCAGCGCGCGCGCGCACACACAGTTTGCGTGGAGCTCATGTTTATTAATTACTGTGTGTTTAATCTGTAGGTGTGGCCTGCGGATGGGAACAAGAAGTTTGAGACCCTATCTTACCTTCCTCCTCTCACCACAGAGCAGCTCCTCAAGCAAATTGAGTACCTCCTCCGCTCCAACTGGGTTCCCTGCTTGGAGTTCAGCAAGGTATGTGCTAATATTTTTAAACATCACTAGCGTACTCGTTGCGTTCATGCCAGTTAGAAACGGCAAGCTAAGATAAATTTGTTGTTGGATATATATATGATCGTGTGCGTTTGTGCTGCAGGATGGATTCGTGCACCGGGAGCACAACTCGTCGCCGGGGTACTACGACGGGCGCTACTGGACGATGTGGAAGCTGCCCATGTTCGGCTGCACGGACGCCGCACAGGTGGTGACCGAGCTCGAGGAAGCCAAGAAGGAGAACCCCGACGCCTACATCCGTGTCCTGGGCTTCGACAACAATCGCCAAACGCAGTGCATCAGCTTCATCGCCTACAAGCCCTCCACCAGCTCCTAAATCTCAATACTCTCGGTGGAACACCATGTCCAAGATCACTATAATACCCCTTCGCATGCAAAGATAAAAATATAATTGTTTGCCTTTTGGGTCCAACAAATGCATACGTCCGGTTTTGCTCTGGATCGGGCTGTGGTCGATGGTTCTTTGAAATCTTAATATTTTGGTGTTAATGAATCTGTGTTCATTTTCGATCTCCCTCAAATGTTCATCAATTTGAGCTTGTCATAATGGGAGCACATAAATATGTGGGGACGCCTGAATCAGTAGCACATATTCTTTTTCTTTATGTTAGAGGAAAGATGCTTACATGGAATAATAACTGAGGTTAAGAAAAAAACAAGCAAAGTTAGCGTAACGTGCACGAAAAAACTCTTGAAATTACGGATCATTGATGGGAATAGTAGAGAAGTTCTTGTCACAAATATAGTTTTTATAGGACATCATAAATTATAATTCTGGAAAAACTCTAACAGAACGTTTTTACTTTCTACGTGTACTTAGTAATTAGTTAATCTTTTTGATATTATAAACAAGCAATATGACTTGAGAAATAAATTATTTATACATACTAAATAAAACACGCACATCACTGATAATTTAATAAGTGAATATTATTTTAAAAAAGTAATATAGGTGCGAATGACAATGTTGTAAATTCCCCTAATTAAGTTAATGAAGAAACACGATATTGAATTGTCAGTAGTATGCACAATGAAAGAGCTAGCCTCATGAGTTGTTCAGAAGTACTTTCAAACTTTTCCCAAGAAAGTATAAGCATTTGAAGATAGTGTACCCATGCATATCCTTTACAAAAGAGTGTTGTTAATATATGCATAGTCCACCCTTTTGGGAAGAATGGTGCATCCTTTCAGATCAAATGCTATAGTGTACGTCACTACAAGAAAATTAACAATTAGCGACTCAAAGTTGGAGACGCTAGGGAGGCGCTATTACGTCTCTATTATGAAAAGCGTCTCCTTAGCGTCTAACTAGCGCCACAAAAATGAGACGCTGGTAATCGGTGGCTAGTGGCGTCGCACTAGAGTCAAAGATATTGAGACGCAACTAGCGCCACATGTTGACGCTATATTGACATTATTAAGATGCGATGTTTGCGGCTGCGCGAAGTAGGACCGCGTCGCTAAATCGACGCGCAAGGGGCGGTAGACGTGAGACGCTATTCCGGCGCCCACGTGTGGCTAATGTAGGCGCTAGTAAGGCGCTAGATTGACGCAAATATGATCGTGCATTTGTTGTCAATGAGACGCTAAGATGGCGCTAAGTGCGATATATTTAAATTAGCGTCGACATGCATTGAGACGCTAATGAGACGTTATGGTGTCGCTACTTGCACTTTTTTTTACCCGCCCCAGCCTCATTTTTTTCGTTCCCACACCATACAATTTATAATACATCTCAAAATGCATTAATATTCATCACAGGCAATATAAAAGCATCACATGCAATATAAAACCATCACAGGCATAATATATAACATAAGAATACGAAAACTACTAAACCGAACTAATAAACTATATGTATGTTTAAGTCTATAAGTAACAAATGTATAGTTTATTTTCTATCCTAGGTTTGGGAGTTATTATTATCATTCTGAACGTTCGACCCACACGTGCTCGGTCCATGGTCTCGTGGGAATGGATTCTGCGTCGGGATCAATCCCTGAATCGCCTACAATAGAGGATCCAACTACTGCGACAACTGCTGCGACACCTGCTGCGACAACTGCTGCGACACCTGCTGCGACAACTGCTGCGATATCTGCTCCGATAATTGCAGCGATAGCTGCTGTGATAGCTGCGTCAGATCAGGTGTTGCGGATGAGTTCGGAGCAGATGCACCTCCTGCATATCCTCCGATCCTCCTAGGTATCTGAGCGGCTGTGTCGAGGCCACGCAAGTATCCCCTCGTGTCATGCCGGCCACCTCTTCCCAAACAATAGGGTCATCTATGAAATAAAAAAATTATAAAATCATATAATATATAAATTATATATCAAGAATTACGTAAATTAAAAATATGACTAAACCAACGAAGAAACATTACCTGGTGGCTGAGTACTCAGATCATCTTCATACTTTTCAGCCATTTTTGCATTATACTCATCCTAAAAAATTTAAACGTTGTGTATTTCAAAAATAGTGCACTAACGACAACAACCAAATGACCATATCATGAGACCTACCAGAAGCCTACGAACAGTGGACGTGACTAAGTCGTTTGTCTTCCAGCTCTTATGCGTGGCCTCATAGACCATACGAAAGTCTACGAGACCGCCTTCTTTCTCCTCCTACAATAAAGTTTCAAATTTGATAACATAAGTATAAGTCAAAAGTTTGATTAATTGAATTTATATGTAAATTACCATGCGTCGTCGATGCTCGTCAAATCGCATCGACCCCCGATGTGGGCCTCGGGCTTCGAAAGATGGTTAACTCTTGCCTTTTCCGACTTCCTTTGCCATCATTCATCCGTCTTTTATGAACATCAAATACTTACACTTTCAAAAAACTATAATTTTCATAAAAATAATGTAAAAGTATACATACTTACCACTTCCTACAGAGGGACTCCCAAACCGAGCGCCTAATATGTCTTGGGCATCTTTGTATGCCCTGTTCCAAAGTGTGGCCGGCGGACGCGACGACCTTGCGAAACTTGTATAATCGATTTCGGAGGCGTTTCGCAGCGACCTCCTCAAAAGCTCTCCGGATCATCCATAAACTAAGATCCGGATGAAACTGATTTGCCTCCTACAAATAGAACGTTAAAACTTAGTAATTTTAAAATAAATATAAATCAAATTATGTAACCCAAATAGAAAATCGTACCGTAAAGGCTCGAAAGATGTCATCTCGCACTTGAATTGGGACATCTTTCTAGGATCCTGCCCCTTCCGGCAAGTGGGAAAGAACGAGAGCACTGACATTCCGCACGGTACTAGCGGGTAAGAAAGTGGTCCTGCCAATTACAAAGAAGAATTAATTTTCAATGATAACCAAAACTATAACAAAATTTATACAACTTATTTAACTTACGGTTGAGCAATATTATTCACAGTGACCACCCTATTATCGTGTAACCCCTCTTCATCACTCGAAGAGGAATCATCATCCGGTACAGCTGGGGTAGGCTGTTAAGGTTCGACATCAGCTACGAGCCCTAATACATAATAAATCATTAGTGTCATACCAAATTAAAATTGTGATAATTGATAGATGTACAGTAACGTTCTCACCTCGATTGATGTGTATCGCATGATCAGTAGCAGTCCGCTCGCCTGGATGAATTGAGTCAGGTGCTTGTGCTATCGGCGGCGTAGCAACTGACATTATTAAAAAATAATTAATATAATTAATTGAGAAATGCCAATAACAATAAATATATCACCTGGCGTAAGATGTCGCTCGCCAACACTAGATTGTGGTGAAACGTCTGGTATTCTCGGCGGTGGCGGTGGGGTAGCAACTGCCATCACAAGAAAATACATAAAATTTGGCTCCTACATAAAATTAAGTAATATACAAAAAATAACCTGGTGTGATATGACGATCGTGGTCGTGCGATCGAGACGTACCGACTATGTTCCCTGTCGACGGTGGAGCAACTGTCACAAAAGTAAAATATTTAAAAAGCTCTATCTCCTACTGTCTATTGCCTACAATGTGTCACGTACCTGGAGTGATACGCTCAGCAGACCCACCAATGGATCGCCTACCATGTGACGATCCGACTACGTGCCCCGTCGGTGGCGGAGGAACTGATATTATTAAAAAAGAAATTTAACTATTATAATCAACTATAAATAAGCAGCTCACAATAAATATATTACCTGGTGGTTGTGATGACTGACTCATCTGGAGTGAACGCCTGAAAGAGCGAGATGATCCAGATGCTCGACCCCTAGTAACCATGACTGAAAAAAAAGAAAGAAACTTCTCTTATTATCGGTAACCATATATAACTTTTAAAAAAAGTAAAAGGCTTATGTCATTAGAATAACTACGGGATTCATTCGCTTGTTTCGTATTCTGATTCATTTTCATCATCTTCATCATCGTCGCTATAATCTTGGTTCGAGTCATCATCAATTAAATTATCGAAGTTCACATCCAAGAGGTCATTTGAATTGAACTCTTCCATTGGCTCAGCGTCATCGACCAATTTAAAATTTTCAACTCCATCGGCCACATCAATCGTCTCATTCACTCTATCTTCTTGATAGTAATCATCCATGGGCACATTGTTGTATACGGATGATGTTTCATTCTCATCTACCATTGTTTCTGCTAAGAATAGTCTACTCCTCATCTTGCATGACGCCCACCATTCATCCTTGGTTTTTTTCAATGGATACTTAGTGTAGTACACTTGTTGTGCTTGTTCCGCCAATACGAATGGATCGTATGACTGAAGTCTCGATCGAGGGTTAATATCCACCAATTTAAACTTTTGATCAATCCGAACTCCTTTCTCTGGATCAAACCAACGACATTTTAGCACAACGACTTTGTCAGATTTTCCCAAATAAGATAATTCTAGGATGTCTTCTATAACACCGTAGTAATCAAAGCCGTCGTCCCCGTACATGCTTCCTAGAACACATATGCCGCTATTAATAGTTGAACATTGTCGGCTATATTCTTTTGTATGAAACCGATATCCATTGACTATGACGCCGTAGTAGCTAAGAACTTGTTTCTTCGGGCCATGACCGAGATCTCGTATTTTGTTCTCTATGACTGAGCCATTAATAACATACAAAAAAATAACTAAAAAATTTATTAAAAATTACGAACTTATAACAATTAAGAACAAGCGGAAAGATTTCTCACTTCACATCTCAACCAATCGGCAAAATGTTCGTTTCGTAGTTTCAATAACTCATCGTTTGAAACTAACGGATTGATTTCTCGTTGTAATTCTTCGAATTTCCTGAATCCATAGTTTTCAATTAATACAATCATATAGCAACAATTAGATTTAAATTATATAAAAAATTAGAACAAATTGCCTTACTCGAGATACAGCGTCACTTCGCTACAATTTGCAATAACATAATTCTCAACGGCGGTGAGATCTCTGTAATTCAAGATAATTTTGCGTCCTGCACCAAGAAGTCGACATGGATACTTGAAGATGGATAGAATATTCATGTCAACTTCTCCTTCACCACCATCATCATTTCTTGGAATTTGGGTATGTCGTGATTGTATGTGCGGCTCAAAGTATTTTGAAGTGAAGTTTGACACCTCCTCAATGAAATATGCTTCACATATGGAGCCTTCAATTTTTGCCTTATTCTTCGTCTTCCTTTTTAAATATAACATGCACCTTTAGAAAGGATACATCCATCGATATTGAACCGGACCAACAATTTTTGTTTCATATGGAAGATGTACAATCAAATGTTCCATCACATCAAAGAAAGAAGGTGGAAATATCTTCTTAGCCTTGCACACGGTAATCACAATAGAAGCCTCTAACCGAGATATGTCTTCTTTCCGAACGATGGATGCACAAAGCTCTTTAAAGAACATAGACAATTCTGTTAAAACCTCCCAGATGATCTTTGACAAAAGTTCTTTAAAGGCAATTGGAAGCAGCCTTTGCATAAAAATATGACAATCATAACTCTTCATCCCGTGTATCTTCCCATTGTCCAAGTTAAAACAACGAGATATGTTTGATACATATCCGTCGGGGAATTTCAATTGCTTTACCCATTCGAAAATAACTTTTCTTTGATCATTGCTCAAGACATAAGTAGCTTTTGGCTTTTTGCATTTACCATTTTGAAGATGAATGATATCTAACTCTGGTCTTTTGTATATTAATTTCATGTCTTCGTGAGCCTGTATGCTATCTTTTGTTCTTCCTTTAACATCTATAATAGTGTTGAAGATGTTGTCAAATACATTCTTCTCCACATGCATGACGTTCAAGTTATGATGTACCAAGTTTGAAGACCAATAAGGCAACTCCCAAAAAATACATCTTTTCTCCCAATTATGTTCACTTCCAAACCCAATTTGCTTATAACTACCGGCCTTCAGTCCGAATGAGATTTCACTAAGCTTGTTTACTTGCTCTAGCAATTCTTCTCCTGTCAAATGAGTTGGACACAAAGTGTTCTCGGATGTATTCTTTTTAAATGAGTTTCGATCACAGAGCATCGAATTCTCCAATGGCAGAAACATCCTATGACAATCAAACCAGCAAACTTTCCTACAATTTTTTAAATAAAAGAATTCCGTATTCTTTCCACGTATGGGACAAGCAAGTTTTCCTTTTGTACTCCAACCACTCAACATTCCATATGCCGGAAAATCACTTATGGTCCACATTAATGCTGCTCTCATAATGAAATTTTGCTTTTTAGATTAGGTAACCATGCCATCCTCCCACAACATCTTGAGTTCGTCAATCAAAGGTCTTAAGTAAACATCTAAACTTTTACTAGGAGATCGAGGACCCGGGATGATATAGGTAAGCAATATATTCTTTCGTCTCATACACATGCTTGGAGGTAAATTATACGATGTCACAAAAATAGGTCAACATGAATAAGCAGTACTTGATGAGCCAAATGGGTTGAAGCCATCGGTGCAAAGTCCTAATCTAACATTGCGTGATTCTACAGAAAAATCCGGATGAAGTGCATCAAATCGTCTCCATACCTCCGCATCCGAAGGATGTGTAATTGAATTTGGATCTTCACGTGCCCCTTCTTTGTGCCACCTCATAAATGATGCAGTTTTTTCAGAAAGAAATAGTCGTTATAATCTTGAAACAATCGAAAAGTATCTAAATACTGCATTTGCCACATTTTTTTTCGAACTTTGAGTATTCTTTTTCGGCTTGAATCTGGGCTCGCCACAAATAGAACAACTCATAAGTGAGTTGTTTTCCTTGTAGTACAACATGCAATGATTGCAGCATGCATCAATATTCTGATATTCCAACCATAAATCTCTCATCAACCGTTTGCACTTGTAAAAATTTCCCGTTAATTTCTCGGAAACTAGAAGCATACTCTTAATAATGGCAAGCATCCGGTCAAAACAACTTTTGCTCATATTAAATTCTGATTTTAAGTTCATTAGTTGTGCTGAAAGGTTTGGTTACTAATAGAGCGGAATGGCGTCGTATGATCCATGTAGCCGACCCCACCTAATGGGATAAGGCTTTGTTGTTGTTGTTGTTGTAGTTGTGCCACTGCAGAAAGTGTAGTTTGCTTCACGCATCCATCCCATAAAGGTTCATCTGCCTCTTCGAGAAGATTATAAAACCTAGAAGCCGAAAGATTCGGGTCTTCTTCAATCGATGTTTCGCCAACATTTTCTCCTAACATTGCATCTCGTATCATGTCCTTGTACGGATTGCTCGAGTCACCCACAACGGTATCTACATTACTTGTTTCTTTAGCCCATCTTTCTTCGCCATGAAAGAACCAATTGGTGTATGTAATTAAGAAGTCGTTGTAATATAAATCCTTCTGCACATCATATCTTACTTTTCACTTATAACATTTGCACTTCCGGCATGGACATAAGATTTCGCCATATGAAGAAGCAACACCTTCATTTTGATATGCCACATTAATGAATTCATCAACACCATCCTTATATTCTTCAGTTATGATGCCATGTTTATCCTTCCAACGACGACTACAATCTGGCTTTATCATTTCTGTAATGGAGAACATTAAGCCAAGTAAGAAATTTCGTGTACTTGAAATGTGTGATTTTGAACTTACGAATTAAGTCCAAAATCACATGTTTCAAGTACTTCATCGTCGAATCATAATCTCATTTTATCACCAAGAATGTGGAAGTACATGAATTAGTTCATAAGTTAACTTAACAATTAACATAAGTTAACTTAACTTAAGTAATACTTAACTTAAGTACTACTTAACTTACTTCATAACATGAATAAGTAATACTTAACTTAAGTACATGAATTAGTTCATAAGTTAACTTAACAATTAACATAAGTTAACTTAACTTAAGTAATACTTAATAAGTAATACTAATTAACTTGATCCAAAGAGATGATAATTAACTTAAGTACTACTTAAGTTAATTCATAACATGAATAAGTAATACTTAACTTAATTCCTAAGAGATGATACTTAATATTATACTTAATAAGTAATACTAACTTGATCCAAAGAGATGATATTTCACTTAAGTACTACTTAATTTAACATGATAATAATATGAATAAGTAATACTTAACTTAACATGAATAATTAACTTAATTTAACTTCATGCATTAATAATTAACTTAATTTACATGGTGGCGGGCCAGTACCTTCTTAACCGAAGGACGGCGAAGGGCGGAGGGCGGTCGAGACGGCGGTGGGCAGTGGCGGCGGAGGAGGACGTCGGCGGCGGTGGAGGACGTCGGCGGCGGTGGGAGGATGCGACGAGCAGCGTTGGAGGCGGAGGGCAGCGGAGGTGAAGAGCGGAGGGCGGACGAGGCGGCGGAGGACGCGACAGACGACAGTGGAGGCGAACCGTGGCGGAGGCGAACCACGGCGGAGGCGAAGAGCGGCGGAGGCGAACCGCGGCGGAGGAGGCGAACCGCGACGGAGGAGGCGAACCGCGGCGGAGGCAAAGAGCGGAGGGCGGCCGAGACGGCGGTGGAGGTGAATCGCGACGGAGGCACCGCGGAGGCGAACCATCAGGGAGGGCAGAGGAAGAGGAGGAGGCGGCGAAGGGCGGCGGTCGAATGCGGAGGGCGGCGATCGAATGCAGAGGGCGGCGGCGGCGGTGGAGGGCGGTCATCGGGCGTCGAACGTCGGGCGAAGGGCGGATGTGGCAGTGGCGGGCGTCGGAGGTCGGGCGTCGGGCGTCGGGGCGCGTCGGGCGGGACGAAGGGAGATGGTAAACAGTAAAAGTGAAAACGAAGAAGAGTGGTTAGGGATTTAAGTAACTTTTTAGCGTCGCAAGGAATCGAAATGCTAAGTAGACGCCATATAGGCGCCGACACTGTTACAATTCGGCTACATCGGCACTATAGATAAGCTAATGTGTGGCTAAGACAACGTAGCGACACCATAGCGTCGTCGAGGCATCTCCATTGTGTAGCGTCTCAACATCGAGACGCCATTGAGACGCTGATTAAAAGTTTTTTCAAATTTTTTAGTATGTATGAAATTTTATTTATTATTGTAACGTCTCATCGCATTATGCCCCGTTCCAATGGTTTTATTTTCTTCCGATAATCTATCATGTATGTATACAAAATTATAAATATGTATGTATATGTGTATATAACACAATTGTGTGTGTATATATATACATATGTAATATATGTGTACGTATATATATGTCTACGTGTGAGAGATTAAGTTACAACAATGTGTTTCGTCTATATGTATTATAAATATATATGTGTATGTATATGTCTATACATGTGCGAGTCATATATATATAGATAACACGTATCTGTATACGTATTTGAAGTGAATATATATATATATATATATGTGTGTGTGTGTGTGTGTATTTGTTTATATGTGTCAGATTAAGTTATAATAATATGTATATATGCACTTATTATATATAGATATCAGCATATACGCGTATTTATATGTCTATATGTGCCCGATTGAGCGAGGGATAAAAAGTCAGTTTAGGAAGCGCAATACAAACGCCATTGAGTCGCTAGATTCATTTAGCGACACCATAGCGCCGAACTAGCGTCTAAAACAATATGGCGTCCGAACATGCGATGCTAGAGAGACGTCCATAGTGTCATCATAGCGTCGACACAAGCTGCGGCGCTCGTTAAACGCTAGGTGGACGCTATTGAGTGTCTACTGTGACGCTAATATATCACCCACTTAATCAACCATCGTAATCCCATGATTAAGTATATAATAATAATATATGCATAATTAAGATATTATATATATTATATGTATAGATAACATAAATAATATAGGTAACAAATTATATATTTAGGAACACTCTTATCATGTAAATATATATATATATATATATATATAATCGTGGAATTAATACATATATATGTTGATATTATGCTATTGATAATATGTTTATAATCGTGTAGCTTAATACTAGTATAATATTTAATGAATTTATTGATTGACATATAGTATATATAATATAGTGTTTAAATATATACAATAGCGTCTCATTAGCGTCTCCTTTGTTTGAGACGCCGTATAGCGTCGCTTTAGAGTCTTCAGACATGAGACGCTAGTGTCGCGTCTAAAGAATATCGACGACAAAACGGCGCTAGGTGCTGCCGCGCATTAAGAATAGTGGCGCGAAATAATAGCGTCTACGTAGCGTCTCGATTGCGCTAGAGAGTTAACGTCAACCCGCTGAATAGCTAAGAAGACGCATAATTAAGATATATGCATAATTAAGATATTATAGATATTATATGTATAGATAACATAGATAATATAGGTAAAAATTTATATATTTAAGAACATTCTTATCATGTAAAAATACATATATATATAATCGTGTAATTAATACATCTATATGTTGATATTATGCTATTGATAATATGTTGATAATTGTGTAATTAATACTAATATAATATTTAATGAATTTATTGATTGACATATAATATATATAATATAGTGTTTAAATATATACTATAGCGTCTCATTAGCGTCTTCTTTGATTGAGACGCCATGTAGCGTCGCTTTAGAGTCTTCATACATGCGACGCTAGTTTCGCGTCTAAAGTTATCGACGCCATAACGGCGCTAGGTACTGTCGCGCATTTGCGATTCCTGGCGGGAAATAATAACGTCTACATAGCGTCTCGATTGCGCTACTTTTAATGTCAACTCTCTGAGTAGCTAAGAAGACGCTAATGAGACGCTATTAAGAGGCAAGTGACGTCTGATTCTAGTGGCGTAATGGAGGCGCTAGTAGCGTCTTTATAGCGTCACAGATTTTTGAGGCGCTACATGGCGTCGCTAATCGTCAATTTTCTTGTAGTGCGTGTACACTACTTTTTTAGACACGATAATTTTTAAAAAATGCTATAATGTAGTTGTACATTACACTTGGTGGCACAAAGATTTTAAAATTGCACAAATTTGTTGTACAATACACATAAGAATCACACATATCAAATCGTTCGAGAATATACCAAAATTTTAAGTACAAAACCATCAGAAAAAAGGGTAAAGGTCACAAGTCAAGACATCTAAAAAAACTCTCGAAAATACAACAATGAATAGGAGGAAGGTAATTGGACAACTCATTTTTTGTCTTGTTATTTAACTTTCTGAAAGCGAAAACACTTCAATATATATATATATATATATATATTTGTGTGTTTTAAAATTTAAAGCAACATACATACAAACATATATGTTTGTGTGTCTGATACAAATTGTTGCACTGAATGGTGAAATTTCAAGTCATCATTTTTCATTTATTTTCTTTCGCCCTTTCTTTCTCATCTCCTTTTTTACTTCCCCTTCTCTTTTATTTTTCCTTCCCTTTACCTCATAGTTAATTTTTCTTTTATTTTCCCTTCCAAAATCCACCTTGCTTTTGATCACATAATTTTGTATTAATTATTGTTTTCAACATTGATGACCAATGGATAAAGGATATGAGAATATGATATTTCATGGAAGCTTCAAGCCTTGTAAGGAATTTGGATATAGGCCAATTCAATGCCTTGATATGTTTAGAAACACGCTAATCCCTTTCTGAGAAACAACACAAACACATTTCAGATGGATCATATATTTTTTTAATTCAATTTTCACTCATCCCCTTGAAGCATTCAAATTGATCATATTTGTTGCTGAGAACAATACTCGATTATCAATGCTCATCATGATTCATCTTTTTAAGGGACACAAAGAGCAAGGATTGTACAAGGACTTGAGCTTTAATGAATAAATGGATATCCATTTTGAAATCTTTTGTTGACTTGCCATTCTTCTTAGTCATTTGGTATCACACTGGCCGCTTTATTTCAGGTAGAAGCACCTTATGTCAAGTCAATATATGGTATATTCCTCTCATAGGTAAAAACTTTGATGACATGCTATTATAAACTATATCTTGAAAATTTATTAAGAACATGCTTCAAGAAATATGTAGTATCATCTTATTCTTAATTCCCGTCCAAAAGAACTACATCACTAGCTTCAAGACAATAATCAATAACTTAAAAATATTGAAATCTTGAAAGATATGAAGTCACTTCTTTAATTTTGGGCTTGCCCTCCATTTTAGAAGGAGCCAACGACACTTCACTCAGTCTTGAACATATGTCAAGTATAAATTTATTTTCAATTTCTTCTATAAGATAATAACCCTACATTTGGGCATTCGGAAGAAATATGATTAAATCCTTGACATTTAAAGTGTTACATGGAGGCAATATTTGAAATACTTTAAGGATTATCTTTAGTTTCAAAGTAAAGTGTGAATAAATTAGCTTGGTGGATGATGAACTTGTGAAGCTAGCTTGTTGGATGGTGAACTAGTGATGATGGAGATTTAATTGCTGAGTTCTCCCTTGATTGAAGCCTCAATCTTTGCGAAAGATTTACAAACACCTTTCTCCTTGGATTGGTTTTCAACATGAGATGCAATCATATGTACATTCTCAAAAAGTCAATAAGATGGAAGATTGCTAAGACGCTTTTAAAGTTCCACAACATCACAATTCATCATCAATTGTTCAATGTCTTCCATCGATTCCTTGCTTGAAGTTGAATAAGCTATAGAAGGAATCTTGCTTAAAGCTCATGTAGGAACCTTTTTTATTCTTTCTTCATTTTTTCCCACGTTTGTCACTTATGTTCTTTAGATTCCTTTCATCTCTTTAGATTCTTCCACCATACTGAGACATATTTCTTCAATTTGATAGCCATTTTCTACCTTTTCATTTTTGAGGATGCTTTTATAGTACTTGAAAATTCATTCAATTGTAGCAAGCCAATTGATGAAGTATTTTGGATGTAGTTGGCCTTTAACGTTGGTGATGCCAACTCATATGCCATAATCTTCATGTTGTTGATGTTTGTTGGCACAAACTAGAGACACTAGAGAAGATGAATTTGAATCATTATAATAAACTCATCTTTCTCATCTACTTGTGAACCATGATGTTGCCCATCATAATTCATCATAGCTTGGATAATATCAATATGTCGTTCGAGTCATTATACTTACCTTCAAGTCGTCCATCTTGCCATCACAAATATAATTCGACTGTAGCAAGACAATCGATGAAATATTTTGAATGTAGTTGGACTTTAAAGTTGGTGATGCCAACTCATATGCCATAACCTTCATGTTGTTTATGTTTGTTGGCACAAACTAGAGACACTAGAGAAGATGAATTTGAATCATCATAATAAACTCAGCTTTCTCATCTACTTGTGAACCATGATGTCGTCCAACATAATTCATCAAGCTTGGATAATCTCAATATGTTGTTGGAGTCATTATACTTACCTTCAACTTGTCCATCTTGTCATTATGGCCACATTTATGACTGATATGAATTTGATATTTTAGTGACCAATATGTGACAATAATATTTGTCACAAGATCGTCCGTAAAAAATTCGTCATATTTTTGTGATACTTTTGTGACCACTATTTTAATTAAAATATTTAGTGACACAAAAGTGATAAATGTAAAAGTGTCACTAACATATTTGTCACATTATGGTCACATTTATTTATTTATCTTATCTTTGGTCACGACATTATCACAAATTTATTTTTTTTAATCCACCAAAAGTTTTTATTATTATACAAAAGAAATAAAGAACTCTACCAATTTTACCTAGGGCAAACAAGTTTTCATCTCTCCAAGTAATTTTTTTCTTCTCCTCTCCTCTCTTATCTCCACGGCCGTCGCTGCAAAGGGTCTTACGCCAAGGCATCAGGTGCGTCAAGGGGGTTGTTGCGTTTGTCATCGTGCGCCCTGGCGCACGACTGCAGACGCAGCCTCAAGGCAGCCCTGTTGCGCCTGACGTAGGGCTTTTGCAGCCCACTGCCTGACGCAGGGCTTTTGTTGTGCCTGACGCAGGGCAGCCCTCGTCAGGTAGACGCAGGGCTGCAAGGCAGCCCTGTCGCGCTTGATGTAGGGTTTTTGCAGCCCGACGCAGGCGCTGCCTGACACAAGGACTTTCGCAGCCTTGACGTCAGGCGACAAGGCTGCCTGACGCAGGACTTTTGCAGCCTTGCGTCAGGCGTTGGCAAAAGCGCTGCTTGCGCAGGACTGCTACGATGCAACCTTGCGTCCCCTGACATTGGCTCACAATTGTTGAACCCACCAGCCCTGCGTCTGCATGCTGCGCAGATGTGTTGCAGTCTTAGGGCACGTATACTTTATTTTTTTATAATTTTTTAATAGAAAAAGAATAATAAAATAATTAATTTGAATATATATTTTTCAGGAAAAGAGTTCAAGCTTCGTGCTATTCCGACATAGGTTCGTGTTACTTCTTCTTTCTTATTTAATTATAGGAAATTTTTACTTGAGTGATAAATCATCTCTTCATTATTTATTTTTTAAATTTATTTGAAAATTGTACAAACTTATTGAAATGTATTTATGCTGTGAATGAGAAATGCAATAATAATCATTTGTTATTATATGTTTTATTTGTTTAATAACTTTTTGCATGTTATATTACTTTATATTTTTAAGTAACAATGTAGTGGTGATGCTAGCATATATTTCATGTTTATATCATTGTTCAAAAGTTACATGCTAACATATGTGATTATGCATTTTTGTATTCATTTTGGACAATTGCGACGATATATATGAAATAAATTATTGGAATTTGATTAATGATGCATTGTTATGGAACATCAATATTTTTAGTTTTACATGTGGATTAAGAATATTTGTGTAGTATGATTTATTGTTTGAGTTTTTATCACAAATTATAAACTACAAATATTGTGTGAATTTATATCATGTCTATTATATTTAATTTTTGTTTGATGTTATCTTTCACATTTTTTGTTAGTAATTTGGATCATTAATATTGATATGTATATCAATTATATGAAATTTTATTCTTTATATATAGAGACCATGTCAATCATGTGGAATGCATTTAAGGTATTATTTAACAATCAAGGTCAATAATGTGATTTTTATGCAAGAAACTTTTGTAATGTTTTAACATTAATTTGATTATTTTTAGGCAAAATATGTGGGAGCAATCAGATATACTTATTAAGGAAGCATTTATTAAGAAGTGTGGTGATCTCTACTCTCCCACACTATATCAAGCAAGATGTCATGTGATGAAGAGACATAATAAGATACATATAAGTGAAATCAAAAGTTTTGAACCATCATGGATGAGAGGGGATGTTTGGAATGACATGATTGATTTGTGGATGGATGAGTGACAACAAAACTCAGAGACTGGAAAACAAAATAAGCTCACTGAGAAGAAGAGTGGAATCACAAAGCATACCACTAGTTTTATACCTATGATAGAGCATCGGATAAGACTTGTATATTAACTACAATATTTGAATATTTATTTTTTTCAAGTTGTGCACTATTTTCTAGTTATATGTTTTATTTTCTTTTTGTAGGCACAAAAGTTAGACAAACAATCAACTGACTATGAAGTATTTGAGCATTGTCATAAGCGTCGAGGCAAAGAAAAAACTGATGAATATGTTGATGGAAAATAAAAAAAAAGTTTGTGTAAGTTTTTATACAAAAAAATATTTATTCATCCACCTTATATATTCTTTTACTTTTTCTAACATATTATGTTTGTGCTGAATTTAGAAAGATTATAATGCATCTCTTAACACTTAATATGGTACAGATGTTAGCTTTCAACCAGGATTTGATGCCGCTATGTGGATTGATGTGGTAGGAGCTCCAACAAAAAGAAGAATATATGGATTTGGTGCTAAAAAATATGCTCATTCACTAATAAATAATTTAAGTTATGGTATATCAAAGCATATGGGTGACTCTTCTTCAAATGTTGTTACTGATGATGATTTGCAACGTATAAGAGAAGAAGTGCGTGAAGAAGTGCGGCAAGAATTGCAACAAAAATTAGATGATCGCATTAAAAAAGTGAATGCTGAATTGGAAGAACGTGTTCGTGCACTTGTGTTACAAATTATTCAATAAGGAAGTAG
Organism: Pontederia crassipes; assembly: GCA_030549335.1. Lineage (NCBI taxonomy): Eukaryota > Viridiplantae > Streptophyta > Magnoliopsida > Commelinales > Pontederiaceae > Pontederia > Pontederia crassipes. Next base: position 24,498,524 of record CM060187.1, read on the forward strand.
TCAATCACCTTCTGAAGATTTTGTTCCACGTTAGTAAGATAATTTATCTTATTTATGTATCACTATTTTATGATGCTTCATTATTTTAACATTTTTTCTATTTAAATCACTATATCTTAATATTTTATGTATATGTTTGATTACATGTTTCAACTTTTTAAATGAAGAGGTGATCACAATTCATCAAGGAAAAAAGTGGATTTGGATAATCATTATTAAATTTGGATAATCAAAACTTATCTAGTGGATTTCACATTTTGAATATTTTAATTACAAATGTTTGAATTATATGATCATTGGCATGTTTAGAAATGAATATCTTGCATTGTATTGTATTTATTGAATAATTATTTATGTGTAGTGGTATATTTAGAAAATAAATTATCACACAATTGTCATAATGATTCATTAAAAATACTGTAAATTTATCATATTAATTAATTACATAAAATTTCGTCACAAATTCATCAAAATAATTAATAGCAAATCATCATAATTTTGTCACAAAACATCGACGTGAAATTTGTCACAGGTCTATCACAATCATAAACATCACAAAATGATGACAAATTGATCATAAAAATCATCCCAACATATATGTGTCACAAATTAATAATCATTAATCCATCCAAAAATCATCACATTTGTGACGGAATACTCATTTTATTAACTATTTTATCAAACTTTTGTGACAAAAATTTTTTAATCTTGTGATGATCTTAGCCGTCACAATTATCTTTGTGATGAAAACAATCCGTCACAACACAATTTGTGAGTCAAAAATTAGTGACAGAGGCAAATTGTCATTACAGAAGAGCATCTGTGATGGAATACACTTATGTTCTGACGGAATTATCCGTCACAGATACCTTATTTTCTTGTATCACTTTCCGATGTAGGATAGTAAAGGGCTTCGAAGATCGAAGATCATAGGATCATATCGATCGAGGATTGTACTACAAGAAAATAAGATATTTGTGATGGATAATTCCGTCACAACATAAGTGTATTCCGTCGCTCTTCTATGATGGACTTATGATAATTTGCATCTGTCACTGATTTTTTATCCACAAATTGTGTTGTGATTGATTGTTTTCGTCACAAAGATAATTGTGACGGCTAAGATGGTCACAATATTAAAAAGTTTTTGTCACAAAAAGTTTGACAAAACAATTAATAAAATGAGTATTCCATTACAAATGTGATGATTTTTTGACGGATTACTGACTATTAATTTGTGATGGATATATGTTGTGATGATTTTTATGACAGATTTGTGATGATTATTTGTGATCATTTTGTGACGATTATGATTGTGATAGACGTGTGACAAATTTCATGTCGGTGTTTTGTGACAAAATTATGATGATTCGCTATTAATTATTTTAATGAAGTTGTTACAAAATTTTATTTTGGCTTCAGATTCTTACGTAAGATCCTACCCCATAAACAAAAAATTATTTTTTTTAATATAAATAACAAAGTAGTATATTTATTCATAAATATTATATTTATATATAAGTTAATTAAACATTGACCATTAATACTTTATTCATATTTTCAAGTCTAATAGATATTTTTTATAACATCTAAAAGACAATATGATATATTCTTAAAAAACACTAAAATAATAATATATAATATTTGATCTTAATGAACTATAATATTTATTAAAGTGCAATATAATTGTTAGTATAAGTGCAATAATAAAAAATAATTTTGATGTAAGACAAATATAATAGTAGATTCATAACATAACATTAAATTATTAGAAGATATTAAAATTCATGAAACATTTTTTTACTTTAAACGCAACTTTCTAGAAACATTTATATGTGTTGTCCTAGGAGACCACTTTAACATTTTATTATGGATTACATAATGATAGTTTCATCTATCTTAGTGTCATGGTTGATCAATCCAAGACTAGGGATGGGTGCCTCAGACCCGAAAACTTTAGAATATTAATGGCTCAACTTTCTTCACTTTGACTTCTTCACTTTCAACTTGACAATTAGTGCACATGATGAATCCCGTGTTACAACTTTTATCTTCTTAACTATTTAACTATATTTGAAGGCTTCAAGTAAGCATGTTCATAATAAGGGTAAAAGGTCATTTAACATCAAATCAAATCATGAAATAACAATTTCTAACAAGTCATATGAACTCAGACCGGGTAAGATCAAACTCGGGCCGGGCTACGTATCTTGAAACTCAGGCTGAGTGTAGTATGCTCGGTCCGGATTGCTTCTATTTCTTCTTTTTACTTTTCTAACATGGAAACTAGGTCGGGTTTCCTGAAAACTGAGCCGGGTCGTTGCGACCAAACGTCAAACTACTTTGCCTGAGTGTTCCTTTTCTTACTTTGCTTCAGAACTCGAACTGGGTTATAGGTCGATGCGGGTCAGGCCGAAACCCGAAAAATCTCTTCATACACTAAAAAGGAACCCGGGCCGAGTTACATGAAGGCTGAGTTTACATCAAATCTGGGTTGGATTTATTGTTGATAAAGACGCGTTAAAAAAATATCGTAGAACTTGGGTCGGGTTCTGAGCAACTCGGGCCGGGTTCTGCCAAAGCATAACTCGGGTGTTTTTTTTGTCAACTTTGGCTAAGATTTTGGGTAGCAAAACAACATGATATTGAAGAACTATCTTATGGAATTTATTTATGTTACATAGGAGAACATAAAACATATTTTAATCATTCTTTAACTTTATTATTCCATTAAAAAGACACATCCAAAAGTGAACCTGAAATCTGTACGTGCCTGTCGAGGCAGAACTATCCAAATCCCTTAACTTTATGGACAATTTCAGAGATGATGGAGAGGCTCTCGGTGAGAAGTACGATGCCTTATGACAGAGGGTAGATCCAAGATCGGATGGCCGATGAGGAAGAAGAAAAAATAACAAAATGAAGGAAAAAATCAAATAGAGAAGGAGAGAAAGATTGGAGAAGAACTTTGGGGTCCTATTTATAGGGTAGAGTCTCCCAAGTGTAACATAATTAGAACACCTATTCATACTTCCTATTCATTATTCGTCTTTTATTTTCCACAATTTTTTGGATTTAAATAATTAATTAATAATATTATTTCTTGATTTTGGAATTAAAATAATAATTTATTATTATTTTATTTTCTGAATATTTTTATCCTTAAAACTCCTAATTTCAACCTCATTAGAGTCCTAATTCAATCCTTCAACAAACTTTATCCTTAATCCTCTTCTAACTATCTTTTTCTTTATTTTTATCTCTCCTAAATATAATTTATTCCTATTTTGGAATTAAATAAATTATTATTATCATCTTTTAATTTTTAAAAAATAATAAAATAATATTATTTTATCTTTTAGATAAAAACCCTTATCTTAACTCTCATTCAGTCTTTTATACCCTAAACTTATAGTTAGATACAAATTTATTTTTGAATCCCTAATCTCTTTATAATTCCAACTCCTAATCTAATTAGGAATCATCTTTTCTTATCTCTTATCGAATAACACTTTTATTTCAATTCAAACTTTTCTTCTCTTATCTTTTTCTCTTACTACACTTTTATTTCTTTTTAATCTTTATCTTTCTTCAACAAATCCTAAATTTTGGATTTATTTAATTACAAAGATAGATTAATTTTTAATTTTAAAAAAAAATTTGGGGTGTTACAACAACAATCTGCTAAAAGAAGAAAATAGTTTTGTGGTGAAAACATAAAATCATATATGAAGAAAATAAATGATAAGAAAATAAAATAAATTGGTATTTAGCCTTAAAAATTATGGATGATTAATGTAAAGATAATATATATATATAACTTTTTATAATAATTGAGTTATAACAGTGAACAATGGAATTTGATTCTTATGCCAGAATAGAAGTGCCTACGATATCGATTTCTCCAATACGAATAAATTAAACTACCTTAACTTCTAATAAAACTAACAATCATAAATGATAAGTCAATTATCAATTTTACAGAGAGTTAAGATACATTAATATGTATCTCCTATACTATTATTCTCCCACAATACAATACAGAATAACATACTACATGAAATTCAGCACAAACGACAAGTTACCGAATATGCATTATGTATGCTTCAACTTAAAAGTAAAAGATCAATTATCAAAATAATAATAATTTCTAAAACTAATCACCCCTCTTTCAGATTTCTAATCTAATCTCAAAAATTAAATCACTCATCAAAAGTCAATGAACTTAGCATACATAATCAAAACAAATAAAAAATTTTAATTAACTCAACCAATAACAAAGTTTAAATATTAAAAATAAAATAAAATATCTATTACAACAAAGATAAAATATGAAAAATAGGTAAAAAATCCTCCAAGTAAAAGATAGAAGAATTCATAGCCTTCAAGATTTTTGGACCGTTGCACAACACAAATAATGAGTTACTGTGCAACTTTCTCCTTCGGTTGACCTTCGGACTTTGAAATTTGTCCTCAGGAATAATGCACGACTTCTAAGTCTCAAACACTACTTTTCCTATTTCCTATTGCTTATATTTATAGCCTCCAAGTGTCTCAAGATTTTCGTAGAATTTGATTTGATTGAGAGTCTTTCCATGTCAAAATAAGATAAATTTAGAGTAAACTCTTGTTGGATTTAAAACCATGCATAACTTTTTCAGATCTGAATAAATATGTTTTCAAATGATCTCTGAGACTTATGATAAAGTTTGAAATCGATCTACAATTGAAATTCTCAAGAAAAGTCAAAGAAATATCGAAATCCAACTTTGTTACGACCCAAAATAATTTCATAACGATCTGACTATGGTTTTTCACAGCGCACAACATGGATTTCACAGCTCTCACAATGTCCAAATCGAACTGGAAGTTGTGCTTTCACTGCCTAGTCAAGACTTGTTACTTGGACAAGTTTTTAGCACAAAACCAGATGTTTAACGGGCCATTACATCTTTGTGGACCTAGTGTTACGCCGTTATATGTCTATCATGATCTGTTATATTTAATTTTTAGTCTTGGCAGCTTTCACTAAGTTACACTTTCTGGCTCCATTTTAATTCCAATTTTAATGTCATTTTCTTCGATGGCTTCGTAGATCTTTTCTCTTACTTTTTCTGCCTAAAACTTGGGTAGATTTTTATTATTATAAAAATTAAATCAAATAAGTTCATAAATGATGCTTGCTATTTAAAAATGAATCAAAATAAGATTAAATACAAGATGAATTATATGTTACATTTTGCATGCATTAAACTCCCCCAAACTTAGATACTTGCTTATACTAAAGCAATGCTCAAAATGAAGCTCCAACCAAAATGGTTAATCATTGCTTTTATCTTGTCAGTCAACTAATCTTCTTGGCATTAAATTTTATATGAATTCGTCTCCAAGGTATCTATCCACATTCCAAGTACCTAGTCTCATAGAATTTCTAAATACTAGAAAATTTTAAACACCTTCAAGCTCGACTCTATGCAAGAAAATATATAGTCTATCAAATAAGAGTCTCATGTTCAAAGCATAAATGCACAATGAGCTTATACTTTTTTTTTAACATTTCATTTTTTCCTTTCATTCACTTTTTTATTTATTATTCATGTGCTTCTTTATATTGCACAAGGTAGTCCATGAAATTGTCTTTCGACCGACGGATCTTAGAATAGTTGTGCATAAGTCGCCATGCAAAAATTTCCTACGGATCTAATCACTTGACACACCAAGGTTCCGAATAATACACACACACACACATATATATATATTTACAACTTTGTTTTTTTTATCTTTTTCTATTTCTTTTAGCTTTAAGCTCAATATGCACTTAAGCGTTCAACAAAAAGGTAACTATTATCAAGGTTAAAGAAAAATAAAAAATGAGCATGAACAAGAATTAGTCGTCAAACTATTCTTCTACTTAGCAAAATTCTCGTTTCAAAATACCCAATACTAAGTCAATAAAAGATAAACAATAGCACTTTGAATTTTTTTAATAAGTAAATAATGCTTGAAAAATAAGTAAATACTAAGATATAAGAAAGTAAGATGCAATTTTCAACCATGCATGATTTTTTTTTGTATAAGATGCAAATCAAATATGCTAATAATAGATAAAACATAGTGATAATGCAAACATACAATGTTGATGCCTCGATATGAATCCCATCTTGCTGGATAATAGGATTGTTTCTCTTATCGTGTTGAATTGTGATTGTTTTCTTCTTCGTCATTGAGACTGTAGAGTTATGCTCGTGATGATCAAATTGTGTATAAAAATGTCACCATAAAAAGCTTACACAACACTAAAAGAAAAAGTGAAAAAAAATCTCAAAGGAATTTATATGAGATAGAATAAGAATTATGAAAAATAGTTCTCCGACAATGATGTAAAAAACTTGATGTGCAGAATGTGTAACAATAAAAATGCTAGCAAGTGCACTAGTCATATCAAGTAATAAAGTAGAGAGTAGAGTGTCGATCTCATGCTGAACTAGTTAAATTTAATCTATCGTAATAATCTACTAAGAGAAGAAAATGGTTTTGTGTTGAAAACAAAAAATTAAAGGTGCAGAAAATAAATGATAAGCAAATAAAATAAATTGGTGTTGAGCCTTGGAAATAATGGATGATTAATATAAAGATAAAATATATATGACCCTATGTAACAATTGAGTTATAATAGTGAGCAATAGTTTTGATCCTTATGATGGATTAGAAGTACCTCTTGTATTGATCTCTCGAATACGAGTAAACCATACTATATTAACTTCTAATAAAACTAACATCCATAAACAACGAGTAAGATGTATTAATATGTACTCCTACACTATTATTCACCTACAATACTGGACATAATAGCAGACCTCACGAAATTCGACACCAACAATGAGTTACCGAAAAAAATGCATTATGTATGTTTCAACTTAAGAGTAGAAGATCAATTATCAAAATAATAATAATTTATCAAAATAATAATAATTCCTGAATCTAATCACTTCTATTTTAGGTTTGTAATCTAATTTTAGAAATTAAATCACTCATCAAAAGTAATGAACTCAACATGCATAATCAAAAGAAATAAAAAATAATAATTAACTCAACTATAACAAGGTTCAAATAGTTTTTTCCTTTTAAACAAAAAATAAAATCTCTATTACAACAAAGATAAAATATGAAAAATAGGTAAAAGAGCATCCAAATAAAAGATAAAGAACTCGAAGCCTTCGGGAGCACCATTGTACAACATAAACGATGAGTTACAATGCAGCTTTCTCCTTCGGTTGAAATTCATCCTCAACAATAATGCACGGCGCATATGCCGCAAGCATAATTTTTTCTGTTTCCTATGGACTCTATTTTTAGCCTCTAGGTGTTCCAAGGATTTTCATGGAGTTTTGGTTTGATTGGAAGTCTTTCCATGTCAAAATAAGATAAATTAGGATTAAACTCTTGTTGGACTTTAAAACCATGTAAAACTTCTTCAAATCTAAATAAATATGTTTCCATATGATCCCGGAGACTTATAATAAATTTGAAATTGATATGCAATTGAAATTTCTAAGATAAATTGAAAAATATCGAAATCCAGCTTCGTAACGGTCTAAATATGACTTTTCACAGCCCACAACATGAATTTCATGGCCTTCACAATGTCCAAATCAATGTAGAAGTTGTGTTTTCACGACTCGTAACAGGTCACTGTTCGTTACTTGGAGAAGTTTTTAACACAAAACGGGCTTAACAGTCACGACCCTACTATTATGGTCGTTTTATGTCTATCATGTCCGATTATATTTGATTTTCAACTTTGACAACTTTCACTAATTTGGGTAGATTTTCATTTTTATAAAATTAAATCAAATAAGAATATAAATGATGCATGCTATATAAAAATGAATCAAAATAAGATTAAATGCAAGGTGAATTAAATGTTATATTTTGCATACATCAGGCACCAATGTCATACCATGCTTTCGTACCATGCACAAAGGTTGTACCTTGTCAATCAAGGATACAATGGTCGCGACTTGCACTTGGAAAGTCATAGGTTGTGCCATCGTTCATGTGCCACTGTGATATACACACATACTTGTATTGTACAAATCATACATATCTTGCACAAATCAAATCATTTCATGGCAATTGCATTTGAGTCACATGACTTGCTAATAAGCTTGTTGTCAGTGCATCAACGACTGAGTTCGCCTTACCAAGATGGTAATTGATGAAGAACTAGTAGTCCGTAAAAAATTCTATCCATTTACGCTACCTCATATTTAGATCCCCCTATGAGAAATATTTTAGAATTTTGTGATTAGTAAACACCTCAAACTCCTCCGCTTTCAAATAGTGTATCCGTATCTTTAAGCAAAGACCGCTACTACTAACTCTAGGTTTTATGTCATGTAGTTCATCTCTTGCTTCTTGAGATATCTTGAAGCATATGAAATCATCTCCCCCTGTCGCATCGGTACATCATTGAGTATTCGTTCAGTGGTCACTCAAGTTTTTAGCGCCGGAAAGTTATCTTTACATTTCTACGACTAGATGACTTTTCACCTTTCTTTGCGAGACGTCCTTTATGAATGCCTATAGTACTTAGACAATCCGATGAAGTTATGAATCTCAGTTGGATTCTTCGACGATCTAGTTTGTCACTGCCTCCACCTTAGCTATGTTCATAGAAATACTGTGCTTGAAGACGATATGACAAAGAAATATACTTTAATTCAGTTAGAACTCTCACTTCAATAACTTTTCAGTTAGAACTCTCACTTCAATAACTTTGCATAAATTTTATGAAAGCTCAATGTCTTCCATATGATTTTCAGATGTTCTCTAGGCTCTTTTAATAGACTAATATATCATCAATAAAGACACTAACGAACTAGTCTAAATGTGGCTTGAAGGGCATCACTAGGAACTTCTAATACCTATACCTTGACTGAAAGTTGTCTTTAGAATGTCTTCCTCAGCAATTCTAAGCTGTTGGTAGCCACTGCACATATCTATCTTTGAGAATGTTAGGGCCTTAGCTAATTGATCGAAGAAGTCATTGATGCATGGAAGTGGGTACTTATTTTTCATTATGACTTTGTTAGGTATTTTGTAGTCTATGCATAATCAGAGTCCTTCACGAAGAGCACTGATGCACTCCACGGTGACCTAATAAACTCCTCCAGAAGCTTAGTGATCTATTTCTTGAGTTCTTGCATTTCTACTAGTGTCATTTCATATGGAGTCTTTGAGATGGGAGTGGTGTTCGGATGTAACTCGATGCAAAAATTTATCTCCCATTGCGGTGGTAATTCAGCGACATCTTCTAGAAACATTTCTGGAAAGTCTTTAACTATGTCCAAAAAATTTACATCTTCAAGTGGCAGTCCCGCAAGGGGTTGTCTCACCTTTTTTTATTATTTTTATACTTTTAAGCGATGTCAAGAAGAGTAGAACACGAGGGAGACAGAAAATATGCAGGTTGTGTCCACGTGGATTGGGCAATCAACAAATGATCCATCGCAAGTCAAAGGGATCTTAGGTGAAATAAATTAATAGTAGGAGGACAATCTCGATATAAATTAAAGTTTCAGAATTGAGATGGAAAAAAAGGTTCAAGTTCAAGGGTACAAAATTTACCTAAAAATAGGTTCACCCAAAGCATACGTTAATCTCCAATGAAATTAGCTAGGGATTTTTCCTTCCTCTTCTAACTCTTCATATTGCCTCTCCAAACAAAGAAAACCTGGAACCTCAACTCACCTCTGTGCATCGCATCATCGACCGTTGCGTATGTTCCTCAACTAAGTTCTCTGTCCATCTAAAGAATTGGATGGAGCATGGCGGCGAAGGATTGATAATTGCTCGCGATGTGGCGGCGATAGGGATTCAATTGGCGAGCAGGGGGAGAAAAGGATGCCCATGCACACTGCATCGCTGCTCGTTGCGTGTGTTCCTCAATTGAATTCTCAGACTGACTAGAGGATTGGGCGAAGCATGGTGGTGAAGGATCAATCATTGAAGATCGCTCGCGATGTGGTGGTGGTAGGGATTCACCGGGACACCACATGAATTGTCTCTGGAAGACAAGGCATTGATGGCCCTCGCTGTAGAGGATTGTTTCATGCATTGCCACAGTCATAGCCGTGATGGTCAGTGACGTTGATCTCCTAGTGGCACTTTCAAAGAAGATCTGACAGTGCACGTAGTGATGGCGGCAAGTGAGGAAAATGCGATGTGATACTAACTTGCTCAATTAACTCAATGAATCATGAGGGAGGGGAGTACAAAGCTTCTTCGTTCTGACGGGCGTTCGATGCAATCATCGTGGTTGGTCTCAGTCTCCTGTGGACAAGGGAGGACGACACGATGTGCATGTGTATCCTTTTCGCCGGTGATTCAAAAAGGGACAGCTTAGGCTCGAGCGCGTCCAATGACGTAGGTGAGGAGAAGAAGAAGGCCGTTGAGGTTGCTGTCGAGCATCACCGACAAAGAGGGGGGACGGGGCCCCCTCCCCCCTCTTCCTCCGTAGCAGCCACCTCTGCCGGTCATGTGTCCTCCATCACTACAGCCACCTCTGCCGGTCATGTGTCCTCCATCACTACAGCCACCTCCCCCACCAAAGCCAACCCTCACCCCGTGCCCTCTGCCACTGTCGACTCCCAAGATGTTGAGCGGCGCATGTCCCATCGACATGCTCAAACTGAGCGCTTGCATCGACCTACTTGGTGGCTTCGTGCGCGCGATCATTGGATAGGAAGCCGAGTTGACCACCATGAGAGCGCTTGAGAGGGGGCAGCGTCCGGAGGGAGAGGGGGAGGGAGCGATGCCCCCTCTTTTTTATTTTTGTGTTCATTATTATATTATTATTTTAATAGCATTTATTATTTTTATTTATTATATTAAGATGTTAGAAAGGGGTATTTGCCACATCAATCAATGACACACATTGAGGAGAGAGAAATCTGATGTGTGATGGCCACGTAGGCAAGCAATCGAGAAACCACCTATACCTAGTCGAAAAGGGCGCTAGTGAAATAAGTTAATAGTAGGAGGGCAGTCTATGTACAAAATAAAATTGGAGGACATATTTGAGAAAGAAAATAAGGATGGAGGGTATTTATTGAAATTTAGCAATTAAGAATTTGCATGATAATTAGATATTTGTGAGAAGGATGGGTGACGCCCCCTACGCGTTATCGACGAGCATGGGGGTGTCGCCCCTCTCTCCGGCCGCCGGCGAGTGAGTGCCAACAAGGCCGTGGGAGGGAGAGAGGGCGACATCCTTTTTAAAAAAAATATTTTTATAAACTACTATAATATTATATTATTTTTTATTATTTAATATTTATTTTATTTTTTAATGGCTTTTCATGTAAGTAAAATGATCAAAAAATTGCCTATACAAAAGAGTAGTTGACGAAACATGCTAATAATTTGAGGCAATATGATTGAGAATAGAATTGGGAAATAAGGTAAAGAATTTACTCAAATTTACCCACTAAGAATGTTGATCTATATATTCCTCTCTTCACCTAAATGACTGGACTGGCTCATGCTTAACCTGCAGCCTAAAGTATCATGACGAAGGCAGTTGAACTTGTCCACAATCTTTGGAACTGCATTGATGGTTTGGAACCTATCTTCGCCGATGGGTCACCACTGCCATCCTCGAAGATTAATTTATATCATCAAGATAGAGGGTTTGCCCTTGCACCGCGACGGTCTTCATCAATCCACTGAATCATTTCGGATTGCATCTGGACGGCTCCACAGGAGGATAAAATGAAAGAAGATGCTTGCGGTTGATCTCTTGTGGATATGCTGCCAATGGCCGGTGCAGGATCATAGCCAGAAATGAGGAAGGAAGGACATTGGATGGGAGGTCTGATATCACCTTAAGTTAATTGCAGAAGCAGAACTGCAGGCAAATGATCTCAGGCTCACCTTTTCGAAAAGCAAATGCTTCAGGTACACGAATAGAGAATCAGACTCAGCCATGGCAATTAATACCCATTCACCGGAAAGAAATAAGAAACTTTGAATATATAATTTATGTGACGTCTTGAGACTTACGTGACTTTCATGTGCTCAGAGTGGTCTCGAAGCACCTGAAGCACTATTCTATATGAAATAATTTTTGTAAAAATATAAACTATAAAATGTGAAATTAATAATAACAATATCTAAAAATTCATAATATCAAAGAATTAGAAATGTCCATGATTCTATTATACTAAGGAAAAATAAAAGCTAATCAATAATCTAGTAGGACATAATCATGTACAACAACTCTCTGCATCACCATCTTCTATCATCTCACCTGCATGAATCCCGATGCAAGAGAAAACCCATGAGTATAAAAATACTCAGTACATGTGATTTAACCATAACAATAAGCGATAATCAATAGTGCTAAAAAATCAATAATCAATAAGGAACAATAAATAATAGAGCACTGAATAGAACAATATAAGGAGAGTTCAATAATCAATAAGTCAATATAGCCATAAATCAATAATGAGAATCAAGGAGAAAGTCAAAAGATCAATCAATATGAACAATTATCAATAATTAGTATGCCTGCTATGGCACTATCCAATTTAACCAATTAAGTTCAATCATCCATATCAATGGTCATCGGACAATTACAATTTTCATACAATTCAATGAGCGGAAGCAATGTCAGTCAACGTCAAAATTCGAATGATCATGATTCAATTCAATTCAATTTCCATTCAATTCGATTCAATTCAATTCAATTCAATTTTTGAAGTTATCCAATTCAATAGGGAGCACTCAGTCAATTAAGGGTATTCCACGTCTCTTTTATGTAGGCTAATGAGGAATCAAGTCACGGCAAGCCGCCCTCCAATAATAGCGCTAAACAATAGTTTCATAATGGCAGGGGACCATGGCTATCATAGGACAGTCATAGCTTCCTTAAAGGATGCCCCATACAATATCCGTATTAATAACAATGTGGCACAGGGGGCTTAGAGACAATCAGAAAATATGAAGACCCAGCAGTTTTCATCTTTTATCTTATTTATCTAATGGATCTATCTTTAATAATTTAATTTAGGTTAAACAAAGACACAATAAAAAAAATCACTAGATCAATACTATAATGGATAACAGGATCTCAATAACAATAATCTCAAATCAAATATGATAGTTATGATGAGGTCATATCTATTAACAATATGATCATGGATGATAAAAAATAATTAACTATAGTAACTATTCAATTATCCATAAAATATCCAAAATTACATTTTCTGTCCCCTCGAAGCCGGCCCGCGTCGGGTGAAACCCAGGCCGCGTCAATCTTGAACTCGTTTAGAATCAATCTTGGCCCTCCATCATTAATTAATCATCCCATAATTATTTAGATTTGATTAAATCTAAATTTACTTACTAATCCATATTTATCTACATCACAATTCTATCTTTATTCAAATTCCATCTCATCTTTCCAACTTATCCCATAATTTCCATCAGTTTCATAATTAAATAATTCCAGAATATTAAATAATAATTTTTTAGATATTGAATCGAGGTCATCACAATTTAAAACGTGATCCCTTAAGTTGTCATGATTCTTGAGAAGACAAGAGAATTTGTAAGATACCAATATTTTGCCCATACTTACCATTGTACTTTTCTGCCGCAAAACTGGATTGAGCAAACTATCCAGACATGAACAATGTACATTTTCATCTGGGCTATATGAGGGAATATCATTTAGTGGATGGTATATTTATACTTCGCTTAATTTTAAATGAATTATATTCTTTATAGCACGTCTATCTATTTTTTTTCAAGGTTTAGATATAGCTCAGGTATATTTAATGGCCATATGAAAAAAATAAACCTACCTCCAACAAATTGAAAAATTTATTCCTTTTCTGAACAAACCGCGACTTTATACAAATCGAATGCAAATAAGTTTCAAATCATTCTGCATCCATTCTTTAAAAGAAACTTATAAAAAATTGTTTTGAAGCACTTGTTTTTTCCCCTTCCATTTCACGGGGATTTTAATAGTTTGATAAATACAAGCTTATAAAGCATTGTTTAGAATGCAAAAAATGTTTTTTCCATCTAAAATGGAGCGGTGAATTAAATCGTCAACTATATGTTAAATACATCCAAATCAACTGTGTGCCAATGATAGCTTGGCAAAGTTCTACCGATGTTAAGTTGAAAAGTTTTTGCCTATTTCCTGTACTTGTCATTTGACACAAAAGACTCAAAATTGGGTAATATGGTAAAACTTGTACCGGACATCGATGCGGATAAATCTTTCACATTTAGGCCGGATCCAATGGTCGGACTGTTTTAGAATAAAATAGTATGAAAATATAAATTAACAATAGTTAATATATTAATTTGTCATAGTGCAATAATAGGATTAGAAAGATTTAATTATAACCAATAAACTCAGTGTGAGTAAGTTTTTTAAATTTTAATATACTAAATTATAAATTTATATTTCTTAAATTTAACTACTAATATTAATGTAAACTAGGAATAAAGTAAAATATCTACTATTTTAATCTTAATCAGTGACTCAATTTATTTTACATTTAACTTTTGACTGTTAAGGAAAATTTTCTTAAATAAATCATTGAAGAGTTATAATAATCTTTCTATAATAAAATTTAAACACAACGATGATTCCATAAATAAGTATGATGTAGTGATTTCTACACAAATTAAAGTTCGACCAAGGGTTCAATCCTAATTGCCCACATTTTTTCACAACTTATTATATTGAAAAGTAAAAAAAAAAATTGAATCGGCTCTAGTTGGTTGGACCCCCTGGGTTGGACGGTTTACATTGGTCTTAACCGAATATGGCTAGGCCAAAATGGTCCAATAAAGAGGTCGGGTTTGATTAAAACCGTTAACTAATTTAATGTCTGGATCACAGTTCGACCGACCGACCGACCGGTCCGCTCCGAATTTTGTAACAATGAGAATTGCATGACCGAAATGACTAAGCCCATGGGCCCATGGTACGGAAAAAGCATAATCAAATCCAGAACCCAAAATTTCAATTCAAGTTCAATGCAACAACGTTTACCAACTAATGGCCGTGTTTGGCATTTGGAGTGACAAAGTTAGTTCAGCTAGGGGTTAATTTCTTAAACCTCTCCTTAACCATAGGGATTTTTTGCACCCCTAATATGTGGACTTATCGTAATGCCACCCTAAGATATGTGAACTTATCATATGGGAGCCCCCGATACACGGCTGGGTTAAAATCAACTAGGACGGTTCCCTGATTGCAAGGGAGGAATCGGGGGGCGCTGGCTTTATAATCAGATCGCCTAATGGATCTCTTATTTGTGCAGGGGCGCTGAGGAGGCTATCTTCCTCCGTTCTCGAGCTTGAGGCTTGGGGCCTTTACGTTGGCATCCTCCAGGCGTGGAATCACGGCTTATCCAGGCTCCAATTAGAATCTGACTCTGAGGTTTTAGTTCAGCTCATTCTCAAGCAAGGCAAGCCCCCCTGGCGTATCCACAATGTTCTCTTGGAAATTCAAAACCTTTTGGCAGAATGTGTGGAATGAAAGCTAGCACATGTCTATCGGGAGGCAAACCAGTCGGCAGATTTTTTGGCAAATTTTGGTCGTTCAATCCTTAACGACGTTTTTTGGGATCATCCCCACCCCCCTCAGGGGCTCTCCCTTTTGATGTATCAAGACATTAATATGCATTTTAATAGATAAGCTCGTTTCGTTTAAAAAAAAATGTCGTGATTTTCATTTTAGTCCATCCGTCTACTTCTGTTATTTTTTCATTTTTTTTATTTTTCTACTTATTAAAAGATTAAACTACCCTTCTCCCATATCCTAGGACTTCTATTCGAAGTTTCGACAACACCTTTGGGTCTGGATGGGACAATATCATTGTGCTCGTTGACGAAGATGATGCACATTTTATACTCATCCATTCATAGTTCAGATAAAGTGACGTCATTGTATTTGTCGAAAAAGATAATGCACTTTTGACTACTTGTCCATCCAAAAGAGTAGACGTTCCGAGTTTTCATCGATCCATGAAAATTCTTGTGAAGATACTCCGCTTGAGGGCAAACAAATTGATGTTGGAGAGCTCATGAAGAGTTTCTAACTTCACCTCCATCTCCATTTGAAAGAACGACATCGACTTTCGAACTTTGGATTTCGATTTTTGGAGGCTACTTCGATTGCTCAAGGCGTTAACTGAAAGAAGTAACGGGCCTTCTTTCAATTGGCAGGGGAAAACTTGACAGCAACATGTCAAGGGTTCACCAAATTCCTAACACTCGGACCATTTGCCAGATTGGACATTGGAGTTGAAGCATTGATTCGAGTTGGCATATAGCAGGCTCATCCGAACTCTCGATGAGTGACATTGCACTGCTTGGGGGAGGACACTTGATGATGCAAATTAAGTTGATAGCTTATCCCCAAGTATTTGCAAGAGATCAATGCTTTGCCCCATTTGTGAAAGTCATCTTGATGGGTATGCTGGACTGGTGGCACGAAAGATACTTGTGAATGATGTTCGGCAAACAGACATTGAAGCTTGATGCTTGATATTCAGTCAACTTCTTTCGTGAAATAGTTGCGCGCATCACGTGCATGGCTGGCATGTGATGCGACATCACAAAATGCTGAGCAACGTCATATTGTCATGGTTGGACATGACGATAGTTCATTAATGTGACATAGGTACCTCGAGTTACATGACTGGGCATGTGTAATGCGACCTCATGGTTTGAGTGACGCAAGGCCATCATGGTTGGGCATTAGGACACTCTTTCTTGATGCAGCGTGGCACTTCAAGACTCTTGACTATCCATGTGGAATGACGATTTGCTCGAGTGAACAAAGCATAACCATCCCGGTTTGGCGGGGCGATCGATCCGTCATCTAGTGCATGACGGGCATTACTTAACATGACACATATGTGTGAGGACATTGATGCAGGGCACGACTCGACATGTGGTGACGAAGCTTGCCCACTACTAGAAAAACGCGGATTACCGATGGTCCGAACCGTCGGTAATCAGCCCAAAAACCGTCGATAACGCAATTACCGTCGGTTTTTCAGTTGCAACCGCCGGAAAAAGCCTGCGGTCCGAGCCGTCGAAATTTTCGACGGTTGCAACCGCCGGAAAAGGCCGACGGTCCGAGCCGTCGCAACTTTTCGACGGTCCCAACTGTCGAAACTTTAGACGAGCGTCGCAAGCGTCGATCTTTTGACGCTCGCGACCGTCGCAAATAATTTTTTAAATATAAAAATAATTAGCGGCCGGATCCGGCGCCAGGCGGCCGGATCCGCCGCTAGGAGGCCGGATCCGGCGCCAGGCGGTCGGATCCGGCGCCAGGAGGCCGGATCCGACCCGCCTGGCGGCCGATCCGGCGCCAGGCGGGTGGGCTTGGCGGCCGATCCGGCGCCAGGCGGGCGGGCTTGGCGGCCGATCCGGCACCAGGCGGCCGGATCCGGGCGCTGGAGGCCGGAACCGGCCCGCCTGGCGGCCGATCCGGGCGCTGGAGGCCGGAACCGGCCCGCCTGGCGGCCGATCCGGCCGCTGGAGGCCGGATCCAGCAGCCTGGCGGCCGGATCCGAACGGCCACGGCCGGATCCGGCCGACAGCAGAGAGAGAGATGCCGGCGCGGAGCGAGAGAGAGAGAGGGTCGCCGGTGCGGGAGAGGGTCGCCGGCGTCCGACGTGGGAGGGTCGCCGGCGTCCGGCACGCGGGAGAGGCCGATCCGGTGCTCGCGGCCGGGAGAGGGAGAGAGGAGAGGAGGGAGAGAGAGGGGTGGAGGGAGGAGGGAGAGAGAAGAGGGAGGAGGGAAAATATATAAAGAAAAAAAGTGGAAAGAAAGAGGGAAAAGGGAAAAAAAAGTGGGATAATGAAATTTTAATTACCGACGGCTTCGGCCATCGAAAACGTAAATAATAAATATTTTTATTTTATTTAGTTATATATAATATTTATTTTTTATTTTATCGACGGTTTGAACCGTTGGTAATCTTTACCGACGGTCAAAACCGTTGGTAATTGCGACGGTTTGGACCGTCGCTTGTTATATTAATAAAATACTCTTATATATGATATTATTATTTATTTAATAATATCGGTTTGGAAATTTAATTTTTTTATTTCCGACGGTCGTAACCGTCGGAAAAGTCGTCGGAAATTACGACGGATGGATATCCGTCGAAAATATCGACGTTCCTAATCGTCGAAAAATTAAATAATAATACAAATTATTTCCGACGGTCATAACCGTCGAAAACGGAACCGTTGAAAAATCCGTTGCAAATTGCGACGGATTTAGAACAGTCAAAAATTATCCGTCGAAAAATCACGATTTTCTTGTAGTGGCCAAGCATTCATCATTGGCATTCATGATTAGGGACCATGACACCAGTGCACCTAGGTATAGTGGGAGTTTGTGAGCGGAAGCACTTTTTTCACATCAGGGCATGTTGCGACAATAGGAGCGGGTCATTGTTGCATAGGTACGAGCAAGATGAAATGCTCTGATACCACTTGTATCACGTAGGGCCATTCTCGAACACAAGACCACGTGCGACAACTAAGCGAAGGGACACCTAGACAAGCTTATTTGAGTAAGCAACAAAATTGTTATGTTCAAGACGATTATACCGAGAGCCGGTCTTATATATTTTCAAACACGGACATGACAAGAGTGTTCAACAAGACGTCATGAGATTGTGAGATTAGTGCGTTGAGGCACTAATGCAAGCGCTTAATATTCGAAGGGACATTTGAGAAACCACGGGGCACCGATGTGGATTGTCACCCCACACTCAAGTCTAGATAGTAGAATTAGGAAAGGTTGCTTATAAACATAGAATATATATGAGCCTAGGAAGACATTAGTGGACCCCTCCCTAATGTACCGCAGGTAAGAGAGTTTCGATACCACTATTGGATTTGGCGATATGGCCAAGTGGAGTGAAAATCTAAAAGACTAATGCTCTATGGGTAATAGACCATTCATAAGGGTGACCTTACATAATTATGCCACAAGAGCAGATAATTTGATGCTCCGTAATATTACGCAATGCAGGATGGCTACATATGTCTTTGGGACGACACTAAGCGGTCGAAAGCTTAAGTTGAATGACATTGGTGTCGCGAGACTTTGCGCATCGTGTCACAGGAAAACGTCCCGTGACACGCGCTCACCTCGATGCCTCACCGCACGATCGCCTCGCTGCCTCGCCTAAACAACATCACTATGCCTCATCATCGCGATTTGAACTGTCCCTAAATCGTGATTTCGCTACAGTGAACCATGTGGCTGGACCGTGCATTTTTAATCTACCGTATATTTAACATTGGACGATCACGGATGTAGGGAGAACGTGGGTAGCATTCCCATTTAATCTTAAAATTAAATTAACTCGTATTACATGTTAGTCTTATGTCAATTAATTGTCAACCTGAGGTTGATATTATAAAGGCATCTTAAAATTGAAAGTTTATAACTAAAAAGATCTAATTGGTGATGAGGACTCAATTCCAACTATTAACTTTTTGTTTCGAAACTATTTTGTTAAAAATTCCAACTATTTTGCTTGGCCTAGAAAAAAAGGAAACTAAAAAAATCTGTTGCATCTTCTCACACTCAATCGATATTTTAGATGAAACGAATGAATGGTTCTCCTCCTCAGCCCAACAGCATCAAGGACATCTTCTGTTGAAATTGAAAGCCAAGCTGTGAGCCATCAACAACACCACCAACAACAAGAATTGGAGGAGTCGAACATCCTAAACTAATGTCTGACCGACCAGTAAAGACTATATCAATTAATGGTTCCTGCACAGAGCACAAGAGTCATAAAGAAAATCTAAGGTTATAATAATTAAGTTATTTTATTATAAATAGTTGATATTTTTTATTATAATATATATATGGTTAAAGAAAAAAATATGGTTAAAAAAGTTGAAAATGTATTTGCGAAGGTCTTTGTTTTCTGTGGCCCAAGTTTTACACTCCTCGTCTTCTTCCTTGGGCAGATGTCTCGAAGTCCATTCGCAGCAGCCTCTCGGAGGGTGATGTGGAGGGAAACGGACAACATTGATGTCTTCGCCAGCAAATATATCTTCGCCTACGGTGGCATCGCCTCCGACAACATGGACGACGACCGTAGCATGCATGCAGGAGGATTAGCGACCTGGCCGGAAGCGGCATCTCCAGAAGCAGGCCTTCACTACAACAAGATAGCGAATACTCTCGGGTCTTCAATGTGATATCTCATCCTCTGCCTTTGCTCTTACATCTCGCACGGCTCTTTTAAGTTTTACCCCCTTCAACCCTCTTCCCATGTCTTTGTGAATTACGAGGGCAAAAATTAGTTTACATGTAATTCTTTTTTTTAGCCAACCCCGAGAGTGATTCAACCTGTGCAGCGCTAATTATACTATTCACAAATGAGAGGTTGGTCCACCAAAGAGTTCAAATCCTTAGTCGCATATGACAAATGAAGCTTTAAACAAAAATTTTCTACGTTAACAAAAACTCAAACTCAAACATTACACAAAGAGGAGTGATGTATTATTCTACCCCAATTTCTATACTCCAACTCGCCTAGTAGTTTAGTGAAACATTTTCATTAGGTCCTAAATATCTGAAAAATCATACTCTCCAGAAATAATTCCTTTTTTTTTATCTTCCTCGATTGACTCATCTTAACTCTCGTCTCCACTATTTAAGACAAAGTTCATTATAACTATTAAACATTCACTTATTGTAACACCTAAAAAATCATAATTGAAAAGATGGGACCATCAATCTTCAACTATCAGAAGAGGAAAAATAAATCAAACTTGATTTCTCTTTGTTTCTTAGTTATGAACCGTTTTCACATTCATATTATTTTAGAATCGTGAAACACAATTCTAAACTTTTCTATTTTTTTTATTTCCATTTTTTCTTCCATTCTTCATTTTATTTTCATGTCATTCACAGCCTTTTTATCTTCATTGTTACATTTGACTTCTGCCTTGTTGTGGGCGGCGATAAAGACTCGAGAAAAGACACTAGAAGCGCTGAGGATTAGGAGAAAATAAGAAGGATAACTGAACAATCACCACTGGTTGGAGGATGATGAAATGTTAAAAATGTGTGTTTAACGGAGTCTATATATGTCATGAAGTTTGATTTCTAAGGATAGCAATACGTCTTGGACCTCTTAGTTAACTAATATTCATGCTAGTTCTTGCAGGACAAGTGTTTGTAAACTTTAAGCTTGCCATGGTCGATAAGTTAATTGGACTTTAAGGTTCACTTTTATAAAGTAAGAGCATGTTGAAACCTTTGCTTATTAATACAAAAATTTTCTTTCACACGCTTAGTTAGAAGTGTGTTTAAGTTTCATTTTCTTATTGTTAGCCTCTGTCCTTAATGAAAATGTTGTTTATAATGACTTTGTATAAAGTTAACATGTTTAGAACCCTAAGAATGATGTTCCATCATGTTTTTCTAATAAATGGCGCTCAACATATGCCTTAATGGATCTCTGTTTAACATGGTATTGAGAATAGAGTTAATGTTAACTTATATGATTAGTAAAGTGACTTAGTTTAAAATATATCAAAACATAACTTGTGAGCATTTGAAAGCATAGAACCTAAAGTTTGATTTGATGATTAAGTAGTTAAAAGTGTTTTCTATACTATGCCTATGTGTTAGGAAATATTCAGTTATGTGTTGGATGCTTATGTAGTCAAAATGGAATGAAAATTATAACCTTCGCAATCACCTACAACTCTTGTAAAAAGTTAGGACAACCGATATTGAAGGTTTAGACATCCGAACCCCTTAGACTGAATATTCGAAAGGTTGAACATTACGAACTTTAAAGATCAGACAAACA
The DNA here is from genome assembly GCA_030549335.1 of Pontederia crassipes. NCBI lineage: Eukaryota > Viridiplantae > Streptophyta > Magnoliopsida > Commelinales > Pontederiaceae > Pontederia > Pontederia crassipes. Next base: position 24,520,429 of record CM060187.1, read on the forward strand.
CGTTGGATTGAAAATTCGAACACTTGTGAATCTAAAATGTTTGAATGATCAACCAGAATGTTCAAATATCAAAAATGTCAAAATTTGGTTTTTTTTTTCTAGTCACCCATGATCGGATTTAACAAATTTAGATGTCCGCACCAAACACCATTTGATATCTAAATGATCTTTCAATAGTTCGGACATCCAAAAGTTTGATAGAAAACATATACTTTTGATTTAAAATTCCAAAACAAACCAACTCCAACTCCTTTCGGTCTTCAACTTATTCAACTAATTTATGATACTTTGTAGAAATTTTTCTTGCTCCCGTATGACTTGATTGAGTCTATTGTATGAAATGACACTCCGAAGGGAGTGACTCAACATTCTCTAAGGGAGGACACATGTTGTGGCATTGTTCCTTTAGTAACATACCAATGGAGAGTTCTTCCAAGAAAGATGAAGAATGAATAATGAAAAAAATGTTTAAAGAAGAAGATGAAAGATTAAACATGACGATGATGATGATGAACAAAACATTATGTCGTAAATATGATGAATAATGAATAATGATGAATTAATATTTTTTTCAAAACAAAAGATGATTAATTATAATTAAATTAAGATGTGTCCTTTATTACGATTAAATTATCACTCTTTCATCACATGTATATGATTGTCCCATGATGGACTTTGAAAGCTTATGTAGCATGTCATTATTATGCTTCATTTCTCATTATACATTTCTTATATGAACATGATGGTCAAACTTTTTTTGTTATATAAATGCTTATGCTCAATAAATGATTTACTTATGATGTTATCACATTAAACTTTATGCTTACGAGAGTCACTTGTGTATTTATCTATGCAAGTATTCAATTTACTGCATGGTCGGTTGACAATGTGCACGGTGACGTAAGCTTTGAATGCTACATGTGTATTGTGTACGTGAGATATTGATGCATGCTCATGCCATTAGACTTTCTAATTTTTGCATTATTAGGTATCAATTATTTCAACTTCTACACCTATGTTTGACGTGTATGATGTTGCAACTAAGATAAATTTATTAGCAGGTGCACTAGTTGCTCAAATAATATAATAAATGAGAGTAAAGAGTATCGAATCCATAAAAAATATTATTAATTAATTATCTACTCTTATAAATTAACCAGAGAGGAAAATAAGTTTTGAAAATAGGTTCTCAAATTATAAAATGAATATTGAAAATTAGAAAATAATACAATACAGTGAGATGATGTTGAAGTTAGGTTTTAGGATAAAATAAATAAGATATAAATATATGAAATTGAAGAGATGGAATTAGTTTCTCAAGATGGATTAGAATCTCCCTAAAATATTAATGTGACAAGATTAAAATTATAGTCTCCACAAACTAGCATACATCACTACACGTATGGCGTCTCTAAATCGATGCTAAATCTTGGCTAAAAGAATTAGCCACTCATTAGCGTTGACACAGTGTCGCAACATTGGGACGCCTGGATTCGGTAATGGAGCCAAGCGTGTGGGAGATGCTAGTAGCATCATATGTCGACGTTATGATGACGCGAAAAGTTTTGTTGTGAAGTGCTCATGTGTGTCTCTAATCCGGCGCTAAAGAGGCACTGATGTTGTCTACGCTAACATGATGCCAATTAGACGCTAAACTATGACAATAGTCCAACGCTAATACGATGCTAAAATAATCACTACCTTGCCGTCGCCGCATGCGCTACTTTGATGCTAATGCGTCGCCAAAAGTGGCAATGCCTTTGTGGCGCTACTGTGACTCTACTGTGGCACTAATCTTGTGATGCCAATGTGACGTCAATGTGACGCTAATGTGGCGTTATATACGATATGTTCATCAAATGAACATATGATCGTTACAAAGGATCTTTAAAGAGGACCATTTCACATTCACAAATGTTGACAAAAGACATCAAATTTCACATTTTTCATTACATAAATGATTGCATGATTACGTCATATGTTCACATTTTCATTACATCATCACAAAGGATGACATATGGCCGCTCCCGCCTCCATCCGTTGTGGCGCCAAAGGAAGCATCCGACAGTAGGAGGAGGAGGATGAGGATGAGGACGGGGTGTCTGGGGAGGAGGAGGAGGACGAGGATGAGGACAAAGCGTCTAGGCAAGAGGAGGAGGATGATGAGGATGGGGCGTCCGGGCAGCAAGAGGAGGAGGAGGAGGAGAAAGCATCCGGCAGTAGGAGGAGGAGGAAGAGGGGTGTCCAACAATAGGAGGAGGAGGAGGGGGGCGTCCGGGCAGCAACAGGCACCAATTAATTCAATTATGATAGATAATTATTTATAAAATATGTTAAATAGTGCCGCCCATTAGCGACTCCAAGGTTGCGACGCTAAAGTGAAATTTAGCATCGCATTAGCGTCGACACATTGCGACGCTAAACTAGCATCACGACTCCGCGACGCTATTCTGACACTATCATGGAGTAGCGATGGTAATGGCGACACTATTGTGAAGGTAATGTGTCGCACATATTTGCGATGCTAATGTGTGGCAAAGGTGGAGGTGGCGCTAAAGTAGATTTATCTATGTATGTATGTCTGTATATATATTTATGTATGTATACGGACATGTATGTATGTATGTGTATGTATGTATATGTATATATATGGATATGTATGTATGTATATGCATGGTTATCAAAATCGTGATCTTGATCGTAATCGCACGATCTTATGATCCTACCTAGGATCTACGATCTCGATCTCAACTTTGAAATCATTTTTGTATGATCGATAGGATCATAATAACAAGATCATAGGATCTTACGATTTTATTGATCCTACCAATCCATTTTTTCTCAATTTTTGATTTTTTTTTAATTTCACCAAGTGCAAACATGACTTTTGGATAAAAAAGTTTAAGAAAAAGATTATTGGTTATAAATTATAATTAAAATTGTAAAAGTATTTTCTACACAAAATAATTATATTATAAATGTATATTAAAATTTATTATATAATTCTACTCTATATTCATCATATTATTCCCATTTATGTCAATCTATATTAAATTACTATTATATAAAGTATATATATTATATATGAATTTATAGGAAGTCTTAAAAAATATTACTCAAGTTAACATTATTTATAATTTAAACCATTACCAAATTATTTAAAAATATTATTTTACATAATTATATATATTAAACTATTTTTTTAACATATAGATAGAATCTTACGATCTTCGATCTGATCTTACGATCTTCGATCTTACGAACACTTTCGATTTTACATAAGATCTCGATCTTGACTACCTTGTGTATATGTATATATATGTATGTATATGGATATGTATGTATACGTATATGTATATCGACAAAATGAGGTCATTCTAAGAAGTTCCAAGAGGTCCAATTTTCAAGAAAAGTAATTTTAAATAGTATTTCAGGCGCATGAAGCATAATAGACCATTTGAATACTCTTTTTAAGTTTGAATACAAAAAAAAATCTAAGAAAATCAAAATTTCTCAGAAAAATTGAAAACTTTATGTCCACTAAATGGGGCTATTCCAAGCGCTTTCGAAAGGTCTGATTTTTTAGAACGCACATTTTTAGATTTCTTAGATGGGTCAAAAATTTTGAGAAATTTTATAATTAAGAAAAATAGATATTTTGAGAATCAGAGGAAATGAAGAAGACGTGAAACATAAAATTTTTGCGCCACCCCATCTTCCCGAGCCTTTCGAAACACTTATTTTTTCGTGATAATCCGAGCGGGACCACAAGGAACTTTCTATTCCAAAACTTTGCCCATTTTATTGAATTTCTTCCGACCTCCGATCATCACAATTCTTGTGCGAATGGACAGCTCGTGTCGATCTCTACAACTTCATAATTTCGGTTCGACTGATTCCCGCAGGACTCATGTCGACAACCGTCAGAAGCCTTTTTTTACCTAAGTTCTTAACTTTGCCTTCGATCTCCTAAAATCACAAAAAAAATACTAAAAAATTTGTGTTGTCGTGGTCCATTGGAGGCACAAATTTCGTGATGATCTGACGGTCAGATCTTCAGCAATCACCATTAGAATCTCATGAAAAATGAAGAAGCATTATTCCCCCAATTTTGTAATTTGAAAATTAGGGTATAATGTATGTATAGCATGGTATATTAATTTTTTAGATTATACAATAGATAATATAGTGTAGTATGGTGTATAATATAGTATAATTTGTAGTATAATATAGTATATAGTATAGTATTGTATTGTATAGCACTACTAGAAAAACGCTGATTATCGACGGTCTGGACTGTCAGTAATCAGCCCGAAAACCGTCGGTAATGCTTCGAAAAATGCTTGTCGCAAATCGATTTTCGACGGTCGAAAAAATTTGTCGAAAATATCGACGGTCAGAACCGTCGGAAAAGTCCCGACGGTTCAAACCGTCGAAAGTTTCCGACGGTTGCAACCGCCGGAAAAGGCCGACGGTTTGAACCGTCGAAAGTTTCCGACGGTTGCAACCGCCAAAAAAAGCCGGCGGTTCGAACTGTCGAAAGTTTTCGACGGTCGTCGCAACCGTCAATCTTTCGGCGGTCGCAATCCTCGCAAAGAATTTTTTAAATATAAAAAAAATTAGCGCCCGGATCGGGCTGCGGCTAGCTCCGGCCGTGGCCAAATCCGGCTGTCCGCGGCCGATCCGGTCGATCCGACCGCCGCCTGGCGCCAGATCCGGCCGCCGGCGTCGGATCCGGGCCGCCGGTGCCGGATCCGGGCCGCCCACGCCTGATCCGGGCCGCTGGGGCCGGATCCGGCCGCCAGGCAGTCGATCTGGGCCGCCGGCGCCCGATTCGGGCCGCTGGGGCCGGATCCGACTTCCAGGCGGCCGGATCTGAACACACGGCGGTCGATCCGGCCGCTGGGGGCCGGATCCGAATGCCCACGACCGGATTCGGCCGCCAGCGATGAGATCCGACCGACAGCCTCTGGCCGGAGAGAGAAAGAGAGAGAGACACCGGCGCGGGAGAGGGTCGCCGGTGCGGGAGAGGTTCGCCGGCGCGGGAGGGTCGCCAGCGTCCGGTGCGTGAGAGGGTCACCGGCGTCCGGTGCGGGAGGGTCGCCGACGTCCGGTGCTCACGGGCCGGGAGGGGGAGAGGGAGAGGGAGAGAGAGAGAGAAGAGGAGGGAGAGAGAGAGGAGAGGAGAGGAGAGGAGGAGGAGTTATATATATGGGAAAAAGATGAGAGAAAGCGGAAAAAGAAAAAAAAAAGGTGGGATAACGAAATTTTAATTATCAATGGCTCCGGTCGTCGAAAATGTAAATATTAATTATTTTTAAAATTACCGACGGTTGTGACCATCGAAAATATATTTAGTTATATATAATGTATATTTTTTATTTTACCGACGGTTTGAACCGTCGGTAATCGTTACTGACGGTCAAAACCATCGATAATTACAACGGTTTGGGCCGTCGCTAGTTATATTAATAAAGTACTTTTCGTATGACATTATTATACATTTACCGACGGTTACGACCGTCGGAAATTGCGACGGATTTTGCGATGGATGGATATTCGTCGAAAATATCGACATTCCTAATCGTCGAAAAATTAAATAATAATATAAAAAAATACATGATTTAATTTTTTTCATTTTCGACGGTCGTAACCGTCAGAAAATCCGTCGGAAAAATTAAATAATAATATAACAAATTACATAATTTATTTTTTTTCATTTTCGACGATCGTTGCCGTCGAAAAATCCGTCGGAAATTGTGACGGATGGATATCCGTCGAAAATTGCGACGGATGGATATCCGTCGGAAATATCGACGTTCCTAATCGTCGAAATATTAAATAATAATATAAATAATTTCCGACGGTCATAACCGTCGAAAAATCCGTCGAAAATGAAATCGTCGAAAAATCCATCGCAAATTGCGACGGATTTCGAACCGTCGGAAATTGTCTGTCGAAAAATCGCAATTTTCTTGTAGTGTAGTATTCTATAATATATTCTATAATATACTATACAATATATAAATATATTGCCAAAAGAGCACAAACTAGTGTCTACTTAGCGTGGCAATCCTCGGACACTAATATAGCATCGCAAAAGTCAACGCCAATACAACACAAGACGCCAGTGCTAATATCGCCTCTTATTCTAACGACGACTTAGTGTCATAGTCGTGGTGACACTAACTAGTGTCGCAAGCGTGCAATGCCAAACAACGCTACCATCTGCTGCGTGTTTTCTAGTTTTCACGCATGATAATAGCGCCGAAATAGCATCATGATGACGCCTCTTTTAGCGTCGACATCCTTTGACAGTAATGCGACACTAAATTGACACTACAGAGAGGTAGTTAGCACCGACATTTGTCGATCCTATGACGACGCTATTGGCGTCTACTTAGCGTAGTGTTGTGTGGCGACGCGAATTAAATTATATTGATTTAATCAAAACTAAAGTGTCTAGCCTGTGTGAGCTCGCACGCCAATGAGCTCGAAAGGGGGGGCTCTTTGCAGCATTTCTTCCTCGCCGATTGCAAGGAAGAAAAGGGGGTGCCAGTAAGTTCGCCCTCCGACAAGCTCACAAGGGTGGACGACACCCCCCTATTTCTTCCTCGCCGGCTGTGAAGAAGAAAAAGGTGGGCCGACTGCCCTCCCCCCTCCTCTCTCCCCTCCGTCGTCGGAGGGGAGAGGGGAAGAGGCACCGACCCCCTTAGTCCGCTTCGGCGAAAGCTATTACTTTTTTATTTTTTATTTTGTTTTTATTTTTTATTGCATCACATCAATAATGTAAATGGGGAACTGGCTATTATCGGTCAGCAACACGAAGCGTGCGAGAAAATCAAAAGTTAAGGACATTCTAATTATAAATTGAAGTTGGGGGACCGTGCCGTGTAGTTATCACATCCAAAGTTTGGGGATGATCTAATTAATTAAATAAAAATATTAAACACAATTAAAAATTTATCAAAAGAAATTAAATAACAAAATTAGGATTCTAGAATTTCCCTTTTTTAATTAATAATTGTCCTAAAATAAAAATCTCATAAACATTGAGTTCATCATAGAAATTTCGATAGATAATAAAAATAGCATAATCGAAATAATTACATCAAGAAAATATGTCAAGGCCCTCTGATGCACACGATTGTGAGGCTCTCGAAGTAAATCAGTCGTCAATCAATTCTCTCTCCTCTTGGTCGAAGCTTGCATACTTACAACTCTTTGTTGAAGAAAACCCAAACTTTAAGGCACGATTTAAGGTGGTGGTATCTCCCTACATTTATAGGTGCAAAAAGTTGATAATGCGTATCAGGTCTTTAAAATCACATGGCCTAATTAAAACTTTCCTCTGATAAAATATCTTCTTGGTTTTAATATAGCTTTCATCTTTGTTGCACCTTCTTTCCTAGCAAATTAGATAATGCCACATCAGTCGTCAGAGGTTCTGGTCATGCTCGACTTCAACATCAACTAATTCACAGATGATAAAAGTTCAATACATCATAGTGAAGTTGTGAGCAAATGAAATTCTATCACATAATCAAATTGATGTGGGGAACTTCAATGATTGTCAACAAAACTGAGAGTACTTCATCAAGGGAAAGTAACACCCTTGAAATTGCTTGAAGGTAAAAAAATTACTTCTTGATGATTAAGTGGTCACCGACTTGATAAGTAAGAAAATCCCAATTTGTGATAACAATGAACCAACTAGAAACCACACCTTATCTAAGAGAGGATTTCAATCATTTCTATAAATCCTGCCTTGAAATGTTAACTACTTTGAAGTGCATGTCAGAATGGAAATTCATCATAAAAATCATGGCTTCTTTGTAAGAAAAATTACACCAAATGCCCTCCAACTTTGACGTTTGTTTAATGATATCCTCCAACTTCACTTTGTAACACGAATGTTGTCCATCTTTGAACTCGTTTCACCCGATGCCCTCCTTACCTGCGATCGGTCGACTCCCGATCGCCCCGTCCGTGTCACATCTACGTGGCAATTTCATCTCTCCTCCACGTAAGAAGCCATATGATGTGGCATGATTAAATAATAATAAAACATAATATAATAAGTAAAAAAAATGGAGAAGGCACTACCCCTTCCCTTGATCTCCGGCGGGGGGAGGGGGGGCTCCCTCTGTGTCGCTGGTGAGAGCTCGATGGTGATTTCCCGCTCCCGCCCACCGAATCGCGCCCATGTCCTGTGGCTCCTCTGGTCGCTGGTATCCACTAGCGCGATTTCTGAGCTTTCGTCTTCCTATAGGTCTCGTCAACGAGATCACCAGTGACGAGGAGCATTTATCCATCGACGGTGACGACGACAAAGAACCCGGAAGCTGGCTTGAGTCCACCATTGGCAGGGAAGCGAGCCCTATTCAGGTCCCACGCGACGTCGACGGAGCGGTGCAGACGCCATTGCTGGTCCTTGAGGTGGATCCGCTTGGATCCCCACCGCTTCCAGAGGAGCCACGAGCGAACGCGGAACCGAATGTGCATCTCCTCCTTCCTTGTCGTTGTCGCCGCCTGCTGCCTCACTGCCAATGAGACGGTTATCTTGGCAGCGAAGAGCAAGGGGGCCTCGCTCCCCTAGGTCACAGATGGGGGGCTTCACCGGCATGCTCTGGTGAACCGTTGCGCTGCGCGCGTCATTGGAGCTTACAGGGGGGACGCACCTTTATTTTTTTTATTTTTTTAAAGATGCCACATTGGATTGTTGCTTAGGTGGAGGAGAGATAAAATTGTTACGTGGATGCCACGTCAACAGGTGATCGGAAAACCGTCGATAATAGGTGAAGAAAATAGTGGGTGAAACAAGTTATAAGTTGGAGAGCATTTGTATTACAAAGTGAAGTTTGAGTGTATATCTATGCAAACGTCAAAGTTGGAGGGCATTTAGTGTAATTTTTCCCTTGTTTGTATTAATAATGGGATTGAAGTTGTATTGGAATTGCTTTGATCCATCTAGCGCCTTGTGCCCAATGTGATAGCGCCCTAGGTTGATGAAAAATCATGATTTATGAGTGGTTCAATTCTGAAAAGTCGCCACGCCTTATTTTGATGTAATTCATGTCTTGTCGTAAAGCTCTTCGCGCATTGTATTATAAATGGACGAATTTTGTAATTCCTTCAAAATAATTAAGATTTAACTTAACCCACCCAATTATTATAATATTCAAATGAGTAATAATAGAGAATAAATAAGTTTGAAATTATGACTAAAATTGAGTTAAAATGATACATAATATGATCAAATTATGAAAACTTAATTAAAATAATAACATAAAATATGTTATATTTTGCATGCAAAAAACTCCTCCAAAATTTAAAGTATTTATTGCTCTTACTCAAGCAAAATTCAAATTAAAGCTAAAAAAAGGTCGGATAAATTTTATTAAATGTCCTCCAACTTTAACGTTTTCCTCCAATTAGATTATCCTCCAACTTTTAACTTGTTTCATGAATTATCCTTTTGACCTATGATTGGCTGTTCTCGATTAAGTGTCGTGGCATTCGTGTGACTTATTTCTCTCTTTCCACGCAAACAACTTGCTCACATGACATGATTAAAAAATAAAATAATATTAAAAATAAAAATAAAAAAGACGTCCCTTACTGACCTGTCCCCCCCTGCCCCGCTTTCCTTGCGCACATCGGCGCAGGGAAAGGGAGGGGTCTCGTGCCCTCTCTATCACCTCCAGCGAGGTTGAAAGGAGGAGGGTGTTTGAGCCTCCTTTCCCTGCACGCTGACACAAGGAAGGGGGTGAGTCTTGGTGAGGCCAGTACCAGCGCTCGACCTCCTACGACCTCTGGCAAGGCTCCCCCTTCCTTGTGCGGACATAGAAGGGGCAGCACCCTTTTTTTCTATTTTTAATATTATTTTATATTTTAATCATGCCACATTAATGAAATGTTTGCATGGAGGAGATGGTAAATCACCGTGTGGACGTCACATGATAGCGCCATCGAAAAACGATCGATCACAGGCAAAAAGACGTAGTTGACGAAATAAATTAAAAAATGGAGAACAGTCTCCTACAAAATAAAATTGCAGGATAATACTAGGAAAGTGACTAAAGTTAAAAGGTATTTTACGAAATTTATCCGAAAAAATGAAATAATTAACTTTCATTCAGGGTCTTTTACAAGCTTACTAATCTAGAATATTTTTAAAATTTAAAATATTATAATTTGGCAAATGCCATCATGACATAATGCCTCGCGCTGTCGTCCTTTTCCTTTTATATATATGAATGTAATAATAATATATATATTAGAGAAATAAAATAAGAATAGAGTAAAGTTAACTGACCTTACATAATTTAAATAAAGCTTACAAATAATTTAAATTCATGTTATTATTTTTCTATATTACTTGTTAAAGTCATCTCAGCATGACATTTTAAAAGTTGATGATCGCATATAAAAGAGACTTTCGATAGGATTTAAAATCTTTTCTTTTTTTGTTACAACCTTAAGTTGGGAAGCCAAAATATAAATCGAAAACCATACTTGAAAATTCTCCAGACAAATATGAAGTTAATTAATGTAATATAAGAAAGAATATAAAAGTCCCACTGCGGACTCAAATTAATCTAATTATATAAAAAAATCAAAATCGCAGTGATTCCATCTGAAAAGTATATTTATAATAGGCGGTTCAACATGACACATCAAATTATTTTATTATTATAATATTAAGAAAAAAAATTGAAAGGGTAAGTGCACATTGGAATATAATAGGAGGTGAAAATACTTCAGGTTGGGTTAATTTTTGTCTACAAAAATTATTTGTTATTTTCCGATTCAATTTTTTAAAAATAAAAATCATCCTCTAACGAATTAATTTTTGTAGATTTCTACTTTTATATAATTTCTATTTTAATATTATGTATAATAAATTAAAATTATCCTAAAATATTAATTTTATATTAAATAGAAATATACTACTAAAATTTTCAAGTAAAAAATTAGAGTTCGTGATATAAAAATATGAAATTATGTAAAAAAATATTGAATCGATAATAACAAATTGATAATTTATGAATTAATTATATAATAAAAATGGGCTCAACGTAGGTTTCGAACGGGTCCTAATGAAAAATCATTCTGAATAATATTCGAATTCATATTTTTTTTATTCAATTTTCTTAAAATTATATTGATTTTTTAAATTGATCGAATTTTTCTTACACCCCTTAATAACTTTGAATTAAGAAAACAATCACGTTTAAATCGATCGAAGATTTTTGCATGCTTTTTGGGTAGAAAGACAAGGACGCATGCGATGCTTGCAAGAAAGGAGAACCCTTCCGAGTATTGACCGCCAATGGTGCCGCCCACGACCTCGACCGTGACATTTTGCTCTAGTCCAAGGTCAAGGATAACAATGGGGTACTAATTAAGTTGCCAATTTCATAAGAATTAAATATTTGCATAATTTCATAATTTTTTTTGTAATCAATGCATGACTTTGTAGTCATAATAATTTGGATATTATATCTGCTCGATTTTAATTACTATGAAAAATAATCAAATCTCTTTCATTTTGGTATATTTTCTCTTGAAGAACTTGGATTTAATTACTGCGAGTCACTTTTTTTATTATATTTTAAAACGCATATCTTATGAATATTGCTATTATCAAGTTCAGAATTTGAATCAAATTCTAAATTAATATCTCTCATTATATTCTTTTGCGTGTGTCCATTTTTTATAACATATTTATGAAAAAAGATATTTTCCGCGATTTTGTGTGAATTAATATAATAAATCAATTAAGATGTAATTATAGGACATATTAATATTGCCAAATTAACCTTACTGTATTATTTATTAATCAAATAATTATAGTAGGACATGAAAATATTAAACTAACCAATATTGTTTACTTCAAATTTTTTTCCTCATTGTTAAAATTTTAAGAAAATAATCCAAAAACTGTGCTATGATATAATATGAGCAATCACTCGTTTGCTCATACGTACTTTGCATGATATATATATATTTTTGTGAATCCCATATAATATAAAGTTAAATACAACTTGTTACTTGTTGTCAACATTGTGAGGCCCTTTCGTCACTAGTTTTTATCTTAATTACATTTTGTTTATGTTACTTGGCCAAGAATTCCATCGCCATCAATGTCATTTTCAAACTGATTTCTATTATTATTATCTCGAGATCAATCCAAGGTGCATGTCACGTGGGACATTTCAACCTGCAATCAATTTATAATATGAAAATTGTATTTAATTATACCTTTTTTTTAACTAAAGAAAGTGCACTCTCCTATCACTATTTCATTTTCTTTTGTATTTTAATTAAAGATGCTAATAAATACATTGAACCATTTATTGATAATTAAATATATTGTGTTAAATGTTTACATTTATTCATTTACATTAATTTCAACTTTTCAAAACTGTATTTTATTCATTTTAGAAAGAAAACAATCAATACATGAAATAAAATTATGTTTCATAATATTTTTCGGACAGACATTAATATGACTTGATATTAAACTGAAAAAAACGTAAAAAATCAAAACTTTTAGTACCATAAATGAATTTTACCTGTAAAATTTGTGTTATGCAAGAAATATCGTTAATTTACTTAATTAGTATCAGAAACTTTTTTCCCAATTTATTTAACTCAATTGTTATTAAATCAAATTAAATATTAAATAATATAATAATACACATGCGTTTACCCAATTCCTCTATCTTTTCTGTGTTATGAGTGTGGTTTGGGTTTGGTCAAAATCCTCATTGGTGTTTTATTACCTATATATTTCCTGGAAACGCCTCGCACCTCCTTCCTCTCTCCTCTGTCCCCCGAGTCTCTCTCTCCGCCAGTTCTCTCTCTCTCGGGAGCCCTCTTCTCTCCCAGCCTCTTCCAGTAACAGCAGAGGCAGAGGTAAAGAACCCCCTCCTTCCATTCTTCCGTTATGAGATGTATAAAGGCGTTTCCTTCTCGTGATAGATCTGAGCTACCTTCATCTTCTTTATTATTCTCCGAGGACCAATTGTCACAAAGTCGTGCTTTTTTTTTGTTCTGTTGAAGCTTTCCAAAGTTTTGGTAGCAAATGTATCTGCGACTGGATGTTTCTGCTATTTCCGCAAAATTGTTTTGGTACCGGAGGTCTTGTTGTGATAAAAAGATTTTTTTTTTTTCATCTTCATCTTTTCGTTCTCCTGTGTATCCAGTGCACGATTTTGAGGATTCGCAGGATTAAGCTGAAATCTGCGGTTTCTGTCATGAAGAACTGGCAAAAGAATGGTTTTTTTTTTATGGTTGGGCTTTTGGTTTTTTTTTTCTTTGATTGAGTCGATCCCAAGCAGAAGGGGCAGATGCTTTTACCTTTGATAAAAATAGGATTTTGATGCTAAAATTGGTTAAAACTGAAGTGCTCGTTTGTTTTCATATCAAATAATAAGGTTGCAACTTTTCGAGTTTGCGTCCGATTCTTTTCTCAATTAAAACTGAAATATATACACTTTGCCTTTCGTTTAATCACACGGCGTTCTTCCTGCAGATCTCCGAAAGATTATATAAGGAAAGATGAACCACTTCGCGATGCACCGGAACGCTTTTGCCTCCTGCGATGAGATGAGGGCTCCCTTCGGCGCTGCTGCCGATCGGAAACCGCCGGTCTTCTGCCCCAAGCCCCGGCGAGTCGCCCCCTTTGCCGACCCTGTTGGTAGTCTCTGGTGGCACTTAAGGTATTCGATTTACCCTTGACAGAACAAAAGAAATTAAATTATGTATCTGTTCATATTTTTTTTTCTGCCTCCCACCAGATCATAAAGTTCAGTTTTTTTTTTCTTTCATTTCAGTAATCAGGTTGATATTTGTGATCGCGAAGATGGAACAGAACTCAATATCTTCGATGCGGAGGTAAGAATTTTACCTCATCCATCCTTGGGGAGATTTATATATTAACTTTCAGTTGATTTACTGATTAAAATATGTCTAATCATGTTCTTTTATCTTATTGTAAATATATACATCAAATATGTGTTTGAGGCAGATTAATCCTACATACAGAAAATTTGATTTCAAGATGCACTAGTTTTTTGTTAGATCTTCAGTTAATTCGTGTCGATTACTCCTTACAAATATCTGCATGCTTACGTTCTCCTCGAAAAAAATCTGCATGCTTACGTCTGTCTTCTTTGGTTGATTATTCAAGAAAGCTTCTCATGCTTGCATGCTTACTTTTGACCTTTTATTCATAGAAGAACGTAATTCTTTAAGCAAGTTTTTCATTTTTTTTCTGAAGAGGTGGTTATTGTGCTGCAGGTTGGAGACACTCAGGTGGCTTCATCACCACCGTTTTTCTGTGGCTCACCGCCGAGCCGATTATCGAACCCGGTTATCCAGGATAAGCGGTTCGGCGAGGACTGTCCTCCGGTTCCCATCCCTGTCTCGACTTTGCCACTGATCCAGGCCTCCCCTTCTCCGCTTTCACCGCGGAAAGGCTGTGTTCGAGCAAAGTTCAGCCTCACCCCGGCGACTGTTCGGATTGAGGGTTTTGATTGCCTCAGCCGCGATCGCCGGGGCTGCAGCAGCATCACTGCTGTGGCCTAAACAGCTTCTGCACATATATAACCCACATCCTGCGTGCTCCTCTTTCCTTTCGGAGCACTTTGAGAGAAAACAATAAGTTAAAAGTTACAGTTAGGTGCCAAGCAAAGCCAGAGATGAAGGTCATCAAACGGAGAGAGAGAGAGAGAAGGGGGCTTCATCTTTGTTGTACATTTCTAATTAGCTAAGCTATCCTTTTTATTTCTATTTGCAATTAATGGTTCTATTGTATATATGCAATAAGGGGGAGAAGAGAGGAAAGTCTTTTTATAAGTGAGAGTGAGAAAGGCAAGCAATCTTTTTTATGTTTTCTTTTTTTTTTTATCCCATACATAGCTGTTAGAACGATGGAGGGAGAGGAAGTCCATCTGTCTATGAAGAGCTTGTCTTGATCGTCAGTCCTGTTTAAGTTTAAATTTCCAAATGGAATATGTACAAAGAAATGGTAGGAAGTGAAATGAGTTTTGGAGTCGTGCAATCTGTAAATATTTTATATGAAGAAGAAGGTTGGCATCATGCCATCCATGTTGTTTATCTGACTATTCTGTTCCCTGTGTCTCTGCCCTGTGCTGTTGCTTTCACTGGTGGCGCCCTCTACATTTTCCATTGCCTTGTGCCTGTGGTGTTGGAGGGGTGATGTGGATTCCATTCTTTCCTGTCATCTAATTTTATTTGGAATCATTTAAAGTTGCACAAAGCTATCGTTCAAAGCATGTGAACAAAGTTCCACCTTTGAGAACTATACTCTTTGCAAGTCTCTGGTAATTTGTTGTATGAGCAATATGTCCATACTACCCATGAGTTGATAGGATTTGGTCGCTGGTTTGGGAAAGTTTGGTAGGCGGTGCATTCTTTGTCATAAATTTATAACCCCAAACAGTTTCTTGCAACAACTAAGTTGCAGTTGGCAACTTTGAATGTTTCATGGTGTGAGGTCGACAGGGGGATGTAAAATGGCCCACAGCATTGATAATTGGATGTGTATGCTTGTGACCAAACAGTTGTATCTGTACTGTGTTGCTCATTTACGGATAGCACCACCACTTCATGAATCATGATCTCCTTCTCTTGCCTGTTCAGATATGAACGCTGAGTTGTCCTGGCATGTGGCAGACACTGTGAGGTCCCTCGGCTCTTTTCTGCGAGTTAAAGAAATATCAAACATGAGGGCCCTCTGTAGCTGCTGCTGGTGCAAAGAACTGTTGGCGTTCAGAAATGTTTGCAGCAAGTTCCTTTGCTGAAACTTGTCAAAGAGGATGCTTCAGATTGGTAAGAAAGGAAAAAATAAAATTCTAACCAGAGCATAAATTTAACCAGTTCAGAGATGCATGAGAAGAAGCTGGATCGCTAATTCGCTATCATGCAAAGCATGGACTGGTGGTCAACGCGTGCGGCCTTCTGGAAGCATGGATTCAGTATAACCATGGATTCAGTACGACGCAGGAGACCTCGTCAACGACTCATTAAAAAACAATATTTGGAAAATCGACCCATCTAATCGGCATCAGCCGACTGAGTTATTAACATATAACATTAGTTTTGACCAAAATAAAAACGATCAGAAAAAATTGAAAAAAAAACTGAATTGAACAAAAAGTTCAGGTTCAATATGGTGTTCAGATCATCTAATCCTCTTGTCAAATTAATTAATCCAAAAATGAATTGCAACCAAATTTGATTGTTTTTTTAAATTTGTTGGATATTAATTAAAAGATATGACAACATGTGGGCCACATGACAGAAAATTATAAAAGGAGAATTTGAAAACTCATAGGAGAAAAAGAGAACAAAGGTATTGTTGGAAGGAAAAAAATGGAAATGATGAAAGGATATTTGAAAAGTCGGAGAAGATAAAAAAAAAAGAAACTAAAGAATTACCGTATAGAAGAGAATAAGTGAAGGAAAAAAATTAATGAAAAGTATAATGATAAAAGTTAAAAAAGAAAAAAAAGGATTAAAAAATATTGGGAAAAATAGTTAACATCGATAATACAAGGAAAAAAGGAGAGAAAAAAGTGTTTTGATTTTAGCTGAAAAAGCTGTATACTTACCGATAATATATAAAAATATATAAAAAAACATCTCTGAACTCAAATTTATTAATGATTATAATTATATCATTGCTGTCGCTATACATATAGATGAAATTCAATTCAATTGAATTATAGATGAAATTCAACTACAATCTTTTTACCACACAGATTCCAAATCTGACTAAATATTTAGGACCTATTTGGATGAAAAAAATTGTCCCACAACATTATTCTTTGACTCCATCCTCTCATTTTTGTTCCAGCAGAGCAAGTGAATTCAAGCCTCTAGCCTGAACTTAATTGCCTCACTTTTTGTTGTTCTCGTCATGATTATAGGTGAGACCCACATATATCAAAAAATGTTATTTGGTTAATTGTTCCATAACAAAGTTTTTGTTCTTGGTTAATTTCGATATCAAACAAGCTCTTAGGGGTCATTTGAAAATGAAATCACAATTTTTCCTAAGTTTTCGGTGCATAGTTGAATTAACTGATTAGTTCGGATTGTGTTTGATTGAAGTGAAATTTGATGATGAAGAATAAGATGGTTAATGTGATAGAAAAGAATATATGTGATGAATGATTTTTTTGGTGGATTTTGAATTAAAAATTATATAAATATAAAAATTATTTTAAAATTAATTATATTTTATGAAATATTAATTTTTTAATAAAATAATTAGTAATAAATAATATTATATTAATCTCTTATTAAAATTATTTTATGTTTATTAAGTAATTTATTTTATGAAAGATATGGTGCGAGAAAAAAGAAAATGAATTTTGAAAAAAAAATGAAAACTATCACGTCAAACTAAAAAAAAAAGGAAATAACTCTCGGTTCGGGATCACGTGACTCCGATTCCACTCGATTGGTTTCCGTTCTAAAATCTTATTTCGGGAGTTGTTCAGCGAAATCGGCCGAAACAAATGTGCGGTTTCGAAAATAAACGCGAACTGATGAAAGGTGACTGATGTATCGACATAAATACTATTTGCTCGATCATATCCAATGCAAGCATATCCCCTACGTTATTTCATGTTCTATATAAATTATGAACACTCGTTCTCGTGCAAGGTCCCCATGGGAAAATACAGCAACTACGTGATTTATCAGATAAGTGTTAGAAGACGAGACGAGAAGAGAGAGAGAGAGAAATCAGATAAGTGTCAGAAGACGAGGAGAGAGAGAGAGAGAGAGAGAGAGAGAGAGAGAGAGGGTTTATGGCCACATGTGTCTCTGTCTTGAGGTCAGCTGCAAATTGGAAATGCGAGCATGCATGCATCATTAGGGAGCATATGCGCTTGCTTTTGGCTGGGGGCCAAAGATGGCAAGTTGGGCACGAGTCTGCGGATTCGGACGGCGATTTGGGAGGCCATGAGATCTTGCAAAAGAGAGCGACTGCTGCGTCCTCGATCGATCTCTTGCTGCTTGGTCTTTGTTGTTGTTTGTTTTTTTTTTTTTTTTGTTTTGTTTTTGGTCTATTAATTCGTGCACATCACGCTTACACTTCTCCCCCCGTCCCCCACTTTAATTATTCTGTTGGCTGATGCCTTTTTGGTTCTCGCCCCTATGCGCCATTCCATTCGTTGCACCTTTCTCTCCATCACCATCTTTTACCCCTTGGCCCTCTTCATGGGCTGGCCCTGCAACTTTCCTTGTTCCTTCCCCTTTCTCTTTCATCGTCATCCAAGTCCAACTGCTGGGGATAAGAAGACTATTATTTCCTTTATGATCGATCGTTGATTCCATTTGAGTACTTAGTTAGCAACACTGCTTCGTAATGAAAGTTAGTAGCTAGTCTCCTTTAGTCAAAGAATCATCAATGAGTTAAAGACTAGGATCCCGCAGGAAAAAAACAACGTCAATTCTTGAAATAATTATTTAACTCAACCCATTAGTTTTAGAGATGTTAATGTGTCCGGTAAGACCTGATTAGTGCTGTTTAACATATCTGACGGACTCTTAATAATTTCAGTCAATCAAGTTTTGACAGGATATCGGATGGGTTCGACCTAATAGACTTTCAAATTTGTTCTGTGGGATAGATCTGCTTGCGGACAAATCGCACAAGTCCATTATTTTTTTTAAAAGAAATTAATTTATTATTTTCATTTATTTTTAAAAATGGCATTTCTTTTTTCTATATTCTCTTATATTCTTTTATTGATACATTAATAAAATAATATGATCAACATGGTATCATTAATTTTTCCTTCAATTTTTTCATAATTTTCTTTATTTTTTGTCTTTTTACTCATTAATTTTTCCTTCAATGTTGTCGCCTTCGTTCCTTTCCTCTAAATATATGGGAAGGGGATTTCTCATTAATAATTTTATAGAACTAAATCAAATTAATAATGGATAAAAACTTATATTCTATTATTAGGTAAATGCTATTATATAAGTTTATTAGCTAATATTATTAACGGATTAATAGTTGTCCTCTTAGATGGTTTGTCTATTAATGGACGAATATCGAACTACCGGATATCAGACAATGGTTGAAATATAATGTTTGGCCTATTATGCGTCCGAGTCTGATAACTTATTGGAAGTATTCGGACCGGACACGGATGGCTTACCCGTTATCATATCGGGTCGACCAACGGATGGGTCGAGTTGTCCAGTCTAATAAACACCGTTAAACCTGATCCTGACTCGATGCTATGCACAACTTGACTCACTATAACATTTTCTTGAATTTCTGACGATCCAATTCATCGGAAATTTCATAAAATCCGTCGAAAATTTAATTTATGATGAGACGATGTCGTTGGAAAACCACTCATTTCCGACGAGCACATTAAAATCGTCGATATTTTTTATGGGTACCGTCGTCACAAAGACGTCTTTCGAAACTTTCGACGAAACTATTTTGAAGGATGGGCGTCCTTTGAAAGTTACGAAGGAAGTTATTCGTTAGAATTTTTTACTAGCGCCCCCCGTCGAAACTTTCGACAAGTATCACTCATCAAAACTTTCGAAGGGCATCCACCCTTTGGATTTTTGACAGGTTTACACTTTACACGCCGGAAATTTTTTAAAAAATTGGCCACTAGACTTGTGACCAGATTCGACCGCAAGTGGCCATCAGACTATCTAGCAGTTGATCTGATCCACCGGACACGAGTGGCCTGATTTATGAGAGAGAGAGAGAGAAAAGGGAGAGAGGGAGAAAGTGAGAGAGAGGGATCATCGGAGCCGAGGGTTGTCGGTGTTGGGGGTCATCTGATCCCTTGTATCATCACCGGAGTTGTGGGGATCGCTGGAGTCGGGGGTCGCCGGAGCCATGAGCGAGATCAAGAGAGAGAGAGAAAGAGAAAGAGAGGGAGAGGGAGAGAGAATGAGAGAAAGAGCGAGAGAGAGAGAGGGAGAGGTAGAGGGGGAGAGTGAGAGAGAGGAATCATCGAAGTTGGGGGTAGTCGGAGCCGGAGCTGGAGCTAAAGCTGGAGCCAATGTGTTGTCTTTGGAGCCGTCACAAGTGTGAGAGAGGAGTGGGGAAGAGAGAGAGAGGGGTGGGGGAAGAAAAAATTGGTTGAAAGAGAGATACTTATTATAAATTCCAATTGTCCTAACTACCGATAGATATTCATCCGTCGATAATTTTGAAGGATATGATCATCGAAAAATTGAATATAAAATAGTAATTGTATGCCAATATTTTATTATACAATATTATGTTATATTTCATTATAAATTCAAATTCTGACAATTCTAACTTTTAGAACTAATGACGATGTCCATATGTCAGTAATTCTGAATGTTTTACGACCATTGGTACTAGCGACGCACACTTTGCCTATCAGTGTTTCATAAGGATATTTCTCCCAATCACAAATTTCGTAAAAAATTTCCAAGGATTTTAA
Source organism: Pontederia crassipes (assembly GCA_030549335.1). Classification (NCBI taxonomy): domain Eukaryota; kingdom Viridiplantae; phylum Streptophyta; class Magnoliopsida; order Commelinales; family Pontederiaceae; genus Pontederia; species Pontederia crassipes. Next base: position 24,540,927 of record CM060187.1, read on the forward strand.
CTCGTCGAAAATAGGCAATTTTCTTATAGTGTCTACCTCTCTTCTTTAAATAATTAAATGTCTCCACTCCTATTTGGAACCTAACCTCCCATGATCATATCATGAGTCTAATCATCTATACTTATTTTTATTTCTCGGTTTCTCTTATTAATTGTTTTTCAGGCATCAAATCTGACGGATCAAGCCGGATGTGTGGTCGGATCATTCCATTATCACTTTTTCTTTTTTTTCTTTCTTTACATTTTAAGCGTTTAATATAATATATAATATTTAATTTTAAATTATGAAGATAACATTGTAATTTTTAATTTTATTATATTCCAAATGCTTTATTTTTTTCTATATTTTAATTTTTAATTGCATATAACTTCTAAATTAAATAAAAATAAATTAATTTTAAATATTTTTATCTTTCAATATGGGTTGGGTTAGGTTCTTGATCCTTACTCCAATCTATATCACTTTTACCTTAGACATCTACTGATATATTAAATTTTAATTACGATCAATGCATAATTCTTATAAGTGAAACTGTAGTTTGATTAATGCTTCTTATGTTTAGTAGTGTACTACTGATGTCATTGTTTGTAATGATATATATGTATGTATGTATATTTGTATGTAATGTATATATAGGAAATAATAACCGTGCAATGCACTTATGGATGTCTCATCGTGCGATGCCTCATGTGCATCCGTCGAATCTGACATCAATGCCCACGAAGTAAAGTGCTTGAACCAATCTCCAAATTCGTTGAACCACCTGGCTCAAAAACGGCCTAACAAGGATGACACACACGAGTCTTTCTCTCCCTTCGTCCCGACATCGTTGGAGCGGTAAAAGGTCTTGAGGCGCTCCTCTCACGCAAAATTAAGCTTCCTCAGCTTCTCGATCTTGTCATCTTTGGCCTTTATTTCGCCAAGCCCCATTCGACGACGGCAAGGACTTGCTTCTTTAATTGCTTTCACTTTTCTGTCAGCTCCATTATCACTTTCTCATTCTGCAATTCAGATATGTTACATATGATAAGAAAACGAGAGAGAGAGAGAGAGAGAGAGAGAGAGAAAATGATGATTATACAAGGAGAAAGAATGGAGATTATGTGTTGCAGTACCAGAGCATCGACGAGATGTCGTCGCCAAGAAATGAGACCGCCAAAGCTGTGGTCGGAGTACTCCCGCGGCTGCTTCCGGGATGTGGCGGAGACTGAGATAGTGAGATTAAGGCACGAAGGGAGAGAAAGACTCGTGACTATAAGGCGTCTCATCATCGTTAGACCGTTTCTAAGCCGAGATATTCAACTTCAATGGAGACCGGTTCAAATCACGAGCGTTGATGATGGATCCAATGGACACGCGTGAGGCGTCGCATGATGAGACACATATAAAGCAAAGCGTATATATATATATACTAATCTAATATATCATAAGACAGTTTGATTATGATGAATGAACCTTAATAAATATCAACCTTTTTCAGTCTTCCTCCCGTTCACTTCTTCTCCAAACACAAATAAAACGAAAAAGATTCATGGACACATTTTTTTGTCGGATAATCACACCATGTGTATTACTTGCAAGGAACCAAAGTACAGGAGAGTATATCCCAATTAGAATATGTAAGATAATACATGAATGATTTTACAGCATAATGTGCATTTATCATAGCGAACCTATAGTATAAGTATGCATGTCACGAACTGTCATAATCACTTTATGACATAAAAATCATGCATTCATAACGTGAGAAGAATATAACAAAACATATCATAGCATCATTACATAACGTCTTTGCCATTCGCTTCTTTAATACTTTATCATAACTTTTTAGAAGTTGTTTTTATAATTTCTTGGATATAATATGCTATATGATATCTTTACTTCTTTACTTTCTTCAAATTTTCTTTATCCCATGATTACTTTGAAGTTCACATAAGACTTTATATCATTTCATTACAGTTATATATAATTGCTTTATTTGGCACCAGAAATCAAAATTTTCTCAAGTTCCGCCAAACACATGCTTAAATTTTTGTGGGTCCCACGGAAACTTCAGTTCCGATCAACGATTAAAATTCTAGGAAGTTCCCATTGGAGAGTTCTCACTGCACAGGAGATCTTGCAAGTTCTCACACACCACGTGAACTTACTTTTTTCATTTCACTTTCATCATGCCACATCATAGAAAGAGAAATAATAAAAAAAATATAGAAAGTGCATGAGGTTTTTAAAAAATATTAAAAAACATTTAAATAAATTTTAAATAATACTACTTACTATTATGAAAAGATAATATTAATTAATTAAAATAATTATTTTAATTATTAAGTTTTCTATGATTAAAAAATAAATAAAGATATTATTTTTATAATATAAAATTAAAATAAATTATTTTTAAACAAGTATTGTACTATAATATTAAGTAAATTGTAATAAATAAACAAAATACAATACGTAAAATAAATTTGTTTAGACATAATAAACATTATAATTATAAAAAAATCCATTAACAATTAAATGAAATTAATGGAAACATTATAATTATATTTATCACATTACAATATAATTTACTAATTGAATTATTTATTATTTAAGAAAAATCGTATAATCTAATTTATAGTATATTAAGATATTATTTAAATAATTAATTTTATTAATTTATATTATATTGAGATATTATTTAAATAATTATTAATATTAATTTTTTATATTAAATATTAGTTAATGTTTATTGTTAATATTCCTTGTTAAACTATTTTTTACATTATCTTTAAAAGATAATAAATTATAATATTATTTAAATATAATATTTACTATATTATAAAAATAAATTTATTTCTCTAGTTCTTATATTTTATCTAAATACCTACTAAAATTTATCTATTAAATTAACTTTTTAAATTCTCATTATATTTTTCATCCAAACATTAAATTTACACTTTTCTATTTAATCGATTAGTTTTCGATAGCTAATAAATACTTAAGTTTTCTGATCAAAACACTATCAATATCTTTGATGTCTGTTAATTGAAGAATCAGAGTATCATAATTGTATCCATCTTGCGATGCCGTCACCATTGGACATCTTTAGGAAAATACAAACACCATCGCAGGTTGCACTTTTCAGAAAGTACAAACAGCAGGTATAAATTTTTGCTTCCATCTTTGATGATATTTTAATATATACCCTGGCCTATTATTCAATTTTTAATACATCAAACATTACACCATAACTTTCATCTTTCAAATCTAATTACCACTTAACATATATGAACATTGTCTAGGTGAACATCATACATCAATAAGGTTCCCGAGACAAGATAGCATGTAAAGTGCGTAAAATAACCATAAAGCAATTAATTTAAACATCTTATATTTGTATAAACAATTAAATAAAATTTAGAAAATTAACTAAATTAAATAAGTCAACCGCAATCATAAATGAGTGCAGTGGTTGCATTCAATCAACGGACATATTTGAGCAAATGCCCTCAACTTTATTTCATTTTCTATTTTTTTGGATAAATTTCATTAAATATTCCCCAATTTTAATGTTTTCTCAGCGCTATCTTCCAACTTCACTTTGTAATCAAAGTGCCCTCTATCTTTTAATTTATTTCATCAATTTCCTTTTTTGACCTTTGATAGTTCATTTTCAAGTTAAAATGTCGACATGTTGTCTACATGGTAACTTTCTCTCTCATTCACAGAAGCGACACCCCCCCTCCCCCCCCCCCCCCCCCCCCCCCCCTCACCTCTCCGAAGGTTTGGGGGGGGGACCTCCTCCCCCATTCTTCATTCTCCATGTGTGCCCCCATTCTGCTCTCCTTGCATCGTGCACAGGAGAGGGGTGGGGTTGAGAACCCCTTTGGCGTGTGTCGGGGTCCTCCCCCCCCCCCCCCCCCCCCCCCTCGACGATTTCCGTAAGCATCCTTTTTTATTTTTTATGATACCACATGGGATTACTATTTGCGTGGAGAAAAGAGAAAGATGCTAGATGTCACATCGACATTTAAATTGAAAACAGACTATCATAAGTCAAAAGGATAGTTAGTAAAATAAGTTAAAGATGGAGGATAATCTGATTAAGTTGAAGGATAGCGCTAAGAAAATGGTCAAAGTTGAAGGACATTTGGTGAAGTTTATCCAATTTTTGTATTTGAACTTTACTTTGTAATTAAACCACTATCCAACTATTGATTTATTTCACAAGTTGCCCTTCGATCTAGTATAATTAGTTTTCCAAATTTTTTTTGTCTCCATGGCATGTCATTAAAAAATAAATAATATTTAAATAATAATATAATAATTAAAAATTATAAAAAGATATTTGGTGTCACCTCCTCTCTCGTCAGCGATTTTCCTCAGCTTGCCTTGGGAAGGTGATCCACAGGGCCTTCCAATCCTCGGCCTCATCAGCCTCCTCGACGCTGAAACCAACTAGAACAACATGAACTTCCACGACCATCACCACCTAAGCAGCCTCTGCTCCATCCTAAAGGAGCTCATCCAACAAAGCCTTCCAGTGATCCGGTTCGATACCTGCTCCTCATTGAGGGAGACATCTGTGCCCAGTTCTTGCCCAAGACTTGTGTTGTGTGCCTCAGAGCTCGGGGGGAGGGCGGTTAGAAGTTCGTCGGATGACTAATTGCCACCACATCTTCCATAGTGGTGCGTCGACCAGTGGTTGGAGCACGAGCAGCGCACCTACCCGCTTTGTAGTGTCAAGCTAAGACCTCCTCTGCAGATGTTGACGGACATATGAGGAGTGTCGTTCTCACAAAGAGGGGGTGATGCCTCTCTCTTGCATCGCCGGCGACGCGAAAAGGCCCCCCATAAGACAAACCCCTTCTCTTCTTCCTTTGATGCCTACTTTTTAATTTTATGAATTTAATATGTTAATTTTATGGATTTGTGATTCGAGTATGTAACATTGCGTATATATGAGAACATGTTCTTCTCTAAGTGTGATGTGTTTTGTCAAAATCATGCGGACCAAGATCCAAAATAGATAATATCACGTATTGGTTGAGAATGTTACATATAATATCATAGTCATTCTGCATGAACCTCTATGTGGGGTACAATTACTCAACGAGGACATTAAATCCCCTAAGGGGGAAGGGTGTATGATACATATTTTGAACTAGTCTCACGTACATATATAAATCATGAGAGAGATATTTAATATATATAAAAATATGACATTGTCTAGGTGTGATGTATTTTAGTAAAATCATAACAAACAATATTACACATCAATTGGGGATATTATAGAGTCTTTAACTAAATTTTATAAAGTTTTAATTCATAAACATAATAAATAATGTAACTAACACTAATAATAATTCAATAAATGATAATACTTTTATTAGATGATATGAATTATTAGATAATATTAAGAGGTAATATGGTAAACATATTTGTTTTTTTATGGTACGCTCCCGCCCCAGCAAAATATCGAGTGGGTTCATTTGGGATTCAAACACTGATCATTTGAATTATAGCTGCGTGCTTTAACCACAATTATTGCAATGTAACTGTTTAAAAATAATACAACATAATATTTTATTATACAATATTATGAATCAAATATGACATTGTTTAAAGAAGATAAAAATATTAAATCAATATTAAAAGTTAAAATAATAATAACTCCACAAGACGAGACATGCATTTCGGTCCAATTAGAGTCACTTTTGGCCTTACACTCTCCCTCGTCAAAAGAAAGATTCTCACGATCTGGCTCAATCGAAAATTTCTCTTTGGTAACAAAGCCGGATTGGCACAATTATTTAGCAAGATTGTGTTCCAATGAGTTGTTAGCTAGTAATTCCATGTTTAATTATTGGAGTCACCACTTGACTAAAAAATATCATCATATTCTTTATCTCAACCCCAGTTTAATCATGATAATAATTTTGAACACCGAAAAATCCGAATGAATTTATAGGAGTCATTTGATAATTAGAACTGGAGTTTGAGTTGATAGATTAGTTCACATAATAAAATTTGATGATGAAGAGGAATAAGATAGTTGATGTGATAGGAAAAAGTAGATGTGATGAGTTTATTTTTTTTGTGGGTTTTGAAATAAAAATTAATATTATAAATATAAAATAAAGTATTGTTAATAAATAAAAACAAAAGTAAAAATTAAAAAAATATGTTTAAAAACATTTTGTTAAAAAATATATTGTTTAAATATAAAAAATCAGGTTTTTAATAAATTATATGTAGTAAAATATTAAAAAAATTTAATGAAATAACAAGTAAAAAATAATATTATATTAATATGTTATAATAAATAATTTATATTTAATAAATAAATTATTTTATAAGATACATACGTGTGAGAGAGAAAATAAAAAAAGAAAATGTCAATGCCTCAAAATAAAAAAAAAACGGATGTTTGTGTTAATCTCTAATTTTGAAACGGAATTCACATCCAATTCTACCAAATATTTCATCATTTGACAGAATTGATTCAAATTAGATAAAACCATCATTTCGTCTAGCTCCAATTGCCAAACGAGGACAAAAAGCATTCCTGTTTGGAACCCTACGACTCTAATTTTTGCCACCCCATTTCCTCATCCATCTATCCGGAACGTGGAATTTGTTGCGTCACAGGCAACCCGTGGCCACGATGGGCGTAAAGACCGAAAAGAATGTATTATCTTATGGGGATTCGCACAAGTGCTGTTGAGCCGGAATTGCACCACCCGTTTCCCATTGGCCTACGGCACCGGGCGTGATGTGGTCCAAGTCCAGAAGTCCAAATCCTAAATTGAAGGCAATTCCGATGAGCCGTATGGCCGAGAGATGCGAACGGATTAATTGAAGGCACGACGACCCACGACAAAATCCGCAATAGCTGACTAAAATTTCATAGATATGATATGGAGGCGGTGGCGTCTCAATCACAAATTTTATAATCTCCTAAAACATATAAAAATCTTTCATATTTCTCGCCTCTGATCTAATCGATATTAATGTTTACTCGATCGATAAAAAAAAGTTGGAAAAGTTCGCCTTTCTTAAATTTTTTCATATTTAGAAAAAAACGAATTATAAGATTTTGATAAGGAAATAAAAAAGAATTCAAGCTTGAACTTATCGTCGATGTTGTTGGCTTAGTCGATAAGTTAACGGAATTTTTAATGGGGGCGTAATTTGTCCTCATCCGATTTGAACATAAAAATAGTAGCACCAAGTTTTAAGTTTAGGAACAATATATATATATATATATGTGTAAATTTCAAAGTTAATGTAACTTTGAGGATCAAATTAAGCCTATTATGCATGCATGCAAATAAATTTTCAGCTATTTATCTTTGTTTTTTATAGGGAAAAAATATTTTTTCTTAATAAGAAACTTTATTATGTCCTAATCGATCTATTAGGAACTCTCAAAAGTCCTCTAAAGAAATAAATAGATATTATATGTAATGTTACAAAATTTTACCATCATGCTATGTGATTGAATTTTTTTGAACTGCTGTTACCTACAATCTCTTCTTCTTGAACTTTTTTTTAAATGTAATGCGGAAGCAAAAATAACATTTAACATTTCTTTTGATAGAGGCAAATCATCTTCCTAACTATTCTTGTCTTATAAAGGCTAACTAATTGTCTAATAACTATTACATTAAATATCAATAGGGAGTTGTAATATGGTCCCATGTGCACTTTACAACACCATGAACTCTCTACTTCACACGCCTCTATCCTTACTTATTAATCCAACTACCTGTGAGATTCAAACAAAGAAAAATAAAATTTTCATGAGTAATGATCACTCATTACGTAAGATAATATAAATGGATATGATTACTTAACGGATAAAATGAAGGTGTTCCCTACTTCATATTGTTCCCTATTTTCTTCACCATTAGATCTTCATCCAACTATGATAAATTATTTGAGAGATTCAATGATGAACCGTTGAATGAAGATCTGATGGTGTAAAAGATAGAAAATAAGGTGAGGTATGGAATACCAAAGTTGAATCCTTACTTAATAGGAGCAGTTTAAATTTTAATAATTTCATAATAAGGCAATAAAATCAATAAGAAACTTATTTTTCTTAACTTATTTCTCTTTCTTTCTTTCATACTTCTTGCTCTTGTACTTATACTTGTTCTTTGTACTTGTACTCATTCTTATAGTTGTGCTTATACTGAAGGATAGTCATGACACTTTCGTGCAATTCTTAATGTCACATTTATTTATTATCCATACTTGCAAAACTTGTATACTTGTAAGGATTATACGCCAATTCTAAAACGGGATACTTAAAGAGCCAATAATTGTAATCTTCAATAATCGGTACACATAGCTTCCCACGTTTTACAACTTTCATCTTGTTATCTCATTATGTATCTTTGGAGAATTTAGTTAAGCATGCTCATAACAATAGTAAAAACATCATTTCAATCAAGTCAAATCATGGAATAATAATTTCTAGAAAATCTCATGAACTTGGGCTGGGTTAAGTCAAACTGAGTTGAGTTGCCTTGAACTAGGGCTGGGCATAACAAGCTCGGCCCGGATTGCTCTTATTTCTTCTTCCTGCTTTCTTAACATGAAACTTAGGCTAAGTTTTTCAAAAATTGAGTCGAGGTGTCGCAGTCGAACATCGAAGTAAACGTCGAATAATTCTTTTCTAGTTCTACTTTGGAACCCGAGTTGGGTCCATAACCAACGTGGGTTGGGTCGTAATTCGGAACCTCCTAATCTAACTTTGATGAGGAATTTGAGTAGATTACATTGAATTCAACATTACTTTAAACTCAATTTGGGTTGGATTCATCATTATGAAAATGGGTCAAAAAAATATCGTCGATGTCATGACCTTTATTTAAACTATGATTTAAATCAAAGCTTGCAACTAATTACAGACGATCAAATAAAATTAAGAAAATTATGTATAATTCCTCTAGATAACATAGACAATCAAACTATACTGTTTATATTTATATTGATCATTCAGAATATGTAACCAACCCTAGGGTTCACACAAACACACAATCATAAAAATGTTTTACAAGATACAAAATTACTTTTTGTAGATAACACATATCAAACTCTATCGGTATCCCAACAGAAGGATATGAGAGCTACAAGTCTTCTATCTATGTTACTCGATTAGACACACTTATCGGTACCTTAGCAGCAAAAGGTATCCACAACCATACTAAGGTTGGCCACTCGACAATCCCAAAAGTCTTATTGATTTGTAAAAAAAATGTACAACAACACTATGAGCAAATAATAGCTTAGTAAGTTGATGACTCATAATCAATGTGTTATCAGTTAATCAATTTGGAAAGACATAAAACACATGCAATAATCATAATATCAAAATTAGTATTTTCATACATTTGATAATTACATATACAACATTCTAAAAAGAAACATCATATTCAATTTGCAATTAATATCATTTAAACATGTCAAACATATGTATGCATATGCAACACTCTCGTATGAATGCACAGATCACCAACTGATCAGTTTGTATAATGGATAGGTGGATACCATTGTGATCAACAATGTAGTACTTAGTTCCATTCTACCTCATTCATTTCGGGGAATAGATCATATAATGATAAATGTATTCTAGAGGTGGCTCCCATAATGATTTCTCACGATGTAACACTTAGCTCTAGTATATTTCATCCCACTTCTAAAGAACAAAATGAGGAATTGAATTTTAGAGGTGACTCTTGATCGACGATGTAACACTTAGCTCCAACCATTACACAAATGTCGATGCATGATTCATTATGAACAATCATATTATGATATCAGAAGATGAATCATAATAATCATTCAAATATATTTTTCAGAAGAACGAAAGACATATCCAACATATATAACAATCAATGTCACATCGAATTCAAAAGAAATGAATACATAGAATAGGATAAACCAACTTACTTATAAATGCTAACAAAAGTTTTCCTTATTTTCCTTACTTTACTCTTCTACTCCTATAACAATAATACTAAGGAACACATTACCACTATTATATGAACACTAGTATATCATAATGGTACATAAATAATTACAAAGGTTACATGACACTCATGCATTAACTCTTATAACCTAAGTAGTTATTTATCACAAGGGTTGGCGTAATGTTATGACAGCATACATAGTAAGAAAAAATATAGTAAAGAAAAATTCATATCTTATGGTATACACAACCAAATGGAATTACTTCATTTTTTCTTAGTTCTAGATTCCAGAATGTTCTCGGGAAAATTCAACATTCAGCCTAACTTTAATATTATTTATGTGTTCTAATATACTGAGTGACCTTACTTTTATTATTTATATTAAATGGTAAACATCTCATTGTCTCGTAATTTCAATTTTCTCTAAATGTTGACTTCCTATGATGTAACTCATAAAATTCCTAGCTTTTATGTCTATTTGAACTTAGCACAGTAAATTTAACAAATTCTAACATGATATGCCCTAAGATGCATTTTGACATACTGAGTAGGGTCTAATATCTGCATCTTTCTTCTCCTATATTATCAAATAATTATATGAAATATTGAATTTAATAAATAATTTACAAAATCGGATGATAGTTTAGAGAGACAGAATGATAGCATCTTAAATAAGAGAACATAACTTTCCACGTATGATTAATTTGATTCTGAAGCTCAATGAAAGTAGACTTATAGAGGATCACTCATAGTAAATTTTATAATTTTTGGAGCACTAGAAGATATAAAAATGTGTAACTAAAATTTTGAAATCAAATTAAAAATGCCTATGGTTATTCTTGCTCATGAGCAACATGGGGTTTACCCCATAATTAGTTGAAATTTGAGAGTGAGCAAGATGAGAGAGATTCAGAGGAACCCTAATTAAAAAATTATGTAATTTGAATCAAAAGATCATCAAGTATGAACTTACCACAAGTTAAAATCCTAGTTCCTTTTCCCTTTCTCCAATTTTGCACAAGAAGTAGTAAGGTTTCTCTTTTCTTTGGTGTTCGACCAAGGGTGGTGAAAAGGACAAAAGGAGATGGTAGAAGATAAAAGCATTAAATGGTTTTGTATTTCCATTTATTTGTTTATTTAAGACATTACATGTAAATAAGAAACTACTCCTTTTTTTGGATTCAAATAAAATATTTTTAAAAAATAAATAACCAATGAATCAAAATATAAACTTTTGCCCAAAGAACAAACATCGCGATTTTGCAATTTTTTTAATTTTGTGTCTACATTTTACCTAACTAAAACACATCCTAAAATTGTCAAAAAGAACTTTTATAATTCTTTGACATATAGGAACAATTATCGAGACTTTATTTTTTCAAATTCACACTTTTTTGAAAATCACATTTTCCATATCTTCAGCAAATTCTTGTCGCTTTTGCGCTTCAATGATTAACTTTGAAGCTTATGTCTTAACATGACCATCATAAAGCTACATCATTCTATATGAATTATTTTTTGCAGAAAAGATAATCTATGAAATGCGAAAATGATAATTAGAAACATCTAAATATCCATAACATTAAGGAGTTGAAAACGTTCATGGCTTCATAATACTAAATATGCAAAAAAGAAATAGCTAATCAATAATCTAGTAGGACTTAATTCTACACCATGTGCAACATCTCTCTTTTACTGAGCCTGACCACCTGCATCACCATTCTTTATCATCTCACCTGATGCAGGGGAAAACCCATGAGTATAAAAATACGTAGAACGTAGGGTCTAACCATAACAATAGTCAATAATTCAATAGTGCATGTTAACTAGCAATATGAAACGATAATCAAATATGCATTGGATAAGACAATACGATAAGAGCTCAATAATCAATAAAACAATATAGCCACAAATCAATAAGGAAGATCAAGTAAAAGGTCAAAAGATCAATCAATACCAATTATCAATTATGCCTGATCACTATGGCACTTAACAATTTTCAATTCAATTATCAATCTCAATGGTCATCGGCCAATAATAATTTCTATAGGACAGTGTTGTTAAGACCGGACAGGACGACGATCCGGATAAATTCGTTTCAGGTCGAAGACCGGTCGGTCGGACTGGATAGTAATAAAATATTATATTTAATATGATATAGTAAATTAAGCTATGATATTTCAATTATATAAGTATATATATGATATCAAAATGTATTATAAAAAAGAAAAAATAACAATCATAAGTAATAAATAATAAGTTTATAATTAATTTTAAGATTTGATTTTAAAATTATTATACGCTTAATAAATTAAAATGTTATGAATTTGAGTATTATATACAAATTTTCTATTGATTATTTTTTTATGTATTTCATATCTTTATTTTTTATGTTAGAAGCAAAAATTACATTTTTTTTCAAAATATTATGACAAGATTGGAACATTGGGACGTTGAATGGGAAGCGCCTCGAGGTGGCACAAATAATGGACCAGCGTAAGATTAGTATCTTATGCTTGCAAGAAACTAGATGGGTAGGAGAGGGAAGTAAAGAGATTAGGTTAAATGGTTCCAAACTTTGGTACACAGGTAAGGTAAATGGAAGGAATGGTGTTGGTATTATCGCGGATGCAGAATGGAGGAAGAATGTTGTGGAAGTTAAAAGGATTGAGGATCGAATTATATCCGTGAAAGTAATTGTTGGAAAGGAGACTATGAACATTATTAGTGCATATGCACCCCAAGTAGGAGCAGAATCACATCTCAAGGAGAAGTTTTGGGCAGATATGGAGGGTTTGATTGAAAGTATACCAACAACCGAGAAAGTTTATATTGGGGGAGACCTTAATGGACATGTTGGTAAAGAGGCAGGACCACATGCAAGGGTTCATGGTGGTTTTGGTTTTGGGGAGTTGAATGAGGAAGGACAAACTATTATTGATTTTTCTTTAGCATACGATCTTAAGATTATCAACACTTGTTTTAGGAAGAGAGAGGAACATTTAATCACATACAAAAGTGGAACTCATAGGTCTCAAATCGATTTTTTCTTGATAAGAAATACTGATAAAAGACGTTGCACTAATTGCAAAGTAATTCCTGGGCATGGGGTGACTACACAACATAGATTGTTAGTTCTTGATATGCAAATAAAATGTATAAAACCAAAATCCCGAACAGTTTTTGATCGAAAGATTAAGTGGTGACAGTTAAAGGGGGAGAAGCGAGAGACTTTTAGAAGTAAGTTATTAGAGGAAAGTGTGTGGGAGTTAGAAGGAGATGCTAGTATCATGTGGAAGAATGTGGCAAAAAAGGTTGAAATGGTTGCTAAAGCCATTTTAGGAGAATCAAAAGGTTTTGGACCACGAGATAAGGAGACTTGGTGGTGGAATGAGGAGGTCCAAGAAAAGGTGCGTAATAAGAAGAATTGTTTCAAGGCGATACACTTGGACAATAGTTCTGACAATTGGGAAAAGTATCGTTTGGCGAAAAGGGAGGCTAAGAAGGCAGTTAGTGATGCTCGTGCTAAAGCATACGAGAGGTTTTATAAGGAGTTAGGGACAAAGGCGGGTGAACAAAGGATTTACAAGATTGCAAGGAACAAAGAGAAGGAGTCGAGAGATTTGGATCAAGTAAGATGCATAAAAAATGAAGTTGGCAAGGTTTTAGTTACTGAAGGAGATATTAAGAACAGATGGGAAGAGTATTTCTATAAGCTATTTAATGATGGATGTGAAGGTTCGCGTTGTGATTTGGAGGACTTGACAGTTAGCGAATGTGAGCTTAATAGGTCATTTTATCGTAGAATTAGAGTCTCGGAGGTTAGCGAAGCTCTTAAGAAAATGGAGAATGGTAAAGTCGTTGGACCGGATGGTATACCGATTGAAGTTTGGAAATGTTTAGGAGAAAAAGGTGTGTTGTGGTTATGTAAACTATTTAATGAGATTTTACGGTCGAAAAAGATGCCTGATGATTGGAGATTAAGTACATTAGTTCCTATTTACAAAAATAAAGGGGATATTCAGAATTGTGCAAATTATAGAGGGATTAAACTTATGAGTCACACTATGAAATTATGGAAAAAAGTGATTGAGCATAGATTGAGAATGGAGACTAGTATTTCTGAGAGACAATTTGGGTTCATGCCAGGAAGATCCACTACAGAGGCGATTTATTTACTAAGGGGGATGATGGAGAAGTATCGAAGTAGGAGAATAGAGTTACATATGGCTTTCATTGACTTAGAGAAGGCGTATGATCGGGTACCAAGGGATGTACTTTGGAAAGCCTTGCAAAAGAAGAGGGTGAATGTTGCCTACATTAAGGTAATACAAGATATGTACGATGGGGCATTGACTAGGGTTAGGACACCCGGAGGTGAGACAAATGAATTTCCTATAGGAATTGGCCTACATCAAGGATCAGCTTTAAGCCCGTGTCTATTTAACTTAGTTATCGATGCTATAACCGAGAGTATCACAGAGGAGGTACCTAAGTGCATGCTATTTGCGGATGATATAGTACTTTTAGCGGATTCAAGAGAAGAGATTAATACAAAATTGGAAATATGGAGAAATACGTTGGAGTCAAAGGGTTTTCGTTTAAGTAGAAATAAAACAGAATATATGCATAGCAATTTCACAAATAAATAACTTAGAGACGATTTGAAAGTTAGGTTAGGGGAGGATATAATTCCTCAAGTGACAAAGTTTAAATATTTAGGATCAATTGTAAGACAAGATGGTGAGATTGATGACGATGTTAATCATATAATTCAAGCTGGTTGGTGTAAGTGGAGGAAAGCCACTGGAGTTCTTTGTGATAGAAAAGTACCCAATAAAGTTAAAGAAAAATTCTATCGTACTGCTATAAGGCCAGCAGTGTTATATGGTAGTGAATGTTGGGCTATGAAGGGACAACATAAACGTAAAGTGGGGGTAGCCGAAATGAGGATGTTGAGATGGATGTGTGGTCATACAAGATTAGATAAGATTAGGAATAACCATATACGTGAACGAGTCGGAGTGGCTCCTATTAGTGAGAAAATGATAGAGAATCGTTTGAGATGGTTTGGTCATGTTCAGAGAAGTCCATTAGATGCGCCAGTAAGAAGAGTAGATCAAATAATCTGGAGTCCGATTAAAAGAGTGAGAGGGAGGCCAAGGCGGACACTTGGCGAACTAATAGAGCAAGATCTATTGGTGAATAATATACCGAAAGGTTTGGTTACTAATAGAGCGGAATGGCGTCGTATGATCCATGTAGCCGACCCCACCTAGTGGGATAAGGCTTTGTTGTTGTTGTATTATGACAAGATTGTATATTCTATAAATAAATATATGATAAAATGAGTAGTTAACTATTTAATTTGACTTATTATATATTAAATTAAAGAAATTTAAAGTTGTGTATATATAATATTACACTATACTAAGTATATTATAGTATTGTTGTATATTATACATATAACAAAGAAGTGTGCACTATTTATTCATAATTAATTTATCTAATATGATAAATATTATATTAATACAATAAATATATAATAAATTTATATTATAATATACATTTATGATATTAAAAAATGAAATAAGATCATGAGTTAAAGCTCAAAGTTTAATAAATTCAAGATTAAATAAGAAGAGAAAGAACAAGTGAGTATACAAGGATAGTCCCACATTGCTAATAGTAGTAAAGTGAGAGTAGATGGACTATAAATGAAGGAGGAGATTAATGGGCCAATATGAATGTTTATGGAGAAAATTTATTTTTGGATATTTTCTGAATTTATAGTAATATTTTTTATCAAATCATCTCATAACAAAAAATAATAATAAAAAATTTTAGCTGGTCCAAAAATGCGGTTCAATTCAGTTTTTACCAGTTTTGGCCGGTTTTAACTGGTTTTTGACCGGTTTGATCCGGTCCAAATGGAGGTCCGGTTTTGGGGCTCCAAGTGGATCGGATTTGTGATCGGTCAGCGGTCGAACCGGTCTGATCGACCAGTCCGGTCCGGCCCTGACAACACTGCTATAGGATTCAATGGGCGAAGGCAAAGCCAATCAACGTCAATATCCAAATGACAATGATTCAATTCAATTCAATTCAATTACCAATCAATTCGATTCTATTCAATTTAATTCAATCTTTGGAGTTATTCAATTCAACAGAGAGCGCTCAGTCAATTAAGGAAAAACTTCATGTCTCATTCATGTAGGCCAGTGGGAGATCAAACTACGATAAGCCGTCCTCCAATAATAGTACTAACAATAGCTTCGTGATGACGAGAGTCCATGGTCATCATAGGACAGCCGTAGCTTTCCTAAATGATAACGTCTCAAACATCTAGATACGCTATCTGCCCCATACAAAATCTATATCAATAACAATGTGCCATAGGGGGCTTAGAGACAATCGAAGAACATGGAGACTCAATAGTTTCCATCTTTTATCTTGTTTTCCCTAAAAACCTATCTTTAACAATTTAATTTAGGTTAAACAAGGATCCAATTAGGGGAAAACTACTGGATCAATATTATGGTTAATCACATAATCAAGTAGAACAATAAGATCAATAATCTCAAATTAGATCTGAATGATATGATGAGGTTAGATCTGTTAACAATTATGGTCATAGATGGTAATGGACAATTAACCATAATAACTATTCAATTATCTATAACAAAATACCCCAAATTACGTTTTCTATCTCTAGAACCTGGCCCGCATCGGGTGGAACCCAGGCCGTGTTCGGAAACGCTCAATATCATCTCGGCCAGGGCAAACCCGGGCCGGGTGTATAGTAAACTCGGGCCGGGTTGGCCGGTCCACCTCCAAAACAATCGCTCCACAACCCGAGTTGAGTCGAAGCTAGAAGTGGGGCCGATTTTGTCAACCCGATCCGATTCCGAGTCCAACTTGGTCCGAATTCAACAAAATCCGTCCGGGTACTACAGCCGACGAAGAAGTGCATTCTGATCTGATCAGCATAATCATGCCATATGATATCCAAACAATGCATACAATATATCAATGGATTCTCGATACAAAGGAGAAGAGAATAGAGTTCCATGTCGTGAAAAATAGACGACATAATAATTCCTCCGGCGTACCTAAAGTTGGCTAAAGAATCAACTAGATCCTCTCTGCCTTGCACGAGTTGTTCGGATGCCGACTTTGGCCGGCGATATCTCCCCGATGTGTGCTGGAAACTTGCGTCCGTCACCTCGAGTCTCTTCTCCGATGTCGGGGCTTCGAAACCAACTACCAGATGCCCTCTAAAATGCCTCGATTCACGTGAAAATGAGAGGAAAAAAGAGGCTTGTGGGCAGAATTCTATTTGGCAGAAAAAGGGATTCTCAACCACCTCTTAATGTCTATTTATAGTGCAGACTTAGGATTTTTACTTCTATTGGACCTTGAACTTTTTTAGAATCAATATTGACCATCCATCATTGATTAATCATTCCATAATTATTCAAATTTAATTAAATATGAATTTACTTATTAATCGATATTTATCTCCATAATAATTCCATCTCTATTCAAATTCAATCTTATCTTTCCAACTTAACCCATAATTTTCGTCAATTTTAAAATTAAATAATTTCAGAATATTAGATAATGATTTTTCAAATATTATAAATGATAAAATATTTAATTAATAAAAAGGTCATCACAATCTCTATTGAACTCGAGCCAGGTTTGAAGCAACTCAGGCAAATTCGGGCAAAGCAGAACTCAAGTGATTTTTCGTCGGCCGAGATTTTTGTACCAATATAGCATGATCTTGAAAAACTATCTTATGGGACTTATTCATGGATCATAAGAGAACATAAAAAAAAATTAATCTTACTTTAACTTCATTATACTATTAAGAAATTGCATCCAAAAGTGAATCCAAATATATACGTACTTTTTTAGGCATAACTATTTGGAACTGATAATTTTGGTAAGGTTTCCAATGACCATGCTTGCCTTTAGGTGATAACTCCGACATCCTTTTATAGAGGGATGTGTCACAAAGAGATTGTCAAAAATTTCAGACATACACGTGCACTGAGAAGGGAGAAAACATAGGACAAAGTAGGAGGAAAACTAGAAGACGTGGGGGAAAGAAAACACAACTTGGAAGAGATCCTTAGGGTCCTATTTATAGCAAAAAGTCCTTTAATTCTAATCTAATTAGAACTCCTAATCATACTTCCTATCCATAATTTATTGTTTATTTTCCACAATTTTTTGGATTTAGATAATTAATTAATAGCACTATTTTCTGATGTTTAGATTTAAAATAATTTATTATTATTTTATATCTTGAAAATTTTTTATCTATCAAATTCCTAATTTCAAACTCCTAAGGAGTCCTAGTTCAATCCTATATCAAAGCTCATCCCTTATCTTATTTTAATTATTTTTTCTTGATTCTATCTCTCCTAAACATAATTATTCTTGACTTTTCATAATCAAATAATTAATTATCATTCTTATCTTTTAGTTTTAGAATAAAATAATAATATAATATTATTGTATCTTTTAGACATTTTTGGCTCTAGAAAGTCCTTTATATCCTAAACTTGTAGTTAGATTCAAATTCAATTTTTGAATCTCTAATCTTATTTCAACTCATAATCTAATTAGGAAATATGTTTTCCTATCTTTTTTAATAATACTTCTATTCTCATTGAAACTTATCTTATCTTATCTTATCTTATTTTTTCTCTTCTCTAACTCTTACTCAAACTATATTTTTATTTGTATTCAAATTTTAACTTTCTTTAACAAATCCTATTTTTTTGGATTTATTTTAATCACAAAAATTAATTCTTAATTTGAAAAAAAATATTTGGAGTGTTACATTATTACCCTTCTTAAAGAAAATTTGTCCTCGAAGTTTGCCCCACGATGAAATTTACTACACATTAACTTCCTACATTTAATCAAATTATTGATTACTGCATATATTATCTCTTGTTGGAGCAAAGTTTTAATGCCCTATAAAATTATATTTTGATGATACAAATCTCGAAAAACTAGAGTTATATTTAAAATGCCTTAATAAGAATGAGTTGCTTCATACATTAAACTTTCGATTAATATTTGTTTATGTTCCCACGAAATTTACATTAAGAGATGAATATAAAATTTATAGATAATGGTGTTACCTTTTCATAAAATCAACTATCATATCATTTGGATACTGATATGAAAAGTTATGTATAAAAGAGTAAAAATCTAAAATATTTTATTTGAAATGGACAATTTTGTATACTGAACTTTGAATCAATATTTGACTGTGATATCATTCTATTTTGGATAAATGATATACATCAAAGTTGTAGAAAATTATGTTAGCTTTCCATAGAACAAAAATTATCTCATTTGAATAACTGTGTAAAACTTTATGCTTAAAATAGTGTAGGGCAGTCGATCTATCGGCTGGAACACCGATCGACCGTTCAGGCATACCGATCGACTGGTCAGTGCAGAAAATGCCCAATTTAGACAAACAAAATGTCGAGACTATATCGGTCGAGGTACCAGTCGACCAGTTGGTCGATTGGACAGTGCAGAATTCGCCAACGGTTATATTTTTCATAAAAGAAAGTGTACCGGTCGACCGGTCAGCGCGAAAAATTCACTAGAACGGTCAAATTTTGGCCCCAAAATTAGGAAATAAGTCCCAATGACTAAAAGGAGTTAAGAAACCTATAAAAGAAGACCAAGAGGTCCAGAATTCATCAAGCAGTCAAGGAAAACATCAAGCATCAAAAGAAAGTCAGTATCTCGTAGTTATTATTATATCTTCTCTTCTTTCTCTCTTCTTATCTTGTGAGTTTCATATTGTAAAAGAGAGAAATATTTCATTAAAAAATTGAGTGTGAGCTCCTGTGTAAAAGATGTTCTATCTTACCTCTTGAATTAGAAAAAAGATAAGCTTCTCAGGAGGAGAGGTGTGTCTTACCTCTCGAAGCAAAGAAAATGTGATTTGGTGTAAAGGGTTTCTTCCTTGCCCCATTTGGAATGAAAGAAGGGTTTAGTGGAATCTCCGACGGTCTCGAGGTCGAGAAGTCGAAGCAGAGACGTAGGCTAAGGTGTGGCCGAACCTCGTCAACAACCACTTTGTGCTCTTATGTTTGTTTTCTCTCTCCCTCTCCTTCTCATATTATTATGCATGTGATATGATTTGATTTACATTGGGTTAAAGTTTAACGAATCGATTTTAAGCTTCTACAATGATTTTTGTAAAATTGTTATTTTCGGATTTAACACCAATTCACCTCCCTCTTGGTGCCTTGGGATCCTACATCTCTTACAATATGTCTACCTAACTTACTTTGGATGACCTAGCAATTGTTCATGATGCTTTGCACAAGAACCTTCAATTATCTTGAACCTAAGGAATACTAGGACTTTAAACGCTCCAAAATTTTATGCTTTTGTCACGTTACAATTGGGTTTATTTGAGACAACATAACCTACAAGTTCTTCTTCTTGGGCTTTTTTCTTACATGTAATGCAGAGGCAAACAACATTTAACATTTTTTTTAACAGAGTGTGGAGGTGAATCATCTTTCTAATTATTCTTTTGTAATAGTCCTCCAAAGGCTAACTAGATTTCCAATAACTATTACATTAAATAACAATAAAGAGTTATAGTAACTTGATCTCATTTGACTTTACACCACTACAAACTTCTCTATTACACACGTCTCCATTTTTACTTCTTAATCCAACTTCCTATGGAGTTCAAATACAATGAAATGAATTTTTCATGAGCAATGGTTACTTAGTGTGTAAGCTAATACAAAAGGATATGATTTCTTATTAGTAGTTTAAACTTTTAACAATTTCATAATAATGCAATAAAATCAATGAGAAACTTCTTTCTGACTCTTTGTTTCATACTTCTTGCTCTTATACTTATATTTGTTCCTTATACTTGTACTTATTCTTGTACTTGTACTTATTCTTATTCATGTTTTACTTGACACATACATGCCTAAAAAACTTCAATGTGTTTTCTTATGTGAGCTCTTTAACTTTTACTAAGGATAGCCATGGAATCTTTCACGCAATTTTGAGGTCACATTCATTTATGACCTATACTTGTAAACTTGTAAGGATTATACTCCAGTCCTGAAATGGGGCACTTAAAGACCTAAAACTTGTAAACTTATAATCTTGGGCATTCGGTACATGTGGCTTCCCGTGTTGTACAACTTTTATCTTGTTATCTCAATATCTATTTTTGGAGACTTTAGTTAAACATGTTCATAACAAGGCTAAAAATGTCATTTAGCATCAAATCAAATCATGGAATATCAATTTTTGAAAAATCTCATGAACTTGGGCCGAGTTGCCTTGAAACTCGAGCTGAGCGTAACAAGTTTGATTCGGTGCTCCTATTTCTTCTTCGTACTTTTCTAACATGGAACCTAGGCCAGGTTTTTCGAAACACAGACTAGATCATCGAATGAAACATTGAACAATTTTTTCTTATTCTATTTTGGAACCCGGGCTGAGTCTATAAACGACATGGGCCGAGTCAAAAACCAAAACCTACTAATCTAACTTTGATGTGGAATCACGACCGAGTTACATTGAATTCAAGCCAATTTTAAATCGAATTAGGTCGGATTCATCGTTATGAAAATGCGTCAGTGAAACGTTCGCCACATTCAGGTCGAGTTTGAAGCAACTCAGGCTTGGTTTTGGCAAAACAAAGCTCAGATGTTTTGTGTCAACATTGGTCGAGATTTTGGGTGACAAAACAATATGATCATGAAGAACTATCTTATGGGACTTATTCATGGAACATAGGCCAATATTTCTTTAACTTAATTATTTTATTAAAAAATCACATTTAAAAGTGAATCCAAAATTTATACGTACTTGTCCAAGCATAACTACTTGGAATTCATAATTTAGATAAATTTTCCGGTGACCATGCTTGCTTTTCGGTGATGACTATGGTGTTGTTTAATAGAAGAATATGCTATGAAGAGATGGCCAAAAGTTTCAACGATGCACATGCACCGAGGAGAGAGAAAACATATGAGAAAATTGAAGGAAAAATACAAATGTGGAGGAAAGAAAACATGACTTGGAAAAGATCTTTAGGGTCAGGGAAAAGTCCCCAAAGTTTTAATCTAATTATAACTCCTAATTATACTTCCTACCTATAAGTTATTTTTTATTTTTCACAAAATTTTGAAGTTAAATAATTAATTAATATTACTATTTCTATTTTTATATTTAAATAATAATTTTTAATATTTTATTTTTAAAACTCCTAATTTCAACATCCTTAAGAGTCTTAGTTCAATCTTATATCAAACTTCATCACTTATCTTCTTTTAATTATCTTTTCTTTTTTCTATCTCTCCTAAACATAATTATTCCTTAATTTTGTAATTAAATAATTAATTATCATTCTTATATTTTAATTTTTAAAATGAAATAATAATATAATATTATTTTATCTTCTAGATATTTTTGGGCCTAAAACTCTTATTTTTGACTCTCATTGAAAGTCCTTCATATCCTAAACATGTAGTTATATGCAAATTTAGTTATTGAATCTCTAATCTTATTTCAAATCAATTTAATTAGGAAATATCTTTTTTTTATCTTTTTTCTAATAACACTTTTAGTCTCGTTCAAACTTTTATTATCTTATATTTTCCTCTTCTCTTACCCTTACTCTAGTAATATTTTTATTTCAGTTCAAACTTTAACTTTCTTTAACAAATCCTATTTTTGGATTTATTTTAATTATGAAAATTAATTCTTAGTTTGAAAAAAAAAATGGGGTGTTACATTAAGAGAATAAAAATATTCTGTGTTTCAAGTTTGAAAATTTCTACAAAACTGATGGAGGGAGGGAGAGAAATTTAAAGTTAGAGGGAGGGAGGGAGGGAGGAAGGGCGAGAGAGAGAGATTGAGAGAGAAAAGATAGTTAAAGTTTGAGGAAGATGACAAAGACCATTCAATTCTAAGGGACCCGTATGCATTTTTTTACAATATTTGAATTAATTTCTTTAAGCAATTTTCTTTTAGTCATCAATACTGTTTTTAATGCCTTTCAATCATTTATCTAATCCTTTAGTGGCATCATGTAAAGAAAAAGTTAATTGTTGACTTCTTGAGTCATTAAGATTGAACTTTGACTATTATTCTATCATTGCATGTCATGACCCACTATTATTTTTTAAATGAATGTTGTGGTTGTATGGTGTATTTATTATCGTCCCGTAAAAAAAGGTCAATAGCATAGAAAATGAAATTCAATGCAATTTTGTTTCTATTAGATTAGATTATTATCTTATACAAGAATGATATGATCTTATAAACAAAATTGTAAGGTCCAAAGGTTGAAAAGACAAGGGTGATAATTTCACGTGAGCAAAATACGAAGGTCATTATGAGCTTATAAATGACATCCTCCTTTATCTTTCAAGACTTATTTTAAATTCGTGTGGACTGAAGATCCAAAGAGAATAATATTTCGACGAACTTATGTGATATATCTTAGCAACAACATAAACGAGACTCTAAACACGCTGGTGTTGACGCGGAACAACCATGATTAGACAACAAAAATAATTTTTATTAACTTTTTGAATTTTAATATTGCCACGACCCATGAAATGACTTTACTTATTCCTGATTTAGAACTATATATTGTTCTAATATAGGCGCCGCCTGCTACACCTGGTATTGATGTTTTCACCTGGTATTGGCATGACATACTGTTTATTATGATTTTCTAACTATAGATCATGGTTCATGATATTCATATCATTGATGCAACGGCACTGCAACAAAAATTGCTTATAGGGACAAAAAGTTTTGGTCCCCCTTAATTCCTAAAAGCTGGTCTTTAAAAGTTTTAGGAACAAAAATGTTTTGTTGGGTTTCAAAAAGTATCACTTTTAGATACTAATCTATTGGTCCCCATAAGATCATAAAATGATCCCTATTAATTAATTTTAGTCCCAAATCAAAATGATTTTCAAAACAAAAAAGAAAACAATTGACACCAAAAAATGATTCCTAATAGCATAGTTTTAAGAACCTAGAGGTTGATCCCTAATAGCATGCTTATAATGACCAACAAGAATTCCCATTACATATTTGGCTCCAAAAATGTACTAGTAGCTAACGTATAAGTGTCCAAATGCATAAACATTAGCCAATAAAAAATAAGATGAAAGAAAAATTCCAACCACAACACATCATATTAAAAAATAAAAAATCTCAATCAACACATCATAAAATTGAAAAGTAATGCATAAAAAATATGAACATTCAACATCTTTAACTAAAATATCTACTACAAAGTAGAAACACTTTCCTTCTATGTCATCCGGAGGTACTTGTCCACCCATGAGATTAAATTTAAATGACAGAAAGAATCTCCCTCCTACGGATCAATACCCATGCTAACTTAGAGCAGGAACAGCGGAGTGCTTGGTCCTGGAGTGCTCGAGCCTTGACCCAACTCTTATCCAGGGCTCGGATGTTGGTAGCTGCCTCTTGTTCAATTTCCGCTCCAAACCTGCAGGGAAACAAGCATCATGGAAAGGTTCGAAGAAGAAACTGCCTCAACTCTTTTGTACATAAGCTGCAGCGCAACATGATATCCACGTATAGTAGTTCAATAACTGATCAATATACCCCTTGAAAGCATAAAAGGTCCAGAATCCTGCTTCTCTTTGTATAATAAAGTGGCTTAACATTCTACAATAACCATTCAAATAATATGTTTATATAGCTTTCAAATATCTTCAAGAGGGCTGGCCAGGTCCAAAAGCTAACAGAAAAATTAGGAGCTTGTTTTACTTCTATTTTGTAGTAATTTTATTTACTTAGCTTGCCAGGAAACAATCGAATCAACCTTTACAATAACAAAAGAATATGATTCAGATTAAGGCAACTAGTGCCATGTGCTCTGTTTAAACAATACCAAAAATGATGCAACATTATGGTTTCTTATTTTAACCTCTCATTTCAACATTATGCAAACTAAGAGAGGCTGGTAAAAAAAAGATGATGCAACATTAATTTTAATCCATGTATCTCTTCGAAAGTAAACGTTGGACTACTGATGCCAGAGGGAGGGAAGAATTACAAAACGTCCACGGCAGCAACAAGAAGTTGGCGTAGGGTGTCACACTAAGTGTCCATGAGCTCAATCCAATGCCAGCCTTGGCGTCGAATATGCTCAACCTGGAAACACAGCAGTTTTGTAAGGAACAGGATTTCCTAGAACTAGATAATGCATAGTGAGTGCTTGATTCCAGACATTTACCTTGAATCACCAACAAAGTCATTAGACACAACATCTTCATCAGTATAACCGAGAATGCCTTTCAATGGACCTTCCGATGCATACCTAAAAGGGATTAACAGCTATCAAAAGAGAAAAGATTACTCGTGCAAGCAACACCAAGGAGATATTTTATCGACTAGAGAAAATGCAGTCTCTCTGTTCAGTAGAATCATCGATCTAGTTAATATGCAGTACGCGTAGATACATGTAGTTATATAACAAAATGAAAAGATAAAAGTAATTGACGAACCAATCAGTGATGTTACATTACATCATGAAATATTAACTAGAGTGAAAAGATAAAAGTAATTGACGAACCAATCAGTGATGTTACATTACATCATGAAATATTACACAATTAGAATGATAAACAAAGCCAATTTACACTACACAGTGCTCATAAAGGAAATTAAATACAACACCAGAAATGGCCAAGGATTCCAACCACAGCCATGGTCATCCCAGCAAAGTATATGTATCACCAACAAAGACAAGACGGATACCTAACATTGGAATGGAACCAGTAAGATGAAGCTCTATTCAGGCTGACTGATCCCTATTCAGTTACTATGCCGGAAACATCTGTTGACTTGCCGCTTGCATATAGATCATGCATAAAAGAAGATTACCAGTTATATGATAGTAGAGCCAATGAAGTAGCCAACAGGGGAAGTGCTAGATAAATGGAGAATGCATGTGCTTGTTTGTACTCAGGGTCAGTGGATGCACCAATTTGCATCACATTGTGTATCAATATCTGTAAGACAATTTAAAATATCAGTTTCACATATCTATATAAAAGAAAGTTCAATACTTGCACTATCAAATTACATATTCCTGCATTCAGATGTTCAAAATGGAAACTATCATTAAAAAAACTAACAAAAACACTACTAATAAAACTATCAGTGCACTTAGACCTTATGATTTCATAGTTAAGCTAATCAGAAGCTCTCATGAACGAGATCGGATATACCTTTTGGTGCCAAGGTTCCAGAATATCAAGCCGAACATTAACGATATGAATGTTCAATTAGTAATCTTCAGAATAACATACTAATTAGTAATCTGCATTATGGAGATATGATAAAATTATCAAACTTCTATCAGATAATAAGTCTGTAAGTGAACTTTGAGCATTCTGCTGCTTGGAGCAGAGATGCTCTAATACAATGGAGTTTAAGTGAACTACCAAAAGCTTTGTTAAAAAAATAAATTTGCATTATCAAGATATGATCTTCAGAATAACATACTAATTAGTAATCTGCATTATGGAGATATAATCAACAGGTAATAGATGTGCCACAAAAAAGAACTAATTAGTAATCTGCATAAGATGACAGGTTCTCCTCTAGTCTTCAGAATAACATACAAATTATGGAGATATGATCAACAGGTAATTAGTAATCTTCAGAATAACATACTAATTAGTAATCTGCATTATGGAGATATGATAAAATTATCAAACTTCTATCAGATAATAAGTCTGTAAGTGAACTTTGAGCATTCTGCTGCTTGGAGCAGAGATGTTGCTCTAATACAATGGAGTTTAAGTGAACTACCGAAAGCTTTGTTAAAAAAATAAATTAACAAAGAACTAATTAGTAATCTGCATTATGGAGATGTGACCAACAGGTAATAGATGTGCCACAAAAAAGAACTAATTAGTAATCTGCATAAGATGACAGGTTCTCATAGGTTAGATATCAGAGAACATTATCAAACTGTGATCACTTAATTTAATTAAGGTTCCAAACATGCAACTATAAGCCCGTTCTCTGAATGGAAAGTTTCTTAAGTATTACATCTACATAATATATATCCAAGAGAAGATATATACTACTCTACATAATATATACAAATGGAACACAGGAAGTCATCTGTTCACATGAACTAAGAACAGGAGAATAACCACTGTGGCAATGAATACAGTTTCAGAATGACAGCCATGAATACAATTCTTCGCTAACATAACTTTATTGCTACCAGGAGACAGAGATGCTAGGAGAGTACATGAATGCTACAATAACATATTATTTCCACAATGAAATAAATTTTCACTAGAATTTGACAACTCCAAGCAAAGAGGAGGTACAGAAAACAGATGGAAAACACACTGTTGCAATGCAGTTTCAGAATGGCGGCCATGAACTCAAGGAATAGTGCTGCTCTTGCAATCGTTCACTTGTAAAATGCTGCAGAGGACACTCCTTCAAAATAAATACCCTAATTAGAGAAAAAACATTTAAAGGAACTACTAAAAAATTAGAGAAAAAATCTGCTTGAAGGGGAAAAAAATATCCTAATTACCTCAGTCGAATCAAACCATTGTCGAATTCCTAGAGAGAAGCCAATGCGTCTCCTCAGATCCTGACCGCCAGATGAGAGAAGCCATTGTCGTAGAAGACGTGCTGCTGCTGGAGGATCTCCTTCTGGCGCCGGAGCTCGAGCTCCTTGCAGTGGGAGTTGGAGTGCTTCGAGAGCCCGAACGTGAGGGGTGCCCGACGACGGCGACGAGAAAGGCCAATGGGATCCCTTGAGTGCAGGAGTTAGGGCAGTACAAAAGGGGAAAAAATGAGGCAGAACAAAAGGAGCCGATCGTTTTGTCGCGACATCGTCGGCGGCGGACCGTTGTAGAAGACGTGATGCTGCTGGTGGTGGTGGTGTTGCTGGAGGATCTCCTTCTGGCGCCGGCGCTCGAGCACCTTGTAGTGGGAGTTGGAGTGCTTCGAGAGCCCGAACGTGAGGGGTGCCCGACGACGGCAACGAGAAAGGCCAAAGGGATCCCTTGAGTGTAGGAGTTAGGGCAGTACAAAAGGGAAAAAAATGAGGCAGAACGAAAGGAGCCGATCGTTTTGTCGCGACATCGGCGGCGGCGGACCGTCGTAGAAGACGTGCTGCTGCTGGTGGTGGTGGTGCTGCTGGTGGTGGTGGTGGTGCTGCTGGAGGATCTCCTTGGCGCCGGAGCTCGAGCACCTTGCCGTGGGAGTTGGTGTTAGGGGTGCCAGACGACGGTGACGGGAAAGGCCAAAGGGATGATTGCACGAGTTAGGGCATAACAAAAAGGGTAAATTGAGGCACCACACACACATTTGAGAAAATTGAAAAAACCAAATGTTTCGGGACCACTCAAATTAGTCCCTACAATTTATTATTGGAGACAAAGAGTATGATTAGTCCCTAAAATAAGTACTTATATAGAATTATTAGACATCAATATTATAATTGATTCTTATAACATTTATATTAGACATAAATTAAATTTTTGTCTCTAAAAATATGAAACATTTGGGTCTATTTTTCTATTGGACCCAAATAAATATTTTTTGGAGACTCAAAATTAATTGATCCCTATATCATAATTCCTAAATGTTAATTTTGTTGTAATGACCTGATCGCTAGAGATACTATTCATACTTAGACTTGATCCACAATAATCTTTTACATTTCAAAACACATTTTAAATTTGTGTCGACTGAAAGGTCAAAGCGAATAATATTTTGACCGAGCTAAGAGGGTGTTACAAAAATGTTGTTGGTCTTCATGAAAAAAAAAATCATATTTCAAATAGGTCCTAATATATTTTAAGAACTCGTTGGCATTTTTGTTATATTTCTAATGATCATCTTAATAATTTCACTACATCTTATTTCATTCTATCAATTTCTTGCAGACACCATTAGCTGGGTGTTTATTTTTTCTTTAGAAAACATATTTGACCTTACTCGTGGCCCACGAAACTTCATGTTCACAAAAAAACTTTGAAATTTGAATTGTCATTAGTATGTGATCATGTTGCATCTGCGAAGATGTCATGAGTCACAACCTCGCACCACTTGATCTCGGATATGATATATCTTAGGAACGACATTAACTAGAGAATCCAAACACGTTGGTGGTTGATATGGAAATGACCATGATTAGACAACAAAAGCCATTTATGCGTGGTTGTGATAGTTTTCATTATATCCTGTTGTAGGACAATGTGACTTTGTTATTGTTGTCACAACTCACGATTAACCTTTCCTTCACAATAGTCATAAGTCACCTTAAGCACGACAATTGACTTTCTAAATCTTACTATTTCCACAACCCATGAGATGACTTTACTTATTCCTAATTTAGGGCTATATATTGTTCTAACATAGGCATCACCTATTACACCTTTGTTGTGTCCCCCAACTCTTGTTATAATAAGATGTTTTCACCTAGAATTGGCATGACATACTTGTTTATTCTGATTTTCTAACTATAGGTCATGGTTCATGATATTCATGTCATGGAGTCAACATTACCTGATTTCTAGAGATACTATTCATACTTAGACTTGATCCATAATAACCACACAGTACATGTGATACATTGCAAGTCAAGACATGGGTTATTAGCATCCTATCACCCCTCGGTCATGGACATAAAAGAGGTTTTTTATCTCTTCTCTAGAAATGTCATTAGCCATGATAGCTTCATCATGGCCCATAATTAACCCTAATTGGTTACAAGTCAGGAGCCAATCTGTTGAAACAAATTTGCTTTGTGATTTTTCTTACCTCACGGTCATAACATTGATGTCATGCCCACGACAATAAAGAATTCCTTATTTAATTTTGTGTAACCCATGGCATGTTGAGGCACCACAAAAGGGCATCTAACCTTTCTTAATCCTTGGCCTCGATACCTAAGTCGTGGTCTTGCAACTTAAACACTTGTCTATTTGCGACAGAACACATTATTTGACATGGCCCATAAACTTGATCATGATCTTAAGAAATTATTGTTTATAATTTGAGAAACATTTGGCAGGCCATGACAAATTATTTACTAAAATATTTTGTTACTGCTATCAACGACAATTTTGTCATGTCTTAGATAGAACTAAGAGCTGAATTCAAACTTATCCATGTCTACTTTTCTTTTATACTTGTATTATATTGCTCCCATGACATTTTTTTAGTCCACATTGCATTTCTACTTGGATTTCTTTTGCTACTATTTTTTTTTTCTTCTAGGGTTTGTGTGCAATATTTTTTGCAAGTTGAATGCGCATAAGTCAGATGATTATAATATGGAGGATGTACAAATCCAAAAAAAGAGAAGTGATAGCTAGATTCTCCAACCATCATAAATTATCATCTTCGAAATATTGACCATGTATCAAAGTAGCTTTGTGATGAAAATCACGATTATAACAAGAGTGATCCTAATTGCACATTATAAGTTTCCTATTCTTTTATACTTTTGTTTATCTCCTTCTTAGTTGAGTCATATGGTCTGTTTGGTTCAAATACTTTTAAAGAAATGGAAGATAGTAAAAGGGACGGGAAATGAGCAGAAGGAAAGGAGAATGAATGAAAATGAAAATATTTATCTTGTCTCAATGGAAGTAACTAAAGAAAAGTGAATAAATTAAGTAATAATTTTATTTAAATAATGTCTTTCATATATGTATGCATATTTTATTTGATATGATCAAAGTAAAAAAAATATGATGATTAGTTATTTCCCTTCCTCTTCATATCACTTTGAGGTTGAATAATAAATGATGTGTTTAGAGAAAAAAAATGAAGAAAAAATTATGTGAGTTTTTTCTTCATTCTCTTTTGACTTAAATTCAATAAATAAGGAAAATAGACTTCCCTCTCTTTTCCTTTCTCTCTCTTTTTATCCTCAACTAAATAGGCTCATCGAGAATCGTAATCTGGATGAGTTGATTCCGCTAAACGACACGAATTTTGATGGAATCGTGCCGAGAACACAAGATGGGAACTAATAGTCATGTGATGTTGATTAGCACCCTTGGGTTTCACCATGGAGCATTGTAGCGCAAAAACAAATTTTTTTTCATTTTTTTACGTGAGAGCTTTTTTTCAAATCATTTTTACTTTTTTTTCTTTTTCCTTAGTTTCTCTCTCTTACATTTCTTTCACAAAATAATATATTTATCAGATACAATAAACTAATTATAAAATGGTTAATTTAATATTATTTATTACTTATCATTTCATATTTTTTAAAATATTTTCT
This sequence comes from Pontederia crassipes, assembly GCA_030549335.1. NCBI lineage: Eukaryota > Viridiplantae > Streptophyta > Magnoliopsida > Commelinales > Pontederiaceae > Pontederia > Pontederia crassipes. Next base: position 24,572,253 of record CM060187.1, read on the forward strand.
TAAATATAATTTATTATATTTAAATAATATATTTTAAACAAATTTTTTAATAAAACATTTTAGTTTATACTATTATTTTTATTAATTAATAAAATTATTTTTTATGTTTATAATACTTATATTTTATTTAAACACTCACTAAATTTAATCTATCACATCAAGGTTTTAATATCACATAAAAAAAGTTCCTCGTCATTACCTACACTTAATCCAAAAATATTCTGAATTAATCTATCAATTTAATTATTCACTTCAAAGGCTTACGATTCCGATTGTCAAATGCATCCATAAGTCGATCCTTTTATTTCCTTTTAGGATTAAGCTTTCCGATGTACAGAGACTGACCTCCGAAACAAACCCCCACGATGAGCTCTCCGTTTTTTTTAATTGCCAACCTAGTATTAAGAAAGGGACATCGATCGTTCAATTCATGCGATGTCAATGCTTATATGCACTACCATTGGAGTCCGACTAATTTAGGGTGCGTTTGGGACACCTATTTAAAAAAGTAATTGTGGGAAAAAACTTGCTGTGGTCCAAAGGAGAGGTGACCCATCCGTGACAAAAAGCAAAAAAATGACTGTGGCACATAAAAAATTTTGGCAAAAAGCAAGAATAGTATTTTCACCAAACATCAGGTGAAAAAAAAGCAAGTCATCTTTCTTGAAAAGCAAGTTTCCGATAGCTCTCCCAAACGCACCCTTAGTATCATCACGAACAACACATTTTGCTATGACGAATGAGACTTTCAATTAATTTTTTTATATTAAAAAATATTCGAACTTGAAATCTTAAATTAAATGGTGAGGAATTACTATTATTCCACTCCAACTCCTTTGCTGGGACAATGATGACTAACTTTTTCGACACGGCCCACAAATCTTCAAACACAGCCTAAGATTGGTGGAGGCTTGTAACGCATTACTCTCTACGTGCCAAAATCCAACTTCAAACATCATGGATCACTACACATCCAGCCACTACGAATAAACGTGAAAAAAAATAAGTAAATTAAATTTGGAGTTATAAAATGTCAATTTGGAATTAATGAAAAAGTCATCTTATTGCCTACTTTTAATACTTCCTTTTGTTTTTTTCGAAATAACGGAATGTGCAAATTCTTTCCTTCCCTTTTAATTTATTTTGAAACGTAACTTAAGAAAAAAAATCTGCTAAAAGACCGTTGGAAAATTTGACTTTTGCTCATTTTTTTTACGTTAGATTAAAATCGAAGAAGGTACTAAAAAAATATATTGATGAATATGATTATTTAAGAAAAGAAAAATTGTATAAAATCGTTTGAGAATTAAAATAGATATCTAGTAAAAGTGAACCATAGGAAAACAATCCATTTTTATGTGTTAGGTAGATAAAAAAGATGGAGAGAGAGAGGGGGGCTCATAATATCAACAGATAATCGGCAGATAAATTTAAAAATGAAGTTGAATTGATTGTCCTATATTTTACTTTTTTTATCTTTCGGTGGACGGAAATTGGTTCTTTCCATTGAATAAACTAGTTGAATTATTAAACTGCACTCCACCGGAACAAACAACATTTGCGTAAGTTGGAAGGTTCGCTGAGCCAAGTAAATAAATAAATAAATAAATAAATGTATTGTGTCATACTCCAATAATAAAAAAAGGATCTCAGAAATAAATCTAGAACTTGCTGACGAAACGTTGTCTGCAGTGCATGAATTAAAATAACTTGGGAGATGCCTCCCATGAAACGTCATCTTCGTTTCGGCCGCCTTTGTACGTCAAAATTTGGAAGACATTATATTCAAATTATGATAAATTATGTCAAGCATTATCATTAGTGGAGACTTAATCCATTAGAATTTGAGTTCAACTCAAGGCTCATTTTTTTTTATTTCGAAAACTTGAATTCTCGACGAAGACACTGCAGATAAAGTTTTTTGTCTATGCTTTACTCAATTTATTATTAATAAAAATAATAATTTATTATTAGAAAGAATGCATTGAATGAATTTAACAGTTCAACTCAAAGGGGAGATTAGAGCACCAATGTGAATTTGATATCCAAATTGAAACCACTCAAAACCACTTTGACTGGAGTCTCTAATAGTTGGACAAACGCAATTAGGCATCTGCCTCAAGTTATAAAGGAAAATTGTAATGAAAAAAGTATATAAAAAGAATATATGCAAAAGGTTTACTCCCACTACAGGAAAATTATAGATCTTAACTATATGTACTTTCCTTTTCTGGTGTATATTGTACATAAATTAAAGTTATTAGACTGACATCAGAAAAGTATTAGTTTAATACTTTTTTTTCTGGTGTATATGTATTGTAATGTAAATTAATATAATAACATTAGAAGGAAATATAGTACAATATGTCTCATTCAAAATTTAAATAGATGTCTCAACAAGTCAATCTAGAAATGGGCTGATAATAACTTTTATTATTGAATCCCTAACAAAAAAGAAAGACTAAATAATAAGTAATTAAGTTTCCCATCCATGCATTTCATGTGCATGCATTTGCTTAAAAAATATTAAAAAAATATGAAGAAAAGGAAAGGAGATTTGTCCAATGATATTCACTATATATTGGATTGTTAATCTTTTTATTTTAATTATTGAGATGATCATCCTCAAACTCTTAATAAAAGTTCGTATAACCCTATCCTCACGATTCTTTATATATATATATATATATATATATATATATATATATATATATATATGCGAACAAGGTGAGATAAGAAACATCTTAATTTATATATATATATATATATATATATATATATATATGAGGAAAATTAGGGTGAGATCAAGTATATGGATCTCACCCTGAAATCAATACATTTCGGTCGTCGAGCTGGTTGAGGGCGCACATCTACGCTCCAGAACAACTTAGGTTGAACTGGTCGCTAGGGGTGAAAAAAATAAACTCAAACCGGCTACTCCCGACCTATATGCGCTTGATGCCCAAAAAATAAACTCAAATCGTCCCATCCCTTTGCCCTAACTTTCGACATTATGCTTGCCCTAGATCGCGATCTCTAGAACAAGTTCGCCGAAGAAGCTCTCCCGTGCGATCGCTCTTCCTCTTCTTCCGCTCATCTTCCCTGTGATCTGATTCACCCTCTCTCGATCACGAGCTGATTCACCGGAGAAGCTCGCCCGTGTGATCGCTCGACTTCCCTGTGACCATATCACTCTCAAACAAATGATGCCAAGCGAAAGGAAAGGTCTCCCTTCACCTCTCTATCGAGATTTAGCCGCAAGATTACCCAAATGCTTGGGCAGTCAACCCCCTCATCCGAAGTTTTATTTCCTTTTCCATTTAATCTGCAAAAGGTTCGTGTTGTAACTTGTGTTTTATTCATACTTTATGGTGAAATTTGGTTGTTTTGTTTCATTATTTGGTTCAGGCGTTCTTCTTTTTATTGACCAAGGTGCACGAGTTCTAGGCGAAAGGTCGATCTCGGTCGTGAGTGCTAGGCTAGAGGTAAGATCCTCTCTTTTTTTGTTTATGTTGTTCCGCTCTTTCTCCATTTCATCCGAGCATAGTTGTCTTTGACGGTGCGCATTCTACCTAGGTCACGAACTCATGGAAGATGGACGTGAAACGAAAGGTCGGTTAAAGCTAAATCATATCATAGTGTCATTTGCATCTTCTAGTTTCTGCCGTAGTGCTTTTTGTCATATCAATTTGATACTCCCATATTGTCATATCAAATGCTTATTGTCGAAATTGCATTCTAATACTAATGATGGAGCTATGGTGGTATTGTCTTCCATATGCTTATGTCATATGGTGATTCATAGTTTTGTAATGACCTATGCCATATTGTCTTCCATATGCTTATTCTACTTTCTGTGATAGTAGTTTTTTTTTGTCAATAATGGAGCTGTGGTGATATTTCTTATGTTTAGGTAAGATGAAATTCACTGTAAAATGCTACTGTCAAGATGAAGCCATCATTAGGACATCATGGACTCAAGCTAATCCTGGCCGTAGATTTTATAGTTGTCAAAATTATGAAGTAAGAATTACATTTTTTATTTTTAAAGTGTCCTTAATGGTTATTTTGATTTCACTTACTATTGCTAATATGTTAAATTTGTCTTCATTTTTTATAGGAAAATAGATCTTGTGGATACTTTCAATGGTTGGATTCTGACATTGAGCCTCAATGCAAGATTCTTATTAACGATTTATTACAGAAGATTAAGCTATCAGACTCAGAACGTGAAAGTGAAAGGAAAAATTTTGAAGCTGCTATTGAATTTGAGAGGCAGAAATGTAGACTATTTAGGAATGTAGCAATGTTTATGATAATATTAGTATTGTATCTTTTGAAGTGATTTGTAATAAGATCTTCATGGTTTTTGTATGTGTACTTGCAAAACTAGTTATGTGTACTTGCAAAAGATTAGTAATGTTTCAATTCTACAATATGTGTTGCAGATTTGTGTGTTTAATTTATTCTTGTGAAGTTAACGTAGAAAAATATGTCATTGTGTTGGATTCGTGATTGTTGGCAGCGATTAACATTTGTTAGTAGTCTCTATACATCATTTGTTTATTTATACTTTGTGCAGCGATTCAATAAAAGTAGTAGAGACTAGTCTTTCTTGAAACTACCTTCATTTTCTTCATTGCAACAGTCTGTTCAATCATAGTTCTCAAATATGTTGTAGTTCACGTCGAAAGAAGGAATAGTGTAAACATACACGCTTTATTCGTGTATAGTCCGAGAAACATTCAGCAATACAAAATGAAGGTAGTTTAGTATCAACTTAACATAGACGTCAAACTTTCAGTCTAAAGAGCTAATCATGGTCACCACTTTCGTGTTTAAAATGAAGGTAGTTTAGTACACGTTGTCACCACTTTCAGTCTAAAGAACTAATCATCAACACTCAAGCAAGTTGTATACATTCCGAGAGCAGATTGATGGCAACTTTGACAATCAATGAACATAAATAATATGGAATTAAATGAGTAATACTCCTGAGTCTAAAACATTTAGAATAGATACAAGATTTCTTTGTTCGCAGCTAAATACCAAAAAAAAAATAACAGACATCTTGAACTCCACTTTTAATGACAGCAACCTCCAAAAGATTTGTTTTTCCACTGTCCATGTATAGGCAAACTGCAACCTGCAACCTGCATATTTGTAATAGTGTAAAGAATATAATAAATGGAACATAAGAGTGTAATTAGTTAACTAAAAGGTCATAAGAGTGTAATTACAAGACTAACAATGAGTAATTAGTCACCACATTCATCCTCATCATATTCTTGCACATCAACCAGTTTCGCCTTGTTCGTTGCCTTATTTTAGATGAGAAGAGAAATAAGAGTAAATCAATGATACTAATAAAAAAATAGTTGAATAATTTAAAGTGATTCTCACCGTTTTCCCTTTGACTTTTGGACAAGTAATTTTATAATGACCTAACATGCCACATTCACCACATGTTCTCTTTTTAACTTCAACTAGTGACTTTCCAATCTCAATTCCAGCTTTAATTCATTGGATTTTCTTGGGTCTTCCTTTGGACTTCACATATGATGGGTCATTAATCATAATCTCTAATTCCTCTTGATCTTCATTTAAAGTTGATTTCATTTCAAATGGGACGCTTTCATGTGAATCCGTAACTTTAAATTTTTTAAATTTCTTAAGAACTTCATTTATAAGAGACAATCCAAAATTTAAATGATCATCTGAACACAATCCAAAAGTATGAACTCTCCAAATATTTGATTGCCAAGCTCATTTCTTTAGATGTTGTCCATCTTTAGAAGTACTTCCTTGGTCATGAACTAAGCGTGCTTTCGAATACATAGCATCAAGTGTCAAACGATGGTTAATGTATTGCTCCAGTAGACATGTTATACCTTTTTTTATTGAGGATATTCAAGATGTGGATGCAAAATATACCTTCTTGTTTAAATTTTTTACAAGAACACCTTACCAAATATCGTTCCATGATTACTATATTCCACCATGTACCTTCCTTGATCTTCAGTCCCCATTAAATAAATAGAGTACACCGCTTGATTTGCATCTTTAACAATTTTTTGTGATCGGTAGTCATTCACAATCTTGAACTCCTTTTGAAATTTGTCAAATGCACGCTATGTATACACCTTTCCTGCATGCTCTTCCAAGAGATGTTTAGAAGTTAATGCAGGTAAAATGTTTAAATTTTTAAAATCCTCACATTCCTCAGCTTCACAACGACAGTGAAGGGCTTGATCATATTGCACCATGAAGTCTATTAAAGAAGTGTGAGAATTTACAAAACCATCAAAAAAGGAATTCATACTCTCTGTTCTCTGGGACGAAGTCATGCTTGCAAAAAATATGTCATTGAAATATACGGGCACCCAATAATGACGCTTATTAAACATGTTTGCTACCCAATGATCATCTGGGATGTCATATGCTTGCTTCAATGCAATCCATTTCTCTTCACATTCTTTGATGGAAATCGAACCATATATCCATTTCTTAAAATCTCATAAAATTGCCGTATGCACATAAATTGTGTGTGTTAATCAATGCATTTTTTAGAATATGCCAAATGCAAAATCGATGTCTTGTATTTGGAAATACTTTACGTATGACATTTCCTATGGCAATGTCTTGATATGTAATAATGCATATAGGTTGTTTCTCATTCATACAATCTAACCATGTCTGGAACAACCAAACAAATGTGTCCTCTGTTTCGTCGGCTAACAATGCACATCCAAATAAAGTAGACTGCATATGATGGTTAACACCTGTGAAAAGAGCAAAGGGCATGCAGAACTTGTTAGTTCTATAAGTAGTGTCAAAAACTACTACATCTCCGAAGGTTGAATAGTTATCCCTTGACCTCAACTCGAAAAACATTTCTTGTGGTGTTACTTTCATCCAACACCATTTCAAAATAGAATCCTAAATCATCATTTGTCTTTTGTTTGAAATATGCAATGACACCCATGCATTCTTTACCAACATTGTTCTGTTTTGTTGCATTCAGATGATTTATACATTCTTGTGTTGTTACTGATGGAGCACCGGAGAAATTTAGAACCTTAGCGACTTTTGAAGGACCAAGACCAACTTCATTTAATATGGTAACAACATTCTTGGAACCATCACAAAACTTAGTATGAGATCGCAAATTCAAAACCTTTGAAGGAGTGGCCAACATGTGATTATGTTGCTCATGAAATCTTTTTAAGATCCACTTTTGGTCACATGTTTCACCAAGTAATAAGAGAGCTTCACAACCAACTTGATTTTTCCTTCTCCGTGTGACATCATTTCCAACGTTGCGATTAAAATCCTTGTAACCTTCCTTCGAACAAACAAACAACCTACTGGAGAATTTTCTACTTTCATTTGCCTTAATAAAAGAAGCTTTTCGGACTGAGAAACCAATTGCTCTAGCATATACATTATAAAAACTCTATGCTTCTTCATGTTAATCAAATGTCATTCCAACACATGGTTTTATATTAATGTCTTGCGCCACTTGTTGAATTTCGCTAGTTTTGTCAAAAAAATTGTCATGACATTCGGATGAAATTGTATCCGTATCATTGTTCACATTAGATGTCATTGGAGTTTTCAAAGCCAGCCTGAAATGCAATAATTAAACCAATTTATATACACTAAGCGGCATATAAACTAAGCAGCATATATAAGTTTTTAACAAGCAGCCACATCACCTACTCAAACATGTCTAACAAACATTATAAAGATTTCGATATCCAAAGATGACTAGACCAGAGAAATGAAGAATCAATCTATAAAATTTAACAAAAATGAACAACCACAAATGGAAATCATTCAAAAGAATTAGCTACTAATCATTCCAACATCAAGAGATAAATCAACTAGTAAGCCAAAAACTAAACAACCAAAAGATTATTACCCTCAGCATGCTTAGGCGATCGATGTCTATGGTCGTATCAAATGTCTACGGTCGGGCGTCAGCTATCGTGAGCAGGTGATGTCGCCGCCAGGGGTCTCGAATGGCTTTGGGCGGTCGGGCAATGTCGCCGTCGAGGGTCTCGAATGGGTGTTGGGCGTTGGCCGTGGCGAGCGGCCAACTTCGCCGTCAGGGGTCTCGAATGGACGTTGGGCGTCGGTTGTGGTGAGTCGGAGGACTCGAATAGACGTTGGGCGTTGGCCGTGGCGGTGGGCGACGTTGCCGTCAGTCGTCGGAGGACTCAAGCGAACTTGAACGGAGATCTAGGGCAAGCGCATAATGGTTCTTCTCCCAGTCTCATTTTGGGCATCAAGGTCGGGAGCAGTCGGTTTGAGTTTATTTTTTTTCACCCCTGGCGACCGGTTCAACCTAAGTAATTCTGGAGCGTAGGTGTGCGCCCTCAACCAGCTCGACGGCCGAGATGTATTGATTTCAGTGTGAGATCCATATACTTGATCTCACCCTAATTTTCCTCTCTATATATAAAGTTACGACAATTATTGTATAATGTATAATATAATTTATAGTTTTAGTGGTTTTTTATTTATTACCTCGCTTAACTGGTTGGCAATTAAATTGAAGACATCGTTTGTAAGTAATTTTTTTATATACGTTTTAATTTTCATATTTTAATGGGGAAAAAGGATGGTGCTTAACGCGGCCTTATTTGCTCCCTCTTCCCCATCGCCTCCTCGCTCTTCGATCTAGGCTCGTCGGCTTCCGATCGGGCGGCCTTTGCCGCGCATCTCGTGTAACCCGGTTCACAATCAAGATATTATTTACTTTGAACTATTGGCCCGGATGAATTTAAAACGCATCTTGATAGGTGAAGGAGTGGCTACTATATTAGTTCTTAGACCTCAGGTCGCTATGATCTTTCCCCATAAAGGACTCAACATTCTCGTTGAGGAGGGTCCGTGTTGGCCTTCGCACATGACTCAAGTGAACATGTGAGATCGGATCTGATATCATTCTGTAATACTCCAGCCCACAATCAAGATATCGTCCGCATGAATTTAAAATACCTTTTGATAGGTGAAGAGGATAGTTACATATAATTCTATTATCACCTCCGTGTTTTACCTATGTGAAACTATTTAATGAGACTATCTTGATCCTTAAACCTCAGGTGGTTATATTTTAATGAGTAAGGAGGCTCCACCCTTGTTGGTGCCTCCAACTCGCCGCCAACTCTGCTTCGCCCTTGACATGAAAAAGGAAAAAAAAAAGATAGGCATCCATACCATTGAACAAAGATGGACGGTGGAGATTAAATTGAAGACAATTAAATTGAAGACATCTACTTTTTTTATATGTTTTAATTTTCATATTTTAATGAGTAAGGAGGCTCTGCTTAAGGTGGGCACTAAGCTATGAAGCGCATATTCATCTCACGACTTTTTTTTCTTTTTCATGTATATCCTCTCCCTCCTTCCCGTTGCCACTCCTCGCCAGTCGCAGCCGCCATGTCCTCGCCCTCACCATCTCCGATGTCGCCGCGGTGCTCTTTCGATCCGAGTTCATTGGCCACTGATCGGGTGGCCCTCGCCGCGCACCTTGACTCTGGCGTCACCCTCCTCGTGCCTCCAACGTCGTCGTCAACTCCTTTTCTTCGCCCTTCACGCCAAAAAAGAAAGAAAAAGATAGGCATCCAGACCATTGAACGAAGATGGACGATGGAGATTAATCCGCTCTGCAGGTTGCTTAGCGAGACACTAGGTAGCGCCTCTTTACTCTGTTTTAATTAACTCTTCTTGCATTATTATCCAATTATGCACTTGCACCGATTAGCCTCTATTTAATTAAAAACAAAATCTTCTTGTGTTTTCTATATAACTTGTAGATTAATCATTTGAAGAATAACGGAAATCAATCAGTTGAAAACACCGTATGCACACGTTTAGCTATTTGCCAAAAGTGAAATGAATTAAAAGAAGAAAAAACATCATAGATGAAACCTCAGTCTGAAATGGTATGCTTAACATGGAGACCATGAAGAATAAAATAGAATAAATAAAGTTAGTGCACTGCCAACTTGATGACATAATTCGAACAATTGATGCAAACTTTGCAGCTTGCTTGACCACTAAAACACACTATTACATCAAGAACAATAAATTGATTTCATATACGATGCCTTATGCTCTTAAGAAATGTATTCATATACGATCTTATAAGATAAACATCGATCGCCAGGAATTCCCAAGCAACATAGAATGAATTTTCAATTGTGGTCCCTCAATAATTCATTCCCCAATGGGAGAAATAAATATAATCAATGACCATTTTCTGGTCCCCCGGACAAATAAAAAAATTAGCCTTCTCGGATCTCTATCATTATCTGATGTCACCCTCACGTGTTTTTTTTTTTTTGTGGTCAGCCTCCCGTGTTTAAGAAGCGATACCGACGGCCCAACTCGCGTAATGCTACTGAGTGCAATTGTCCACAGGTTAGAAGTCGTTCCACCATCAAGTCCAACTAATTCGATTAAAGTCGCCCCGAATCACGTATCTGATAGTGACCGATGAAGCTCTCAATAAAATTTTTTTGCTTTCATAAAACTCAAATCCGACTTAAATTAGGATCTCCATCATCCTCTGATGTCACCCTCGCGTCACTACAAGAAAATCGCGATTTTCCGACGGATAATTTTCGACGGTTCTAAATCCGTCGCAATTTGTGACGGATTTTTCGACGGTTCCGTTTCCGACGGTTATGACCGTCGGAAATAATTTATATTATTATTTAATTTTTTGACGATTAGGAACGTCGATATTTTCGACGGATATCCATCCGTCGTAATTTCCGACGACTTTTCCGACGGTTACGACCGTCGGAAATAAAAAAAATTAAAATATATATTTTTAATATTATTATTAAATTTTTTCGACGGATTTTCCGACGGTCACGACCGTCGGAAATTAAAAAACTAATTATATAATTAATTATATTATTATTTAATTTTTCGACGATTAGGAACGTCGATATTTTCGACGGATATCCATCCATCGCAATTTCCGACGACTTTTCCGACGGTTAAGACCGTCGGAAATAAAAAATTAATTATATAATTTATTATATTATTATTTAATTTTTCGACGATTAGGAACGTCGATATTTTCGACGAATATCCATCCGTCGCAAAATCCGCCGCAATTTCCGAAGGTCGTAACCGTCGGTAACTGTATAATAATATCATATATAAGAGTATTTTATTAATATAACTAGCGACGGTCCAAACCGTCGCAATTACCGACGGTTTTGACCGTCGGTAAAGATTACCGATGGTTCAAACCGTCGGTAAAATAAAAAATAAGTATTATATATAACTAAATAAAATAAAATATTTATTATTTACATTTTCGACGGCCGAAACCGTCGGTAATTAAAATTTCGTTATCCCATTTTTTTTCTCTTTTCCCGCTTTCTTTCCACTTTTTTCCTTTATATATTTTCCCTCCTCCCTCTTCTCTCTCCCTCCTCCCTCCACTCCTCTCTCTCTCCCTCCTCTCCTCTCTCCCTCTCCCGGCCGCGAGCACTGGATCGGCCTCTCCAGCGCACCGGACGCCGGCGACCCTCTCCCGCGCCGGCGTATCTCTCTCTCCCGCTCTGTGCCGGCATCTCTCTCTCTGCTGTCGGCCGGATCCGAACGCCAGGCGGCCGGATCCGGCCGCTAATTTTTTTATATTTAAAAAAATATTTGCGACGATTGCGACGGTTGCGACGCCCGTCTAAAGTTTCGACAGTTGGGACCGTCGAAAAGTTACGACGGCTCGGACCGCCGGCCTTTTTCGGCGGTTGCAACCGTCGGAAATATCGACGGTTCGGACCGCCGGCCTTTTCCGGCGGTTGCAACCGTCGGAAATATCGACGGTTCGAACCGCCGGGGACTTTTCCGGCGGTTGCAACCGTCGGAAAATTTCGACGGGTCGAACCGCCGGGGACTGTTCCGACGGTCAGAACCGTCGATATTTTCGACGAATTTTTTTCAACCGTCGCAAATCCGTTTGCGACGAGCGTTTTTCCGACGGATCAATTTCGACTGAAAAAACCGTCGGTAATTGCGTTACCGACGGTTTTCGGGCTGATTACCGACGGTTCGGACCGTCGGTAATCCGCTTTTTTCTAGTAGTGCGTCCCGTGAACAGAACCAGTTGCTGTTCTTTGCTAGAATAATATATGCTTAAACTAAATGCCCGGTTAATCAAGTATTAATATTAGTATGTAATAAGATCATTGATGGCCAGGTCAACTCTTCTCTTCGCTGTAGATCCATCCATATAAAAGGAAAAGTACATTCTAATCAGGTTAAAACAAAATATCTGTGACGTATAGATATTTATGTTAAACCAAAACAGTATCAAGCGATAAAAAAATATTTAATTCATAATAAGATTTAATATTTGTGCTATCACTCTTATTAATCATTTTCATGATAAATGATGGATTAATTAATTAGATAAATTTTTGATCCACCGTCATGAATCAGACGATGATTTTGAATATTTTGTAGAACATTATTGAATGGATCCACCAGCAAAATATCTCCCAATGATTATACTGATTAATCTACCCACCCACCAGCAGTTGGGTCACAGGATTTAACTAAGGGTCCTGCAAAAGCCTCCCCAAGTACTGCTCATAAAGAAACACATTGATAAATGCATAATTTATTAGACGGTAAAAAGAGGTGGCCCATAATTTATTGATAAATGCATTGGGTTTGGTTCATTTTCAATTGATATAAATTGTATCATCTATTGACCATTAACATAGTGTTTGTTAATTATTATATAATATTGCATCCAGGTGTCATTAATTAGTCATCCTAGTAAATTATATAAAACACAATTCCTTTATTAGGTAAAAGAAAGGAAATGTAATAACAATGATTAAGGTAATGACAACAAAGATATTGTTCATGCCACTTATTAGATTTGAATATGTGGCCTTATGAAATAATAAAGGGAGTACTCAATTAGTAATAAAATTTAATTCCAAGACCAACTAAGAAGGCATGCATTCACATGTAGAAACTCATCTCTCGCGTAAAAACCAGACTAACAAAAGCATTAAACGTCATTACCAACTAATCAACCAAATTAAATATGCGGTCAGATTACCGCCGCTTAATCAATTAAGTCGGTGCTCGAGCGCATCGGGCGGTGCCCTCACCGCGTGGGCTCTCCAGGGCCAAGCGATCCATCTCCGGCTCAGCATTAAGATCGATGAGCTCCGCCGGCCGGATCACCGCCGCCGCCAGCGTGTTCGAGGGCGATCGCTTCTTCTCCGTCGATCCTCGTCCGACAGCGTCCGGGGCCACCGAGAAGTCCTCCCACGAGAAGGCGGGGCTCCACGCCGTCGCCACTCCTCCGTCGCCGGCAATCACGGACGCCCGAGGCGGCGCTGCCGCAGAGAGGCATCGGGCATCGCGCATGCGGTGGATGATGGCGAAGAACTCCTCGACTTCGGTGTCCGTGACATTCACAAGCCGGTCGTCGATCTTCTCCTCCGGGGGCGCCGACGGCCGGCGGGGGGCGCCGTCGGAGACGGCGCTGGAACGCTTCCTCTTGCCGGAATCCATTCAGCGGGCGGCCCGGCCTGCGGCGGCTTTCAATGGCGTGAACGGCGGCGTCGTAAGCGTTCGTTCGCTCCCCGTCTTCTCCTCTGACTTAAGAAGGGAGCGACGCAGCAAACCGCCAAAAGCAACATTTTATTTATTTATTTATTTATTTTTGCATCGGGAAAAAATATTTCTCCATGTATCAACAGCAATTTCAACCGACCGGACTCCTTATTATTCGATCGGATTAAATTAAATTTTATTAAAATAATATTATTTATAATAATTATAAAGATATAATATAAGTTATATGATATAATATATGAATATTGTACTAATAATCTATTAAAAATATTAAAACTAATATAACATAATTTTATTATTAAAATTTTTTATAATAATAAATAATAAATAATAATGATTAATGTATAAATAAATTATTATTAATTTAATATCTATTATTTATTAATGATGGATGCTATATTAATAAATTTTATCCTAAATTATTTTTATTTCTTTTTTCTTTAACGCTTTCTTTTTTATTTTTTTATTTATGTCCTTTAATAATTTTCTATTTTAATGTTAATCAATTTTGATTGCTTACTTTTTTTATTTCAATTTCTATTTAATTTTAATACTTATTATACTCCCTCTTTTTTTACCTTTTTTATATTCTTTCATTTTTTTTAACTTTCCTATTTTTATCACTTTTAAAATTTTATTTTTTAAAACTTGAGTTTAACTGGTTCAACTGATTTTAACGGGTTTAACATAAAAAACTATTTGATATCAAACCGAACCGAATTATTAATCGATTCGCGATTGAACCATTCGGTCCAATTTGATTTTGATAGCATTGATCAATAGGGGATGGTATAATTATAAACAAAAAAAAATCAATAATAATAGTTTGAAGTGAATGGCTTATCCGCATTTTTTTATTATCAATGATCCATTAATTTCTAATTGAAAAAAGTAAGTGTTTTTTTCCTCCAGAAAAAAAATAAGTGTTTTGCAAACTGGTTATTCGGCTCGGATAATAGACATAAACATATTAAACATTTCCTTAATTTTCTAAAAATAAGAAATATCATTATGAAATTAATTTAAGCATGATCATAGTTTTATCTTTTAAGCATTATTCTTACCTTATTCTTTTACTGAAAAGAGTAAATTATCAGTTACTCTTGATATTATTTTTCAACAATGCGGACATTCAATTAGGGACGACAATATTTCCTGTCATGCGATTAGTAAGATGACTCAATACGATCTTTTTTCTTCCTAAAATTCTCCGCAACAGAAAAATTCTCACATTTTTACCATTTTTTCTTACCAGAGGGCGACTGTTAAATTTAATTATGAATTTATTCAGTTTTATCTTATTTTTATTAAAACTTGTTAAGGGTATATGCCAATAATTTGAAGATGAGGTGAAGATTTTTTTTTCTTTTTCATACTTTTCATATGTGTCCCCTTGGCGTGACCGATTTGTTGATTTTTCTTTCATTTCTCTTGAAAATATAATTTAATATAATATAAGACAGAATATTGAATGTGTTTTTTTAGCATCCACTTGTCAATAATTTAAAATGATTATATTTTTTATGTAGCGGATTCACATATGTGAATTATATATACATATCAACGATAATTTTAAGTTCATAAACTATGCATCCTCCCACCCCCCACCCCCATTTTGTTGTTGATAGAAAATCACATTTTAAATTTTTTATTATGCATATTAAAGCAAAGTTAGAAAATAATATCAACATGGAATGATATGGGTTTTGAAAAAAATATTATCTAACAAAATATGATCCAAAAAAATTTGGGTACCAAAAGTCACTTAATTATTTTTCAGGTGCGCCTCACATGTAAAGTAAAGGACGAACGGAAATGTGAAGGCACAAAGGTTATACTAAAAGTATCACCTATTTTATAATTTTTCTTAAAAGTTCAAATTCATCATTTCTTTAAAAGAAAATAAATCATAGTGATAGGGGGAGCATGTTAAAATCTTCCAACCTTATTTTGACATATCATTTGATATCATTGTTGTATCAAAGTTTAATGCGATATTTTGATTCTTAACGCAAGTTTTTTTTTTAACTTATAGCTTTTATGACCTTTAGATCAATTTGATTTCATTTTTAAAATAGTCATAAATTAGGGGGAGCTGTTTTTTAACTCTTTATGATCTAATACTTTTTATGACAAAAGGCAAGTAATTTTTTGTAAAAGACAAAGGGAGAATTTCACGTGATTTCTTATGTCATTCATTTACAAATTACTTTTTGATGAAACAAAAGGGAAAGAAATATAAGAGAAATAACATCTGAATATACCTTATATGAAGAGTACCTTACCATTAATATTTATCTGAATATCTACTATTGTAAGGAAAGCTAAGTATTGAGGAGTAAAATTGATTTCACAAGATTTTACAATTTTTTTGCAATTTATATATTTTTTATATTTCTCGATTTGTCTTCATCAAAAAGAAAAATATTGTTGGATTTAAGTTTTAATGTCTTATATAATTATATTTTGATAATACAAATATCGAAATATTAAAGTTAAATAGTGAAAAGTTTAAAGGAAAAAAGATAACTTTATGAACTAAATTTTGACTAAATAATTGATTATGATCTTAACATATTTTAAATGAATAATGAATATCAAGTTTGTAGAGAGTCATGTTAGCTATCCATAGAATTTAAGATCATCTAATTTGGATAACTGTGCAAAATGTTATGCTCAAAATAGTGCAAGTCGGTCAACTTGCCGGTCGAAACAAAGAAGGTAGGTCGAGACAATACCGATCGATCGAATAGAAGATGTCGATCGATCGATGTATACTGAGCCTGCCCCAGTTGACGTCGAGGCGATATCGGTCTATATATCGGTTGATGGGCTGGTTGACCGATCAAGCACAGAAGTTGAAAAAATCGTGCAACGGTCACATAGATCGATTGACCGGCCCAGATGTGCGGTCGACCGACCTCCTGGTCAAATGAACAGTAACGATCAATTTTGAAGGAGAAAATTATGAAATAAATTCTGGACGAATTTTCTTCACATTAAAGCCTATAAAATGAGTGTCAAAGCTGGAAGCAAAGGCATCTATCCAAGCATTGAAGAAAAACTTCAAGTTATCAAAAGAAGACCATTTCTCTTGAAGTTATCATTTAGAGCTTTCTTTCTTTCTTTCTTTCTCTCTTATCTTCTTGTGAGTGTTCTATTGTAAAAGAGAGAAACCATTTCTCAGAAAGATTGTGAGTGAAAGAGGTTCAAAATCTTACCTTTTGGATGAGAGAAAATATTAGTTTTCTAAGAGAAGAGGTGTGTTTTACCTCTCGAAGCGGAGAAAAAGACGATAATGTAAAGGGCTTTCTTCATTGTCCCATTTGGAACAAAGGAAGATATTCTAATGGAATCTCCAACGGTCTCGAGATCGAAAAGTCAAGGTGGGGACATAGACCAAGATGTGGCTGAACCTCATTTCTCTCTCTCTCCCTCTCTTATTGGTTAATGTGATCTGAATTATATTATTTTTAAAAGGATTAACTAATCGATTTTAAACTTCCACAATGATTTTAGTGAAATCGATATTTTGTTTCTGAACACCAATTCACCCCCCTCTTGGTGCCCTTTGGGATTCTACATACTTGGGAATTAAGCCGAAGGAGCAAGAGAAAACTCTAGAGCTAGCACCACCCCTTGAATATAGAGGAATTGACAAGTTTGATCCATCAAGCATAAATCATTAAACAAGGGCGCTTATTGAGAGGCAACCAAGCTAGGTTTCTAATGTTTTGTAGTATTTTTGTTTCAATATGTAACCCTCACCTCCTAGAAATATTTTTGTTTCCTTTTTTCAACCCTAGCCTCGTAGAAATATGTAACCCTCACCTCCTACTCCTTCAACGGTGATGACCTGCAACTGAGCTCATGGGCGTCGATGGCGTCCTTGTCCACCATCAAGCTATTGGAACCACTACTGCCTGTTGGGTCAAAGTTTAATGACATATAAAATTAACCTCAAAAGATTAAAGTTAAAATACTGAAAAAGCTTAAGATAAAGAGATAACTTTATGCACGAATTTTGATTACATAAATGAATATGATATGATTAGATTTTGGATGAATGATAAACATCAAAGTTGTAGAGAATTTTGTTAGCTTTTCATAGACTTCAAGATCATCTAATTTAAATAAATGTGCAGAAAGTTATAATAAAAAAAGTGCAGGTCAGTCAACTTGCCGGCCTCCGAGTCAAATCAAAGGTTATAGTATCACTTACTTTTTTATTTCACCCAAAAATTTCAAAACTACTATTTCTTTAACAAAAAAGATAGAAAAAAGGAATGTATAAAAGATTGATCATAGTGATAGGGGGAGCATGATTAAATATTATTTTCACATATCATGAATATCACATTATTTTATAAAAGTTTTTATGCCATATTTTTAATATATCTTTGTTTTGACTTTCATAAATTGGTTTTTACTATAAAATAGACATAAATTTAGGGGAGTTATATTTCAAAACTTGTAACTACTCTACATATGTATTATACGACAAAAAGGGGAAAGAATAATTTTTTTATATTAAGGAGGAGTTACATATGGTTTCTTATATGCTTCATTTACAAACTATTTTTTTATAAAACAAAATGGGGAGAAATATAAGAGAAATATGACATGAATATACTTTATATAAAGATTACATTGCAATTAATATTTATATGAATATCTCCCAATATAAAGAAAGTTACGAGTTAGAGAGAGTAAAATTGTTTTTTACAAGATTTTACAACTTTTTCGCTTTTCATATTTCTCGATTTGTCTTCATCAAAAAGGGGAAAATTGTTGGGTCAAAATTTTAATGACATATAAAATTATATTTTGATAAAACAAACATCAAATAAGCCTCAAACAAATCTCAAAAGATTAAAGTTAAAATGCTGAAAAAGTTTAAGAAAAAGAGATAACTTTATGCACGAATATTGATTACATAATGAACTATGATATGATTAGATTTTAGATGAATGATAAATCCAAGTTGTAGAGAAGTTTGTTAGCTTTCCATAGACTCCAAGATTATCTAATTTGGATAACTGTGCAGAAAGTTATGATCAAAACAGTGCAGGTCGATCAATCTGTCGCCCTCCGAGTCAAATGAATAGTAATGGTCAAATTTGAAGGAGTAATTTATGAAGAAAATTTTGGATGAATTTTTCACACACTAAAGACTATAAAAGGAGTGCCAAAGCTAGAAACAAGAGCATACATTCACCTATTGAAGAAAAACTTCAAGTTATCAAAGAAATATTATTTTTTGAAGTTTTCATTTCATAGCTTTCTCTTCTTTCTCTCTTCTCTTCTTATGAGCATAGAATTGTAAAAGAGAGAAATACTTTTGTTAAAAAAACTAAGAGGACTTCTGTATAAAAGAGGTTCAAAATCTTACATCTTGAGCAAGAGAAATAAATTAGCTTCCTACGAGAAGAGGTTGCCTTGCCTCTTGAAGTGGAGAAAATGTGGTTGATGTAAAGGCTTTCTTCCTTGTCTCATTTGGAACAGAGGAAGAAATTAGTGGAATCTCCGATGGTCTCGAGGTCGAGAAGTCGGAGCAGGGATGTAGGCCAAGGTGTGACCGAACCTCGTCAACAGCCACCGTGCCTTTGCGTTTGATTTTCTCTCTCTCCCCCCCTCTCATATTGAGTTTGATATGATCTGAATTGCTTTATTTTAAAGGGTTTTAAAGAATAGTTTTGTGCTTCCGTAACGTATTTTTGTGAAATAGACATTTTCGATTGAACACTAATTCACCCCTCCTCTTGGTGCTCTTTGGGATCCTACACGGGCAACCCAATGAATTTAGACGAACCCATGGATGTACCCCCTCAACAACATTTTCTGCCACTAGAGGAACACTCCGCAGTGAAACATCAT
Organism: Pontederia crassipes; assembly: GCA_030549335.1. Lineage (NCBI taxonomy): Eukaryota > Viridiplantae > Streptophyta > Magnoliopsida > Commelinales > Pontederiaceae > Pontederia > Pontederia crassipes. The sequence continues at coordinate 24,591,759 of CM060187.1, forward strand.
TCAATGTTTCATCCTTGAAGATGGAGCCACCATTCCTATCTCCACCAGTTTATACTCAGACCATATTTAGAGGCCAATCAAACAAAGCTGCCCTGACAATACAACCAAAATGGCGAGTTCCACTCCCTCCTCCTGCTCACTCGGAGAAGCAACAAGCTCCACCACCACCAACACAGTAGTGCCTACAGCAACCACAGGCTCTAAAGTGACATCCATAAGGATCTCAGAAGAAAATCATGGTGAGAAGAAGGCCATGACCATTAACTACACCGATCTCATGATTAAGTTCCCCTTATATTGAACCAACAGCCTCAACCTTGGCACCATCTATTTGAGAAGCCTAGACTATCGGAGCCAAGCACGAGTCAGAGGCCCACCCTGTTTCCCCTATCCGTACCCCTCCAACTAAAACTCCTTTTCTCCAACAACCACTCATGCCTACCCATCATACATGAACAAATAATTATTCAAAACAACTATTATGAATCTATGAACTTCTTCTTAAACAACAAATAAATTATTAAATTAAGGGAGCTAACAAATATGATTTTAATGAATCAAATTCTATTAATAAAGAAACATACATGAATAGAATTCAATCAGGATGATCTAAAAAAAACTACTCCGTATCTATGTAGAATGGCATCACATCTAAATGATCATTTTTCAGAAAGAAAGAAAGAATAGAGTAAAAGAATAAATTACACCTAAAGCCAATACATTCTCTTGTGAGTTTGCAATCGACCTCGCCATAGCATCTTCTTCTCTTCTTCGAAGCCTTCAATTCTCTTGAGTAGCACTCTAGTGATCTTTTTCCAAGGTGATTTTGGCCTCATTAAATTTTTTTCATGTGCAAAGAGATATGGCCAAATCAAAATAAAAATTTCGATAAAATTCATCATGAAAATCAAATTCTAGCCTATTTCTATAACCATGATAGTGTAGCCATGACTCACAACTAACGTCCTGTGCTCATGGGCATGAAGGGGTGTGAATGAGGTTCTTGTGCAGCCTCTTGGTCACGGGCGTGGCAGGCTTGTTCATGCGATGAACTATGTATCTTCAATTTACTTCAGCTCACTCATCCTAGTGAATGTGCTTATCACAAGCGTCAAAGCACATCTTGAATTTCTCAAGCAGTACTGCTTTGCTCACTTTTGCGTGTGAATAAATGGTAATGACTGTAGCATTACATTAAAGCTTTCCTTGTCCTACGGTCATGCCCTGACAGCATACTCATGGTCGAGAATATTACCGAACTCTAGAATCTTGGTTAATTGATATTTTGTGACTTGTTTTCAGTCGAATTCTTGATGTTTTGGAAATTAAGCTTTGGATGGCAAGTAATTCTTCGAGATAAATTATGATTAGTAATCAAATAAATTCAATTTTCAACCAAATTACCACTAAGAATTATGGGGTGAGGTAACATGGCACATTTTATTATTACTAAATTGGTTTGATATTTTCACTTGTTATAATCATGTCTTTTGTACCTACAGTTCAATGGACTAATTTTCATTTTGTTATGGAGAGTATGTGCAATGTTCCTAAGCATGGCCATTGAGAGTAGGTAGGTGTTTGCTTCCCTCATGTTATCTTCTTTTATTTACTCCTTTCATACTAGTCTCATAAGATATATGTATTTCTTTCGAAAGAAATAAGGAACGATAATAAACTATTCTAATAGTGGTTAGGGACCTTTACAATATACAGTGGAGATCCGAATTCAAATCTCATAAGAGATGCTTGAAATTTCATTATGGACCTACTTTATTGAAAATTTTGAAATTCATATATGTATATAACTTCAAGATAAAAGTTAGTTAGACACACCCTTGGCTTTATATGCAAAAAAATAAAATACACTAGAAACAAAACATATTTTTTTGTAATTGTTTCATATAGATCTATTGATGCTAAAATCTTAGTGTTTCTACATCTCATTGCTCTCACTTTTAGTAGGATATACATACTATGTCATATAGTTTTGAAAAAGATATTTAAGGAACGAATTAGCTTGTTTGTATACTGAATTTTATGTATTTAAGCATGGAGAATACTTTTATAATGGGTTGTGCATAGAACTTTATCATTGTAGTATCAAATGAGAAATTAACAAGTGTACATTAATTGATATTTGTATGTATTTACAAATATACTCAAAGTTTAAACATAAAGTTTACCCATGGGGATAGTTTATTATCAACATTCAATGACAAATTTTGATAGTTGTACTCATCATTTTCTTTCCCAAATTAAAATATAGAATGAGCCATAGTAACAATGAATATTAGATCATTACTACAATAACGTCATCAAAATAATTTGAGAGAAAGATTTATAATAAAATATCTATCTACAAATGATTTTATATATGTTGGCATTAAAAATATGATAATAGATTATTTATAACATTTTTTCTACTTTGTTCCAGGATTTCGAACCTCCTCAAGCACTAATGCATTTGATGCTGAGTGAGTCTGATGGATTGACGTAGATCCATCGCAAAAACATGAATGCATAAAGTGACCAAAGTTGTAATAAATGTCAAGATTTCAAGGGTTTAACTTATTTTCTTCTGTGCATGGTAGAATCTTGAAGGATCCACTAAACATGCATGGAAAAAGTGATTAAATCTTTTGACCTATAATAAATTGATGCTTTGTATCAATATTTGGGACCTATAATAAGGACACTTGTCATTCTAATTTTTGTCTTACCTCAACTTTTTCAAGTATTTGTGCTATCAAAAATTTTTTCTTCTTTCATCCTCCATGTGTTTCTTTTTTCTCTTTCTCTCCTCTCCCTTTTCCCTCATCCGACAGCCATCACCTATTTGAATAGGTAATTAATCTATACAACATATATACTGAAACATACGAGATTATTCCTATCTTCTTTAAAGAAAATGTTTTGAGTTTCATTGGTTTCGACCAAGGTTATTACGATCTCTTTCCGAGGTAGGACCATAAGAAGCTTCGTGGATCAAGAATCATAGGATCGGATCGAGAATCATAAAGTCCTATCCCATTAATAAAAAATATTTTTAATGTAAAAATAAAATATTTATTCATAAATATTGTTTTTACATATAAGTTAATTAATTCAAATCTTATATATATTTTTATATCATGTTAAATACAATACGATATATTCTTAAAAAACATTAAAATAATAAAGATATTTCTTATTTGCAATAGTGAAATTTATTTCTTATGAAAGATAATATAGTAATAGATTAATAATGTAGAATTAAATTACTAGGGGATATTGAAATTCATGAAAGTGAGAATAACATGAATAATATATAAATAATATACCTTGGATTAGTCCCAAATGCTTAAGCCACGGGAGAGATGATGATATATATATATGGGAACATAACCTTTATCAGGTGTGACGTGTTTTAGTAAAATCGTGCGGGCAGAGATCTAGAGCGACTAATATCACGCGCTTATTAGGAATCTTACATATGCTTAGACATGATATTAGAGCCACTCTGCATGGACCTTTGTGCATGATGGGATGTGATCACTCAACGAAGATGTTGAGTCCCCTAAGGAGGGAAGTCCAAAAGAGAGGATAGTATCACGCGTTGGTTAGGAATGCTAGATAAAATAATTAAATCAATTTTCTCAAGAACTTTTATGTTTCTTTTTTATTCATAGTAAATTTGTACCAATACAATCCTATCGATTTCAAGATGCGATTATAGATTGGATATAGATCATATATTTAAGATTCTTTGAGTAGAATTGATATCTTTTTCTCTACTAAACAACCATGGTTTCCACCATGTACCAACAATATTTAATTTACTTATATATATTAATTCCCAATGACATGACTCAACAAGATAATGCTCATATGTTTTTTTTACAAAATCAAGAGTTACCCACAAGTGTCTTAGGCATAGTAGAACATATATTCTTATAAAAACAAATGAATAAATATAAAGATAATATACGAAGGAATTTTCCCATAAAAAATTTACAAACAATACAAATCATAATATGTATGATAAATTTTTTATCAATTGTGGTTATTTTTTTCTCCCTAGAATATGAACCACTCTATCTCAATGATATTTTATGTACATGTAAGTTGCTTGCACTTGGAAGCATGTGCAATGAATATTAATTTAATTATTCTTTTAACTTATTGCATATTGAGGGAATTAGAAATGTCAATGGCTTGAAGAATGATGTGTCAAAATTTTAAAACAAGTCCTTCATCATGAGTCCCCATTTTCAATGGTCTTAATTTTGTGTTGGGAAAGAGTGACTTTTGATTTTTCTTCTAGTTGGTGAGAACACTATGCACATCAAATTAATTAAGAAAACACATGAGAGCCTTATATTACTTTTATAACAACCCAGGACTTTGAACTGATAAAAGCATAAATTCTTTTTTTAAACTCGAGTTTCTATGCTCTTTCACCATACTTAGATCCCATACAAAAATAATTCTTTGTACCTACACACAACTACAACTTATACTTTGCACTTTTAAAGTATTCAAAATATTTTTATAATATGATGTTGTTCTAAACACTCTCCAAGACAACTTCATGAGCTATCCATGTCATGAGCTTCCATAAACAATATGTTAAGGTAAATAATTTTTTGGTGGAATTTAATGGAAGGTACTAGGTGCAAAATCATGATATGATGCAATCTAATTATACTAGCAAGCTCACTAGTTGCTCAAGTAAAAAAAATGAGAGTAAAGATCATTCCCCCGAGGGCAGTTAATAATTAATCACATATTTTCTTTTCAATTAAGAAGAGTAAAATAAATTATGATTCTTAAAAAATTTAATTAATAAGGATGAAAGGTTCATTGGATGTAAAATGTATTAATTTGATGACTAGGGTTTCTCCCTATCTATACCACTGCCATGCATAGAGTTTTGCAAATATGAAATCATATGAAGCATTGACAAGTGAAATTGCTAAATTTAATTAACAAATGCCTAAGGCTTTAAGTACTATCTTGAGAATAATAGAATAAAACTAAACTTTTTGGATTTTATTTTAACATAATGTTCAGTTATAATTAAGGACTTTTTCAAGAGACATTAATTCTACACAATTGAATCTCTTTTTATTTTTCCAATTGTGCCATACATGAAAAAATAATTATTCAAAAGAACTATTATGAATCCATGAACTTCTTCTTAAACAACAAATAAATTATTACATATATTAGTAGAACTGACAAACATGATTTTAATGAATCAAATTATATTAATAAAGAAACATACATGTATAGGATTCAATCAGGATGATCTCAATATCTATGAAGGATATCACGTCTAAACGATTATTTTTCATAAAGAAAGAAACGAGTAAAAGAATAAATAACATCTAAAGCCAACACATCCTCTTGTGAGTTTCGAATGGACCTCGCCATAGCATCTTCTTCTCTTGAGTGGCACTCTAATGATCTTTTTCCAAGGTGATTGTGGCCTCATTTTAATTTTTTTCATGTGCAAAGAGAAGATAGCCGAATCAAGATAAAAATTTGAATAAAATTCATCATGGAAATCAAATTTTGACATGTTTTTATAACCATGATAGTCTCGTCCATAGTCATGACACACAACTAACGTCTTGCATTCATGGGCATGAAGGGGTGTGAATGGGGTTCTTGTGCAGCCTCTTGGTCACGACATGGCAGGGTTGCTTATGCCACTACAAGAAAATTGTCGATTAATGACGCAAAATAGCGTCTCCATTGCTCGTGACGCTAAGTCGACGTCATGAGCTTCGGTATAGCATCTCAGTTGAGTCACAAAACGGTGACACTACTGACCTCTCAATAGTGCCACATTAGCGTTTACGTAGCATTTCTCGAAATAGACGCTAAAGTAGGCGCCATAGAGACGCCAATTAGACGTTATTATTGCCCCCGATGGAGCAAAAATGTGCGGCAAAACTTAACGCTCTTGTAGCGTCGACACTGTTCGATGCGCCAATAGCGTCTCAAGCATTGTGATGCCCTGTCGACGCTAGCTTGGAATCGATATGGCGCTGAACATTTGCACGGTTTTGGCGCCGAGTTATGCAACGCTACATGGCGTCACAAGTATTGCGACGCTATGTAGATATCATTATAAAAATATATTCGATCACTTGACACAATAATATATAATATCAAAGATATGTATGTATGTATGTGTAATTAGAGATCTTACCTGGGGAGTCGGTCAATCCTTGGTACTATTTTAACACTACTTTAATTAAGAAATATATTAACTATACGCTATTTATATATGTTATATCTATTTTCACGCAACCCCTTATACTTTAATATATATTATATGCGTACTTTCGACATATATATGTATCCCTATATAATTACTTATATATGCCTATCATATGTGTGCTCCTAATAAATATATGTTCCGTACCTATATTATATATATTACTTATATATGCATTCAATATATATCATATTTAGATGCCTACACATGTAACACATACAATGCTTAATTATCACTATATATATTATTATATTATTTTTATATTACACATATGTTAATTAAGAAATCGATTAACTATACGCTATTTATATTTATATAACTATATGTTATCTATTTTGATGCAACCCATATATGTTAATATATATTATCTATACAATACTTTAATGAATAAATAAATTAAATATTATATTTGTACCTTCAACATATATATGTATTCCTATATAATTACTTAAGTAACATTGTATGTGTTACTTATGCATACAATATCTTAATTATACATATATTATTTTTATATTCTTAATCATGAATTATGATGGTTGAATTAAGTAACGATTTGTTACAAAATAGTCCATTTTAACACCACCATGGAGACTCAATAGCGTCTATGTAGCGCCACAATAGAGCCGCAATGATGGTCAACGCTACAGAAGCACTATTGGCGTCTGCCTGGCACCGCAACATTGAGATGCTAAGATAATTGAGACACTAATGCAATGTTAGTGTGTTGCTAATTTATTTTATCGACTCATTAGTGTCTCTATAGCGCCGCGTTAGCCGACTTTTTATTACCCTTACTTAATCGGACACATATTGAAAGATAAATACACATATATACTTGTACTTATATACAACACATACACATATACATATCATTATCACTTAATCTCGCACATATGAACATATACGTACACATATATACTTTTAATACGTATATATATACACGTTATTGTCATTTAATCTCGCACACATATAGACATATATATACACGTATATACTTATAATACATATACATATACACATTGTTGTGACAATCTCGCACATATAGACATATACATACACATATATTAGATATACATATACATAATTTTGTCATATAAAGCTATTTCAATATAATCTTAAAATAATATGAAGTCATAATGTGTAAACTTATAATATATAAACTTGTAATGCATAAACTTGTATATAATATAAACTTATAATGTAATCTAAAGTTAAATCCCTAATTCCTCCTAAATTAGGAAAAGAATTAAATTAGGAAAAATATTCGAAATAGCGTCACTACAGCCTCGAAATAGCATCTCATTATAGGTGGCACTAAATACTTAAGTTAAATCCCTAACCCCACTTTTGCGTTTTCATTTTTATTGTTACTCCGCTAGCCAATTTTCACCGCGACCGCCGACGCTCGACGGCCGATGCCCACTACTCTGACACTCGACTCCAACCCCGCCCTCGTTGAACCCCATTGTCGTTCACCCAACCGCCCTCCTTCGATTCGCCCTAAGCCGGCCTCATCCGCCCTTCTCCGACCTCCTTCACCATTCTCCGCCCTCCTCGCCCTCCACCGGCCTCCTTCGCCCTTATCCGACCTTCTTCACCATTCTCCGCCCTACGCCAGCCTCCTTCACCCTTCTCCGGCCTCCTCCGACCCCGCCCGTCGACCGTTGTTGACTTGTCCGACACCCCACGCTCTCTTTGTTGGACGCCGCCCTCGTCCGCCGTCTGTTGTCGCTCCTCCGCTCGCAGTCAGACACCGCCCATTGCCAACCTCCGCCGCTGCCTTTGGCGGACGCCACTCTCCTTTGCAGCTGGACACTGCCCTCGTCTGCTGCCCTCCTCGGCCGCTCCACTGCCGGATGTTGCTCTCTTCGGCTGTTCCTCCACTGTCGTAGTCGGATGCTGCCCTCATCGGCTGCCCCTCCTCCGCTACCCTCGGCTGCTCCTCCGTTGGCGTGCCCTCCTCCGTCGGAAAATAAGACATCGTAGAATTATCTTGTTTGGAAAAATCGAACAAAGTCATAGTGCTAAAATGTCGTTGGTTCGATCCAGAGAAAGAACTTCGGATCGATTAAAAGTTTAAATTGGTGGATATTAACCCTCGATCGAGACTTCAGTCATACGATTCATTCGTATTGGCAGAACAAGCGCAACAAGTGTACTACACTAAGTATCCATTGAAAAGAACCATGGATGAATGGTGGGCGTCATGCAAAGTGAGAAAGTAGACTATTCTTAGCAGAGTCAATGGTAGATGATAATGAAAGATCATCCGTATACAATGATGTGCCCATAGATGATTACTATTAAGAAGATCGAGTGAATGAGACGATTGATGTAGCCGATGGAGTTGCGAATATTCAATTATTCGATGACACTGAGCCAATGGAAGAGTTCAATTCAAATGGCCTCTTAGAAGTGAACTTTGACAATTTCATTGACGATGACTCGAATCAAAATTACAATGACGACGACGAAGATGATGAAAATGGATCAGAATACAAAACAAGTGAATGAATCCTGTAGTTCTTCTAATGACACAAGTTTGTTACTTTTTTTTCAGTTATATATGTTTACTAATAATAACACAACTTTGTTACTTTTTTCAGTTATGGTTCCTAGACGTCGAGCTTCTAGGTCATCTCGCCCTTCTAGGCATTCACTCCAGATGAGTGATCCATCACGACCACCAGGTATTATATCAATTAGCAGATGCTTATTTATAGTTGATTATAATAGTTACATTCATTTTTTAATAATGTCAGTTGCTCCGTCGCTGACGGGGCACGTAGCCGGATCGTCACATAGTACGTGATGCATTGGTGGGTCGTCTCCACGTATCACTCTATGTACGTGTCACATAGTAGGCGTTACTGTTTTCTAATTATTTTGTTGTTGTGATAGTTGCTCCACCATCGACAGGGCACATAGTCGGGATGTCTTGATCGCACGACGATGATCGGCATGTCACGCTAGGTTATTTTCTGTATATTCCACAAATTTAAATAGGAGGCAAATTTTATATATTTTTTATGATGACAACTGCTACGTCACCACATTCTAGCGTTGGCGAGCGACATCTTACCCCATGTGATATATTTATTATTATTAAAATTATATTTCTCATTTAATTATATTGATCATTTTTTTTAATAATGTCAGTTGCTACGCCACCATTAGCACAAGTACCCGACTTGTCACATTCTGATGAGTGGACTACCACGGATCATGCAGCGATAGACATCACTCGGGGTGAGAACTTTACTGTACATATATCAGTTATCACTAGTTTAATTTGATATGACACTAATGATTTATTTTTTAATAGGGCTCATCGATGATGTCGGACCTTCTCAGCCTACCCCAATTGTACCGGGTGATGATTCCTCTTTGATAGATGAAGAGGGATTACACGATAATGGGGTGGTCATCGTGAATAACATTGTTTGTCCGTAAGTTATATTGAATAATAAAGTTAGACCATAGTTTTGCTTATCATTCAAAATTAATCTTTGTAATTTGCAGGACCACTTTCATGCCCGCTAATATCGTGCGGGATGTTAGCGCTCTTGTTCTTTCCCACTTGCCGGAAGGGGCAGGATTGTGGAAGGATATATCAATTCGAGTGTGGGAGGACATCTTTCAGGCCTTTACAGTATGATCTTCTTTTTGGATTACATAATTTATTTTATATTATTTTTAAATTACTAAGTTTTATTGTTTATGAGGCAAATCAATTTCATCCGGATTTTAGTGTGGGGACGATCTGGAGATTATATAAGTTTCGCAAGGTCATCACGTCCACCAACATCATTTTGAAGCAGGGCATACAAAGATGCCCAAGGCATATTAGGCGCTCAATTTGAGAGTCCTTATGTAGGAAGTGGTAAGTATGTTTACTTCTAAATTATTTTTATTAAATTTATATTTTTTTCAAAGTCTAAGTATTTGATATTCATATAGGACGGATGAACAATGACAAAGAAAGTCAGAAAAGGCAAGAGTTAACCAATTTTCGAATCCTGAGGCCCACATCCACACAGGTGGGTCAATGCGATTTGATGAGCATCGACGATGTATGGTAATTACATACAAAATTGAATAATCAAACTTTTATCTTATACTTATTTTATAAAATATGAAACTTTATTGTAGGAAGAAAAATAAGGTGGTAATGTAGACTTCCGCGCAGTCTACAAGGCCACACATAAAAGCCGAAAGACTAATGACTTGGTCACGCCCACTGCTTATAGGCTTCTGGTAAGTCTCATCACATGTTCACTTGGTTGGTGACATCAATGCAAATAAGTTTTTAAATGCGCAATGTTTAAATTTTTTTAGGATGAGTATAATGCGAAGATGACTGAAAAGTATGAAGATGATTCGAGTACTCAACCACCAGGTAACGTTTCTCGAAAGAGATTCACATTTTTAATTTGTGTTTTTTGATGTTATATAATTTATATAATCTATAATGTTTATTTGATTGTATAACTTTTCTATTTCGTAGAGGATCTTGCTATTTGGGAGGAGGTGGTGATGCATATAATTTTTAACAAATAAATTTGCTAGCAAGTTCACTAGTCGTATCAAGTAATAAAATAGAGAGTAGAGTGTCGAACTCATAAGGAACTAGTTAAATCTAATCTATCTTAATAATCTAATAAAAGAAGAAAATGGTGTTGTGATATAAAAGGAGAAAATAAATGTACAGAAAATTAAATAACAAAAAATAAAATAAATTTGTGTTGAGCCTAAGGATTATGAGTGATTAACTAACATGAATCACGATGATGATTGAATTATAATAATGATAAACAAGTCAAGTTCTTAACACGGATTAGGATTACTTAAATTATTGACCTCTACGCTGAGTAAATCAAATTGTCTTAAGTCTTGCAAAACCTAGGATCACAAACGCTAAGTTAACCTTCAGTTAAGAAAGATATTAAGATGCATTAAGTTGTATGTCCTAACTAATAGTTATCATCGCTGGGTAAAAATGGATAGATCACGCAAAATCTAGTACAAACGATGAGTTACTAGTTTCGTGTTATGATTGTTTCAACTTTCAAGTTAAAGATCGATTTGCTGAAATTATTAAATCCTAAAACTAACCACCCCGAATCTAGTTTAGTATTATCTCATAATATAATAATCTTAGTAAAAATCATTAAGCACAAAAATCATAATCAAAAGAAACTAAAATAACTATATTAATTCAAATCTAACAACCGAGTTCATGTAGTTTTCTCGTAAAGAATAAATATCTCTATTACAGAATTTATTAAGCATAAAAATGGGTAAAGATCATCCAAACAATAAGTAGAAGACAAAATTCTTTGCTGTCGATGATCTCTGGATCGTTGCAAAACACAAACGATGAGTTGCTTCACATATTGTCCCGAAAAATACTCTTCAAGCTCGAAATTCATCCTCTGCAGTAATACACAGCTCCCAGGTCTCAAGCACACCTCTTTCTATCTCCTAGGGCCTCTATTTATAGTCTCTAGGGGTCCCAAGGGTTTTCGTAGAGTTTTAGTTTGATTTGTAGTCTTTTCATATTAAAATAAGTAAATTCGGAATAGACTTTGATAGGTCTTTAAAACCATCCAAAACTCCTTCAAATCTGAGTAAGTATGTTTTTCTAACCATCCCTAAGGCTTAGGTTAAAGTTTGGGTGCGATCTTGACTCAAAATTCCCAAGAAACGTCGAATAAATCTCGAAAATAGCCTTCGTAACAACCCATAACAGCTCTGAACGGCCTGAATATAGCTTCTCACGATCCGTAACAATGATTTCACGACCTTTACAGTGTCCAAATTGGAGTAGAATTATGGTTTTAACGCCCCATAACTAGGATTTCACAGCCCGTAACTCAGGCAAGGATTTTGAGCGAAACTAGGTATTTAATGGGCTGTTACAGACCTCTCACGGCCCATTATATTCACTTGGGAGAAATTGGTAATGGGCTGTTACAGAACCCTCACGACCCGTTATATTCAATCCTCAGCGGCCTTTACTAATTTTCACTTTTTGACTCTGTTTCAACTCCGATTTGAGTGTCGTTTGTGGATTCTTGACTCAATTCTCTTGATATTTCTGCAATAAAACATAAAATTTAGATAGATTTTCCATTTTTATAAAATTAAAACAAATAAGGTCAAAAAATGATGCATGCTATATGAAAATGAATCGAAATGTGATGAAATGCATGACTAATTATATTTTATATTTTGCATGCATCAAACTCCCCGAAGCTTAGATACTTGCTTGTCCTCAAGCAATGTTCAAAGAAAAGCTCCAACCAAAATGGTTAATCATCGCTTCGACCCTGTTGCTCAACTAGTCTTCTTAGCACTAGATTTTATACAACAATCGCCTAAGTGTCTCATCACTTTCCATAATCACTCGACTTTTTTAAATTTCTGAATAAAAGACATTTTTTAAACTCCTCCAAATTCAGCTCTGAATAATAAGAAAATAATTCTTGAAAATAAAAATATCAATGTTGAATACACAAGTGTAACATGATCTTTTATTCATTTATTACTTTTATATTTATTCATTGAGAAACTTTTCATCATCATTCATTTTTTTCACTACTTTTTTTTCACTGATTTGGTCCTCATGTGCTTCTCCATATTGCACAAGGTGATCCATGTAACGAGCTTTCAACTGACGGATCCTAGAGCAGTTGCCCTTAGGTCGTCAGGTAAGAATTCCCTACAGATCTAATTATCCGAACACACCAAGGTTTCGGATAACACCTTTTTGTACCTCATACTTTTTGGGGCTCCACTAGCCTTCTTTTATATATGATGACAATTTTATATGTATTTGTTTATTAGTAAGCTTAGCTACACTTGAATGTTCAATAGATATATAATTATTATTAATGTAACATATATAATATAATAAAAATTTGAGCATGAAAAGGACTTGTGGTCAAGCATTCATAGTTTCACTAAGTAACTTTCTTCAAACCAATTACCCAACACGAAGGCGATAAATGATAAAATAATAATCCTTCAAATTTCGCTAATTAATAGGATGTCCTTGAATAATGCTTGAAAATAAACAAATACTAAGATATAAGAAAATAAGATGCAAATTTCAATTATGAAAAACAATTTTTTTTTGTAATATGAAATGCAAGCAAATATGCAAATAAAACATGAAGAGAATGTATGCTTGCAATGCAATATAAAAAGATGGACATGACGTATGAAATTGCAAACTCCCCCAAGCTTGAACTCAACACTATTCCTAGTGTTGAAAATCAAATCCCGTAGGAGCATATATACGATAATGAAAAATATAAACGTAGAAAAGGAAATAAAACAACCTGATTTGTCTCGACTCGATAGATGTTGAAAGTGTATGAAGAAGTCACGAAGAATCCATAGTGTCCTTGGCCGATAGAAATTTAGGCGTCTCAGTTTCCTACTTTTCTTCAATGTCATTACGGGTCGTGAAGGGCATCCAACGGCCCATGAGGTAATGTTATCGGATTGTATTGAAGAGCTCACGGGCCTTCTGTGCAATTTAACGGGTCATGATATGAAAATCATGGCCCTGGCAGTGTCGATGTCGAAAAGGATTTGCAGATGGTCACAGGTCGTGGCTGCGAATCTCTGAAAGAACATGGGTCGTGATCCGAAAGTCATGACCCATAAGCAATCGCCTCCTTCATAGCCGATGGATTCGCCAGCGTTGTTGTGAACTTCATATCATGTACCTGCAAAAAATAAATTGACGAGAGAAAATATGGGACGTTAGATGCTAGTTACGGGTCGTGATATACAACTTTGGTGTTAGGGTCGTAACATGAAAGGGTAACTGGTCATATGGTTTTGGCATTAGATGCATAAATTAGTCTAATGGGTCGTGATTTATATGTTGCAGCTCGTTAGGATTGGAAATAAACTAGGTGAACCACTATGAAGTGCGTGATGTCCCGATTATGGCTCGTGGAAATTATGACTGAATAATAGATGAAACATGTAGGAAACAATGAGGCGTGATGAGGTTTTAACGACCCGTGAAATGTTCATAGATCTGGGCAATGGTGCGTCATGATCGTGCTGAGATCGATCAGGCCGTAAATCAAGGTGTTTAGGAGTATCGACTGGCTCAACAATAACTTATGGGTCGTTATTCGATGATTACGACCCGTAAGCTCAAAGTCCCTAAGTACTTGGGTTATTGTGATATGCGTGATATCTGATTAACGACCTATGACAAACCGATTTAATAGAACGAAGTTGAATATAACATATGTTACGGGTCGTGAGATAAAGGTTACGACCCGTGAAATTCAAAAAGTTCCATCTATTCCCACTGTGAGACCCGTGATATAAAAATCACAATCCGTTAAAGAAGAATACATGGTGTTATGTGGGATGTTACGGGTCATTACATAAATGTTATGGCCCGTTAAGATCAAATGTTCAAAATATATGCTATTGTGAGTTGCGTGACGGTCTTCCTATGGCCCGTGAATACTGTATTAACTAATTGGTGTGGATAGTAATGGGTCGTGAAGACAATGTTACGGCCCGTGAAGACAGAAAATTTTAAATTTTAATAAGATTCAACTTGTGAAATGCAGAGACCTATAAAAAAATAAAAATGACAGAAGGAAACTAAAGAGACTAAGCAACTAAGATAATCAAACTAACTAATCTAACATGAACTAAATTAATCTAAATTAAATTACGCAAAAGATCTAAATTATAAGTTTAAGGATGAAGAAAATTAGTTCTAAGTTTAACGTCCTTAGCTCGACTAAGGCATAACATATGCTGAGACTAATATAAAATTAAAATAATGTAGTTAAGGAACAATCTCACCGGGTTTTCTGTGATTGTGAATACTCGTAGTGGTGGAGATTGATCGTCTCAGAAGTTGCAATCCGTTTGGAATATCAACTCTGTTCCTTTGGTAGAAGTTTCAATTGTCATTGTTGATTGAAATGTAGTGATTGAATGACATTGTTCATCTTGATGATCTTCTTGTTTCTGAGATGATGTAGGAGTCAATGATTGATTTGAAGATGTATGAAGACGTCATATGCTCCTGAGGTGGAGCTGGAATCTTAGGCCTCCATTGTTTTGTCAAAATGTTTGGAGACATATGTGCACTACTCTGATTTTGTGTTGAACATGGAGAATTGATTTGAATATTCAGAGGTGGACTCTTGGGTCTCCGTTGCAATGATGTGGTCTTTGTTGCTGACATGGATGGAGTGCTCCTCTCCTTTTGTGGATGACGAATTTGAGATGGTGTCGTTATGTTGGCTGGAATTTCAGAAAGTGTGTGCCTCCTTCGTACTTGTCCATCCTCAATTATGTATGGACTTGTCTCTTTCACACGCCATGTCATTGTCTACCTTTCTGGATAATAATATCTTTGTGACCTCCATATTTCTTGATAGTGACATGGACGCATAATAAATGCAGAATTATCTTCGATGTTGTCTTCATATGTGCTTGCAATTTGAGGAATTAATTTTGTAACTTGCTTTTCAAGTGTATCAATTCTAGCCTCCATCTTTTTGAATTTGATTTGAATGTCTGAATTTTGTGAAGAAGGAGATGACGTATTACTAGCAATGTTTTGCCTTCTAAGCTGGGTCAATTGCACCTCCAAGTTGCTGGTTAATTCGTCTTGCATTTTGAGCTTCTCTTCGATTGTTGTAATGAATTGATTAAACATCTCCTGGAGGCTGGCTGTTGGCTCTGATGTAGATTCAAGTATTGATGTAATAGCTCCTTCTGTCCTCTTGAATTTTAGCCTGATGTTATCAATTTGCTTCTCCATATTTTCAATTTGATAATGTTGAGTGGAGAGTTTCTTCAGCAGAGGATCTAACAATTGTTTGAGCATAGTAGATAGATCTTGTGATGATTCTTCATTTTGAACTTGTTGAGGCTTTTCTGCAATACTTTGTCTTGATGATGTTGCCTCGTTATGAATCTCATCTTGATGGACAACAATGTTATTTTTCTCAACTTGTCGAGTCGTAGTCATTTTCTTCTTCGGCATTCGGGGAATAATGATTTGAGTGTCGATAATCAAGTTATGTATGAAAGATAGTTCCTGAAAAACTTACACAACACTAAAAGAAAGAGTGAAGTAAAAAAGAAAAGAAAATCTCAAAGTAGCTTATACGAGATAAATTAAGAATTATGAATATAGTTCCCCGGCAACGGCGTCAAAAACATGATGCGTATAATTTTTAACAAATAAATTTGTTAGCAAGTGCACTAATCATATCAAGTAATAAAGTAGATAGTAGAGTGTCGAACACACGAGGAACTAGTTAAATCTAATATATCTTAATAATCTAATAAAAGAAGAGAATGGTGTTGTGTTATAAAAGGAGAAAATAAATGTGCAAAAAATTAAATAACAAAAAATAAAATAAATTGGTGTTGAGCCTAAGGATTATGAATGATTAACTAACATGAATCACGATGATGATTGAATTATAATAATGATAAACAAGTCAAGTTCTTAACACGGATTAGGATTACTTAAATTATTGACCTCTACGTTGAGTAAATCAAATTGTCTTAAGTCTTTCAAAACTTAGGATGACAAACGCTGAGTTAACCTTTAGTTAAAAAAGATGTTAAGATGCATTAAGTTGTAAGTCCTAAACTAACAGTTATCCTCGCCGGGTAAAAATGGATAGACCGCACAAAATCTAGCACAAACGATGAGTTGCTAGTTTCGTGTTATGATTGTTTCAA
The DNA here is from genome assembly GCA_030549335.1 of Pontederia crassipes. Taxonomy (NCBI): domain Eukaryota; kingdom Viridiplantae; phylum Streptophyta; class Magnoliopsida; order Commelinales; family Pontederiaceae; genus Pontederia; species Pontederia crassipes. Next base: position 24,608,788 of record CM060187.1, read on the forward strand.
CTTTCAAGTTAAAGAACGATTCGCTGAAATTATTAAATCCTAAAATTAATGACCCCAAATCTGGTTTGTAGTCTTATCTCATAATATAATAATCTTAGTAAAAAACATTAAGCACAACAATCATAACAAAAAGAAACTGAAATAACTATAATAATTCAAATCTAACAATCGAGTTCATACAGTTTTCTCGTAAAGAATAAATATCTCTATTACAAAATTAATTAAGCATAAAAAATGGGTAAAGATCATCCAAACAATAAGTAGAAGACAAAAATACTTCGTCGTCGATGATCTCTAGATCGCTGCAAAACACAAACGATGAGTTGCTTCGCAGATTGTCCTGAAAAATCCTGTTCAAGCACTACAAGAAAAAAGCCAATTACAGACGATTTTGATCGTCTGTAATTTGTCCAAAACCGTCCAAAATTATGATTTTTGATGGAACTGATTCGTCGAAAAGATGGTCGTCGCAAAATGATTTTCGATGGTTGGAGAAAACTCGTCGGAAGTTCCGACAGTCGTAACCGTCCCAAAAGTCCGACGGTCGCAACTATCGAAACTTTCAGCGGTCGCAACCGTCGCAAAGAATTTTTATAATACAAAAAAAAATTATCCCGATGCCAAGCGGCCGAGCCGACGGCCAACAGCCAGATCCGGCGGCCAGCAGCCAGATCCAGCTGTCAGTGGTCGATCCGACGGCAGATCTGGTTGTCAGCGGCTGATTCGTCGACCAGCGGCAGATCGGCCGCCCGCGGCTAGATTCGCTGCCTGGAGGTCTATCCGACCGCGGCTTGATCGGCCCCCCGTGGGTCGCCGGAGAGATCAGAGGAGAGAGGGAGGGAGTGTCGCCGACGGGTCGTAGTTCGGGAAGTCATCACGCCGGCAAGATAGGAGAGGGAGAGAGAGAGCAGAGATAGTCGTGGAGAGGGAGAGAGAGATGAGAGAGGGTAAGAGGTAGGGATGAGAGGAGAGTTATAATAAGGTGACACACATATCTATAGGGGTAGAAATTAAAGTGGGAAAGAGGGAAAACGAAAAAAAAGGTGCGGGAGAGTTATGTTTTTAATTACGGATGGTCAAGACCGTTGGAAACATTAACCGATGGTCCGGACCGTCGAAACTTCCGACGATCCCGACCATTGGTACATTTTCGACGATCCTGAACGTCGAAACTTCCGACGGTCCCGACCGTCGGTAAATTATGTAAGTATGCTTACATCATACATTATTTAATTTCCTGTTACCGTAGATAATTGTATTAATAAAATACCGCTTATATTATATTATTTTCCACTTACCGATGGTTTGAACCATCAAAAGTTTTGACGGACAGTTATCCGTCGAAACTTTCGACGTTCATAAATATCAGAAAATAAAATAATAATATTATATATTTCGTAATTTATTATTTTAGTTTCCGACGGTTGTCACCGTAGGAATTTTCGATGGACTCATATCCGTCGCAAAATCCATCGCAAATTACGAAGGATTTCTGTTCGTAAAAAACTGTCCGTCGAAAAATCCCAATTTTCTTGTAGTGAAGCTCGAAATTCGTCCTCAAAAGTAATACACAGCTCCCAGGTCTCAAGCACACCTTTTTCTGTCTTCTAGAGCCTCTATTTATAGTCTCTAGGGGTCCCAAGGGTTTTCATAGAGTTTCGGTTTGATTTGAAGTCTTTTCATGTTAAAATAAGTAAATTCGGAATAGACTCTGATAGGCCTTTAAAATCATCCAAAATTTCTTAAAATTTGAGTAAATATGTTTTAGAATCATCCCTGATGCTTAGGATAAAGATGGGGTTCGATTTTGACTCGAAATTCCTAAGAAATGTTGAAGAAATATTGAAAATAGCCTTCGTAACGACCCATAACAGCTCTGTAACGGCCTGAATATAGCTTCTCACAGTCCGTAACAGTGATTTCACGGCCTTTATAGTGACCAAATTGGAGTAGAATTATGGTTTTAACGCCTCGTAACTAGGATTTCATGGCCCGTAACTCGGGCAAGGATTTTGAGTGAAACTGGGTATTTAAAGGGCCATTATAGACCTTTCACGGCCCATTATATTCACTTGGGAGAAACTGGTAACAGGCCGTTACAGAACCCTCACGGCCCGTTATGTTCAATTCTGAGCACTGACAGTCTTTACTAATTTTCACTTTCTGACTCCGTTAGAACTACGATTTGAGTGTCGTTTATTTTTGTGGATTCCTACTCAATTCTCTTGATATTTCTGCAATAAAACATAAAATTTGGGTAGATTTCCATTTTTATAAAATTAAAGCAAATAAAGTCAAAAAATAATGCATGCTATATGAAAAGAAATCGAAATGTGATGAAATGCATGAATAATTATTTGTTATATTTTGCATGCATCAGGTGGCCGACACACACGAGAAGGATACCTATGTGGCATATGTACACAGGTACCTAGGATAAGTGAAGGATTTGCAGACGGCCCATCTGCTCTGAGGTCATCCACTGGACTTGATTTGATGCAGTTATCACAGCAACTATCGCAACAAATATCGCAGCAAGTGTCACAGCAATTATTACAGCAGTTGGATCCTTTATTGCAGGCGATTCAGTGATTGATCCCACCGTAAAATCAATCCCTGCGAGGCCAAGGACCGAGCACGTCAGGATCGAACGTTCAGAATGACAACAACAACTCCCAAACTTAGAATAGAAAACTTTTGCATTAGATATATTCTAAGTTAGCATTTCCGTAGCGTCTAAATGGCATCGCAAGCATATTCGACGCTATTTTAAATATATCATCATTAGCGTCATCGTAGCGTCCCATTAGCGTCAACCTAGTGTCTCCTTGGAGACCCCAATAAGACATCAAATTGGCATCATAGTAGCGCCGGACTAGCGTCAACATAAGTATAACATTAGCGTCAATTCAGCGTCGAAATCGTGTCGCAGTGTTCTGCGCCACGTCCGCGTCTCAGCTCTATTGCTCGCAACAACAACTTTTGCGTCAACGTAACGTTGGGTTAGCTACCAATTCCAGGCGTCTCATATTGTCGACGCTAGAATGACGCCAAAGAGACGCTATTTTTTCCAGCCACGCAGTAGCGCCACATTAGCGTCGCAAGTCCTGTGTCACTATTTGTCAATTTTCTTGTAGTGTGCGATGAACTATGTATCTTCAATTTACTTCAGCTCACTCATCCTGGTGAAAATCCTTATCACAAGCATCAAATTACATCTTGAATTTCATAAGCGTTATTGCTTTGCGCACTTTTGTGTGAATAAATGGTAACGATTGTTGCATCACCTTGAAGCTTTCATTGTCCTACGGTCATGACCATGACAACATACTCATGGTCAAGAATTTTACCAAATTCTAGAATCTTGGTTAATTAATATTTTGTGACTTGTTTTTAGTCGAATTCTTGATTTTTTGGAAATAAAGCTTTGGATGGTAAGTAATTCTTAGAGATAAATTACAAATTTAATCAAATAAATTCAATTTTCACTCAAATTACCACTATGAATTATGTTAATTGCTTATGACATAGAATTATGTTTCATTGCGACTAAAATTAATAAAGTTATAATTTAGGATTATATGTGATAAAAGTTACAGTTGATGGATGTTAAAGGAAACAAACTCTACGATATACAGCACATTGAGCTGGGAATTAAATGATGAATTTTGGTTCTAAAAGGCTTATTCGCATTACTAATGATAAGAATGATGTTATGCATATTCACGAACTAGATTCGGATGAAATTAATTTATTAGGAAAATATAGAATACCACCTAATGCATACAAAGCAAATTCATGATTATGTAATAAATCATTCATATACAGCTGGAAAAAGAAATAAATTTGCCAGATCATGTTTGAAAATTGAATCATGCATTTATAGCTGCACATATTATAAATTGGGGCAACTGGATCACCATACGAACAAGCACCAGAGTTTTATCATCCCTGAAACATTTCTTTGGTTTCTATTTATTGTCGTCGAAGTTGGAAAACGTCTTATTTGTTAGCGCCTACATATCAATCATGGGAGGAGGTAACATGGAACATTTTATTATTACTAAATTGGTTTGATCTTTTCATCTGCTATATCTTGTCTTTTGTACTTACAGTTCAATGGATAATTTTCATAAGGTTATGGAGAGTATGCAATGAGACTAAGCATGGCCATTGAGAGTAGGTAGGTGTTTGCTTCCCTCATGTTATCTTTCTTTTATTTACTCCTTTCATATGAGTTTCATAACATATATGTATTTCTTTTGAAAGAAATAAGGAACCATAATCGACTATTCTAATAGTGGTTAGGGACCTTTCCAATATATAGGGGAGATTCGAATTCAAAATCTCATAAGAGATGCTTGAAATTACATTATGGACCTACTTTATTGAAAATTTTGAAATTTATATAGGTCTATAACTTCAAGATAAAAGTTATTTATACAAACCCTTGACTTTATATGCAAAAAAAAAACATTAAATACACTAGAAACAAAACATGCTTTTATGTAATTGTTTCATATAGATATATTGATGCTAGAATCTTAGGGTTTCTACATCTCATTGCTCTCACTTTTAGTAGGATATTCATACCATGTCATATAGTTTTGGAAAAAGATATTTAAGGAACAAAAGAGCTTGTTTTGTATCCTAAATTTTATGCATTTAAGCAAGAAGAGAACTTTTATAATGGGTTATGCATAGAACATTATCATTGTAGTAACAAATGAGAAATTAACAAGTGTACCTTAATTGACATTTGTATGTATTTGCAAATATACTCAAAGTTTAAACATATAGTTTACCCATGGGAAAAGGTTATTATAAATATTCAATGACCAATCTTGATAATTGTATTCATCAATTTCTTTCTCAAAACAAAATATAGTAATGAATATTAGATCATTACTATAATAAAGTCATTTAAATAAAATCACTTAAACTTTGAGAGAAAGATTCATAATAAAATGTCCATCTACAAATGATTTTTTATATGTTGGAATTACAAATATAAATATAACATTATTTATAACATTTTTTCTACTTTGTTCCAGGATTTCGAACCTCCTCAAGCACTAATGCCTTTGATGTTGAGTGAGTCTGATGGATTGACGTAGATCCATCTCGAAGACATGATTGTATAAAGTGACCAAAGTTGTAATAAATGTCAAGATTTCAAGGGTTTAACTTATTTTCTTCTGTGTATGGTAGAATCTTGAAAGATCTACTAGACATGCATGGAAAAAGTGATTAAACCTTTTGACCTATAATAAATTGATGCTTTGTATCAATATTTGGGGCCTATAATAAGGTCACTTGTCATTCTAATTTTTGTCTTACCTCAACTTTTTCAAGTATTTGTGCTATCTAAAAAAATTCTTCTTTCATCCTCCATGTGTTTCCTTTCTCTCTTTCTCTCCTCTCCCTTTCCCTCGTCCGACAACCATCACCTTAGGATCTCTTTCCGAGGTAGGATCGTAAGAGACTTCGAGAATCAAGAATCGTAAAATCCTATCCCATTAATAGCAATATTTTTAATGTAAAATAATATATTTATTTATAAATATTATTTTTACATATAAGTTAAGTAAACATTGACCATTAATATTTTCAAATCTTATATATATATATTTATATCATGTTAAATACAATATTATATATTCTTAAAAAACATTAAAATAATAAACATAATTCTAATGTGCAATAATGAAATTTATTTTTTATGAAAGATAATATAAGAATAGATTAATAATATAGAATTCAATTATTAGAGGATATTGAAATTCATTAAAGTGAGAATAACATGAATAATATATAAAAAATATGCTTTGGATTTTGTGCATGGCAAGGTGATTCATTAGAGCAAACAATATCACGCTGATAAAAAATATTACATATAATACCAGAGTCACTCTGCGTGGACCTTTGTGCATGGCAAGGTGATTGTTTATGCTTCTAGGCAACTCAAGAAGCATGAAGTCAACTACACAACACACATGACTTGGAGCTAGATATAGTTGTGTTTGCATTGAAATTATGGTGCCATTATCTCTTTGACGAGACATTTTAGGTATTTACTGACCATAAGAGCTTGAAGCTCAATGGGATATGAACTTAAGACAATGCAAGTGGCTAAAACTCTAAAGGACTACGAGTTTGTAATAAAGCGAACTCTGTAGCAAATGCAATGAGTCGTAAATGGGAAGGATCATTGGACTATGTGAGACTACGAGAGCACGAGCAATTAGAGTTTAGTCGGTTGGACACAATGGGGCGTTGTGAATGGTACATCAGCTTCATCCCAGCTTGATAGACAGAATCATCACAGCTCAGCCCTCCCACGCTGAGTATCCCCACTTAATGAAGAGATGTTAGCATGAGCAAGTCGATTTCAAAGTTTCCACTGATGGAGGACTCAGGTATAGGGGACGATTATGGGTCCCAAATGATGTAGCTCTCAAACAGGAAGTTATGGACGAGTGTCAAAAATTAGAGTTTGCCATACATCTCGATAGTACAAAAATATATAAGGCATACGACATAGCTTCTGGTGGAATGATAATGAAAATGGAGATAGCCGAGTATGTCTCCAAATGCATAATGTGCCATCAAGTAAAAATCGAGCACCACAGGCCTTATGGATCATTGAAATGCTTAGAAATCCTTGAATGAAAGTGGGAGAAGATACTATGGACTTAGTATTCAACCTGCCGTAGATATAGAAGGGTCATGATACTATCTGGGTAATCGTGGACCAATTGACAAAGACAATCCACTTCCTTCCCATCAAGTGAAAGCAGTTTGTGCAGAGCTTATTGATCTATATGTTAGGGAGATCATCTGAAATCCATGGAATTCAAAAATCCATCGCCTCCGATCGTGATCCCTGATTCACGGCTAGATTTTGAGAAGCTTACGTAGGCCCTTTGGCACAAGGCAAAATTTCAGTACTCCATTCCACCCATTGACAGATGGGCAGTTACAAAGCACCATTCAGACAGTCGAGGATATACTGGATTGGCAGGGTAGCTGGGATGATCATCTCCCTCTCATTGAGGATATACTGGATTGGCAGGGTAGTTGGGATGACCATTTGAGGCGCTATATGTAATATCCTTACCTTAATCACATATGATGAAATATATTAATATTATATTATGTGATAATTTTATGCCATCATATATATGTTAAAGTGGAAGGTCCAATTTTTAGGTGCATGAAAAGAAGATTTTAGAAAAAAAATAGAATTAAGGAAATTAAAGTCTCGGTAATTATTCTCCTATGTTAATATATACAAAATATGATTTTTAGTAATTTTTAGGTAAAGACTTGGTTAGGTAAAATGATAGTGCAAAATTGGAAAATTAGAAAAATGATCAATTTTGTTCTTTGTACAAAAATTCAGATTTTGATTCCTTTGAAATTTAACATTCTAAATATTTTATTTGAATTCATATAGGGGGTAGTTTCTTATTTACATGTGATGTCTTAAATAAATGAATAAATAAAATAAATAATAGGAAAAATGACAAGCCATTTACTTGGATTCCTCATTCGTGTGGAAGAAGACAGCAACAAAACGAAGGAAACTAAGGGAGAAGCCAACACATTAAGGGTTCATCTTTAGGGATTCCATATCAAATAAGTTAAAGGTTCCTCTCCTATGAATTATCCATATGAAATTGGGGGAAAACAAGCCTCCCTGATATTTGTTCAATTTCCCTCATTTCCTATTCCATATTATTAAGAAAGAGTGAGTTGAAAGATGAAGAACCAACTCCAACTTTCTGATGGAAACTTCTAAATTGTATTCTCCTACTTATGTACCTCCAAAATTATGAAATTAAATATGTAAATACTTGATGAAGTCGACCTTTGGAATTGGATTTATTGGATACCTACACGAAAAGTTATGTATGCAACCCTAGAGGTCTCTCAGGCTATTCTAGAAAGTAGATAGGCTGAAATAATAATTCAGCCATAAATTTCACACTTAAGATTTCATGTTACAATTTAAGGAATAGCAATATATGTCTACAAGGGTTCTGGAGCAATTAGAATTTCATGAAAATAGTATGTATACTAGGAATTATAATTTTTATAAGACACAAATCATAATCTGTTAGTTTCAAAAGTGTGACAGAACATCTCCAAATCTAGAACTTTTTGTAGATTAACATAGAATGAGAAAAATTATAAGATCGGTACTATTCAAGTTTAGGAAGCTTAGTTTTGTTAGAAATTTGACTTCATGTGTAGAATGTACATCCAAAAAGTTATGAATTTTATACTAAGTATTGTACAGTCTATCAAGGTTCTAAAGTGAAGCAGAATATAGGTTAATTCTATAATTTTCTAAGGTCATTTCATAATGAGTTAAATTATGAGTTTTATGTTTATTGTAGCTGATGAAGTCTTCTATCACTAAAAATTGATTTCACATCGATAGGAGTTATAAACTAATTGTTATATATTTTATATTATGCATTGTGCAATCTGTTATATGCAAAAAGAAACAAAGTGCTTGCTCTTATAAGACCATAAGATGTGTGAATTTATAATTTGAATAATGATTTTCTTTGATTACATGTTACATCATATAGTACGAAATTATATGTTATATGAATAGGTGTTATATGCACTCGTAAAGTGTATTAATTGCTATGTGTGTAATTATTTATTACATGAGATAATATGACATGACACGATACGAAATGACATGATTTGATAAGACATGTAAAAAGCTAATGTAATACGGTATGACAGGATATGACATTATATGATTGGGTCATGCATTTGCATTTCATTATCATGCATTTGCATTACCCCTACCCAGTGATAGTTTACCCTTGTATAGTTGAAAGACTTGCAAGGCCGATAGTTTATCTTTGTATAATTGAAAGACTTGTAAGGTCGACAGTTTACCCTTGCATGGTTGAAAAATAGTGTAAGGCCGACAACTTACTCTTATTTGGTTGAAAGATTTTATAGGGATGACAGATATCCCCCAAAAGGAATTTTAGGTTGTTTGGAGTTAAGTGCCATGTGAATCGAATTGTGGAATCACACTCACTATTTGAATCCATCAACTTCCCCGGCAGGGTTGACGGATATCCCAAAAAGGATGCCTCTGGCCGGATGGCGATATGGCATGTACAAACATACATGATTCATGCATTCATGCCTTCATGGTTTGTGCATTGATTTCTCGTTCTTATGCATGATATGATAATTGTACTTTTGACGTGACCTATAGATGTATAGATGTTTTTTATATCGTATGACATGATAAAGGTTTGAATTGCTTATAAGTTATTTTTATATGATATATTCTGAAATAAAATAGTAATACTTTTCAAGCACGAAGAAATAATGTTAATCTTGTTTTACTCAAATGGAATAAGTGATAACACATAGGTTATGAGTTTTTGACTTACTGAGTTGATGGTTGCTCATATTATTATTCTCAATATTTTTCATATCAGTATACTAGTATGTGGTCATTCTTGGTGATCTTCTATCAGGATTGGAAGCACTTTTAGTGAGACGCATATATGGGCCTTAGGTCTTTTAAGTCCCTTTGAGAGGACTAAAGATAAGTGTTTTGGATGTGTATTATTAGACGAAAATAGAAAGGTTTCATTGTAATATGTGATACTATTTTTGTACAAGTACATAGTGTTTGATTTTTACTTATTTTGAATGATATAATATCATATGGTGTAGTTTGAATACTTTAATTATTGTATCTTCTACGCTTCCGCAAACTATATAATATTACATGTAATAGATCATGACCTACAAATTAAATCAAGGTTTAAATTGGGGTCGTGACACTATTTGTGACCATGTCTCTCACTGTCTCATCAGAATGATGTCGGAGAAAGAAAGGCAATGAAAAAGAAGGAAGTATTAGGGGCACAAGAGTATGCAGAGGAAGTGAAACTGATAAAGGAAAGAACGAAGACTGCTAAAAGAGTTATGTAAACAGAGGCAGACGTGAACAAATCTTTTAAGTTAAAATCTTTAAGGTGTTGCTAAAGGTTTCTTCTATAAAATAAGTTATAAGATTCAACAATAAGGGGAAGCTGAGCCCTCAGTATGTATTCCCTTTTGAGGTACTTGAGTTTGTTGGTGACATAGCATGTAAATTAGCACTGCTCCCTTCTTATGGGCGTGTGCATTATATTTTTCATGTATCCATGCTAAGGAGATATAAGAACGATGATGCCAACATTATAATATATGAGGAGCCAGGAAGACAAAGAGCAACCAATGGAGATACTAGAACGTAAGATCCAGTGACAAAATAATAGACACATACTCATGTTAGAGTGGCATGGAGCCACCACCGAGATGTCGATGCTACATGGAAACTTGAGTTAGAGATGCTTGAGCAGTTCCCAACTCTTCTCCTTAAGCCTCTACTTCATCCCTAAATTCGAGGATGAAGTTTATTAATAAGAGGTTTATAATGTAATATCCAGACAGAAATAGAAAAAAATATCTAACCAAAAGATAAAAACCAACATCTTGTTGGAATGAAATAGAAGGTGTCCATTGGAAAAGTTATAACAAACTTATCTTCTAACCCTCACCTATATAAACTTTTTCCTCATCTAAAACAACCTATAACCCCCTCAATTTCATCCTCCCTCTCTCCTACATGAACCCCAGGCATACCAGAGCTCGAGGCCGTTGCTGATCGCCAGAGACGAGCCCGAACATTAGGTGACCAATAGCAGCAATGGTTGATGCTTATTTTCTAATACTTTTTTACTTCTATTTTCCTGACCATTTCCCCTCAATTGCCTCCTCAAATCGTGCGGCCAACAGATGACCAAGAGCAGGGAGGAAGGACCTTCTAGGTTGGAGGTCCATCTGGACGGCCAACGAAGGAGACGAACAAGACGAGCACGAAAAAATAGAGCAAAGCCATAGGAAAAGCGATTAGAGGTAGGTGGATTTGTTGGATCGGCATTGGATCAATTTCAACAATAGATCTACATGTTTTAGGGTCCACTTAGAGCCATAGCATTGTCTCCTATCTACTATGAATCGTTCTATGTATTTATTTTCATTGTTAAGAGATTTATTCCGACGAAATCGCGTGAAAAACCATGAAGGTGCGTCCACAATTTTGTTGAAATCATAGAATCTAGCCCTGGTTTAAAGAATCCGGTTTGGGTATAGACGCCGTCGAGAGCCCACCCCAAGATCCTCGTCACCTGGCCCGCATTCGATGTCACGAGTGTGCGCACCAACATCATGGAATCCAGCTCGTGTCCCACTGAACCCGGTCCGGGTTACGACATCAAAATAGTTAGAGTCAACCTGGGCCGTGCCCAAGTTATGCTCGGCCCGAGCTATGGCTGAGGCACAAATACCATAGAACTCAGCCCGGGCTCTACTCTACCTTGCCTAGGTTCCACCGAAAGTTATGTTATGATATTCTTATTTAATTCTCATATATGATCCATGATCTGTACCCCTTTGATTTCACTAATATCATGATTAGGAGAGTTGTTATTGCATAGTATGACTTGAAGTACCAATCTCGTAAAGACAAGAACTTAACTAATTACTAAAGATAAATGCTCGGGTGGCTCATGGTTTATCACTATTCATTGAATTGGTAGGGTATGGATTTAGACATGTTCCTGTTGTCAACTTCTCCCCATCGTGTGACGAAAGAAGATACCGTCCCCTATAACGAGGATAAGACTCGCTGTGATGTGTACAATCACCAATCTCATGAGTACATGGCACCTTATTGTAACCAAAATGTTCATTAATGATATTGCATAGATGATTCATTGATCGAGAGCATTGATGTATATTATTTTGACATTGATCTTGCCTAGAGTATTGCATTGATTTACCCATTGACTCATTAATTTATTATTGATTACAATCATATTATGACATTGATCTATTCCATTGATTTTACTCAGGGCATACTATTGATCTATCTCTTGATTCTTATTAAGCATGGCATTGATTTCCTTTATGTTGATTTATCTCATCGATGATTATGATGACATTATCCACTTATTGAGCTGCGAAGCTCACGGGTTATTGTTTCCCTACATTGATCCTGTAGGTAAGAGAATAATCAAGGATGAGCTCAAATGAGTGAGTATGTTCATGATGTTCATGTGAATATGCATGTGTCTTAAGCTTTTCTTTTTCATTGATATTAGATGTTCCCTTTTTATAGATACATTGTGTTGTCTTCACCTTATCAAACTTCTGCTCTATTCTTGATGATCATTAGTGTTATGGATTATTGTTGCTATTGGTGATCATTAGTTTTATATATTAGACATTTTATTGAACATCCACATTTATTGTCATTTTCATAAATATTTTATTTAAGCCTTCCGCTTGTATATTGTTCTGGTCAAAGAACCAATCAAAGTCAAGTCAAAGCATTACATAGTTCGTAGCGTCCCTCGGGTTCGATCTTGTCACATGATACGTGATAAGGACGATTTAGGGGCATTACATTTCAACTGGTTAGAATACAGACTCAAATAAGAAAAATCGATACACATTAATCGTAGAGATAAAATCATATTCCCATGCATTTCTTAATCGCTAGACAAATATATTCCTTTCCTCACTTGGGATGACTGATAATTAAGTTATTTATGAACATAAAATTAATAAATTGTTGCATTTTCTTCATGAAATAACAAAGTCTGGTTTCTTCTTAAATGAGATGCCTCTTATTTGATGTCTTCTTATCTAATTTATAATTTGCAATCCTTGTTAGAAATCAACACCAAATAAGTCTAGAACTCTCTACCATGATAAAAACTAGGGGTAACAACAAATGGAAACAACTTGTTTTGCAGCAAATAGAATGTGATAAGCCAATTGATTGTAGGGTCCTTAACATCTATAAATAGGCATGATGTTCACTCATTATAATCACCTCTCATCAGCAACAATCCGTAGTGCGGAGAGTGGAGGTAGATTAAGGTGTATGTGTGAGAGAGAGGAGAGGTTGAGTGTATACGTACACAAAGTATAGTTAAGGTCTTGTTAGGTGTCATTTCTTGAGGCAAGTAAGAGGTACGTGTAGGAGTGCAACTGTGGAGTGGAGTAGCAAGTGAATGAGTGTGTCTGTCCACCATATTGTACTCTCTTTTTTATTAGTAATATCATCTTATTAGTAGACGATTTTGGTTAAATTCTCTACAAGTGGTATCAAAACAATGGGCCCATGGGAGACTCTATCAGTTCGAGGTCTTGAAAGATCAATTTACGCGGAGACTCTGTCAGTACGAGAAAGTGCGACGAGGGGGTTATGTGCGCGGGTGCACAGTTTGGGATTGTGAGAAGTCTTCCAAGATCAAGGTACATGGAGACTCTGCCAGTTCGAACTCGTATAAAGTCAAGGCACGAGGAGATTCTGCGGGTGTGCAATATGGGATTATGAAGTGTTCGAGCCCGTGACTATGCTGACTTGGTTTCTTGAAGGGCATTCAATAAGTCACCATGGCAGATATTTTCGATATGGCAAGCAGAGTGAGAAAATTAAATAACCATAATTATAGTTATTGGAAGACCTGCATAGAGTCTTACTTGCAAGGGCAAGTTTTATGGAATATTGTCGGGGTGCCGATATAATCATGCCTACGGATGCTTAAGCACGGAGGAAGTGGCGGATCAAAGCAAGTAAAACTATGTTCATTCTCAAGACGACAGTAAAGGAGGAGAGCACATTAAAGACGTTAAGACACCGAAGGCTGCATGGGACATGCTTGCCGCACTATTCTCCAAGAAGAATGACGCTTAACTTCAGTTGCTGGAGAATCAACTTATGATAGTATCTCAGGATGATATGATGATTAACCAATATTTTATGAAGGTAAAGTCTTTTTGCCGTGAAATATCTCAATTAGATCTTGATTCTAAGGTTAGTGATGCTGAAATGAGATGAATTATTATTCACAACTTGAGATCGAATATAGTGGGTTTATAGCTGTCATTCAAAGTTGGTCTACTCAACCAACCTTGTTAGAATTAGAAAATTTATTGACTAATCAGGAAGTGTATCCATTAAGAGTGAAGAAGAAGCACCCTTCTGCTCCAGAAGAAAAGGGAGAGTACAAGAACATGAGCAAAGTTGGTAGAGGCATTGACGAGACAAAAGTCCACACAACAAGGGGGAGCTGACGAAGAGTCATAAGGAAGATCAAGATGAGAATAGATCTTATCAACAATGAGGTCATTGCTACAGTTGCAACAAGAAGGAAGAGTAAGAGAAGAAATCTCGACGATAAGAAGGTCATTGCTATGAACGGTAAAAATGGTCACTTTGCTCGTAATTGTCAGCATAAGCATGAAGAAGGAAATGTTGCAACTTCTCATGAGAATGAAAGCGAGGAAGAGTGGGATTTCGAAGCATCCTTGGCTATTGACGAAGATACCGTCCATGTATGAGAACGAGATTCTAAAGAATCAATAGAATTTTCAATGTGCAACATCGAAGAAGTTCAAGTCGGGTATGGCCGTGAAGAAGAAGGGCAAGTACTTTTGCCTGCAGAAGAAAGTTTTGAAGAGAAGTTTGACTTCACACGAAGTTAATCAAGATAACCTCTATGACACGGAAGTGATGTCAATGGAGAAGCTAAAAAAAGAGAACGCTGAAGAAAAGCAAGAAATCAACGAATGCTTAAAAGAGTCTTCACCAGTTAGAAAGAGCATCAAGCAAAAGAAGCCAAAATAGTGGAGCCAACTATTGTTTTTTTTAATTTTGCAAACTCTTTTTTTTTTCTTTTAGTTTTTTCTTCTTTTTATCTATCTTCTATATAATAATTTATTTATTATATGTAAAATATGAATAATAAAAAATTAATATAATAATATTTTTTATTGTTTCATTAAAAAATTCAATATTTCATTAAATATAAATTATTAAAAAATTGATGTTTTAAATTTAAATAATATATTTTTTAAGAAAAATTTTTATTAGAAAATTATAATTTATAATTTTATTTATTAATAATATTATATTTTATATTTATAATACCAGTTTTAATTTAAAATTTACCAAAAATTAATTTATCACATCACTTTTGCAGCAAATAGAATGCGATAAGCCTATAGTTTGTCGGGTCCTTAACATCTATAAATAGACGTGATATGCACTCATTCTGATCATCTCTTGGCAGCAACAGTCCAACAGTCCATAGTGTAAAGTAGTGTTTTCAAAACCGGACCGGACCGGCCGGTCCGACTGGTTCAACCATGAACCAGCCATTGGTCCGGTCCGGTTTAGTAGTAAAAACTGTTTTGTTAAAAAATCGAATTGAACCGGATCAACTTGACCAAAACGGGATTGAACCGATTTTCGGAATGGTTCAATCCGGTTTTTTCAAAAAGAGTAAAATAGATTGAACTATTAAAAAATAAATAGAGAAAAGGAAAGTATATTATAGTATTAATGGTGGAAGAATAGGAAGAGGAGAAAAATAAGGGATTACATTTTATAGAATGAATGAAAAAAAGGATATTAGTAATAAGGAAGGTACATTTGAATTTGAAAATAAAAGATAAGAAGGTAATAATAAAGTCAAATTTAAATAAAAGAGAAAATTGTCAAAAGATGATAAAATTTAATTCATTATAAATAATTTATATTAAAAATTGAAACATGAATAATATAATAAATTTTATAGAATGATCATGAAAAAGGAAATAGATAACACTAAAACGTGGGAAAATAGTATAAAAAAATATTCAAATAAAAAATAAAGTTATTCATGAAATTAACTAATATCTATAATTTAAAAATATAAAAATAATTTTCTACTATTTGATTAATTTAAAATGATGATAATATGCATTTTATATTATTACTTATTACCTTTTATACTTTAATTTATAATATATTTTCTTGAAATGATATAAATAATATTATTTTAATAAAAATCCGATTCAATTCGATCGTATCCGGTTGAACCAGTCGAACCATGACCCAGAACATTGGTGTAAAGAGTGGGTGAGAGAGAGGAGAGGGTGTATACGTACACAAAGTAGCTAAGGTCTTGTTAGGTGTCTTTTCTTGAGGCAAGGGAGAGGTACGTGCAGGAGTGCAAATGTGGAGTGGAGTAACAAAAGTGAATGAGTGTGTGTAATTGTGTATCCATCATATTGTACTAATATCATCTTATTAGTAAAAGATTTTGTTTAGTTTAATTCTGTACAATCCTTAGGTGGAATCAATTAATTCGAGTTTGACTCACTTCTATAGATCCATAAGTACCTTGCATCAATCTATGCACCGAAATGTTTAGATGCACACATACCTTATAGTTAAAACCAATGTTATCAAAATTAGATCGAATCGCTCACGAATCGGTCAGTGATTCGATTCGGTCGATGTCAAAATTATTTTTGACATTGAATCGGGAAAAAAATAGTTGAATCGGTTCAACTTGGTTCAATTAATTTTTTTAAAAAATAAAAATAATAAAAATAGGAAAGTTAAAAAAAGGAATATAAGAAAGGTAAAAAAGAGGGAATATGATTTGTATAAAATTAAATAGGAATTGAAATAAAAAGGTAAGTATTTAAAATTGAATAACGATAAAATGAAAAATCATCAAAGAACATAAATAAAGGAAATAAAAAAGTGTTGAATAACAAAAGAAATAATAATAATTTAAGATAAAATTTATTAATATAGAATCTATCATAATTAAATAATAGATATTCAATTAATAATAATCTATTGATATTTAGATTTTATTCATTATTAAAACTTTTTGTTAATTAATGTCTTGAATCCTACTTTAACTGAAAATCTATTTAGATCCAAAGAAGTAAAAGAAAACCTATCTGACATATTCTGTATATTTTCTTATCATGAGATTGTTAAGGAATTGATTTATTTCCTTATTATAAAGTAGGTGTCCTATTTTTGAGATTAATATAGAGTCTTAGTTGGTCTCTAATTCCTATCATCTGTTAAAGGGTATATAAACTCCCTAGAGGTCCAAAGAAAAATCAATCCGATCTTCTAATCTTCTTCTGTTTCTTCCATCTAATAAAATTTTGTGTCACCTTAAAATTCTCAGATTTTCTCGCTGTGCATAATTTCTCTCGTGCAGAAATTCTAACACTTTTAATATGTAAAAATTATGTTATATTAATTTTTAATATTATTAATAGGTTATTAGTATAATATTCATATAATAGATCATATAACTTATATTATATCTTTATAATTATTATAAATAATATTATTTTAATAAAATTTAGTTCAATTCGATCGAACCGGATTAGGTCCAACCGTGACCCAATAAGAAGTCTAGTCCGATTGCCTATTCAGTTATAAAAACATTGGATAAAAGTATCCTTCACAAATATTTTAGCAGAAAGTAATGCATGTCTTGCAGCAACAATGACTGCAGTAAATACAATATTTTATCTCCACCGTATCTTTCACTGCCTACTGTGATATACAAGAAAATTTAACGTTTACATCGTCTCTGCATTTTCGATATAAAAGAGGAAAAAAATAGAAAGTAAATTAAAGGGTAGAGATATTCTTGGCCTGTATATGAATGGCCAGTGCAGCCGGGGACGGAACTATGTTCACTTGGGCCCTCCCTCCCCCTTCCCCCCATGTTTTTTAGTTTATACTAATATATATTATATATAAACCTATAATATTAAACTAATATATAGTTTGGTCCCCCTCAAAAATAAAAAATATGGGACCAAAGGCATTACTCATTTTTTTAGAGTTGCATTTCTTTTGTTGCTATTTTTTATTATACTTTTTATCCTTCTTTTTTTTGATATTTTTTAGTAATATTTTTATTTATTAAGTTAAAACTAATTGACTTTTAATTTATTTAATTTATTTTTAATTATATATTTATGGTGTAAAAAAAATCCGATCGACTTGAAAATTTTATCCGGCTAAAAAAAATTAAAAATTAGGAGACCAAATATGACTTAAAATAATTGTTTAATAGAGCAAAACTGCCCACTTAAACTAGGGCCCACTCGAAAAGGGCCCACTCGAAAAACTTGTAGTGCCCATAGAGCCCATTTTTATTTATTATTATTTATATAGTTTAATATGTTCAAATCACATTATAAAACTCTAGCTCAATAGTTCTAATATTATATCCTATGTTTTGTTATAAAATTAAATATATTAATATTAATAATATTTTATTATATATTTTCAAAAAATATTATTTCACTAAAATAGAGATCCAAAAAAATCATCCGAAAATAATTGGGTGATTTTTCCTTTTTTAAATGATTTTAAGATGGTTTTTGTAATTTAAAAAACCGATTGAAAAGTAATGGGTGATTTTTTTGAACCGAAAAATCGATCCGATCCGAAACACTTTTTGGCCCCTCTTAAAATATTTTCTGGCTCCGTCCTTGAGTGCAGCATTCTTTTTTAACATTAAAATTAAAAATTGCTTCGCACGCTTATGCTATGTTTTGAAATAATCCATGCTGTAAAACACGACACGGCTCGATCGATCGGATCGGTGTCCGGCATGAAACCGGTCCATGGATCACCTCAAACTCGTCCTTGAGATTGACCTATTTTGACCCACTCAAACTCGTCAACCGGTCGACCCAACGGGTTTGGATGACCCGATCAGGTCAAGATTAAAAATAAGTTTGAATAATTTTTTAAAAAAAATAGGACACATTACTTATACATACATATATATATATATGTTTAAAATTCATGCTCTAATTTTTCTTCATTTTAAATAATATATCACCGATATTTCTTTAACTTATAATTATGAAGATGTTATTGTCTTTTAGATAATAATTATTTAATTTATAGTTACTTTATTATATTATTTGATTTATTATACCATTTTATTTTACTTATTATGTCTTGATTTATTTATTATGCGTCTTACAATAATATTAAGAATAGGAAAAATAATTATTTCATATATTTTATTTTTTATTAACTTATATTATTCAATCCGATCGATCGATGTAATCCATTCCGACGTTTCGATTCGATCCGATCTGATCGGTTCAACCTGACCCTGTCATCAATATGGGTCGACGACCAAGTGAAATTTTACAGCATTGGAAATAATTATCTATAATAAGTATTTGGTTAGTCTTTCTATGATTTATGAAGTCGTGATGGCTACATACACGCATCATTTAGGAAAAAGAATTTGTTCGACGTGTTTGGTGATCGATTGACTTTGGAGAGATTATGTTAAGACTCGGGTCTTGTTATTAATTATTTTTTCACACTATAATAATGAATTAAATTGCACGTTCATCAAACTCTTAAATATATATACTGCGCGCTCGAGCATGCACTCTTCTTAATTATTCTAAATTATTAATCACAACACAAAAATCATATATATTGCAGGACTCCAAGAACACGTAAGAAATAAGATCCTTTATTAACACATGCACGTCTTATTAAAACACCACGATAAATTAAACAAAGTGAAGGAAAAGAACCTTACTTTTTCTTTTTTTTTTCTCTCTCTCTTTTCCTTGTCTCTTTTTTATCGCACGAGTGACGAATCCACCTTTTCTTTTCTTTGAGTTACAGTAACGAATCTACTTTTTTTTTGTTTTCTCATGCAATTCCAATAATGGTGGGAGCGCGTTACAGAGATCACTGTCCTCTGTTCCGCGAGCGCTCCACTGCCCGCTCGTTCGCCGGCTCTACGTTCAAGTCGAAGCACCCCGGAGTGCCGTCCTCCGGCGCCTCCTCCTCCCCCGTCGCGCTGCCTCGGCCCCTTCTCCTCCTCCTCCCCCCGCCGTCGCCGCTGGCGCTCGGCTCCTCGAAATCCTCCCACTCGAATGTCGGCCGCCACATCCACGCCGGCGTATTCCTCTCTTCCGGCGCGCCCCGCCCGCGCCTGCAGTCTCCCGGGCCGGCCATCACCTGCGCGCACTCCTTTATCCGGCGGAGGATGGCGAAGAAGGCTTCCACCTCGTCCTCCGTCACCTCTTCTTCCTCCTCATTGCCTTTCAGCTCCTCCTGGTGCGGTTCCCCTTCTACGCCGACGTCCCTTCGCCGCCGCTTACCCGAAGCGGCTGGCTTCTCCTCGTCGCCGGCCACGGGAGAGTCGCCCGTGCGCTTGCTCATCGTGGCCGCCGTCCCCAGGCCGCGCAGATGTTTACGTGACTGCTCGGTTAATTCTTGCTGCAGCCGCGTTCTCCGTCTTCTGGACAGGTTTTAAATCGAATACGTGAAAGGAATGCGATGCCCAAGTTGACGCTAATGTGTCACAAAATTGCGCATCTGACATAGTGACATAAGCCATATGATGTCACATTATTCCTCAACCTCCCAAGAAATAAAATAAAATCATAAGGTGTCAATAAGCTCCAAATTTCAATTTGTTTTTTTGTTTGAGAAAAAAATAATTAGAGTATTATCCTATAATTACAAAGTTATTATTTTTTTATCAATAGTTATAATCGTATTCACCTTCTTTATTATGTTTTTACTAGTTTTTTTTTCTATGCAAATACCATAAAAACAACATAGTCTAAAGAAATACACATCCAAGTAAATGAAAGCAACAATAAGATTACTTTTGTTATTCTTACATTTATTTCTATTCTCTTATAAATTATTATAAGAATAAGAAATCATTAATTAAGAAAATAGTAGAAAGAAAGTGAAAATTCCAGCTAGGGTATAAACAAAGCAACTAGAAAAGACTCGGAACTTGATCATTCCGATTAGAAAAAAAGTGAGGAATATTACGATTGAAAGAAAAATTAAAGGATTATTTTTTTTGTTCGAACGGGTCCTCACTTTGCTAATATCATTTATATATCTTTTCCAAGTTGTTTTTTTGGGTGTTACAAGATATAATTTATAAATCATAAAGTCAAGATGCTTCAAAAAGACTTCATTATATATATATATATATATATATATATATATATATATACCATATCAGTTATTTTATCATTTATATTTGACTAGTATTATTAGGGGGTCAATGCATGCACTCTAGTGCAGAGTAGGGTCAAATAAATCATCATGACAAGGACAATAATGAGGGTGCCTAATTCAAGTGGTTGGTTAAAGTGATCGATAAGCCAAAGCACGAACTGCAAAGAGTTGGAATCTTTCCACAGTGGTAGTTGCAATTTGGCTATCAGTACATGTTGCTACAACAGATGTCATAGTTGTTGTAAAACATATTTTCTACCTAAGATTTACATAAGATAATGAGAGCTCTGTCTATAACTCTTTGCAACAATTGTTCTAGATATATTTTTTAAAAAAATATAACGTCCCGAAATTTCATCCTTCAGCCATATGATATTTGGACTTATTTCGACTAGCGTTACCTATAATTCATACTCCTTGGATCTTTTTTTACATATAATGTGGAAATGAAATAAATATTCATCTTTCTTTTAACATAGTACGAAAGCGATTTTTTTTCTAATTATTCTTTTCTAAGGTTGTGTTTGGTACGAAAATTTTGAGAAAAAATGAGTTTTCGAGAACTAATCGATTAGATAGAAAAAATTTATGTTAGTATTTGGATAAAAAATGTAACGATAGAAATTTAAAAAGTTAATTTGATAGATAAGTTTTAGTGGGTGCTTGAATAAAAAGTAAAAAGTAAAAATATATTTTATTATTTTATGAATATTATTTTTATATTATTAATTATACAATATTTTTATATTAAGAAAATTAGATGGAAGAAAAAAAAGTTAAGATAAACTAATTAATAAGTAAAAAATGAAATATAAAAAAATTACATCATATTTATATAAAATAATTATGTAATAATAACTTATTTAGAATATCATAATTAATAAATTAATTATGACATACTAATATTATTAATAATATTGTAATATCATACTAGTTATTTTTTATTATGATATAGGATAAGTAAAATCACCCGCCACACAGTGCCCTGATGAATGCTTTAGCTACTACGAGTAGGGTTGGTACTTTGAGTCAGGCCCCTATGGCCCCTTCTGCAGCTGCTATGGCTGCTGCTCAGGCAATTGTTGCTGCACAGGCTCTTCAGGCTCATGCTGCTCAGATGCAAGCTCAGTCTGGTGGAGACAGACCTGGTTTGCTTTCCATCTCAACTTGCTTTGATTAATTTTTAACGTTTTCTGTATAACATATATCTTCCATGTTTGCATGGTTTATTATTTTTTTTCTTTTTGAAATCACAGAATATAACTATGCTGGTTTACTGTTTTTTTTTTCTTTTTAATCTAGATGCAGGACTTGATTATGTTTTATGCTGGTTTACTGTTCACGATGCCAATCTGGATTATGTTTTATGCTCTTGGTGCACCATCTGATAAGGAAATACTTGAGATGATTGATATTGAAAATAACTCCGCCTATATTTTATAGTCGGTCCCAAGCCCGGATAAAGGAGGAGGGTTGTGTTAGGCCCCGACAGCCAGCATAAAATCATGTCGAATCTTATGAACATGGATCAACGAATATGGAATGACGTCGTATGATCCATGTAACCGACCCCACCTAGTGAGATAAGGCTTTGTTGTTGTTATTGTTGTATATGATAAGTAAAATAAATAAAAATATGTACGTCACCATTTAAAATAGAAAGTATATTTTTCATAATAAATAATAATAAAAATTTTTATTTTATTATAACACTAAGTAAATTGTAATAAATAATAAATATACTATTTTTGTTATTAGACATAAATAAATTTTAAATTCATGATAATATATAATATATGCAAATAATATATAAGATATAATATATAATGTATGCATATAATATTATTATTGAATAATAGGTAATAGGTCTAAAAGTAGCCCCACCTACTTTTAGACCTATGAAAAAAAATAAAAAAAAGTAGGCCGTGAACTTGAAAACTTCTTGCTTAGCAAGAACTTCTAGTTGGACAGTCATACACCATGTTTGGCAGAACTTGGGAAAATTCTGCCCAAGTGCAATCTAATAGTCCTTCAAATGTAACTTAATTTTACATTCATGTAACTATAAGAGTTCTAATGGACTGAACTTCCATGTGCAATTTCACATCACCACGAACTTCGCTGGTGCACACGTCTCCATCCTTACTTCCTAGTCAACTACCTGTGGGGTTCAAATACAGGAAAATAGAATTTTCATAAGCAGTACGCTTAGTGCGCAAGATAAGACAAATGTATGAAATAACTTAAATAAAAGCAAAATTAGCATTTAAGTCAAAATCATCATAACAGTTCGATACTTTACTTTCCATTCTTTTCCATTCTTTGCTATACTTTTCCATTCTTTACTATACTTTTCAATTCTTTCCTTTTATTTAACAATTCTTCTTTGATGCGTTGAATTGCATCTTTTACTTCAACAATTCTTATGAACTTCTATATTCATTACTAGAAAAACGTTGATTACCGACAGTCCGGACCGTCGGTAATCAGCCCGAAAATCGTAGGTAACGCAATTGCCGACGATTTTTCAATCGGAATCGATCCGTCGGAAAAACGCTCGTCACAAATCGATTTGCGATGGTCGAAAAATATTCGTCGGAAATATTAACGGTCAGAACTGCCGAAAAAAGTACCCGCGGTTCAAACCATCGAAAGTTTCTGACGGTTGCAACCGCCAGAAAATGCCGATTTTTCGGCGGTTCGAACCGTCGAAGTTTTCGATGGTTGCAACCGCCGGAAAAGGATGGGGTTCGAACCGTCGAAAGTTTTCGACGGTCGCAACTGTCGAAACTTTCGATGGTCGTCGCAACTGTCGATCTTTCGACGGTCGCAACCGTCGAAAAGAATTTTTTAAATATAAAAAAAATTAGCGGCCGAATCAGGCCGCGGCCAGCTCCGGCCACCAGGCGGCGGATCCGGGCCGTTGGGGCCGGATCCAGCTGCCAGGCGACGGATCCGGGCCGCTGGAGGCCGGATCCGGCCGCCAGGCGACGGATCCGAGCCGCTGGAGGCCGGATCCGGGCCGCTGGAGGCCGGATCCGGCCGCCAGGCGACGGATCCGAGCCGCTGGAGGCCGGATCCGACCGCGAGAGGCCGGATCTGAACGCCCGACGGCGGATCCGGCCGCTGGGGGCCAAATTCGGCCGCCAGCGGCGAGATCCGGCCGCTGGGGGCCAAATTTGGTCGCCAGCGGCGAGATCCGGCCGCTGGGGGCTAGATCCGGTCGCCAACGACGAGATTTGGCGCTGGGGGCCGGATCCGGCCAACAGTGGCCTCCGGCTGGAGAGAGAAAGAGAGACGCCGGCGCGGGAGAGGGTCGCCATGCGGGAGGGTCGCCGGTGCGGGAGAGGGTCACCGGCGTGGGCCGGGAGAGGGAGAGGGAGAGGGAGAGAGAGAGAGAGAGAGGAGAGGAGGGAGAGAGAAAGGTGAGGAGGAGGAATAATATATAAGGGTAAAAGATGAGAGAAAGCAAGAAAAGAAAAAAAAAGTGGGATAACAAAATTTTAATTACCGATGGCTCCGACCGTTGAAAACATAAATATTAACTTTTTTTAAAATTACCGTCGAAAATATATTTACTTATATATAATGTTTATTTTTTATTTTACCGACAGTTTGAACCGTCGGTAAACGTTACCGACGGTCAAAACCGTCGGTAATTGTGACGGTTTGGGCCATCGCTAGTTATATTAATAAAATACTTCTCATACGATATTATTATACATTTACCGACGGTTACGACCGTCGAAAATTGCGACGGATTTTGCGACGGATGGATATTCGTCAGAAATATCAACGTTCCTAATCGTCGAAAAATTAAATAATATAATATAAAAAATACATAATTTAATTTTTTTATTTTCGACAGTCGTAACCATAAAAAATCTGTCAAAAAAAATTAAATAATAATATAACAAATTACATAATTTATTTTTTCATTTCCGACGATCGTGACCATTGAAAAATCCGTCGGAAATTGCGACGGATGGATATCCGTCGGAAATATCAACGTTCCTAATCGTCAAAAAATTAAATAATAATATAAATCACTTCTGACGGTCATAACCGTCAAAAAATCCGTCGAAAATTAAATCATCAAAAAATCAGTTGTAAATTGCGACGGATTTCGAATCGTCGAAAATTACCCATCGAAAAATCACAATTTTCTTGTAGTGATTCGTTGTCCTATGCGAGCTCTTGATCAACATGGCACTTTCATGCAACTATAATATTGCGTTAAGGTGGATTAAACCAGGACCAGATGAGTATTTACTTACTCACAAAAGACTTGATCTTTACATATCCACTCAAGTAGGACCACAAAGATTCTCTTTCTTTAAAACCGTCGTAGAGGGACCATACTTACCTCATATGACATTGTCGTGATGGGACTATTAATACCCACCTAATTGGCCTATAACGGTCAGTGCATATGAGGATCTCATTTTACAACTTTTATCTCTTCTTATTTATCAATCTTTTTCGTTTAGTTCATCATGTGTCCAAGCAAGGGCAAAAATGTCATTTGACATCTATACAAATTAATACAAAATCATATCTATGAATTGTGCAGAATCCGGGCTGGGCACAGTCAAACTCGGACTTAGTTTGCTCCGACACGGGCCGGATCAAAGGAGACTCGGTCCGAGCCGCGCACATATCAATTCCTTACCTTTTTGCCTCCAAAACCCGGACTAGATGTACTGAAGCTTGGGTCAAGTCTTGCATGGTGGAAACCAAACCATACACAACAACAATCAGGGAAGCCGGGTCGGGTCCTTGTCAACCCGGGATTAGATTCGCACTGTACGAGCCGAGTTTGACTCAGGTACGAAGAAACCGTGCCAGATTCTTCCAACTCAAGCCGAGTTCCTATACAGTGGAACGCCGGTGCCGAATTACCTGAATCTTGACATGCTTTAAACGTGAAATAAAAAGGGATCTACTCTTGGATAAATAGAGAATATAAACTTAATCTTATTCATTCTATCAAGATATTGCAACCAAAAGTAAACCTGAATATACACGTATCTTGTTCAAGCAGAACTACCTGAATAGCCTAACTTTCGATGCGATTTCCTAGACAATGGAGAGGCTCCGATGAGAAGTCGACAGAGGGTAGAATCGAGATTTGTTGACCGGTCAGAGCTCTCGCACATGCGCACCGAGGAGCGAGAAACAAGGACTAAAAGTAGGGAGAAATATCTATTTTTCTAATAAGGACTTATTTATAGAGGAGAGGACTTTGACTCGGTGGATCAAACTAATCCGAGATTTTATGCTAAACATCCTCTAAATCTAATTCTGAAACTTATCCATAATCCCAACCAATCATTTAGTTTAAATACTTTATTTATTTCTTTCCTGTCTCCTCTTCTATTCAATATTTTATCTATACATAACTTATTATTCTTCACTTCATAATCTTTCTTAACTTTTATCTAACATAATTTTCGTAATCAAATAAATAAATAATTACTTCATTTAATTATTTAATTATATCTGACAAATCATTTGATATTTCATTTATTTCTCTCTCTCTCTTTCCTTTCATTCAAACTTTTATCCATTCTGAACTCCTTCACATCTTGTCTCAACTTCATCTATTTCTTATTTTTAAATAAATTACAAATTAAATAAGCTAAATTTATATACATATATATATAGTATTTCAATTCTGATTCTTTATCTGAATTATCTTAATTCTTTTGTTATCCTCTTACACTTTCTTTATCTAAATTTTCATAATTAAAATAATAAAATATGATCACGATGAAAAATTATATTTAAATTATCTAATCTTAGTCTAATCTCAACTTCTAATTCAATTAAGATTTAACTTTTATTTTCTTCTTTCATTCAAATTCTATCTCTTCATAACACTTATCTTTTAACCTATCTCTTCTATACATAATTATTCCTAAATTTCAGAATTAAATAAATAAATATTATTCATTAATTTTTAGAATAAAATAATAGTATTTTATCTTCTAAATATTGGCATAAAACTCTTATCTTGACTCTCATTAATACTCTTTTTATATCCTAAACTTCTAGTTAGATTCAAATTAAATTTTGAATCCCAAATTTCGTTATAACTTCAACTCCTAATCTAATTAGTATTAATTTTTTCCTATCTCTTATCTAATAAGACTTCTATTCATATTCAAACTTTTCTTATTTTATCTTTTTTCTCTTCTTTAACCCTCCCTCTAACTAACTTTTATTTCTTTTCAACTTTATCTTTCTTTAACAAAATCCTAAATTTTAGATTTATTTTAATTATGAAAATTAATTTTTTAATTTGGAAAAGTCGGGGTGTTACATTATTACTCCCTTAAAAAAAATTCGTCCTCGAATTTTGCTCTAGGTAGAAATTTACCATATCATGTTGTTAACTTCCAGTACATTAATTCCTTTACTTATCATATCCTATAATATACAACTTACTTTACTATCCTTGTATTCATCTAATACTAAATGAGATAATTATGTGAAGTACCCTAAATACCCCTCATATTAAATGAGCTTCTTCTTTCAAACATCTCCTATTTTTCTTTTTAATCTTGTAACTCATCAATCCCAAAAGACAATCTCATTATGTTGGAGTAATATTGACTTAAGGAACTTATCTATATAAATCTCATTATGTTGAGATCCTTTGTAATTTATCAATTATTGTCAGTATTACCCCCTTAAGGCATATTTACCTATCTTTGTGAATCATCTTGATCATGTACAATGTCAATGCATTCTTTGGAAATAATAAAATAAATATCAAATCAAAACTTACTTTGGATGGCGTGGCAGCTGTTCGTGATGTTTTTCACATAGATCTTCAACTTACTTTGACCTAAGGAAGACCTAGGACTTTGGCTCTAATACCAATTGTAATGTCCCGAAATTTCACACTCCAGCCATGTGGCATTTGGGCTTATTTGGGACAACGTTACCTATAATTCATAGTCCTTGGGTCTTTCTTTACATATAATGCGGAAACAAAATAAATATTTATTTTTCTTTTAATAGAGTGCGTAAGCGACTTTTCTTTCTAACTGTTCTTTCGAATAGGCCTCCAAAGTAACTTAACTTTGCATCATATAACTATAGGAGTTCTCATTGACTCCACTTTCATGTGCAATTTCACATCACCACGAACTTCGTCGCTGCACACGTCTCTATCCTTACTTCTTAGTCAACTACCTGTAGGGTTCAAGTACATGGAAATAGAATTTTCATGAACAATGACGCTCAATATGCAACATAAGACAAATAGATAAAATAATTTAAATAGAAGCAAAATTAGCATTTAAGTCAAAATCATCATATAACAAATCATAACATTTCTATACTTTACTTTCTATTTCCTTTTCATTCTTTGCTATACTTTTCCATTTTTTCCATTCTTTACTATACTTTTCAATTTTGTCCTTTTCTTTAACGGTTCTTTTTTGGTGTGTTGTACTACATCTTTTACTTTAACAATTCCTGTGAACTTTTATATTCATTGTCCTAGGCGAGCTCAACTTCTTTTATTATGGATCAACACGGCACTTTCATGTAACTATAACATTGGGTCAATATGGATCAAACCAGGACCAGTTGAGCGTTTACTCACTCACAAAAGACTTGAGCTTCATATATCCACCCAAGCAAGACCGCAAGGATCTGCCTTTCTTTAAAATCGTCATAGAGGGACCATACTCTCCTTATATGACGTTGTCGTGATGAGACTATTAATACCCACCTAGTTGGCCTATAACAATCAGTGCACGTGAGGATCTCATTTTGCAACTTTTATCTCTTCTTATTTGTCAATCTTTTTCGTTCAGTTCATTAGGTGTCCATGTAAGGGCAAAAATGTCACATTTATACAAATCAATACAAAATCATATCTGTGAATTGTGTAGAATCCTGGCCGAGCATTGTCAAACCCAGACTGGGTTTGCTCCGACAAGGGACGGGTCAAAGGAGACTCGGTCAGAGCCACGCACATATCAATTCCTTACCTTTTTACCTTCAGAACCTGGGCTGGGTGTACTGGAGCTCGGACCGGGTCCCACATGATGGAAACCAAGCTGCGCACAACAACAAACATGAACTTGGGTCGGGTCCCTATCAACCCGAGATCGAATTCGGACTGCACGAGCCGAGTTTGACTCAGGTATGAAGAACCCATGGCAGATTCTTCCAACTCGGGTCGGGTTCCTATACAGTGGAATGCTGGTGCCGAATTATCGAAACTTTGACAACACTTTTCGAGAAATCTAGACATGCTTTAGACGTGAAATAAAAAAGGATATATTCTTGGACAAATAGAGAATATAAACTATAGTTTAATCTTCTTTTAATCTTATTCATTCTATCAAGATATCGCATCCAAAAGTGAACCCGAATCTACACATACCTTGTTCAGGTGCGATTTTCTAGACGACGAAGAGGCTCCCGAAGAGAAGTCTGACGTCTTTTGACAGAGGGTAGAACCGAGATTGGTTGGCCGATCGGAGCTCTCGCACACGTGCACCGAGGAGGGAAAACAAGGACTCAAAGTAGGGAGAAAAATCTAATTTTCTAATAAGGAAAAGGCCGATGGCTAAGGAGACTTATTTATAGAGGAGAGGACTTTGACTCGATGTATCAAACTAATCTGAGATTTAAAGCTAAACATCCTCTAAATCTAATTCTTAATCTTATCTATATTCTCAACCAATCATTTGGTTTAAATACTTTATTTTTTTTTTTTTCCTTTCTCCTCTTTTATTCAATATTTTATCTATACATAACTTACTTCTTCTTCATTCATAATCTTTCTTAACTTTTATTGAACATAATTTTCATAATTAAATAAATAAATAATTACTTCATTTATTTATTTAATTATATCTGACAAATCATTTAGCATTTCATTTATTTCTCTCTCTCTCTTTCCTTTGATTCAAACTTTTATCCTTTATGAACTTCTTCCCATCTTGTCTCAACTTCATCAATTTCTTATTTTTAAATAAATAATGAACTAAATAATACATATATATATATATATATACATATATATAAATATATATATTTAGTTATTTCAATTTTGATTCCTTATCTTAATTATCTTAATTCTTTTGTTATTCTCTTACACTTTTTGTCTTGTTTTTCCTTTCCTCTCTTTTCTTCTTCCAACCAAACAATTTCATAATATCCCTTATTTTTAATTTCCATCTATTTATGAAATACGATAATATTAGCTATTCTTAATATAGAATTTTTGGTATTAAATATCTTATTGTGATCTTTTATCAAAATTTTCGGCCTAAACATCTTACACAAAAAACTCAACTTCCCTCTTATCACAAGTCCTTGATAACATATGATCACATTGAAAATTTATATTTAAATTATTAATCTTCATCTAATCTCAACTTCTAATTCAATTAAGATTTAACTTTTCTTTTCTTCTTTCATTCAAATTCTATCTCTTCATAGCACTTACTTATCTTTTAACCAATCTCTTCTATACATAATTATTCCTGAATTTCATAATTAAATAAATAATTATTATTCTTTAATTTTCAGAATAAAATAATAGTATATTATCTTCTAAATATTTGCGGGCATAAAACTCTTATCTTGACTCTCATTAATACTCTTTTTATATCCTAAACTTCTAGTTAGATTCAAATTAAATTTTGAATCCCAAATTTTGTTATAACTTCAACTCCTAATCTAATTAGGAATCATTTTTTCCTATCTCTTATCTAATAAGACTTCTATTCATATTCAAACTTTTCTTATCTTATCTTTTTCTCTTCTTTAACCCTCCCTCTAACTACCTTTTATTTCTTTTCAACTTTAACTTTCTTTAACAAAATCCTAAATTTTGGATTTATTTTAATTACGAAAACTATTTTTTTAATTTGGAAAAGTCAGGGTGTTACATTATTACTCCTTTAAAAAAAATTCGTTCTCGAATTTTGCTCTATCTAGAAATTTATCATATCATGTTGGTAACTTTCAATACATTAATTCTTTTACTTATCATATCCCATAATATACACCTTAATTTACTATCCTTGTATTCATCTAATACTAAATGAGATAATTATGTGAAGTACCCTAAATACCCCTCATTAAATGAGCTTCTTCTTTCAAAAATCTTCTATTTTTTTCTTTTTAACCTTGTAACTCATCAATCTCATAAGTCAGTCTCCTTACGTTGGGGTAATATTGACTTAAGGAACTTATCTATATAAATCTCATTATGTTGAGATCCTTTGTAATTACCATACTCTTTATTGACTATTCTTATGCTACTTTTTTGCAATAATTTATCAATTATCGTCAGTAGTACCCCCTTAAGGCATATCTACCTATCTTTGTGAAAAATCTTGATCATGTACAATGTCAATGCATTCCTTGGAAATGATAAAATAAATATCAAATCAAAACTTACTTTGGATGACGTGGCAGCTGTTCATGATGCTTTGCACATGGATCTTCAACTTACTTTGACCTAAGGAAGACCTAGGACTTTGGCTCTAATATCAATTGTAATGCCTCAAAATTTCACCTTCCAGGCATGTGGCATTTGGACTTATTTGGGCCAGTGTTACCTATAATTCATACTCCTTGGGTCTTTCTTTACATATAATGCGGAAACAAAATAATTATTCATCTTTCTTTTAATAGAGTGTAGAAGCGACTTTTCTTTCTAACTATTCTTCCCAAATAGTCCTCCAAAGGTAACTTAACTTTACATCATATAACTATAGGACTTAAAATTTACTCAACTTTCATGTTCAATTTCACATCACCACGAACGTCGCCGTTGGACATGCCTCCATCCTTACTTCTTAGTCAACTGCCTGTGGGGTTCAAGTACAGGGAAATAGAATTTCCATGAGCAATGACGCTCAGTATGCAACATAAGACAAATGGATAAAATAACTTAAATAGAAGCAAAATTAACATTTAAGTCAAAATCATCATATTACAAATCATAACATTTCTATACTTTACTTTCCATTTATTTTTCATTCTTTGCTATAATTTTCCATTCTTTACTATACTTTTCAATTCTTTCCTTTTCTTTAAAAATTCTTCTTTGATGTGTTGCACTACATCTTTTACTTTAACAATTCTTATGAACTTTTATATTCGTTGTACAAGGCGATCTCGACTTGTTTTATTATGGATCAACATAGCATTTTCATGTAACTATAACATTGGGTCAATGTGGATTAAACCAGGATCAGGTGAGCATTTACTTACTCACAAAAGACTTGAACATCACATATCCACTCAAGTAAGATCACAAGGATCTCCCTTTCTTTAAAACCGCCGAGCACAGTTAAACCCAGACCAGGTTTTCTCCGACATGGGTCAGGTCAAAGGAGACTCGGTCCGAGCCTTGCACATATCAGTTCCTTACCTTTTTGGCTCCAGAACTTGGGTCGGGTGTACTAGAGCTCAGGCCGGGTCTCGCATGGTGGAAATCAAGCCGCACGCATAACAACAAACAATGAACCTGGGTCGGGTCCCTGTCAACCCGAGATCGGATTCGGATTGCGCGAGTCGAGTTTGACTAAGGTATGCAGAACCCGTGCCGGATTCTTCCAACTTGGGCCGGGTCCCTATACAGTGGAACGCTGGTGCTGAATTATCGAAAATTTGACAACACTTTTAGAGAAATCTAGACATGCTTTAGACGTGAAATAAAAAGGATATATTCTTGGATAAATAGAGAATATAAACTATAGTTTAATCTTCTTTTAATCTTATTCATTCTATCAAGATATTGCTTCCAAAAGTGAACCCGAATCTACACATACATTGTTCAAGTAGAACTATCGGAACAACCTAACTTTCGGCGCGATTTTCTAGATGATGGAGAGGCTCCCGATGAGAAGTCTAACATCTTTTGACAGATGGTAGAACCGAGATTGGTTGGCCAGTCGGAGCTCTCGCACTTGCGCACCGAGGTAGGAGAACAAGACTCAAAGTAGGGAGAAAAATCTATTTTTCTAATAAGGAAAAGGTTGATGGCTGAGGAGAATTATTTATAGAGGAGAGGACTTTGACTCGATGGATCAAACTAATCCAAGATTTAATGCTAAACATCCTATAAATCTAATTCTGAATCTTATCCATATTCTCAACAAATCATTTAGTTTAAATACTTTATTTATTTCTTTCCTTTCTCCTCTTCTATTCAATATTTTATCTATACATAAGTTTTCTTCTTCTTCGCTTAATAATCTTTCTTAATTTTTATCAAGCATAATTTTCGTAAATAAATAAATAAATTATTACTTCATTTATTTATTTAATTATATCTGACAAATCATTTAATATTTCATTTATTTCTCTCTCTCTCATTCCTTTAATTCAAACTTTTATTCTTTATGAACTTCTTCCCATCTTGTCCCAACTTCATCAATTTCTTATTTTTAAATAAATTCTGAATTAAATAATATATATGTGGTTATTTCAATTCTAATTCTTTATCTTAATTATCTTAATTCTTTTGTTATCCTCTTACACTTTCTGTCTTGTTTTTCCTTTCCTCTCTTTTCTTCTTCCAACCAAACAACTTCATAATATCCCTTATCTTTAATTTCCGTCTATTTATGAAATACGATAATATTAGCTATTCTTAATATAGAATTTTCAGAATTAAATATCTTATTGCCATCTTTTATCGAAATTTTTGTTATTTAAATTCCTAAACATAAAACTCTTAATTTCCCTCTTATCAAAAGTCCTTGATAACATATGATCATATTGAAAACTTATATTTAAATTATCTTATCTTAACCTAATCTCAACTTCTAATTCAATTAAGATTTAACTTTTCTTTTCTTCTTTCATTCAAATTATATCTCTTCATAACGCTTACTTATCTTTTAACCTATCTCTTCTATACATAATTATTCCAGAATTTCGGAATTAATTAAATTATTATTATTCTTTAATTTTCGGAATAAAATAATATTATTTTATCTTCTAATTATTTTTCATCATAAAACTCTTATCTTAACTCTCATTAAGACTCCTTTTATATCCTAAATAAACTTCTAGTTACACTCAAATTAAATTTTGAATCCCTAATTTCATTATAACTTCAACTCTTTATCTAGTTAGGAATCATTTTTTTCCTATCTCTTATCTAATTAGACTTCTATTCATATTCAAACTTTTCTTATCTTATCTTTTTCTCCTCTTAATCCTCCCTCTAACTAACTTTTATTTCTTTTCAACTTTATCTTTCTTTAACAAAACCCTAAATTTTGGATTTATTTTAATTACGAAAATTAATTTTCTAATTTGGAAAAAGTCTGGGTATTACAAAAAAGTAAAATTATGCAGTAAAACACTAGGATATAAGTTTTAATTGTTTTCAATTTAAGATACTAGCTCTCCAACTAATTGGATCTCAAAGAGTTAGTAGAATTGGGTGCCCCCTTATCAAAGTGATGATTTGAGTAATCAATTTCTAAATTATTAGCATTCATCAACCCCGAAGCACAATGAGATTTTTTGTTAAAATAGCCTTCACCTTAAATCTCTTAGAATATTATAATATTCAATTAGGGTCAACCCAAGAGATTAGGAGGCCTAAAGCAAAATCATATTGTAACTTTTTAAAAATAGAAAATTATTAATTATATTTTAATATATATTATTTTAAATTATTATTGATCTTAAATATTTTATCGAATTGTTTCAAGAAAACGCTACTACCGTAGCTTCACAAAGAAAAAATATGAATGCTATCGAAAATTGAAAAAAGAATTAAAGTGCAGATAGAAGGAAATTAAACTATCTTTTAAATAAATAACAAAATAACCTCTATAATAGAAAAACAAAAAAAAATGACATTCAATTAGGAATGGTGTGACAAAATATTGAATAATTAATTTTGGATGACAAATAAGGGAATTGTGTTTATGGATTGTAGAATAAATAAATAATGAAACAATTATAATTTACATTAATGACAAAAATAAAATTAATTACTTATTATGAGCAATTAATGGAAATGTTGTTGGCAGAATGAATCATTCCTAGTGGGATTTTTTTATTAAGAGAAAATAGGGCAACTCAAGCAAGTGCCCATTTGAGTTATTAAAAGACCTTATTTTAGTTGGGCTCTCAAGCAAGAGCTTTAGATTCTTTTTCATAATTTCAAGAGAAATTGTACAAAGTGAAAAAATAGAGTGTCCTTAATGTCACTCCTCAATAGCACTCCAAACTCATCATTTTACTCTTAATTTTATTTTATTTTGTTTATTATTCATTTTTTGAGACACCTCGATCTCCACCCAAATCTATTTATTAAATAATCTCACACTTATTAACTAGTCTTTATCATCTCTCTCTTCATGTTATTGGTTCATGCAATTAATTAGTGATCTTCGTAATAGTATAATTTGGATTATTGAATAATCATATTAATTTAATTAATCTATGCATTACAACAAGATTGGACATATAATATTATTTTATGAATATATAAAACAAAGTGGAGATAGGAAGGATAAAAAATTATTGGAAATTTTATTTTTTAAAATAATTGTTTCTCTCAATAATTACTAAATGTACATTGTTGTTTTATTTATTTTTTGTTAAAAATACTAATTACCAATTAATGTCAAACCTCTCATTAGTTAATTAGTGTGTTGATCCAACCTAGTTAGTATCCGTGTATTAATAAAATATTTGTTTAACTACTGATTGAACAATCAATTGCTTTGAAAAAATATATTATTATTTTCTTAAAAAAAATGAAAAAGCAACAGACACCATTCAGAAACTTAATTGTTTTTTTTTTAAAATAAATTTTCTAATATTTGTTCACTCTTTTTATTTTCACTTTATTTTGTATATTTCTAATTTGTATGTGTAATCTTATTGTGATTTTCCATATTAATTAAATTAATATGTTTGTCTAATAATTCAATTTATACTATTAATCAAATAACCAATAGCATCAGGAGAGAGGATAAAGTAAGAGTGGGTGTGGGATGATTAAACAGGAAATTTGGGAGGAAATGTAGGAGACTTAAAGAGAAAAAATAATAATTTAAAATGAAGAATAAAATGGTGAGTTTAAAATGACATTAAGAATTTAAATAATGACAGGCACTAAAAAATATCCTTATTAATATCATGAACTATAAAGAATATTTCATACTTGTCCAAATGCATTTCTTAGCTACAGAACAATGTTAATAGCCTCAATAATTATTACTTTAAACTAATAAATTTTATCTAAGGCCAACAATGATTTAATGAATTATTTAATTATTTTAACGAATAAAAAATATGAAAAATCAGAGAAATGTTTGTTTAAAAAAGATAAATAAAATTGAAACGTTTTATCTTATATACAGTATCGTAATTTCTTTTGTTTTAGGCATTGGAATGCATTGAAAGACCGGCTCTCAACCTCTTTGTGCTCCATCGTGTTCGTCGGCATCATGTACCACCACACGCCCTAATTTCAATTGATTAATAAATTTAGGAAAGGCATTCAGTGTTCAAAATTATTAGCATCTGATTAATTCAAAATTAAGATGAAATAGTATATATATATATATATATATATATATATATATAGGTTTAATGTTGGTGTTGAGCGCTTTACATGTGAAGCGCGTGTCAAGCAACTTTACGTATAGTTTACTTTATTTTTTTCAATATCTTTCTTCATGAATAATTTAAATGATCATTGATGATAACAAAATCCTTGGGAGTAAAATTATTTCTCCTTGAGGGGAGCCCATCATGGTATGTATAGTCATTGACAAATATGATATATGAAATGGCATGATGTAAATAAAAGAAGAGCTTTTCAAGATAATAGGAGTAAAGAAATAAGTTAAATAAAATAGCTTTCAAGGCACAAGTTAAATAAAGAATTATGGAAGTTAATGAAAACAAACACGAAAGAAAAGGAAGTAAAATGTGATCGATAATATTTCTGTTATACATATTAATTGATGCATTCATGATTTATGAGGCATCTATATTTCTTCAATTTGTTCTTCATGCCTTATACTGAAAATGATATTATGTTTTAGTATTATGTGTTTATGAACGAATTCACATGGATAATTCACAATGGAATTAGTGGGCCTCGCACTTACTCAAGTGGGTAGGGTGCTCCATTCAATGTTGATGCCATCGGTAAAAAAAATGGATGGTAGATTAATTCATGCACGATTCACACATGGCAAATGAAGGTAGGTGGTTGTAGTTGCAATTGTGTGTAACACCTTAAAATTTTTAGAAATAAAATATAAATCAAAAGGTGCGCAATCAAAGTTCAACCACTAGGAAAGACAATGAAAGTTAAAATGTGAACTTCCTTC
Organism: Pontederia crassipes; assembly: GCA_030549335.1. Lineage (NCBI taxonomy): Eukaryota > Viridiplantae > Streptophyta > Magnoliopsida > Commelinales > Pontederiaceae > Pontederia > Pontederia crassipes. The sequence continues at coordinate 24,646,105 of CM060187.1, forward strand.
CACCGTACACAACTTGTGTGAACTAGGAAACACAACTTACATACTGATGAAATGTATTCATACATAAAGGGGTGCTTAGTGAAAGAGTGCATTGTTTAAGCGAAGCAATGCATCTTTGAATGAAAAGACTAAAGCTTGTAAAGGTGCAATTTTGAATGAAAGATCACATAAAGAGGCACGTTCATACATAAAGAGTTGTGTCCTTATACGAAGAGTTATCTTTTCATCACCTATAAATACTTGCTCTACTTGCTTTGCAAATTCATTAAGTAAGAGATTGTGGTTTTTTCATTATTGCTTCATTGTATTCTGATAGTGTTGTTGCCATAACTCGATAGTAAACATTGTGTAGTGGCAAATAACTCTCTAAAATTAGTGATTCATCATGCTTCGAAGTATGATTCTGTTCCATCTTCCCCACTTATTTCTAACACATACTCATGACCTTTGAGGATGAAAGGATACAAAAATAAGTGTAAATTCTCTTCCACCCTTTCAGATTCAACTCATGAGACCTTGCATAGTGCTTATCCTTGGGAATGAAAGGACACAACCCGAACATATTTTCCTTATTTAAATCTGACCCCATCATTTTCTCATCTATTTCTTCCATCACTCACACCCATTCATCTCCTTGGTGATTTTTGTTTGTTCCCTATGTGGACTACTATGTAGACTAAAGGAGAGGATCTTGGACTTATTCGGAACTAGGGGAACAAAGGCGAAAAGAGAAGGAATGATCAAGACTAATTGGATGACAAGTGAAATGGATTGAACAATCAAAAGGTATTAACGAGATTTAAGTTATGAATTTGTTCTCTTACAAGTAGTAGCATGTTTAGGACTACGTTTGACCTCCGAAAATGATATGATTGAATAGGATGAAATGGTTATGACGATAAGGGTTAAGTAGATTCCTCTGATAATGACCACGAATAGAGTACACATTTAAACATTTTCCTATGAATACTTTGAAATCATGTTCTTACATATATTTTTGAGAATTTGGTCTATATTTAGACTTCTTTTTAATGCTTATCACTTTCAGCTCATAGATGAAAAATGAATGTTCATGGTGCTTGCACAGATGATGGCCAATTAGGTGTGTGATTATTATTCTAGATTAATTTCATTCTGAATTTGTGCCTAAGGATGTTTAGGTCTATTCTCCACATGAATGGATAAGATTATATCTATTTAAAGGATGTTTAAGATAAATTGTTATGTTGATAATTTTAGCTTTGATGATAACTATGTTGCTTTCCATGATTTTGGATAATTTGATGTCCTATGATGAGATCCTTTGATTCACAAGTTAATGGAATTAAATGAAACCTAGGATGATGTTTTTCATGTGATGATTATGTTGCTAGGATCATGATAAATGAATATTTTTGAAGTATAAATAAGTGTTCGGTTTGACAGAGGGCATGCACCTTTTGGGTTAAGAAATCAATTGGATTCAATCCAACCCCTAATAACCATAGAACTCCTTCAAATGAGTGATTCTATTGATTAGAGCTTCTCTCACTCCTACATTACTTTATTTAAATTGATGATGAAAAAATAAAATTCATGTACCATATCAAATCGATTGATCCTCATATCAATTTATTCCACTAATTGGACCTCTTCCTTGTTCCCCCTCACTTGATCAACTCAAATTTTTTTATGAGTAATGTTGACTGAATTTAAGTATCATGGAACTAAGTGTTACATCATAGAAAGTGAAGGTCACCTCTAGAATAAGTAAGAGTCACCTTTAAAATCCAATTCATTATCATGTTCCCCAAAATTGTGGTGAGTTACAATTAAACTAAGTACCATGTGGAGGTAAGTTCTATATCGTGAGAAAATCATGGTAGAAGCCATCTCCAAAATCCATATAGTTCACCTTTAAAGTTCATCTATCTTTATGATATGTTAATGAGGTAGAAATAACTAAATATCGTAAGAAAATCATGGTCATAACCACCTCTAAAATGTGTAGGCATCACATCTAAAATCCACCTACCTACTATCATTATTGATGAATGATACCGATGAATGAATTACTATTACCAAATAAAGAATATCGATCTATTATGTTCCGTTAACAAGCAAGATGAACTTGCTTATGATCCTTATCACTAAAATGACTTCAAGGATGATTTTTTATTTAATGAAAGTCGATCTTAAGATCTTTCATAAAAAATGGCGTGTGACATTTACTCATCATCAAATATTTATCTAAAATTTATATTCATTGATCACATCTTGATTGTCGTCTAAGGTCAATATATCTTGAGTGTATGTTATTTCTTTTGAAATGACTACACTACAATGAGTTTTTTACTTTGGTGACGTCCAACAAATGTCACTCAAACTTGATTAAACGTTGCCAAAACTCTTTTGGGATGTTTGCTACACGTTGGCTTCAGACATCACCGTAACTAAGTCATAGAAGGTATTTATGACGCATATTCTTCAGACATCGTTGAAAATTTAAACGTCACAAAAACTTAGATCTTTTCATGATGCTTAATCGTCCCTAAATAACATGTTAAGATGACGTTTTAAGCATCACCAAAGATCATTTGTACCCTTTCAAAGTTATTTTAAACGTCACGAAAGATAAATTACTAATTATATTTAAACGTCATGGGAAATTTTTTGTGACATATGATACACGTCACTAATATGATAAAATGAGTAACATTCATAATTATATATTAATATGTTAATCTAGTACAACTATTAAATGGCATATAAGAACAACTACTCAAGGTCCTTAATAATTGCATTAACAAGCAAATTAGTCAAAATATGATAAAGTTTCAGAATATTAGAACCGACAACCAAAAGTTTCACATGAAACATCTTTGGAACTTGGAAGTATATATCTCCCACCACATGTACATATATGCATTGGAGTATTTGACACGAGCACATAATCATCTTGTCCCACATGCACTTGCATTTGCATTAGCTATTAGCATTTGCATTTAAACATGTGCTCTAACACTTCCCATAGTAGTTTTGTACAGACTATGAGAATGTAAGAAAAAAAAGTAACAATTAGAAAGTAAGAAAAAGTGTTTCTGGATATGATGAGTTTTTGAAGATTTTATGCTCATACAAAACTCTGCACCAGAACATGTCTTCATAACTATCACATTGACAAAGATTATTCTCTACAATTTTAGTCAATTCAACTACAATTATTACAACAAACATCCAACAAATGTTTACTAAGTATTGATTTTCTTTCACTTTAGGAATTGACAAAATGTTTTTCTAATTGTCCATTCAAGCAACATAAACTGATGCTGATGCACTGCATATGAATAGGGTCTCAAATCACATATAACTAACTTAAAGTACATCCTATAGGAAGAGAATGTCACTTGGTATCCTTAAGCAAGTAAGTTCATTACCTTAAGCAAGTAACTAAATAATCATATCAAGACTTATTGAATTACCTTAAGCAATTTTTTAATTTGCTCCTTCATCACTATGTGACAGAATTGATCTAGGAGCACAATCAACTCTCCCCATTCCCTCCTTCGAAGTGCTAGCGATGTTTCCTAAAAGTTTTTCTACAATCCGCATAAGCTGAAAATGTTGCACAATATAAAATGTTTATTGTAACAAATAAAAATAAAAATAACAATAGTGAATTATTGATATATAAATGAACCTGATTTATGTGATTTCATTGCTCCATATTTATTTGCTTTAAAGCAGCAATTTGTGTGTCATAATTAGCTCAGGTTTCCATCAATGTTTGTTCAAATTGTGCTTCTAAACATTTTCTTTGAAATGATTTCCCAATAGGTGGCGGTCCATATCCTTTTCCTGGACGATAATCTGATCTTGATGCAGCACCCATAAATTTATCCACAACATCGCTAGAAGAAATAGGTGCATTGGATGATTGTGATACCAAATGCATCTCCACCATTTTGTTCTAAGAAATTAATATTATAACTAATTTAGTTATAACTAATTTGCCTTCCATAATTAATACATCTACTAATAAACTTACATAAGTTTCAGCTGCATCTTGATTGACCCAACCACCAGATCCATCAGGTTTAGGATCACAATAGCGCATTTGCTTGAAAAACTCAATGTCATCAAGAACTTGTTGAAATTTGCGAATCTATAAAAAGAAACGATTATGATGTCAACACATAAGGATCTATTTTACTTGAGATGACAACACATAAGAATCTAATTCTTTTTTTTATATGATCAAATCTTTAATGGACTAATAACTCACGTATTCATTTCTTCGAGTTTGAAAATACTTTGAACCTGCCCAATGTAGATATTTAACGGACTTGCGAGCATCCCTCGCTTTCATAGATTCTGTTCTTTGCACTTTAAATAATGGTATAAAAATGTAATGTTCATAATATAATGGATAACATCAAAATCTTTACCTTCCCCGATGGTTACTCAGATGATAAAATTTCTTTCTCTTCATCAAGCTCTTCCTGCCACTTATGAATTATTTTTCTCCAATCCTCATCATGGGAACTAATAGGTCGAGCAAGATCTCCCACTTGTTTCCACTTTTTCTTTACATCAAGTAGATGCCTTTTATGGAGTTTGCTCATCCATCGCTCTACGGCACGAAACTTTATCGGTAATGTCGTCCAAATTCAGTCGAACCTGCACAAAATGTTCTACCGAACTCAAAAAAAATTAAATTCATGAGATAACAAAATAAACAAAACTAATAATAAGTACTTGAACACGCTCCCAAGCTTGTTGCTTCTCTTCTATGGGAAGAGTCCTCCAATCACCATAGGGAAGCAAATCTCTACAAGCTTTACCTATCTCCAATGTCATTCGTGATGACTGACTTGTAGTTAATGGACGACCACCATCAATAGTAAACTCAATCTTAATCTTTTCACCTTGATACCTATAGTCCTTATCAAGTGAATGACCCTATAAGGATCCCTCTTATTAGTACAAGAGGAAGTAGACTCATTTGCTGCATGCAGGGATATAAAAAAATATATTAACTTCATGTGCATTTATAATATGAATTAAAATTAAAAAATTAGTAGTTACCTACAGTTTATTAATAATAAATAAAGTCTTCTAAAAAATTAAATACTAAATAAAGTTAATGTCACTGTCCTACCTTCATATACATGTGTGCCTTGAAGAATTTGTTGACAAGAATAAGAGACCTCTTGATCATCAGGTACATCAACTTCATTTGTATTATTATTCCTTATTGTCTTTCCTCCCATTAGTTGTGGGCCCTTCCGATGTGGAATCATTCTAAAAGATAACTAATGAACACTTGAAATTAATAAAGATTAAGATTTAGATTAAGAATAATTCAATAGTTAATCTTTTCACTTGAAATTATTCTGACTGACTTGCTTGTCTCACTTTTATTGACAAGCAAGTTATCAATAATAAAGTTATCACACAAAAAAGTGGAATACCATCAAGCTGTGGAAACCATGAAGATATCGATGCTCTCTTCATCGCTATTATCATAATCTACAAGGGTCTCATCATCTTCATCCTCGTCATTTTGATTGCATTCAATGTTAACATCATACTACATTTGAAGTATCCTTTCCACATCTTTTTCAGAATGGAGATTCCATAATTACATTTTTCTCACCTTGCACAGGTAAGTCCGCCATAGTCTTGTCCCCTAATTGAGTCTCCACACCAGTAAACAAAGTCACGTTATTACTAAGAGAGCTTAAATTGTATACATGGTGATGTTGAAACTGTTGCACCACACGCCATTCATCGCCTAACTTCATATTCTAAAGGTAATAAATTTGTTTTACTTGAGATGCCAACACATAAGGAATTGTTTCATACCAAGTACGAGTGACCCTAATGCTTGTTAACCCATCAACTTTCTTTACATTTTGATGTCGCTCATTAGTATCTCACCATTTGCACTTAAATAAGAAAACCCTTTTATTTCGAACATATGTAAGTTCATATATGTCAATTAAAACCCCATAAAATTCTGTAGATGTATTTGAGTCTCCTTGAGTTCCCTCTACAAGGACTCTACTATTTTGAGTTTTCTTTCTTTTATCAAAGTCTATTGTATGAAACCGAACACCATTATATATAACTTTACTATATCTCTTGAGGCATGAATCTGGTCCTATTGACAATGCATATAAAGCACTAATAGCAGGATCGTTGCTTGTGAACAGAGTACTCATATGCAATAATAACACAAGAGTCAGTTGTCCTGCAGCTACATATGCTATATTGCAAATAAGGCAAAATATGCAAATAAGGCATCACATTAAGTATTATATAGATTATAACATGATAACTTACTTTCTTCATAAACTAGTGTTCAAATTGACTCTTGTGTCGCTTCTCAAGTCTACATTCTTATGTGCATCTAAAGTATGCAAATGTTTGAAACCAAAATACCCAACTTTTAAGCATAAACTTGTTTTAGACATTAAAACATAAAAACAATAATTATGCTTACTCTAAGTAAGGGAGAACCTCAACACAGTTGTTCAAGATGTACCACTTGAGTACCTCGAATTCTTGTTTTCTTAAAATCACAAAGGTGAGTGATGAAATAAGACCAACACTATTTTTAAAAACACTAACTCCACCATCTTCCATATAGTCAAAATTTCTCTCAGGATGATTAAATGATGTTTCGATGCCTTGTATATGGAGTGAACATCATGTTAAACATTCATGTACTACATAGGCTTCTGCAATGGATCTCTCTGGATATGCTTTATTTCTTACAAACTTCTTTAGAGAACTCAAAAATCTGCACTTAGCATGAATAGTACAAAAATTTAATTACATTGAAAATACTAAATAAATATGTCTTCAATAAAAAAGGAAGAAAAATGTTTATTGTGTACCTCTCTATATGATACATCCAACGATATGCAACAGGGCCAGCCATCAATGCCTCATAAGGCAAGTGAATGGCTAGATGTACCATCACATCAAAGAATGCTGGAGGAAAATTTAACTCTAACTTACGTAAAATGATGACTATATCATTTTGCATCTTTTGCATATCCTCGATATTTAAAATACCCCCCACAATCGTTCAAAAAAATTTTCTAACTCAATTATAACAGAGGCAACGTCTTTGGGCAACGAGCCATGAATGCCCATAGGCAATAACTTTTGACGCATGATATGGCAATCATGTCTTTTCATACTAGATATACTATTGTTAACATCATTTACACACTTTCCTATATGTGATGAGTAACCATCGGGTAAGCGAACACCCTTAGGAATTGACAAAATGCTTTTCTTTCACTTGAACTCAATGCATAACTAGCACATAGCATGATGTACTTGACATTAGAATGTTTCACTAGATGCAATTCTTTTCTAATGCCAAGTTCCTCTAAATCAAGTCGTGCCTTTAAAGTATCTTTTGTCTTGCCTTCAATGCGGAGGATGATACCAATAAGATTTTCACATATGTTTTTTTCAATGTGCATGACGTCTAAGTTATGCCTCAATTTTTTCTTGACCCAATATGATAAATTAAAGAAAATTGACTTTTTAGTCCAATTAAGTTGTTTTGCATGACGATGTATGCTAACATTATTTGGATACTTCTCCATGCAAATACCTTCAACATGCGTAATTGACGAAGAATATCATTTGTTGAATACTCATCTGGTGCTTCACAATCATCATGTAGGCCATCAAAGTTCAAATTATATCCCCAAGGATGGTTCATTGGGAGCCACATCCTATAACCAAAATAAACAATCTTGCTATTGAGCTTCAGCGTTGGTGTCTGATCTTGGCATATAGGACAAGCATTATATCCCTTAGTACTCCATCCCGATAAGTTTCCATACGCGGGAAAGTCATTGATGGTCCACATAAGTGCTGCCCGCATTTTGAAGTTACTTTTCAAGAATGCATCATATGTCCACAATCCATTAACCCAAAGATCTTTCAACTTTGCAATTAAAGATTGCATGTAGATATCAATATCCCTTCCTGGTGCTTTGGGTCCTGAAATTAATAATGACATCATGAGATACTCCTTTTTCATACACAACCAAGGAGACAAGTTGTATGCCAATAGCACTACTAGCCACATACTATAAGAGTGACTCATACTATCAAATGGATTGAAACCATCACTAGCTAACCCTAACCTCACATTTCGAGCATCTCGAGCAAAGTCAGGGTATTCAAGGTCAAAACTCTTCCAACACTTTCCATTTGTTGGATGACCCATAAAGTTTTCTTGTATCCTATGTTCCTCCTTGTGCCAATGCATTTGCTGAGCAATTTAAAATATAGAAAAAGTTGTAATCTTGATTTTATAGGAAAATATCATAAAATTTTATGTGGAATATCTTTTTTGACCCCATCAGATGTCTTATACCTTGAGGTAGCATAGACAGGACATTGCAACAAATCCTTCTTATCTCCCCAAAATAAACAACAATCGTACTTGCATGCATGGATGTTATGACATCTCATTCCTAATTCCCTCAAATACTTGTTTGCATAGTAGTTTGACTTAGGAAGTGACTATCCATTGGGTAAAACATCACGTAAAAGTTGAAGAAGCATATCAAAGGACTTGTTGCTCCACCTATTATAAACTTTTAAATGGAGGAGCCTTACTATAAATGAGAATTTGAACAGCTTGCACCCAGGATAAAATTATTTCTAGGAGTCAGCTTTTAGCCCATCTAAGAAGTCTGACGAGATATTAAAATTGTCTCCATCACATGTGTCTTCAGCTTGGTTGTTAACAAAAGCATCCACATCTTCAAGTATCTCATTAAGTTCATCCACGTCATCACCCTGATCCATGTCATTGTCCTCAATGTTAGGTCTACTTTCCCATTCTCTATATAATTGATTACTTTCGTCTATTGGAGGTAATTTGATGGTTGGATCTTCCCCATGATAGATCCAACACTTGTAGGACATATCTATATCATCTACAAGCAAGTGTGCCTTTACACAGCAATGAAGTGTAATTCAGAATTCAAACACTTCCTACATGGGCATCTCAAATCAGTGATCATTCCATACTTGCGTATCAAATATGTAATAAAATTTTCCACACCACACGTACTCATTAGAGTGGATGTCAAGTGTCATCCAACTTCTATCCATATGCGCTTACCTAATACAATATTATAGATTAAACTTAGTTAAACAAAAGAACATCATATGAATGGTTAAGGCATTCTGCCTACTTAAATATCTAAAGAGAAAAAAGCCACAAAGTGATTTAAATAATAGAACAACAATGTTCACTAGGTACATATTTATCAACAATAATGTAAGCATGAAGCTAAGTTATACCACATAATGGAACAAAAATATAGACCACATCTATTTTCAGAACAAAAATATAGATCATGAATTTTCAAGACAAAACTATACAAGTGATATTTCAAGTTGAAATAGTAATAACTGCTTGTGTAGGTTAATCATAGAACAAAACAAAATCTAATGACTTCTAGAAAAGGAAAAGTTTGAAACAACACAACGATTTTACATAGAATGGAGAAGAATCTTCTTCTAATGACTAATGATATCTAAGCACTTTTCAAAGATTTGTTGCTTTAGGCAACAGAAAAGGTGACCTTACTTTGGTTAACATGTTTTTTCCTTTTCAAATACTGTTCTAAGGGGATGGGAAGGTCATGATTGGGTCCTGAAGAAGACACACCACCAACAATTGCACACAGCCAAAAGTGGTTGGCATCTTCAGAGAAAACAAACAATAAGTCTGATAGAAAGGGGAAAAACAAACAAGGGGAGACAAATGAGCACCAGAACAAGTTGCATCTTCAGAGATGAGAAACAAGCACAAAAGAGATAAATGTGAAACATATGGCATGGCTATCAACTAAACTATGAACTATCAATTGAATTTTTGAAAGGAAAAAGAAGCATACCAAAGATGAAAGAAGCTTGCTCCTGTCTTTGCTCCTGCCGTTGTTGCTTGCTATCGCCGCTTGCTGCCGGAGATGATGAAGAATTGACACCGCGCTCTGATTGCTAACTAGTGATGAGAGGAGATGGCAGCTATGATGATAGGAACTTATTGATTGAATTTCTAGAAGAAAAATGAAGCATACCAGAGATGAAAGAAGTTTGCTCCTGCCATTGCTCGCTACCGTCGCTTGCTGCCAGAGATGACAAAGAACTGACGTCGCGCTCCGATTGCTAATAGGGATGAGAGGAGATGGCAGCTATGATGAGAGGAGCTTATTGATTGAATTTCTGAAAGGAAAAAGAAGCATACCAAATATGAAAGAAGTTTGCTCCTACCGTCGGTGCTCGCTAATATCGCTTGCTGACGGAGATGATGAAGAACTGACGCTGCGCTTCGATTGCTTACTAGGATGAGAGGAGATGGCAGTTATGATGAGAGGAGCTTATTGATTGAATTTCTGGAAGGAAAAAGAAGCATACCAGAGATAAGAAAAGTTTGATCTCGTCGTCGCACTGCCGAGATGAGGAAGAACTGGTGTCGCTCGCTGTCGTCGCTGTCGGAGATGAGGAAGAACTGGCGTCGCTCGTTGTCGTCACTGTCGGAGTTGGGGAAGATCTGTTGGAAATGAGGAACTAGGGAACAACTGTTGGAGATGAAGAACTAGGGCACAACCGTCGTTTTAGGAATGCTGCTGGAGAAGAGGAATTGTTGGAGATAAGGAATCGATGGAGTGACTTTGGATTTGTTCCTAAATTTGATCCAAGGGCTGAAATATATTTTATCTTTTTAAAACTTAATCCAATGATTAAAATGTTTTTAACTATTTTGTATTGGTTTGTATTTTCATAAACGTCACTAATATATTTTAATTAGTGACATTTGTTATATGTCACCAAAAATTCCAATATTAAATGAGTTTGCATTTTATTTAAATGTCACCTAATGTTAAAATTAGTGTAGTGCTATATGGATCTTATTGATATCCAAATCGTAGTTCATTATTTTATTTTATTTATTTATATTTATATTAATTAAGGTCAATTTATATTTATATATTTATTTTATTTATTGTTATGGAAAGTTGAAGCTAAAGCCACGTGCAGGAATATGTGGCCCAAAATATATACCTAACTAAGTTTTGTGCAGGTCCTACTAATTGTCCCGGATAAAAGGAGACAAAAGAAAGCGCGGAGTAATGTTGTCGGAGCTCACATTGGAGTAACTCGTTTGTTCGGCCAATGGGGATTCGAGAACACAATTTTGGAGGCTCCACCTTGTCCTCGCATAACATTTGCTACTTAAAGAAAATTAAACAGAAAAAATCAAGAAAATTATATATATTATATGAAAACGTGAATTAATTAATTAATTATAACATAACACACAAGTGTACATGATAAAGTGGATTACCCAACCCCTCTTTAAACATTGAAACACTATACTCTATGAATGTTGAGATCATAATTACTATTGAGTCGCAAGTTCCGAATTTTATACTGATTAAATTTGGGATCCGAAATCAGCCACGCCTTGTAAAAAAAAAACCTCTCTTTTAATCGATAACATATATGTAGGTTAATATGAACTCGTTATGATTAACATTCCTGTTGGACAAACCATTGTTATATTATTATGTGTATACGTAAATATCATGTTCCAAAAGTTGGTGTCAAAATCCCACTCGTCAGTCTCCACATATAAATAGCACGTGCTACATGCTTCCATTACTTCCATCCATTCATTATCAAACACCTTGAAAATGTGTCAAAAACCTTATTATTATTATTATTATTGAGAGCTCACTGAAATCTAAAGCGTTCACAAGGGACAATAATTATTAATAGTGTTAATAATATGAAACCGACTGGGCGCATGGTCCTTTTTGTATAAAATCCACTCCCAACCAGGCAACTCCCATCCACACAACACGCTATTAGTCGCAGAAGAGATGAAGCGAAGCAGAGACGTGAGGCCGTCGGCTCGCAAGGATCCCTCCGGAGCTCTGGCCAAAGCCATTCGCCCGCAGACGGAATCTTCATCCACAAGAGGAGCAGCGATAGAGCCGGGAAAGAAGCCGGAGAAGGACCGGGGAGACGAGGAGAAGAGACCGGGGACGGAGGAGCAGGAGGTAAAATCCTCCTTTCCTACGTCGGAGGGCGCTTCGGTGGGGCTACCGGCGGAGGAGGCCATGGAAGCGACGTGGGACGTCACAGCTTCGGACCTCAGCGGATGGTGGTGGTGGGGAGTGGAGGAGGACGTGCTGTTGGGTTGGTTTCCCTTCGCCGACGAGCACTTCGTCTGTTCCGAGAGCATCGGAGGAGGGGGATTCCTCTGTGCAGAGGAAGAAGGACTGGACCATGACATATGGCAGCTGCAACATATACATGACATACCAAGCACAGCAAAATGATGAAGAAAAAAGCAGTTTATTTTGTAGGTTTATCCATATTTCTTTGTGTCATGGTCATTAGTATATGTCAGTGGTGTACGTGAGACATGCTTGTAGTGCATAATTTTAAGCATTAAATTAGGATTGTTACGTAAATATGAACACGTTTCTTTACGACACCCTTCGGTATCTAGAAAGTGGTCACGATTCAACTCCCGCGTAGCGTTATTCCCAATAAAAAATTTATACATTGATAACTCTAGACCTTACTTGAGAACTACCTCACTTTATCCATTTTTTCTTTGTGTCATAGTTATTAAAATCGGACCGGATCAATCGGTTCAACTATGAATTACAACATATTCAATTCGAATTGATTGCAAAATTGAAAATGAAGTTGAATCGGACAAAAATCGGTTCAAAAACTGATTTAACCATTGAACAAAAAAAATTCGTTCAGTATTTAAAGTGAAAAAAAATTAGAAAATAAAAGTTAAAATAGGAAATGAAAAAGGTAAAAAGGAATGCAAAAAAATGAAAAAGAATTTGAATTGAGAATTAGTATAAATTAAAACAGAAATAAATGTGAAAAATTAAATGGAGAGAGAAATTCATAGAAATAAAAAAGGAAATAGTAATAATTTTTAAAACGAAATTTAATATTTTTTCCTTTTTATGAGTAGGAGAGAGAAAATAGTCATAAAATTATAGCTTAAAGTTTTTTATATGAATATAATTTTTAAATATCTGTGTGTTATACAAAGGAAACTGATATGGAAATTGATAGGGAGAGAGGAATTAATGGAAATAGAAAAATAAAATTATTAAACTGAAAGTAAAGAAAAAAAATAAACATGAGAGTGATATTTGTCAAAATAAAAATAGTCTTGAACAATAAAATAATATAATTAATATAATATATCAATAATAATTTAAACTCTTTTTTATAAATATTAAAATTTATTTATTATATTTTATTATGAGTTATAAGTTAGAACTATCTTTTTATGCATTATATAATATTGATTATGTATATATCTATAAAGTTATTATAAATAATATTAATTTAATAAAATCCGATTGAACCTGATTGAATCTGATTAAACCGATCCAATCACGACCTAGTTGATAGTCCGATCCGGTGGACAGTCTAGTTATATATGTGTGTGTGTGTGAAAAATTAGGGTGAGATCAAAGATATTGATCTCATAAAATCTTTAAATCTAGCCGCTATAACTCAAGGCACATTGGATCAACGGCCAAGATTGTGAAGATTGGAATATCTCAGCTGAACCAGTTCAGATGGAAAAAAATTAGGTTGACCTCCACCCCTCCTTAGCCGATCTCCCTGCCCCCCAAAATCGGCCTCCCCCCAGTCGATCTCCCTACCTTCCCAAGTGCCCTCCTGATGCTCTTCAGCGAAGCAACCAACAGAGTTAGCATCGTCCATTTGTCTCCTCTGATGACCTCACCTGACAACAACCATGCATACTCGATTGCTGACGACCTCGCAACGCTCGCTTGAGATCGTCTGATGACCTCGCCCACTCGACGCTGACGACTCGACCTCGCCCGATATCATGACCTCAACCTCATTCGACATCGATGACTTCAACCTCATTGATGCCTCACCCGACGCCCACTCCAAATTGTCCGGTGACCTCGCTCCCTTGATGCAGGTGACCTCACCCGCTCGATGTTGATGACTCGACGTGGGCAACTCGACCTCGCCCAATGCTACGATCGCGACCTCGCTCGATGCCAGCGACTTCGACCTCATTGATGCCTCGCCTGCTCGTCGTCAACGATCTCACCCTCTCGACACCAATGACTCAACCTCACCCGCTCAATGCTGACGACTCGACCTCGCCCAACGTCATGACCCTGACCTTGCCCGACGCCGGTGACTTCGACCTCGTTGATACCTCGCCCGATGTCGGGACCTCGACCTCATTGATACCTCGCCAAACGTTGGCGACCTCGACCACATTGACATCCGACAACATGCCTGCTGCTTGACCCATGCTCGGTACTCGACGTCAGATTGGGTTTGATTGAACTTGGTTTTTTTTTAATGGCCAGTTTTTTTAATGAGATTCATCTCGAACATTGAATGAAGATTTGAACATTATAATGGCTGAGATTTAAAGATTTGAGGGTGAGATCATTTTTTTATCTCACTCTAATTTATATATATATATATATATATATTAACATTGTAATATTTTAATCAATGTCGGTTGAGTCAACTAGTAGTATTGTTGAGTTTCAAACATTCGCTGGGTGTTAGTAGCCCGAGTCATCGCGTCGGCCAAAGAATAAATGATTTTACTCTATTTTTATAATTTCAAATTAGGCGGAAGCCAGCGTAGCCTCGAACATTTTAGAGACCTCCCTTAGAACCATCCGGTATAAAAAAAAACATTCAATGTTTTATTTTTGTACAAAATTATATTAAATGGAAAAAAGCGTAACGTTCCTTGCACGCCAAACATGATATTTTAATTAGTTCGGCAAAATAACCAACGTATAAATGTATGTTACATATATGCTATTAAAACCTAAGGATATAATTTTAATTATCAAGCAAAATTTTAACACGACTTATCCGACAATTAACCTCACCTATTAAATTATTGTTACGAATTATTAAATTATCAATAATATGCATTAAATTATTTATTATTTTATTACGCTTGGTCAATCTAAAAAATAATTAAAATTATTAGATTTACATATAATGAAAGAATACTAAGATACTTTTTTTTACCGAAATACCTTTTATAAAATTGTCATTTTAAAGAGTTTATATAATTAAACTCAAATCATAAATTTATAATCAATGTATTAGAATACTATATCCATAAGTAACTAATATATTTCTAGATAAAATATTGTGGTTATTTATAATTTGAAATATTCATAAACGATTGTTGCACTTAATCCTATGTAATACATTAACATAATAATATATTATTTTAGTATTCTTATCCTTGTTGTTGTTATTATATGATTTATTGCATTAATTATATTTTTCATGTAATTTTTTCATTAATTATTATATGATTTATTGCATTAATTTTATTTTATTTTGTCACTTAGCATTATTTGGAGATTCAACTTATTTACAAATTGAAGTAAATAAGTCAATTAATTTATTGAGTTCAAATAACTTTTAGTTTACAAAGGAACGTCTCTAAATTGGTCGGGTCGTTTGGAAACGGAATCGCGATTCTTTTTATGTTCCCGGTGCATAGTTGAATTGATAAATTAGTTCGAGTTGTGTTTGATTGGAGTGAAATTTGATGATGAAGAATAAGGTGGTTGATGTGATAAGAAAAAGTAGATTTGATGAATAAATTTTTAGTGATTTTTGAATTAAAATGATTATTTTAATTATAAATTATAATTATATTATTAATTAAAATTTATTATAAAATAAAAAAATACGAGAAAAATTTTGTTAAAAAATATATTATCTAAATATAAAAATCATTTTTAGATTAATTATATTTAATGAAATAGTAAAATTTTTTAATTAAATAATATTATATTAATTCCTTAAAATTATTTTATGTTTATTAAATAATTTATTTTATAAATAATATGGTGTGAGAGAAAAGAAAAAGGAAAAAAGAAAAAAATTTTGAAAAAAAACAAAAACGTTCACTTCAAACTCAAAAAAATGTCACGTGACCCTAATTCCACCAATCTTGTTCCTGCCCTAGAACCTGATTTCGGGACAGTATTTGACGGAATCAGGCGAAATAAGGCCGTGATTCCCGTCCAGTTCCGCAACCAAACGGCCCCGTAGAGTCGATTGAGGTAGTCACCTGACTAGTGTGGAACCGGCTAAAGAACTGGATAACAATTAATTTATGAGTTCAATTAGGTTCGACCAAATTAAATTAATTATTTATTAAAATATATTGTTTTATTAATTTTAAAAATATAATAAAAAAGAACTTGTAAACTTATTAAAAAATCAAATGATAATGAGACAATAAAAGATTTAGACATATTTGGTTCAAAATTCATTAAAGAAAAGAGAAGATAAAGAGTGGGAAGAAAAATGATGAAAAGAGAATGTAAAAAAATGAAGATAAATGGTTACTTATGTTTGGTTGATATCATTAAAGGAAAAGAAGAAGAATCAATATTAAGCAATTATTTTATTTAAAAAAATTTATTCTTTATATATATAATTATATGTTTAATTTATTTAATAAAAAATAAAACACATATTAAATATGTCTTTTTCTTAAATGAAATAATGAAAAGGAATAGCATAGAAAAGAGGAAACCTTTCCCTTCATTCATTCTCCTTCTCTCTTTTTTTTTTTTTTTCTTCCCCTTCTTTTACCCTCCGTCCACCCCCAAGCCATGTCAAATGTTAAGTGAACGTACTTTCGATGTTTACACGTGCAGATATTTCAAAGCACTTGTCTTTGTTTTTGTAATATACTAATCATCATCTATATATACTCAAATATTAACAAATTATTATTTATCCTAACTCGGGTCATTTTTAACAATTTATTATTATTTCTTATTTAAGAATTTTATAAATTCATTTTTTTCTTTAGTTTATTTTTATCTTTGTTTTCCTATTTCCTCCGTAGATTTTAAATTATGTTTCTTGTTAGTATTTTTTTAATTCCCCTCGATAATTTCTTTTTGATAACTCCCTTTCCAAAATTTCGTTTTTCACTACTTTATTTTTTCCATTTTTTCTTCCTTCCTTAACTAAACATACCATGTATTTGACATTTTAGATTTTCTTTTTTATAACTTGATTTTTTAACGGTTTGACCCAGTCCTGGCCATTTTTTGCAAAATTGGTTTATGCATTTATTGGAAGAATACCAAGCACATGTTCTTGATGAACTTGTCTGACCGGTATGATCCAGTCCTAAAAGCAATTATCTGCACATGTGCAAGTTTGGTCCGAAATGGTTGGGTGCATCCGAACTAAGTGCTGAAGATAGTACTACTCATCTTATTCTAGGTATTAATATAAATATTGTAATCTTCCTTAACTTTTGTTCTCAACTGGAGGGATTCATCCTTCCCGAAGGCTCCTAGCATATAAGTCAACGATAGACAATAACTCTCTCCCGACGGAGCTTGATCCGGTTCCTTCACCACCTCAAACTGCGGTTAGATTTAGGCATATGGATTCTCAAAAACAGAGGAATCGTGGTGGTCCCGTCCGAACAGTCCGAATCTCAGGAGTGAATAGAAAGTTAGATCTTAAATGTGTCCATAATCATCCTTCGGTTAATTAACCTAGGCTCCTCCATCAATCAGGATTGTGTTCTTCAAGTGTGCTCCTCCCCCGTCTTTGTGAATTTGTTCAAAATTCCTTTTGCAAAATTTGACAAAATCTGGTTCAACCAGCAAACAGGATAAAGTGAAAAAAAAATCAGAAAATAAAAAAATAAAATAAGAAAGAAAAAAATTTTGAAGGAAAATGAAAAGGTGGGGAAGTATTTCAAGTAAGAATACGCAAAATTAAAAAGTAAATAAATACGCGAAATTAATAGAGAGAGAAGAATTAATGATTTTTTTAAAAAATATTAAACTAAAAGTAAAGAAAAAAATAAAAGGAAGTAGAGTGCTGTATGGAAAAATAAAATAATATTGGAGAATTAATAAAATAATTGATATTAATATATCAATAATAAAAACTTAAATTCTTTTTTAAGTCTTTTTTAATACCATGGTCTAAGTAGTACGCACTTGTGTGTTTACAACGGTATTTTTTAAAAGTGGAGAATTGTTTCAATCCATGGATAAGACAAAAGAAGATGAATGGCCAAAGAGAAATGAAAGGTCTTCGTCTTTATGAACATGAACAAGAACAAATAACTATGGAATAATGAATATGAATATGGAAAATAAATGAAATAAAATGAACTATGATTATAATCTCCTTACCGACTCCACCTTATGATCCACTATCTTATTTGAATTATATGTTTGTTTCATGCTTATTTTAGTGAAATTATTTTATGACCTATACGAACTCACAGTTAGTGTTATGCTAACAATTGAACTTACTTCCCTGTGTGATCCCCACCGGTACATAATTGAATTGCAAGTTTGGTTGATGTGTGTGGCGACTACAGCTTAGTGGCGTGTGCACATGGTTATCGTAAAGTTTATATGGAGTCTTTTTTTTATTGATTTAGTTGTATTTGAGACCTCGTATGGACATGGTGTGACATGGGCCTTTTATATGTCACATATGATGTACTCGTTATTTTATCCATTTTAACTTTCACATTTCTTATGTTCCGTTATTGTAATATTTAATTTTAAGTCTTCCGCTTACGTGTTATGATTGTTATGATTATTGACCATCTGGGTCAATAAAAGAGTCAAAGAACAATCGAAGTAACGATCGATAGGATATTTCACCACGTGGCGAAGTCGAATTTTGAGGCGTTACATGCTACTACAACTCTATTCTTTCTTTTAAATCATAGATTAAAGAGATGCCCTAAAACCTTAGCTATCATATGTTGAAGAAGAGGAAGGAAAAAAATAACATGATATTGGAATAATTTTTTACCTTCTAAGCCAATTGGAAAAAATAACATGACGCTGGACTTGAGCTCCAATCAGCTCTCCCGAGACCTCCTGTGCCTCTTGCCTCACAACCTCGTTTCTCTAGCATTGCACAGGAACTCGCTGTCTGGTGCACATGCTGGAGGTCACCGATCGAGCTGAGCGCGAACTAGATACATGGGGATATGGAGGCATGGTTCCTTCTACCCCCTTTCGCTGCAACAAGTGAAGCTCACGGATAACAGCCTGGATGGCATCGAGGTAGCGATGCCGCTGACAAAACAGGAACAATGACTGGCTGGTGTTGCTTGACCTGGGATTCGACTGGATCGAAGGGAAGCTTCCAGCCGAGCTTGTGCGGTAACCTGTCACTGGTGGCATTTTCACTACGGCACAATAGGCTAAAGGGGTCCATACTGCTAGAATACTCAGCCGCACCATTTTGGAGGTTGTTCTTGGACGGGAACTTCCTGAATGGAAGGGTGCCAGAAGGATTGATGATGAGGAGGAGGGACAAGACATGCCTCCCAGTGCCAGTCTATCAAAACTTGAGAGCTCCGATCATTCTCGTCGGTAAGTCACTGGAAGAGAGCAGAACCTGGAGGAAGAGGTAGACGAAGGAAGAAGATGGATGCAAGAGGAAAAGGAAGAAAATGAGGAAATGATTTTTCTATTCCAATCAGTAAAGTAACTATAATAGACCATCTATTTATAGTAAAATGGAAATGCTTCATCGATGTTGTATTGACAACTATTACAAACTAAAAAAAAGAAAAGTGATGCCCCTGCAACTTTTTGTCTCCAATGAACTAGAACTATGTGATGATGGCATGACTTCCAACAGCCCCCTTCAAGTTGAGAGCAGGAAGACCCAACTTGCAGATCTCATGCATGGCGATGACAAGATGGCAGAAGGAAGGACATCTGTATGTCAAGGTACCAAGGCACGGTGAAGAAGAGAGCAACTCATTATCAATCGCAAGATAAGTTGCAGACGCCAAAAGAAGCACTCCAAACACCTGATGGAGAGAAACCAAGATCCATCACCAAGAGAAACGACCTGAGAAATGCAAAACACAGTTCCATCGTCGGAGTGAGGAACTATAACGCTATTCCATCGCCATCATGGGTGACCTGAGGAGCTTCTTAAAGGGAACTTCCATCATCGATGACAAGTATCATGATCTGAACGTCACAATTGAAAATGTAGAAGCGGAATATCTTAAGATGCTAGAACACAACCCTGCAATCGAAAACAAGGAGAAACAAGAACAAAGGATCCGTCGGATATAGGAGAAACACGAGCTCTGCTCGTCGCCAAGCTACGAGATGAAAGAAGCTATACTTGACAGTTGACACAAGCGGAGAATAACCGAAATGAAGTAGGAAGGAACAATGCGAAGACGATGATGATCGTTCATGACAACAGGCGATTAATAGGAAATAATGTAGCACAATTGACGGATCGAAAAATTTCCAAATACATCGGAGGACGATCGGAGGCATATAAGATCTCTCGACCTCGACAACTCGAATGAAGGAAAAACACGTCCATCGTGCAATAAGAGGCATCGGAGATGAACCGATGAGCAAAATGAGAAAACAACGAACATGGTAGTATGTAGACGAGGATCGAACTGCGATCTTCGATGTAGAACATGATGAACGCCAGGAAGTAGAAAAAATTGGAAGAAATGAGAAACATGGCTATTGTTGGTGAGTACTATCAAAGAAGAACAACCAAGCAGGGCAAAGAAAAGAGCGTGAGATGATATACTAAAGAACAAACTTGAAATACAAACTGACCATTGTGCTCGTGAAGAGTGAAAGCTTCAAATTGAATTGGGAAATTGAAGAACATGTTGGAGAACCAAAGCAACGAAATATAAAGAAGCAGAGAAACTGTCGGGCTTAAGGGCCGAAGAAGAGAAGACAATTTGTGGTCGTGTAGTCTAAAAGTGGAAGCTGCAGAACTAAAGAGGCATTTTATCGAACAACATGAAGATGTGTAGAGAAGTGCGGCTGTCAATAAGGTTGCGATCGCGGTTGATGCAGATGTTATACATACGTCGTGGATGATGAAGAAGATGACACATACAACACATTTGTCAAACACCTAGTGGCCGCTGGATAGAAAACGTCGGAACTTGTTGTGCGTCGAAGATGAAAGGCGATCTTGCTGTCGGCAAGCTAAAGATCAGCAACCAGATCTTGCACATAGCTTGCACGGCGATCTTGCACATGTTGCGGCACTTCCCGATCATGGTAGATGAAGCTTGAAGAATGATCGGTCGGATGGAGGCGTCGATCTTGAAGTAGAGGAGCCGCGAAGAAGGGTCTGATCGAAAAATCCCAACGATGTTTGTGTCCAGCAACAAGGGAAGTCCAAATGTGAAGACGAGATCAAGCAGATCGGCGACCAAATCAACCAGATTCACGATGCCTGGACTCACGGGCGCCATGTATGTTGGTGGTGCTCCTCCTAGCAACGATCGAGATGAAAAAACTGCTCCAGTAGTTGTGGTAGCAGGGCGGCGATCTCGCACACTAAGCTGGAGCTCGAGAGGATATTCAACAACGAGGTTCTGATATCATGTAAAAATTTGAGAGCTCCGATCATTCTTGCCGGTAAGTCATCGGAAGAGAGCAGAACAAGGAGGAAGAGGTAGTCGAAGGAAGAAGATAGATGCAAGAGGAAAAGGAGGAAACAATTCACTTCCAATCAGTAAAGTAACTACAATTGAGGTCTATTTCTAGTAAAATGGAAATGCTACATGAAAATAAATTGGTGTTATACTGACAACTATTAAAAACTAAAAAAAGGAAAGTTCCGGTGGAACTGTGTGACTTCCAACACGGTCTCGTTAGAGACCATGTTGAATGCATCGTCGCCCCTCTACAGTCTTGTCACTTGACATTTGGTCATTAGGCAAGATGTCGTGCTGGAGGCACTAAAGTTCTCAACATAGGTGTTTTCAAATCTAGATCGTTCATCTAAATCTAACGGTGAATATTTTTGTTGTAGATTACAATGTATAATGGGCGTTGTAGCAGGATGCTCCTTAATTCCTCCATCGTCCGATCGAACATCAAGGGACGAGACCGTGCGGCCGGTTCACACCCCGGTTCATTGCCAATTCAGATATTCTTCCACCGGTTCACGTGCTCGCTGTCGAACGCGATCATCGTCGAACCGCCGCACGCAGTTTTGTCATGCTCGCCGTCGAATGCGATCGCCGCCGAATGCGATCGCCGCTGGAACGCGATCGCCGCCAAACACGCTCGCCGCTGAACTACCTCCACTTCGCTGGAGAGGAGATCGGCCATCGATCGTCTCCAAACACGATCACTGCCGAACCATCGTCACTTCGCTGGAGATCGGCCATCGATCACCGCCGAACGCGCTCGCCGCCGAACTGCCCTCACTTCGCTAGAGATCGGCCATCGATCACCGCCGAACCACCCTCACTTCGCTAGAGATCGGCCATCGATCACCGCCGAACGCGCTCGCTGCCGAACCACCCCCGCTCGCCGTCGAACCGCCCCCGCTCACCGGCGAACCGCCCCTGCTCGCCACCGCCCCCACTCGCCTCTGAACTGCCCTTGCTCGCCGCCCGCCCCCACTCGCCACCGAACTGCCCCTGCTGCTGAACCGCCCCCACTCGCCGCCCGCCCCCACTCTCCGCCGAACCGCCCCCAGTCGCCGCCGAACTGCCCTCGCTCGCTGCCAACCTCCCCTGCTCGCCGCCTCACCGCCTCGATCGTCTGGGACAAATCTCGGTCCCTTTCATATTTCAACTTTGCCGACTAGGCATTTTCTCGACATTAAGCTGGTAACCTTCTCAACCTTGGGCGTTTCACTTGAAGGGATGAGGGATACAAAAATTTGTTAAAAAATGAAAGAAAATTTCTTGTAGATTGCATTTTTTCTGATTTTTAAATGTCGACCATTAAACTTCTATCAAGTATCATGGACATAGTAGACGTTGAAGTTGACTTTATCCAAGAAGCAGTTGGAAATAATAGTATTTAAGTAGGGATGGAATTTGACAATTGTAATGAGGGGTTGCTTGTTGAAGACAATCATGAGGAAGGAAATGTTGAAAATTATCAAGATTCAAATTTTGTGAAATCTTTTGAGTTATCAAAGCCATCAGTTGGAATGACTTTTGAAAGTGATGATGAAGCATACAAATATTATAATATGTATGCCAGGATGGTGGGTTTTTCTGTTAGAAAACATGCTTCACATAAGTCCAGGGTCACAGGAAATGTTATAAATAGAATGTTTGTTTGTTCTATAGAAGGACATAAAGAGCTGAAGGAAGGTGTTGAAAAGGTGGTTAAACAAAGAAGAGAAGTTAGGGATAATTGTCTTACTCATTTGTAAGTTGGCTTAAGAAAGGATGGAAAATGGGAGATAAAAAAATTTCGTGAAGAACACAGTCATCCTTTAACAACTCCTTCCAAGGTAAAATATTTGCGATCACAAAAAAAATCTCGGCAACTTCAAAAGAAGCAATTCTGAACCTACACAAGTTTGGCATGGGTCCATCGCGAATAGCTAGAGCACTTAATATGTCTGGTGAGCCACTTATAATAGCTCAACATTGTATTGATCATTTGAGAGCCAAAAGAAAAGGCAATTTTAATTCTGAATGTCTAAATATCATATCTTATTTTCAAAATAAGTTGAGCAGTGATGTAGGTTTCTTTGACAGATGGGAGTTGGATGAAGATGGCACTATAATGAATTTTTTTGAGCCGATGGCAAGGGAAGAGATAGTTATCTCACTTTTGGAGATGTTGTATTTGATACAACATATCGAATAAATAATTTAAGAATGCCATTTTCTCATTTCACAGGAATTAATCATCATGGGAGGTCGTGTCTATTTGGTTGTGCTTTACTTGCTGATGAGACGGAAGAGACATTTTGTTGGTTATTTTCTAAATGGGCTGAATGTATGAGTGGAAAGCACCCCATTTGCATCATTACTGATCAGGATATTGCAATGGGCAATGCTATTCGTAGGGTGTTTTCATACACGAAACATATATATTGTACTTGGCATATTGCAAGGAATGCTATGATTCATCTACAAGATCTTTATGCTCGTGGCACTTTTAAATAGGAATATAACAAATGACTTTATGAATCTATGAACATAGAGATGTTTGAAGATGGTTGGCTTTCTTTGAAGCAAAAATTTGCTATACCAGATGGGCATTGGTTAAAGAGCATGTACAACAAGCGTAGTCAGTGGATTTTATTATATTTTCAAGATCTCTTTTCTGCAGGCATGCGTACTACTCAAAGGGGTGAAAACGTGAATGCATTTTTCAATGGATTTGTTAATGCAAACACATCGCTGTCTAACTTTGTACAACAATATGACAAGGCAATTCAAAGTCATCGTGGACTTGAAAAATGAGAAGATTTTCATACGATGAACTCTACTCCAGTATATCTTTCCAATAACCCATTAGAACTTGAGGCAGGAAAGATTTACACATAATGTTTTTTGCAAGTTTAAAAAAGAATATGCACAAACCATCGATTTATATGGGCGCAAAATTTACAAGGATGATGACAAATCTGTGTACTCGGTGTATCCTCCATAAGGTGTGGACGAAGGTAAAAATATTGTTGAAATTAGTCGGCGAGAAAGTCTTTTGTTAAAATGTTCTTGCAAGAAATTTGAACAGGAAGAAATTCTTTGTGGTCATATTTTAACTATTCTCCACAAGAAAGGTGTGTTGGGTCAAAGTTTTAATGACATATAAAATTATATTTTGATGAAACAAACCTCGAAAGATTAAAGATGAAATGCTAAAAAAGTTTAAAGAAAAATGAATAACTTTATGCGCTACGCTTTGATTAAATAATTATCACTGACCTAATTAGTTTTGGAGAAAAGTGAAGGTTGGATATAGAGAATTCTGTTAGCCTTCCATAGACTCCAAGATCATCTAATTTGGATAACCGTGCAGAAAGTTATGATCAAAATAGTGCAGGTCGGTCAACCTGCCGGTCGAAGCAAAGAAGGTCGGTCGAGATAGTCCGGTCGACCGATTTGAGAAATCGGTCGACCGACCAAGCATAAGCTATTCAAATGAAAACTACGAGACTGTACCGGTCGACAGACCGGTCAATGCAGCGGCCGACTGATCAACTCAACGGCTACAAATTAAAACTACGAAACTGTACCGGTCGAGACACCGGCCGACGGACCAGTCGATCGATCAAGCGCAGAAGTTGAAGAAAATGCGCAATGGTCACATGGACCGGTCTAGAAGTGCGGTCGACCGGTCTCCGAGTCAAATGAACAGTAACGGTCAAATTTGAAGGAGAAATTTGTGGAATAATTTCTCGACGAATTTTCCACACATTGAAGGCTATAAAAGGAGTGCCAAGGCCAGAGGCAAAGGCAGCCATTCACTTATTGAAGAAAAGCTTCAAGTTGTCAAAGAGATATCATTTCTTGAAGTTTTCATTTTATAGCTTTCTCTCTTCTTCTCTTGTGACCTTAGTTTTGTAAATGAGAGAAACACTTTTGTTCAAAAAAATTAGAGAGAGCTTCTGTGTAAAAAATGTTCTAAATTTTACCTCTTTAGCGAGAGAAATAAATTAGCTTCCTAGGGGGAGAGGTTGCCTTGCCTCTCGAAGCGGAGAAAAGGCGGTGGTGTAAAGGGCTTTCTTCCTTGTCCCATTTGGAACAAAGGAAGTGCTAGTGAAATCTCCGGCGGTCTCGAGGTCGAGAAGTCGGAGCGAGGACTAGGCCAAGGTGTGGCCGAACCTTGTCAACAACCACCGTGTCTTTGTGTTTGATTTTCTCTCTCTCTCCCCCGTTCATATTGTGTTTATACTTTGAAATGCAAAGGTTTTAAGAATCGGCTTTGTGCTTCCGCTACGATTTTAGTGAAATCGATATTTTTGATTAAACACCAATTCACCCCCCCTTGGTGCCCTTTGGGATCCTACAATTGGTATCAGAGCGGGTTGCTCTTGTTTTGAATTTTTGAATCATCTTGTTTTCAGATCTAATTTTCTTTAGATCTAATCGTTTTAAGATTCAATCATCGCGTTTTATGATTTAACAATCTTCAAGAGCCATGGCATCAAGTGGAATTAGTTTTGCCGAAGGGCAATCAATTAGTCGTCCTTCCCTTTTGGATGCATCACATTTTGCATATTGAAAAATTAGAATTCAAGCATATATTTGTTCTATTGATATCGACATGTGGAACATAGTTGAAAAATGTTATTATGTCAATGAAAAGTTACCTACTGATACTAAAGAAAAAGAAAAGATTTTTTCAAAACTTGATTGGAAAGCCAAAAACATATTTTATTGTGCTTTGGATTCAACGGATTTCAATCGGATTTCTAATTGCAAAAATGCTATCAAAATTTGGAAGAAACTCATTACTAATTATGAAGGAACAGATAATGTCAAAGAATCTAGATTAAATATTTTGAATCATCAATATGATTCCTTCAAGATGCATGAAAATGAATCCATAAATGATATGGTTGCTCGGTTTAATAATATTTTAAATGGCTTAGCCTCCTTGAGCAAGCCAAGATCTAACCCTCAAAAAGTGAAAAAGATTCTCAGGTCTCTTTCCTCAAGATGGCATACAAAGAGGATTGTGATCGAAGAAAAAGATTTGAACAAATTGGATTTCGATGATCTAATTAGTTCACTTCTGACCTATGAAATCTCAATCCAAAAAGATGAAGAAGAAAAAGCCCCCAAGAAGAAAACATTGGCATTAAAGGAAAATCCAAATGAAGAAGACTCAAGTGAAGAAGAAGTGGACGAAAAGAGACTCGCCCGCTACACAAGAAAATAGATAAGTTTCTCAAGTTGGTGAAGAAGAAAGAATAGAATGAGAAACGTACCCGAAGATCAAACAAAAATCACAAAGAAAAGACATCTCGAAAAGGTAAGAAGAAAAAATATGAAAAGTCAAGTGAAATAAGTGACTCATTAAGCTCTTCTAGTGATGAAGCTTACTTATGCTTAATGGCACACGACGATGAGGTAACATCTAATCCTTCAAATAATGACTCATCAAGCTCTTCCGAAGAAAATATTTCTTTAGATGTAAATAAAGAACTCTCCTCTCTTATAAAAAGATATTTTTCGATTAAAGAGGAAAATGAAACATTAATACATGAAATTGAAAAATTAAAAGAGGAAAATAATGCATATTTTTTTGGAAAATGAAAAACTAAAAAACGAAATTAATACTTTGAAAATCACGCATGCATGTGAAATTGTAAAACTAGCATGTTCCTTAGAAAATGTAAAGAAGGAAAATGACATTTTGAAAAATTCACAAAATAAGGCTATTTCTCATGTAACGATAAATAAACTTAAGAATCATTTTGGACATGAAAAATCATATTGGAAATCCAAACATCTACATGGTAGAAAATCACATATCAAATGTTTTACATATGGATTTTATGGGCATTATGCATATCAATGCAAAGTGAAAAAATCAACACAACATAGCATGATTTGGCTTCCGAAAGGAACATTGTCTAACAAATTAGGACCCAAAGAAATTTGGATATCAAAGATTACATAATTATTTTTTAGGTGTGCCTCACATGCAAAGCAAAGGACAAGTGGTGAAGGTACAAAGGTTATGGTAAAAGTATCACTTACTTTTTTATTTCACCAAAAAAAAATTCAAAACTACTACTTTTTTAAACATAAAAGAGTAATATATAAAAGATTGGTCATAGTGATAAGGGGAGCATGATTAAACATTATTTTCACATATCATGGATATCGCATTGTTTTATTAAGATTTTTTTGCCATATTTTTGTTATGGCTTTCATGAATTGGTTTTCATTATAAAATCGCCATAAATTTAGGGGGAGTTATCTTTCAAAACTTGCAATGTTCTACACATCTATTATATGACAAAAATTGGGAAGAATATTTTTATTTGAAAAATTGATTAAGGGTAGTCACATATAAGTTCTTATATACTTCGTTTAGAAATGACTTTTTGATGAAACAAAAGAGGGAGAAATATAGGAGAAATATGATTTGAATGTACTTTAAGAAAAGTATTAAGGGGAGCAAAATTGGGTTTACAAGATTTTACAATTTTTTTGCCAACTTATATCGTTTTCATATTTCTCAGCTTGTCTTCATCAAAAAGGGGGAGATTATTGGGTCAAAGTTTTAATGACATATAAAATTATATTTTGATGAAATAAATCTCGAAAGATTAAAGATGAAATGTTAAAAAAGTTTAAAGAAAAATGGATAACTTTGTGCGCTATGCTTTGATTAAATAATTATCACTGATCTAATTAGTTTGTCAGATTTGTAGAGAATTCTATTAGCTTTCAATAGACTCCAAGATCATCTAATTTGGATAATCGTGCAGAAAGTTATGATCAAAATAGTGCAGGTCGATCAACCTGCCGGTCGAAGCAAAGAAGGCCGGTCGAGATAGTCCGGTCGACCGATTTGAAAAACCGGACGACCGATGAAGGCATAAGCTGTTCAAATGAAAACTATGAGACTGTACCGGTCGACAGACCGGTCGATGCAGCGGCCGACCAATCAGCTCAATGGACCGGTCGACCGACCAAGCGCAGAAGTTGAAGAAAACGCGCAATAGTCACATGGACCGGTCCAGAAGTGCAGTCGACCGGCCTCCGAGTCAAATGAACAGTAACGGTCAAATTTGAAGGAGAAATTTGTAGAATGATTTCTGGACGAATTTTTCACACATTGAAGGTTATAAAAGGTGTGCCAAGGCCAGAGGCAAAGGCACCCATTCAATTATTGAAGAAAAGCTTCAAGTTGTCAAAAAGAGATCATTTCTTAAAGTTTTCATTTTATAGCTTTTTCATTCTTTCTCTCTTCTTCTCTTGTGAGCTTAGTTTTGTAAAAGAGAAAAACATTTTTGTTCAGAAAATTTAGAGAGAGCTCCTGTTTAAAAGAGGTTCTAAATCTTATCTCTTGAGCGAGAGAAATAGATTAGCTTCCTAGGGGGAGAGGTTGCCTTGCCTCTTGAAGCGGAGAAAAGGCGGTGGTATAAAGGGCTTTCTTCCTTGCCCCATTTGGAACAAAGGAAATGCTAGTGGAATCTCCGACGGTCTCGAGGTCGAGAAGTCGGAGCGGGGACGTAGGCCAAGGTGTGGCCGAACTTCGTCAACAACCACCGTGTCTTTATGTTTGATTTTCTCTCTCTCTCTCCCGTTCATATTGTGTTTATACTTTGAATTGCAAAGGTTTTAAGAATCGGTTTTGTGCTTCCGCTATGAATTTAGTGATATCGATATTTTTGGTTAAACACCAATTCACTCCCCCCCCACTCTTGGTGCCCTTTGGGATCCTACAAGGTGTAGGGTATTTACCAAAGGAATATGTCCTCCATCGTTGGACAGTGAATGCACGATATGCAAATGGTCGTGTGGTGTATGATACAACATTATCCTCCCATGATTGAATTACACCATTTCAAAAATTGGCTTGGCAAAGCAATCTTTGGCGAATTGAAGAAATGGGTTTAATATCTCCAAAGTATTTGCAATTTGGAGCTCCATTGATAGATGATGTTATGAGTAAATTTAGGATATTTCACATGGCAAATTCGCCTTTAGAACAAAGTCTACCAAGTAATAGTGAAGTTCTTGCAAGTCAAGCAAGTATTGTTGCGAGTCAAACAAGTGTTATCAATGTACAAGAAAATGAATTCATGATACGCGACCCACTACGTGTGAAGTCTAAAGGTAGACCAAGAAATATTTCAAGAATTAAATCTGGAGTTGAAGTATCTATGTCAAAAAAAGATTCTAAGAAGAGAAGTTGTGGCCATTATGGAAAGAGTGGACATGATAAAAGAACATGTTCAACATTTAAGGTAAATCATAAAAAATGTGTTAAATATTTTTCTATCTGGTATCTAATTTCTTTGTCTACTTTCATAGGTTATGGAAGGCCCCGGTAATGAAGACAAAACAATATAGCTAATATGTATTTATCGCGCAAAAGAGTAAGTTATTCTATTTCCTCCAACTTTAATTGGGCATTTTACTGATTTCTTTATATTTCCCAGGATGATCAACAAAGAAGAGACTGCAGGCAAAAGACTAGGATGAACACCAAGAGAGGAATTAAGTCATGTTGCGATACGACTAGGATGATCAACAGGAAAAGAATTAAGTCATATTATGTTCTTTATGCTGTCTATGCAAATGTTTATGGATCATGTTCTAGCTTCTAGGCACATAATGTATGCAACTCTGAAATAAATCAGAATTGACGTTCTTGTGTTACATACGACTTCATTCACCTCTACCTCTAATTTCTTTCTTCTACGCCCCTTAAATCAGAGTTTGATACCATGACCTGAGACACATGTGTTCCAAATGCAACAATAAAGATAATATGTTTGACATTCACAAAAGAATAAACGGATTCACTCGAGGATATTGCCATTGCAACATGTTGCAGAAACTATTCAAGAATTAGCATGTACATAGGAGATACATGTCATACATCATAATCAAATTCCTTGGTTCAAAATCAGAATTCCATGCTCTTTGTTGCTAGATAATCAACAACATAATGTTCAAAGATAATCAAATGAAGAGAAAATTCTTTGTTGCTACAAGAATAATTGCAAGTACATGACGTTTTCTGTACACATAATGTTAAGATAACAGCAAGTGCTTCAATGATTTCATACTACTTTCATCTGTAAACAATCAAAAAATTGCCGGCGATGAGGGCTTCAGTGATGACATGGGAGATTGGGACAATGAGAGCTCCGAGGGTTGAGGGAGATTGGCGGCGGCAGCGAGTGACGAGGGCATTCGGCGGCGGCGAGTGACGAGGGCGATCGGAGGCGGCGGGGTGACGAGGGCATTTGGCGGCGGCGAGTGACGAGGGCGATCGGAGGCGGCGGGGTGACGAGGGAGTTCGGCGACGGCGAGTGACGAGGGCGATCGGAGGCGGCGGGGTGACGAGGGCATTCGACGGCGGTGAGTGACGAGGGCGATCGGAGGCGGTGGGTGACGAGGGAGATCGGCAGCGTCGGGCGACGAGGGAGATCGGTGGAAAAGGGAGGATCAGCGACGGCAAGTGACGAGGATGATCGGTGGCGGCGAGTGACGAGGGTGATCGGCGGCGACGCGACGAGGGAGATTAGTGGCGGCGAGAAACGAGAGAGATCAGTGGCAGCGTCGGACAAGGGTGATCGACGGCGGCGAGTGACGAGGGCGATCGGCGGCGGCGGGTGATGGGAGATCAACGGCGGCGAGTGACGAGAGCGATCGGCGGTGGCGAGTGACGAGGGCAATCGGTGGTGGCGAGTGACGAGGGCAATTGGCGGCGGCGTGTGACGAGGGCGATCGGCGGCAGCGAGTGATGGGAGATCAGTAGTGACGAGTGACAAGGGCGATCGGTGACAGAGAGTCACGAGGGCGATCGGTGGCGGCGAGTCACGAGGGCGATCGGCGGCGGCGAGTGACGGGAGATCAGCGGCGACGAGTGACGAGGGCGAGTGATGGGAGATCAGCGGCGACGAGTGACGAGGGCAATCGGTGGTGGCGAGTGATGGGAATCAGCGGTGACGAGTGACGAGGGCGATCGGCAGCGGTGAGTGACGAGGGAGATCGGCGGCGGCGTCGGACGCGGGAGGTCAGCAGCACCGGACGAGGGAGATCAGCGGGGCGTCGGTCGAAGAAAATCAGCAGGAAGATTTTAGGGCACGCATCTGCACATGAGAGGAGAGAACACGTTTTTGAACCAGCACGTGAGCCGGTGGAAGAATATCTGAACCGGCAACGAACCGGGGCATGAACCGGCCGCACGGTCTCGTCCCTTGATGTTTGTGAGTAGCAGGATCATTAAATCCATATGTATATACATATGTATATATATAGGGATTAATGGAGGTGTAACCCCTCATGGGTGAAACTTGGTGTAACCCTCTAATCCGAGCCGTCCGTTTTAGATCAACGGTTCATAATGTTTCTCCTATCTGTACTCTCACTCTCTTTGATCTCTCTACGCCAGCCGGGAGCGGCGGTCGACAATGGCGGGATGGCGGCGGATGGTGGCGAGCGGCAGCGGATGACGGCGGGACGACGGTGGATGGCACTCGACAGATCTGCAGGGACATGGACGACTTTCGAGCGGAGAGAAGGAGAAAGAGGGGATGATGGGAGAGAGAGAGAGGACGCATGGGGGCGGGGAAGGGTGCGACGACGGCGATCGGAGAGGAGGACGAGGTGATCGACGACATCCGACGAGAGATCGGCGGCGGCGGCATCAAGCAAGAGATCGGCAGCCGCGGCGGCAAGCGGGGGGTACCGCTCGTCGATCTGGTTCGTCGGGGCGGCAATCGAGTTCGTAAGGATGGCGGCCGCAAGCAGGGGTGCTGTCGCTCGCAGGCAAGGACGGGGGCTACCGGCCGACGCTCGATTTGTTCGAGGACGGTGTGTGGCAACGGCGGCGAAGCTGGGGTGCGGCAACGGCGGCGAAGCTGGGGTGCGGCGGCGGTGAACTCGGGGGCGGTGGCGGTGAAGCTGAGGCGGTGCCGACGCTCGGTGTGGAGAAGGGGAGGAGGGGTGCATTAGGGCATTTGGTAGATATTTGATCTGAACCGTTGAGTGCATCCAAGGGTTTAGATTAAGGGTGTTACACCATGTTTCACCCAAGAGGAGTTACACCTCCATTAATCCCATATATATATATATATATAATTTACTAACTTGTAGTTTGAACATATGAAAATTATACTATAGGGTAGGGCTGTTCAAATACAAGTTTAGAATTTGAACGAGGCCATCCCGGTTCCTACTTGGTTTGAACCAAATTTCTAAAATTTTATCTTGAGATCAATAATAATAATAATAAATATTTAATTATATGAAATAAATATAGTAATTGTGTGACAATACTATAATATAATGTAATGAATGTTTGAAATATATGATAAGATATAAAAAAAGTATAATTAATATAAACAGAAATATAGTATTTAATCTAAATAATACGATATGTTAATATAATATATATGATCCGCTCGAAACACGGTTAGGATTCTTATGACCCGAATCCGATCTTCATCCATCTCGTCTCCAGTTCAACACCACTACGTACTGCCCAGGACAAATTTGGAAATTCTAGACCGGTTCAAACCACCCGAATCCCTGATATATGGACTGTTGAGATAATCATTATATAGTCGGATGTTTTGAATTTTCCTCTGATTAAGTTTATATGTATATCCAAAATCTCGGCGGCTTAATGTTTAATAACATTATATTAATACAATCATCAACATTCCAATTGTACAACTAATTATTTAATTATAGATAAATGTAACTAAAGTCTATACATTCCCAAAGTTTGATGTCAAATCCAAAGTGTCACCCTTCTCAAATGACACGAGCTTCATGCTTGTCATCCATATATGGAACGCATATAAATTATTATTATTATTATTATTATTATTATTATTATTATTATTATTATTATTATTATTATTATTATTATTATTATTATTATTATTATTATTATTATTATTATTATTATTATTATTATTATTATTTAGTTAAAGAGCTCACTGAAACCAAAAGCGTCCACAAGGGTTAATAAATATGAAACCAAACGCTGCCAAATTAGCGTTCAAGTACTGTGAAACCAAACGCTTTGGAGTTTGGACAAAATATATGAAGTCCACTTCCAACTGCAGTGGCACTCCACAACAGGGACGAGAGGCCATCGCTTTCAAAGGATGAAACTATGAAGCAAAACTAGTGAGGGAGCGACTAGTTGTAACGCCCGAGACTGTTGGGCAATGAAGAAAAAAAAAAGATAAAAAGTTTGAAACCATATAAGAAAAAGAAGAGAATGAAAAAGATTTAAATAAATAGGAAGATAAAAATTAAATAAAAGAAAAGATAAATAAAAAATAAAGTCTTAAAATTTAAGAGGATTAAATCAAATCTTGAAGTCCTAATTATTTTTAAATTTCTCTTATAACCCCTTAATTTTTCCCACAAGCCGGCCCTAATTTCCTTTCACTTTCGTACTTCTCTCTCGCGCCGGACTGCTGCCATCAATAGGAGGGTGACCGAGAGACGTGAACACCAACGACATCGTGCCTGGACAGAGAGGAACGTCCGGAGAAAGAGAAAGAAGAAGAGGAGAAAGAATAAGAAAAATAGAGTAAACAGTTTCTTGGACATAAACTTGCAAGATATGTAACTATGGTAGATTCATCATAAAATCTTGATTTTAGACTTGAAGCATGTTCCTTGATCCCTAATTATAGTACTATCAATTATGATGATTATTGATGCCGGCCATCGCCAAAAAGTTGATTGAAAAACGTACTGCGCGACACAGTCTTTCTCCGCAAGATGAACCCGACCCAAGTTTCTTTGTACCCGGCCCGGATTAGGATGTGCTCGGACCGAGTTCGACAGAACTCAGCTCGGATCCGTCATTGCCGAGGCTCTCCGAGCTCTACAATCGGACGAATCCAGCCCGGGTTGATGATGACCTAGCCCAAGTTCCACCCGCGACGAAGAAGTGGGGCGCGATGGTTGCCCCGACTCGATGACGACCTCAACCCAGCCCGGGTGTAACCCGAACCCGGTCCGGGTGTAACCCGACCTCGACCTGAGTTTAACCCAAATTTCCTCAAAAAGAACTGATGAACTCGGCTCTAGTTTCGAAGTGACTAAGTTGATTTTTATGATCATTTGATCCCTGATTCACGTGATTAAACCTGATCTAAGTTAAGATGATTATTATGACATTTTTGCTTCTGATTTTACTAATGATGATGTTCGATATGACCCTAAAATCTTATGACTCTTATTATGATGATTTAAATTAGCAATCATATTGGTGATGACACTGATTCATATGCATCAATGCTGATCTATTTATGATGATGATTAATATGTTTATGCACATCTGATTTTCTCTCCATGATCCTATCTTGTAGCTCTGATTAAGTCTTATATAATGATGATGATTATTAGGACTCTTGATCAGTATGATTCGTTGATCGATTCTTATGAAGACCAAATCTTGATCATGATCCTTATGTCCTAATAAAAATAAATTAAAAGTTGCAAGATAAAAGATGAAAAATGTTAAATGGAGAGTTCTTTTTTATGGTGGACTGGTGACGACCAGTTATGGAATGACTACGATCAGTTATGGACTGGCTTCGGTCAGTTATGGACTGACTACAATCAGTTATGGTCTGACTCTACCAATTATGATGATGATGGTGATGGATGGGTTGAGGCAGACCTCCTTGTGGGTTGAAATATACCCCACTATAAGTAAAAAATGAATAATAAGATGATGAAGAAGATAAAACATATTAATAATGAAATCTCTTTATGATGATTAGTGGCTCTTGTCACTCTTATGATGATCTTTTCATGATCTCTTGATATATTATTAATATGATTTAACGAAGATGATTCAATTCATGATTATCTATGTTCGTACAATTATTTCTCATGATTCTTTATATGATGATGACCTCACACTTATGATGATCGATATTTGTCATTTTATGATAATGATCTATCATGATCCTTGATCTTAAGATCTCAAGAAGATGACATGATCTATGAATTTCTTATGATCTTAGTGATCTCCTATTCATATGATACTTTACAAGAATCCTTTTATTCAAATCATGATAATGCCTATTTTCTTTCTATATGTTGATGATGTCCTTATAATTCTGGTCTAGTATCATTATCTTATGATTGTCTTTACTTTACTTCCATACTGAGTTGCAAAACTCATAGGGGAGTTTCTCCCCTGCATGTTCTTAAGTGCAAGATCAGATCATAATGATGAAGGCCGCCAACGGTGACAGATCAAGCTCGTGGTGACATCATATGGGTGTCTTGAGTCTATATTCATGTTATAGATTTCTCTTTCCGCAATATAGATTGATGCTTGACTCATATGATGTTCTTTATTAGTCTTCCGCATATTATGATGTTACTCTTCGTATATGTTAATGATGATTAGACTTCGGCATTATATGATGTTAAATTGACCAGTCAAAGTCTTCTTTTTGGTCAACATGATGTATATGTAAAGATGGATTGTAGCGTCCTAGAAGCGTATTCTACCACATGGCGGGGTGCAATTTAGAGGCGTTACACTAGTGGTGTTTAACGAATTATAGGAGAATTTAATAGAACAATCGAATTTTTTGACTATACATGTCGTTAATTTATTAAGTTATTATTGGATCACCCAATAAATTTTCTAATTTGTCCGACATGTTAAGGTTTAATAGATTTTAACAAATAGTTCGAATAGCCAACGAACTAAACAAACTCACTTTTTTAAAAAAATAATTTATTCCTTTCATTTTTTTTTAAATTTTGCATTTCTTTTTTCTATATTTTTTCTATTCTTTTCTTGATGCATTAATATAATAATATAATAAATAAGCTGTTGTTATTTTTTCCTTTATTTTTTCTTATATATTTTTTAATATTTTGTTTTTTAGTCATTTGTTTATTTTATTTTTTTCATTAATAATAGAACAAATCAAATTAACAATGGGTAAACTACTTATATTCTATTATTACGTAAATATTATTATATAAGCTTACCAGCTATTATTGCTAGACAATAATTAATTCTATTTAAATACTTAATAGTCTATAAGACAATTTGTTAATTATTGGATACTAGAGAAATTGTTGAAATATAATGTTCGATCTATTATCCGTCCGAGCTCGATAACTTATAGAACAGATCATGTTGGGTCAGACTGTCAAATCTAATAAACACAGCTAAAAAGGACCCGTTGCTTTCCAAGATCCCGCCTAGAGCTATAGCCAAAGCCATTCCCGAGAACAAAGATTCGCCACGCAGATCAATAGCTGGGGAAGGGGTGTAAAGATGAGGAGAAGAGGTCGGGGGAAGCAGCAAAATCCTCCGGTGCACTGTGTGATTGGGGCTGTCGCCTGTGGAGAAAGGGCATGCATCATGTATGGGAGTGTGGAACTTCTTCGAGTATGTTCTCAGGGGCTTGTGCGGTGAGGAGTGGAGGAGGGAGCGGGTGTTGTGGGTGAAGCCCCTTCACCGGCGAGCACTTCCTCTGTTCTGAGAATAGGGGAGGTGTAACATTCGGTTAAATAAAAAAAAAAGAAAGACACATGAAAAGCCCAGCACGTGACCAGCCCAAAGCCCATTGCAACACATTAGCTTAATGCCCTAAGATGTGCTTTTCACCTACCAGCCGAAAGCACCCCAAACCTAACTAAGTTAAGAGTTTAGGAGACCTAACTAAGATCTTCTTGAAGCATTATTAGGGATTGTGCATATTCATTATGGATTAATGGCATTTTAGGCACTTAAGTTACTATTTCATTGATGAACATAACCTCAATGCAAGATGTTTCATGTTTCCACGCTTGATTCATGTTGATATTGCCAGCTCCCTTAAATAGTAATGCAAGCCTTAATTGTAATATCCCTAAGTTAACCATGCATGATTAATTGTATGAATGTGATGCTATATTATCTTATTGATAATCTCTATGAATGTGATGTTAAGACTTACACTTAATACCAACTAAAGTACGAAATCGATGGAAATTTACTTAAGGCATAAAAATGTGATTTTCGAAAAAGTAAAAATTTGAAAAATTAAAGTCCCGGTAATTGTTCTTATATATGAAAGAATTCTAAAAGTGATTTTTAAGAATTTTTAGGAGGTGCGTGAGTTAGGTAAAACATAGACACAAAATCGAAAAATTTGTGAAATCGCGATTTTTGTTCTTTGGACAAAAAGTTAGATTTCGATTTTTTAGTTATTTATTTTTCTAAATATTTTATTTGAATCCAAATGGGGGTAGTTTCTTATTTACATATAATGTCTTAAGTAAATGAATAAATAAATAAATAAATAAATAAATGTAGAAATGCAAAAGCAATTTACTTCAAGGGCATTTTTGGAAGAATCCAACTCACCACCTGAAGTCGGTTTCTCCCTTCCTTCTAATACTTATCATTTCACCTTTTACTATCTTCCTCTGCCCTATCCACCACCCTTGGCCGAGCACTTAAGGAAATGGCACAAATCCATACTAGTTGAAGGAATTGGAAGATGAGAAGTTGAAGATAGGGTTTTAGGTTTTTGTAAGTTCTTACTTCGTTTTCTTTGGATTTTAAGTAAATAATTCCTAATTACTTGAACATGGGGCAAAACTCATGTTGTTCATGGATAAGATTAACTCTAGCCATGTACAATTGATTCCCAAATTTTTAGCTACATAATTTGATACCTTTGTGTGGTCCACAAATTATGAAATTTATTCTGCTTGATCTCCTATGAGTCTAATTTCATTGAGTTTTGGAATCAAGTTAATATGATTTTTGTAGATAAAGTTATGCTCATATCTTTAAGGTACTATCATTCTGTCCGCCGAAATTGCTACCCGAATTTGTAAATTATGTATTAAATCTAATATGTCGTGTAATTATTTGATAATTTAGGGTGTTATATAAATTGATCTTAGGTTTCATTGACAATTTGAATCATTAGAAAATGAGATGTGTAGCAAACATTATAAATAATTTACTGAGCCTTACTCAGTCTGTCAAGAGGGAACTTAGGGCAGATTATGCTAATATTGGTTAAATTTATTGTGCTTAGTACAAATAGATATAAATTCAAATAATTTTATAAGTTATACCTTAGAATGTCTGCTATTTGTGAAAATTAAAAGAACTAGAACAGAGAATGTTTATTATTTTATATAAATCATAAAAGTAAAGTTACTCAGTCTGCCATAACATAGAAACAACATAAAAGTTAGGCTGAATGTTGATTTTCACGAGAACAAACCATAATGGAATAAGATTTGAAACTTTTATAGATTAATGTCTCTATAATCTGGAACTAAAAAAAATTGGATTAATGCCATTTGCTTATGTATACCAGAAAATATGGATTTTCTTTACTATGTGTACAATCTGTCATAATATTAGGTCAACCCTTATGTTAAATAGTTACTTAAGTTATAAGAGTAAATACTTAAGGTTCATATACCTATGCAATTAATTATGTTTCATATGTGATAGGATTGTGTTCAGATTATAATAGTAATGTGTTTGTTACTATTATTGTTATAGGAGTAGAAAAGTAAAGTAGTGAACAAGGAAAGGAAAACATTTTGTTAGCCCTTATAGGTAAGTTAGTTTCTCCTACTCTATGTATTCACCTCTTTTGAATTCGGTGTGGAATTGATTGTGATATTATTGAATATGCTTTGGATATGTTATGAATTGATTTTGAGAAATACAATTATAAAAAGTATATCCGAATGATTGTATGATTGTACATTTGAAAAGTATGTGATATGATATGAATGAGTTACGAGAAGTGCAATCTTGTTCGATTTGAAATGGTATTTGATATGATTCATCTTCTGATATTGAGATGCAATTGTTATATGATGAATCATGCATTTGCATTGCATTGTATGATGGTTGGAGCTAAGTTCTACATCACTGATGACGATGGGAGCCACCTTTAGAGTCCAATCCATCATTATGTTCCCCAATAATGAGATGAGATAGGCTGGAGCTAAGTTTTATGCGGAGCTAAATTTTATGCGGAGGTAAGTGCCACATCGTGAGTAGTTGCGATGGGTGCCACCTCTAAAATCCGTAGGGGTCACCTCTATAGTCCATCTATCGTTATATGATTTGTTCCCCGAAAGGGATGAGGTAGAATGGAGCTAAATGCTACATCGCTGATCACGATGGGAGCCACCTCTAGAGTCCACCTACCGACCACTAGTCAATTATGATTCGTGCATACATATGAGAGTGTTGCATTGCATACTCATGTTTGATATGTTTAAGTGACAATGAGTGTAAATTGAGTATAATGATTTTGATTGGAATGTTATATATGTATTTATTAAATGTGTGAAGATATTGACTTTGATATTATGATTACTGCATGTAGTTTTATGTTTCTCCGAATTTATTAGATGGTAACACATAGCTTATGAGTTATCAGTTTACTTTGCCATCGTTCATCCGTCCTTTATGAACATCAAATACTTAGATTTTCAAAAACTAAAATTTATTAAAAATAATTTAAAAGTAAATATACTTACCACTTCCTATCCCAAACCAAGCGCCTAATATGCCTTGAGCATCTTTGTATGCCCTGCTCCAAAGTGAGGTCGGCGAACGTGACGATCTTGCGAAACTTGTACAATCGATTTTCGGAGGCATTTCGCAGCGACCTCCTCAAAAGCTCTTCGGATCTTCCTTAAATTAAGATCCGTAATCGGATGAAATTGATTTGCCTCCTACAAAATACGTTAAAACTTAGTAATTTTAAAATAATATAGAATGAATTATGTAACCCAAATAGAAGATTGTACCATAAAATCTCGAAAGATGTCATCCCACACTTGAATTGGATATCTTTCTAGGATCCTGCCCCTTCCAGTAAGTGGGAAAGAACGAGAGCACTGACATCTCGCATGGTACTAGCGGATATGAAAGTGGTCATGTCAATTACAAAGAAAAATTGATTTTCAATGATAATCAAAGCTATAACAAAATTTTTACAACTTATTTAACTTACGATCGAGCAATATTATTCACTGTGACCACCCCATTATCGTGTAATCCCTCTTCATTTCTCGAAGAAGAATCACCATCCGGTACACTGGGGTAGGCTGAGAAGAATCACCATCCACATTAATTTGTAGAAGAAGAATCACCATCCGGTACATCATCAGGCCCTAATACAAAATAAATCATTAGTGTCATACCAAATTAAAGTAGCGATAATTGATATTTGTACAGTAATGTTCTCACCTCGAATGATGTCTACCGCTGCATGATCCGTGGCAGTCCGCTCGCCATATTGTGATGAGCAAGGTGCTTGTACTATCGGCGGCTTAGCAACTGACATTATTTAAAAAATGACTAATATAATTAATTGAGAAATATAATATCAATAATAATAAATATATCACATGGGGTAAGATGTCGCTCGCCAACGCTAGAATGTGGTGAAGCATCCGGTAATCTCGACGGTGGCGGTGGCATGGCAACTATCATCATAAGAAAATACATAAAATTTGCCTCCTATTTAAAATTATGAAATATATAGAAAATAACCTGGTGTGACATGCCGATTGTTGTCGTGCGATGGAAACGTCCCGACTATGTGCCTCGTCGACGGTGGAGCAACTGTCACAAAAGCAAAATATTTAAAAAACTCTATCTCCTATTATGTATCGTCTACTATGTGACATTACCTGGAACGATACGTGGAGCCGACCCACCAATGGATCGCTTACTATGTGATGATCTGGCTACGTGCTCCGTCAGCGGCGATGAAATTGATATTATTATAAAATGAATTTAACTATTATAATCAACTATAAATAAGCAACTGACAATAAATATAATACCTGGTGGTTGTGATGGCTGACTCATTTGGAGTGAATGCCTAGAAGAGCGAGATGACCTAAATGCTCGACCTCTAGTAACATGATTGAAAAAAATAATAATCTTGTCTTATTATCGGTAACCAATATAACTAAAAAAAATAAGAAGCTTGTGACATTAGAAGAACTACGGGATTCATTCGCTTGTTTCGTATTCTGATTCATCTTCATCATCTTCATCGTCATCGCTATAATTTTGGTTCGAGTCATCGCCAATGAAATTATCAAAGTTCACTTCCAAGAGGTCATTTGAATTCTTTTTCGGCTTATTTCTGGGCTCGCCGCAAATAGAACAACTCACAAGTGAGTTGATTTTCCTCGTAATACAATATGTAATGATTGTGACATGCATTAATCTTCTGATATTCCAACCCTAAATCTCTCATCAATCTTTTGCACTTGTAAAAATGTCTCGGTAATTTCTCTGAAACTAGAAGCATACTCTTAATAATGGCAAGCATCCGGTCAAAACAACTTTCGCTCATATTATATTTTGATTTCAAGTTCATTAGTTGTGCCACTACAAAAAGTGCAGTTTGCTTCACGCATCCATCCCATAAAGGTTCATCTGCTTCTTTGAGAAGATTATAAAATTTAGAAGCCGAAGGATTCTTGCCTTCTTCAATCAATGTTTCGCCAACATTTTCTTCAAACATTGCATCTCATATCATGTCCCTGTACGAATTGCTCGAGTCGCCCACATTGGTATCTACAGTAGTTGTCTCTTTAGTCCATCTTTCTTCGCCATGAAAGAACCAATTTGTGTATGTCATTAAGAAACCGTTGTAATATAAATTCTTCTGCACATCATATCTTACTTTCTACTGATAACACTTGCACTTTCGGTATGGACATAAGATTTTGCCATATGAAGAAGCAACACCTTCATTTTCATATGCCACATTAATGAATTCATCAACACCATCCTTGTATTCTTCAGTTATAACGTCACGTTTATCCTTCCAACGACGAATCCAACTACGATCTGGCTTTGTCATTTCTGTAACGGACAACATTAAGTCATATGACAATAAATTCATGTACTTGAAACATGTGATTTGAAGTTACGAAGTCCAAAATCATATGTTTCGAATACTTCATCATCGTTTCATAATCTCATTTTATTATCAAGAATATGGATGTACATTCTTAGTAAAATTTATGAGAACATGATCAAAAAGAGGTACTAGAATTATGAAAAAAAAATCTATCAGTATTTGATTTCTAATAACTCGTAACCGTGGAACAAATTCGTTCTCCTCATGCATTTACCCTAACATAACATGATATTAGATTAAAAAATAAACTAGTCCTTAGATTAGTTTCAAGTAATTAACTTAACATGCATTAGATTACTTAACTAGTAATTAAATTAACATGCACTAGTAATTAACTAGTAACTAACTTAACATGCACTAGTAAATAACTTAACATGCACT
The DNA here is from genome assembly GCA_030549335.1 of Pontederia crassipes. Classification (NCBI taxonomy): domain Eukaryota; kingdom Viridiplantae; phylum Streptophyta; class Magnoliopsida; order Commelinales; family Pontederiaceae; genus Pontederia; species Pontederia crassipes. The sequence continues at coordinate 24,689,017 of CM060187.1, forward strand.
AGTTTCAAGTAATTAAGTAGTAATTAACTTAACATGCATTAGTAATTTACTTAACATGGATGGTGGCGGGCTCGTACCTTCTTAACCGGAGAAGGATGGCGGTGGGCGACGGAGGAGGGTAAGCGGTGGAGGAAGGCGGCGGGCGATGGCCGGCACCGGACGGAGGAGCACAGTCGGCAGGTGGAGGAGGCGGAGGGCGGCGGACGGCGGAGGCAGATGGCGACGGAGGAGGCGGCAGAGGCAGAAGGCAGCGGAGGCGGATGACGACAGATGGGCTACGGAGGCGAATGATGGCAGAGGAGGCGGAGGGCGAGTCAGAGGGTGGGCCGCGGAGGAGCACAGACGGCGTGCGGAGGGCGAGGCGGTGGGTGGGCCACGGAGGAGCACAGACGGCGGGCGGAGGGCGACGAAGGCGGATGGCGAGGGAGGAGACGGATGGGCGGCCGAGGCAAATGGCAGCGGAGGAGGCGGATGGCGGCGGAGGATGCAACGGAGGTCCGCGCAGGTCGAATCGAAGGAAAACGCAGGGAGTTCGACGAGGGCGAGGTCGAGCGTCGAGTGTCGGAGCAGCGGGCGAAGACGACAAGGGCGGGGTCGGGCGTCGGAGCAGCGGGCATCGATCGTTGGGTGTCGGAGCGGAGGGCATTGACCGTCGGGCATCGTTGAAGGGCGATGAAAATCAGCGAGCAGTAACAATAAAAGGTGAAAACACATAAGAAGGGTTAGGAATTTAAGTTAAGTATTTAATGCCTCAATTAGATGCGATGCTACTTAGACGCTACAGAGGCACCATAGTCGAGACGCTATCTCGAGGCTATGGGATGCTATATCAAATTTTCTTCCTAATTTAACATTATATGTGTGAGATTAAGTGATAATAATATATATATGTGCATGAGTTATATATGTCTATTTATATGTCAATATGTGCCCGATAAGTAAGGGTAATAAAAAGTCGACTAATGCGGCGTTATAGAGAAGCTAATGCATCACTAATACATGTAGCGACACAATAGCGTCATAGTAGTGCCCCACTATGGAGACGCCAGGGCGATGCTAAGTGGTTTTCTATATTCTAATTTTCTATTATATGTATGTAATTTTCTTTATCAAGATAGCATCTCATCGCATTGTGCCTCGTTCCAGTTATTTTGTTTCCTTCCCACAATCTAAAAATTATGGAATGCATATATAATTGTTCATGTATGTATATAAAATTATAAGTCTATATGTATATGTGTATATAACAAAATATTGTATATATATATACATATAATATGTGTATGTATATGTCTAGGTGTGAGAGATTAAGTCACAATAATGTATTTATATATATGTATTATAAGTATATACGTGTATGTATATGTATTCCAAGTATATATATATGCATATGTTTATATGTGCGAGATTAAGTGATAATAATATATAAATGTGTACTTATTATGTATAAGTATATACGTGTATTTATATGTCTATATGTGCCCGATTAAGTGAGTGTGATAAAAAGTCGGCTACTATGGTACAATACAGACGCTATTGAGTCGTTAAAATATATTAGCGACACAATAGCATCGACGTAGCGTCCCATTCGTTTTAGCGTCTCAGTAAGGAGACGCTAAGAGTGTCACCCTGGCGTCGACCAAGATTGCAACTCTGGTGTGGCACTAGGTAGACGCTATTGAGCCTCCACGGAGACGCTAAAATGGAATAATTTGTAACAAATCATATCTCTTAATTCAACCATCATAATTTCATGATTAAGAATATAAAAAAAATATATGTATAATTAATATATAATGTAGACATATATAAGTAATCATGTAGGAATACATATATATGTTCAAGGTACATATACAATATTTAATTTATTTATTGATTAAAGTATAGTATAGATAGTATATAGGGTTGTGTCAAAATAGATAACAAATAGCGATATAAATATAGATAGCCTATATATAGTTATTTATTTCTTAATTAACATATATAGTTATGAGATGCCAAGTAACTATTAAAATAGTACTTTTTCATATTGATGTCTACATAGCATCGTCTTAAATGTGACGCAAGTTAGCTTCTCCCTAGCGTCTCAAAAGATGCAACGCTAGGCTCATGTCGAAAGATGTCGATGTGAGAACAGTGCTAGGTTCTCTCGTGCACTTTTGCTTCATGGCGCGCAATAATAGCGGCTACCTGGCGTCGCTATGTCGCCTTTGTTAGCGCCTATTTCTGGAAACGCTAAAAAAATGCTAATGAGACGCTATTGAGAGGCAAGTAGCGTCTCCTACTTGGGACTCAAGTGGGACGCCATAACGGCGCTAGTGGCGTCGATTTAGCGTCACCATGTTTCGAGACGCTATTTTGCGTCGCTAATCGCCAATTTTCTTGTAGTGTTTGAAGTATGTATGACCTTAAATAGGATTAAAACATGCAACATATTTTGAATGATTGTATATATTGATGAATGTAATTAAAAGACGGATTCGTATGAAAGTGTCTTCCTGTAATCGTGGAGGTGAATAAAGTCTTCACTTGCTCGCTTACGTGATGTATTCTCGAGAAAACTACTACACTTACAAGGTGGAGTAAAGTAGGCGCCTACGCAGACCCCTTAGGCCTAGTTAGCCAAGAACCCACGAATCAACATGGTCTTTTCAATCATCAAGATAAGAAGTTATCTAACTAAAGATAGAATATGAAAAGATGAAGTCACTTCAAGTGACTAAGATGAATGACTTGGAAACAAAGATGAGAATGATAATTATGAAAGCACCTAAAAGAATGCTAATGTATGTTCCCTTGTCATATGAAGATGTTAAAGTAAAGTAAGATAAACGATGATGTGCTTTAGCATAATGTTAATAATATTATATGTTTATGTTATCTTGCCATGGCGATATGCTCACATGTCATGTAGTATGCATATGTAGCTCATAACATGCATCACTACAAGAAAAATAACTTTTAGCGACCATATTTAACGAAGAGATTCAAATATGGTCGTTAAACATCATTATTAACGACAAAAAAAAAGGACAAGAAAAATAAGTTGTACATGGAGCCCATTTATTTTGGTCTCAGAGTCCTTTTTGATGAGGTATGCTCCTTTATTTTGGTCTCCGTCAGCACCATTAGATGTCTAACCACATATATGTCTTTATGTATCAATCTTAAACAAAAATAAAATTATTGTAAGCATCTCTAGTTATTATTCCTTTTACATATGTGATGCACATTTGGTCACTTCAATCTTGTTTTTTTTTACAAAAAAAAAATTGTGGACTCAATTCCCATGTAAATATATAAATATTTTTCATGAATTAATTTTGTAACTATGTAAAAATGTCAATTCCTTATAGATATATAATTAAGAAGTAAGCGTAATTTAGGATTTTGATTTTTTTATATTATGAATTTTTATAATATTTTTTTTCTTATATATTGATAATTCTTGTATTATGCATGTGCATTAAGATTATAGCACCTAGCAAACAATGGATGCAATTTGTTGATAATAGACTCAGTGAATAATATATAATTGGAGTACAAAAGTTTTTGGATTATGCCTTTAATAAAACATCAGAATGTATAAAAATACGATGTCATTGTGTCAAGTGTTGCAATTGATATTCTGGAACACATCAACTAGTTGAGTCACATTTGAAAGTGTATGGAATTCTCCAAGGTCATACTTTTTGGTATCACCATGGAGAAGTGCTTGATGAGCCAGAAACAAACTCTGGCGATGAAGATGATAATGAACAAGAGGATGAAAATGAAGATGAAATTTTGCAGGATATGTATCCTAACTTTGATGTTCACACTATGCCCATTGAAAAGGATAACCCACTTAATGAGGAGCCAAATGTTGAAGCAATAAAATTTTATAGAGTCTTGAGCAATTTTGGAGAACCATTATATACATGTTCAAAGTGCTCTAAGCTCTCAACTTTAGTTAAATTACTTCACATCAAAAGTCTTGGTTGTTGGAGTAATGAGTCATTTACAACCTTATTAAAATTATTAGAAGATGAATTATTGCCCTATGACTACAATTTGCGAGATTCATATTATGAAACAAAGAAGGTAATTCGAGATCTTGGTCCTTACAAGAAAATTGATCCTTGTATAAATGATTGCATGTTATACTGAAAGGGTGACAAAGAACTTGAGTCTTGCAAAATTTGTGGTACATGTAGATGGAGAAAGGATAAGCATAATGGCAAAATAAAGTCTCAAAATGGTAAAAAATTACCAATAAAAACTTTGCGTTATTTTTCATTGAATCCCCGACTTCAAAGACTATTCATGTCCACGAAGACTCCTTCTTTAATGAGATGGAATTATGATAAGAGATTAGATGATAGCATAATGAGACACCCAGTAGATTCATTAGCATGGAAGTCCTTTAATGAACTTCATTAGTCATTTGCTACTGAGCCGCGTAATGTTAGACTTGGACTTGCAAGAGATGGTTTTCAACCATTTGCTAATTCGAAAACTCCATATAGCATTTGGCCCGTGGTACTCATTCCTTATAATTTGCCTCCTTGGATGTGTATGAAGCAAGAAAATTTTATTTTGTCAAAGCTTATTCTCGGACTACATGATCCTGGAGATGCAATTGATATTTGTCTCCAACCCTTAATCGATGGGTTAAAGGAATCATGGGAAATTGGTGTTGTTACAAAAAAAGGGGAAAGAGGAATCGCACGAAATACAGAAGAACGCGAAGAGAAAAAATGGCGGCGGCTCTTTGTTATGGAATAATGATGATTACAAGAATGGGTCTCTATTTAGACCCCTAGGGAGTTTATATAGGCACTCCCTAGGGGAACTCTGCTGAAGCGCCTGACTATGTAGGGGGACCAACTGGGTTCAGATTCAAGACATTATTAACAAATTTCCACCTTGACTTGAATAATCTTCAGAGTACAAAAGCACGTCACGCCGCCGCCAGTCCCATCTTGAAGCTATTACCAAGTATTTATGTTAAGCAAGTTCAAACAATGTTGGAACTTACCATAAGGAACATATTTGGTGAACATATCAGCTGAATTGTCTTCAGTGCCAATCTTCTTCACCTTGATCCTCTTCTCAGTGCGGATGAAGTGATATCTGACATCAATGTGTTTGGTTCTTTCATGATGTACTTAATCATTGGCTAAACATATTGCACTCAGACTGTCACAGTGCACTATAGCCTCCTCCTGATGTAATCCGAGATCTCCAACTAAGCCTTTTAACCAGATGCCTTCCTTGGCAGCTTCTGTCAGTACCATGTATTCAGCCTCTGTGGTGGACAATGTAACTGATGGCTGAAGTGTAGCCTTCCAACTAATAACTGAACTGTCCAAAGTGAAGACATAGCCTGTCATACATCGTCTTCTATCAACATCTCCAGCATAATCTGAATCTGAGTACCCTGCAACTAAACACTCTTTATCACTTCTGTAGATGAAGCCAATATCAGATGTTCCTCTTAGATATCGAAAAATTCGCTTCACTGCTTGTCAGTGCTCCTTTCCTGGATCGCTTATGAATCTGCTGACAACACTGACTGCATGAGCAATGTCCGATCTTGTGCAAACCATGGCATACATCAGACTTCCAACTGCACTAGCATATGGAACCCGAGACATGTACTCATTTTCTGCTTCTGACTTTGGTGCGAAGGCAACAGAAAGATGAACATTTGTAGCTGATGGAGTATTCAAAGGCTTCGCTCTTGACATTCCAAATCTGGATAAAATCTTCTCAATATAACTTTTCTGAGATAAGAAGAGTTTACCCTGTGTGCGATCCCTTAGAATCTCCATCCCCAGAATCTTCTGTGCTGCACCAAGATCCTTCATGTCGAATTCTGCACTGAGTAGCTTCTTCAGATTCTGAATGTCTGTCATGTCTCTGGCAGCAATAAGCATATCATCAACATACAAGAGCAAATAGATGGTGGAGCCGTCATTCACCTTCTTGTGATATACACAGCAATCATAAGGACTTCGACTGAATCCCTTACTGATCATGAAGCTGTCGAACCTCTTGTACCATTGTCTGGGAGATTGCTTCAAGCCATACAGAGATTTCTTCAGACTGTAAACTTGATTCTCCTTTCCTGGAATGGAGAATCCCTCTGGTTGGCTCATAAGAATGTCTTCTTCAAGTTCTCCATGGAGGAAAGCAATCTTCACATCTAGTTGCTCGAGCTCTAGATTCTGATGTGCTACAAGAGTAAGTAGCACCCTGATAGAAGTATGTCTGACAATAGGTGAGAATATCTCATTGTAGTCCATACCTTCTTTCTGACTATAACATTTAGTAACCAGTCGTGCTTTGTATCTCGTGTCTTCAACTCTTGAAATTCCTGCTTTCTTCTTGAAGATCCATTTACAGCCAACAACCTTCCTACCTTTAGGCAACTTGACCAGCTCCCATGTCTGATTCTTGTGAAGAGATTCCATCTCCTCACCCATAGCGGCGATCCATTGTCCAGATTCGGCACATGTGATGGCATCCCTATAAGAGGACGGCTCCAGGAGCTCCACCTCTTCAGCTACCTGTAGTGCATAAGCAACCATGTCCTCGAAACCATATTGCTTAGGAGGACCCATTTCTCTACGAGGATGTCTAGCAGTAATTGACTCCTCTTCAGGTTGTTCATCAGATTCTTCACCTTCTGGTTCTGCTTCTTGATGTGATCCTTCAGCATCATCTTCAGTTGGAGTGATTTCAACCTCCACCTGTTTACTGACACTCTCTTCAGCCTCCACCTTCAACTGAAGCATTGATGCTTCATCAAAGGTCACGCTTCTATTGTAGATGATTTTGTGTTCTGAAGGAGATCAGATTTTGTAGCCCTTCACTCCTGCATCATATCCCATGAACAACCCTTCTTTGGCCCTTGGCTCCAACTTCTCTTCACTGACGTGATAGTATGCTGGACAACCAAAAATTTTTAGACAAGTATAATCAGCATGATTTCCTGACCATATCTCAGTTGGAGTCTTGAGATTAATCGCAGTCGTCGGACTTCGATTCACCAAGTAGCAAGCTGTGTTAACAGCTTCAGCCCAGAATGTCCTATTCAGGCCAGCGTTAGAGAGCATGCACCTTGCCCTCTCCAGAAGTGTCCTGTTCATTCGTTCTGCAACTCCATTCTGCTGTGGAGTATCCCTGACTGTGGGATGCCTGGCAATGTCTTCATCTTTGCAGAACTAGTCGAATTCAGCAAAACAGAATTTCAAACCATTGTTAGTACGAAGACGCTTCACTTTCTTCGACGTCTGATTTTTCACCAGAACCTTCCACTGCTTGAAGGCCTTGAAGGACTCACTCTTGTGTTTCATCATAAATATCCAAGTCATTCTCGAGTAGTCATCAATCACATATATGAAGTACCTCGCACCTCCTAATGATGGAACACGAGAGGGACCCCAACAATCGGCGTGGATGTAGTCAAGTGTCGCCTTAGTCCTGTGCACTGCCTTGCCAAACTGAGACCTTCGTTGTTTGCCGAATACGCAGTGCTTGCAAAAGTTGATTTCAGATATCTTCTTCTCTCCTAGAAGACCTCATTTGCTGAGGATATTCATCCCGTTCTGACTCATATGCCCAAGCCGCATGTGCCACAGCCTAGACCTATCTGATTCGGATAAACTAGCCACTACAGCAACGCCAGAGACTGTCTTGCCTTGTAATACATACAAGGACTTCTGTCTGACTCCCTTCAGAACCGTAGCATCACCCTTCATGACCGTGAGGATGCCTCCAGCAGCATTGATATGACACCCTTTAGAGTCGAGGACTCCAAGTGATATCAAATTCTTCTTCAGTTGCGGAACATGGCGGACATCTGTCAGCATCCTCACAAGATTGTCATGAGTCCTGATCTGCACAGAACCGATCCGAACTATCTGACATGACGCGTTATTGCCCATGATGACATTTCCATCGTCAGTCTTCTGATAAGATGAGAACCAATCTTTATTCGGAGTCATGTGATAGGAACACCCCGAATCCAGAACCCAACTATCCTCCAGACATTCTTGATCAGAAGCAGCCAGAACCAAATCATCTTCGGAATTCCCTATTTCATGTGCCACCGCAGCGACGGGGGCCTTCTTCTTCTTCGAACAGTCTTTGTTCCAATGACCTGGTTCCTTGCAGTAATTACAGATATCCTTCGCAGTGATTTTCTTCTTCTTGGATTTGGATTTCTTCGAATTTGAGGATTGTCCCTTCTCTGCAGTTGATATCAAACCCACGGCCTGAGTTTCTGCAGAATTTCCAAATGCCCTATGCTGAAGTTCACGAGTATGGAGATTCGATCTTACTTCTTCCAGACTTATAGTTTCCTTCCCGATAAGCATAGACTAAACAAAGTTCTCATATGATGGAGGAAGCAAAACTAACAGAATTAGGATAGCATCTTCATCCTCGATCTTAACATCGATATTTTTGAGTTCCATCAACAAAGAATTTAACTGATCAAGATGTTCCTTCAGAGGGGTATCTTCCTGCATGCGGAGAGAGAACAGACGTTGCTTCAACAACAACTTGTTGGTGAGAGACTTCGTCATATATAAACTCTCGAGTCTCAATCACAGACCGGCCGTCTTTTCTTCTGCGACCTCGATTATCACCTCATCCGCCAGACACAATAGAATCATCGAGTGCGCTTTCTCCTCCTGTGCCGCCAAAGTTGCGAGGTCGATTTCCTTTTCTTTGCCCTTCGAGTCTTCCTCCTTTGGCTTGTTCTTCGACACATTTGAGAGCGGCGCCCAGACTCCTTGTTGCTTCAAAAGCGCCCGCATCTTGATCTGCCACAACCCGAAACTGTTCCTGCCGTTGAACTTCTCCACGCTCACATTGTGCGACGCCATCTCCTTGCTGATCGAGAATCACTGACAAACCCTAAGGCTCTGATACTAGTTTGTTACAAAAAAAGGGGAGAGAGGGATCGCACGAAATACAGAAGAACGCGAAGAGAAAAAACGGCGGTGACTCTTTGTTATGGAATAATGATGATTACAAGGATGGATCTCTGTTTATACTCCTAGAGAGTTTATATAGGCACTCCCTTTGACAGATGATAGAAATTACATACGGACTGGGACTCTAAATAAATCCCCTGAAAATAGGACACCTATCTCGTGATAAGAAAATAAATCAAATCCGAATCACAAACAGAATACCCCTAAAAATTTTGCTCAGGGGGCTCCGCCCCCTTGCAACCCCCACAGGGGGGATCCCCCTGGATCCCCCCTTGACCGGGCAGCGAGACCCCCGTAGGAGAACTCTGCTGAAGCGCTTGACTATGTAGGGGGACCAACTGGGTTCAGATTCAAGGCATTATTAACAGGTGTTGAGACTTATAATGATTTTTTTGGCATATGTCAATTTGTCAGGATGGAGTACAAAATGTAAATTGGCATGCCCATGTTGCAATAAAGACACTTTTCCGCTTAAATTAGCCAATGGAAATAAACATTGGTATATGGGATATAGATGTTTTCTTCCTCCTAATCACAAATGGAGGAATGATAAAGAGTCATTTGATGGCACTAAAGAGCATGGATTGCCACCAAAGATTCTTTCAGGTATTGATATAGTTAATCAAGTACAAGATCTTGATGGTCTTCGATTAACAAAGGATCCGAAAAGGAGGATGAAAATATCACATGACTCAAGGAAGGATAATTGGAAAAAAAAGTATTTTCTTTGACCTGTCATATTGAAAAACTCTCTTATTATGCCACAATTTAGATGTGATGCATATTAAAAAAAATAATGAAAACTTTTTAGGGACAATCATGAGTGTCAAAGGACAAAGGACACATTCAAAACTCGATTGGACTTGCAAGCAATGAACATAAGGCCAAAATTGCATCCAATAAAAAATGGAGAAAAAATTGAATTGCCAAATGCAAGTTACACATTGTCTTCTGAAGAAAAGCACAACTTGTACCTTTTTCTAAGATGTTTAAAAGTTCCTAATGGATTTTCATCCAATATTTCTCAATGTGTTAACATTAAGTAACACAAGATTTCAAGTTTAAAGAGTCATGATCATCATGTACTTCTACAACACTTGCTTCCTCTTGCCATCGTGATATGCTTCCCAAATATGTGTGTGAACCTCTTATTTAATTATTTCTATTTTTCAACATTCTTGGGAAAAAGACGTTATGAATGAGTGATTTGGAGCAACTTGAAACTCAAATTCCTATAACTTTGTGCAAGTTGGAAAAGGCTTTTTCTCCTGCATTTTTTTATGTCATGGTGCACTTGCTAATTCATTTAGCAAGTGAAGCTAAGAATGGTGGGCTTGTTCATTATAGATGGATATATCCAGTGGAGCAATGGTTGTATTTTTTAAAGTAATTGGTAATAGGTTCATCCAAAAGGTTCTATTGCAGAGGGTTACATTGCAAATGAATGCATGACCTTATGTTCAAGATATTTACAAAACATGGACACCAAATTTAATCGACTTGAAAGAAATTATGATGCGGATGTAAGTAAACTAGTTGGTGGATTATCTCTTTTCTATCACTCTGGAATATTTTTTGGAGTTGCCAAACAAAGTTTTCTCAATCCAAATGAGTTGGAGCTCACACAAATATACATTTTGAAAAATTGTGATGAAGTTCAGCCATTCATTGAGTAAGAATTTAGATAATACATTTTTTCTTCATTTTATATTTTTCTTAATAATTCATATATATTTCAATCGTGTAGAGAATTTTCTCAAATTCGGCATAGTACTTATCAACCTATTTCTGATGATGAATGGAGTAAATGTTTCATTGATTGGTTTAAAATTAAGGTAAGTAAAACTTGAATATGACTTTAAAATCTGCCCCTTAATAATCATTCTTACGTAGTTTTTTCTTTGTAGGTTGTAAGATTGTATAAAAATGGTGATAGGAATACAATGGAGGAGGACTTACTCTCATTGTCATGTGGTCCTACTAATTATGTGACATATTTCAATGGTTATGTTAGGCTATAGATTTCATGTAGAAAACTATGATATAGGTTTGAGAACTCAAAATTGTGGTGTGGTTGTGCTTGGAGAGAATGATAAAGGTCATAATAGTATTGATTATTATGGAGTTCTAACTGATATAATTGAGTTACAATTTCTCAATAACAAAATATTAGTTTTATTTCAGTGGTTCGATGTATATGACAAAGAAAAAAGGATCAAAAGAGATGAATGAGACTTTGTAAGTGTTAATTCGAGACGATTTTTGAAAACTAATTATCTATTTATATTAGCCAGCCAAGCAATGCAAATATTCTATGCTACTAATCTTTCCAACAAATATTGCTATGTTGTGCGAAAAGTGCAACCTCGTGATAATTTTGAAATTGTGCAATAAATGAATGACATAGAATCATAAATCAAAGTATCATGCATGATGAAGGTATATTATTATTCATGAGTTATTTATTCTATATGTGATGAGTATGTTAATGCATATATATTAAACATGTTTTCTATTGCTATAGGTGAAAATGACTTCTATTGCAAAGTTTGAAAAAGGGACGTCATCGACTTTAAAATCGATGAAGCAAAATTTTATTGCACCAGGTACCCTTGGAAGAGGGCGAGGGAAAAGGTCTTCATTCTCCTTGGGAATTTCTGAATATATTTCACTTGTAACTAATAAAAGAGCAAGTCTTCATATCAATGAAAGTCAAAGGATGTCACAAGTAGTTAGTAACCCCTTAGAACATGAATTCGAACAAATGCTAGAAGATATTAGTCCTGCTCTATCTCAATCTAGACTATCTCAAGATGTTGATAACTTTAAGGATGCTAATCCTAATGTGCCTACTGAAGTGAACACAAGAAAATTAAGGAACACAAACGAGTAAGAATAAACATTTGTTAAGTTATTGAATTATTTTTTATATGAATATGGTGTGAAATTTATAACAATTTTTTTATGTAGGTGTTGATATTCAAGGGAAAAAGAAAGTGCGTGGAAGAAATAAGTGTAGGCAAGTTGCTGGACTTGTTGGAAAGAAGTTGAAAATTATATTTTATAACAATCGAGTGGTTGGTGAAAATTGTGAATTATTCTCAAGACATTTGGGCAAGTTAGTTCGGGATAGAAACATATGCCCATTAAGAGTGCATGCATGGAAAGAAATTGGTGAAGTGGAGAAAGAACACATGTGGGCTGTTGTTGTGGTAATATTTTTTTCTTTTATTTTAGTAGGCTTGTTTGTGTAAGTCCTAAAAAAGATTTGTTTACATATCCATTATTTATATATATAACATTAAAATTTTCTAATGGTACTAAAATATTTGTATATGAAAATTTTGAAAGTGATGACATGGACATTCATCGTGAGAATGTTTTGGGACATATGAAAGAATTATGGCAAAAATGGAGAGGAAGCATGCACTTTAAATATGTGAAAGATCAACCACTTCAACAAGCTTCGAAGAATGTGCCTGCTGGAGTGGACAAAAGAGATTGGAAATGACTTGTTAAAGAGTATTATAATGGTAAAAATTTTAAGATATGATTATTTGATAAAATTATTATGATTATGATTTTTACTATGATATCTATATTATATATGTAACATTATTATGTATGTTATATGTTAATATATGATGCAAGTGAAAGGAATACAAGCAATAGAACAAAATTAACTATGTCACAATCTTGTGAACAATCATCTGAAGCATATGGTTAGTAAGAATAAAAAATTTGATTTTTATTTTATATGCTATTAACATTTTTTATTCTAATAAATTTTTAATCTAATTATAGCCATCTTTTGAAACAAAAATGATTGTTTGGCATATTAGAATTTTTGGGTGGTGAGTAAAGTTACTTCTAAGTAAAGTTATTTTTAGTTATTATTAAAACTATTTCTCATTTTGATTTTACAATTTTTTTATGAATGTTTGTTGGATCAGAAAGAAAGATTATTAGAAGAAAAATCTTGCTATATGTTCTTGAACATGTTCTTTAGAAGAGCTATTTGGAATTTTGTAAACATTTGAATTAAAATGTTGGATGTTGAATATGAATATTTGAGTGAATATTATATGGATAATTGATTTGATACTTGATTTTTTTAACATAAATGAGTTCTCTTATCAAATATAGAATTTTAAAATTTTAGTAGTAGTAGTAGTTTGATACTTGATTTTTTAACATAAATGAGTTCTCTTATCAAATATAGAATTTTAAAATTTTAGTAGTAGTAGTAGTAGTTTGATACTTGATTTTTTAACATAAATGAATTCTCTTATCAAATATAGAATTTTAAAATTTTAGTAGTAGTAGTAGTAGTAGTAGTAGTAATAATAATAATAATAATAATAATAATAATAATAATAATAATAGCAACAAGAAAGTGATCCTTAAAAAATTTATTCCAACACATAAATAATGTCTTTAGCAACTAGGTGAGTAGTCCTTATAAGTTATATAGGAGACCAACATATTAGTCGCTATTGAACTTTTAGGAAAGAGGATTATAGTAGTCCTTAAAAAGAATCAACGGATAGTTATTCACACTAGACGCTAAAATCTTTTAGCGACGGGACTATAACGAAGAGTCGCGACCAATTTTTTCTTGTCGTTGATGGGTATTAACGTCGATATAATAACTTTTAACGATTATATATCTATTTTCGCTAATGACCTAATTTCTTGTAGTACTTGTGTCTTACATTTATATCATGATCTGATGCAAATGTCAAGACATACTTTAACGGAAGAAATCACACCTCATAGATTTGTTCAGGTATGGACGAGATTTAGGCTCGGCGGTGGAGGCCTCATTGGGAGACATTGTACATGTGATGGTTGGACTGCGGTCCATATTATCTTATAGTCTTCTATATTGTGATGATGGACTCTTAGGGAGTCAAATATGTACGGCCTATGACTTTTGAGTCGTGTACTTTATTCGAACTCGGATATGTATTATAAAACCTATGTTGAATTTTTGTATTAGAGTCTATGTAATCCATGAGCTAGTATTGTTATCTTGGGATTTTATCATCTTATAAAGTTTTCCGCTATTTTATACTATTTAAGTTATGAAAGTAACTTCGCCTAGGATTCGATCTTTAAATTGGGATCGAATTTTAAGAGCATTATACGAGAGGTCTAGACTCCCTTTGTAGAGGAAGACGTGGACGTACGGCAGAATTGCAGCCGGAATACCTACATGATAGTTTCAAGAACTGAGAACCCAACCATATGATTGATAGTTGTGTTTTCACGGTGTTAATAGTCTCAATTTTCGGAGTTTTATTTATATTGTCTTTTGCTAATCAAATGTTAATAATCTTGAACACCACGAGTAGGCAAAAAAAATAGAAATCGAGTTCACTTGGTCGTGTTAGAACCCGCAAACCCCCATGTTGTGTGTTTTAATTTCTTGAACCAGATAAATCCGACATCCAAACAATTTATTTTTATTTTATTATTAAAATTTTATCAATTTCATTTAATTAGTGTCTAGATTAATTAAACTTTCAATCTATTAAAATAAAAATATATTATCCTTAATGATGATTTTAGGTGATGATAAAACTTATAATCTTACATTAAAAAACATAATTAGTGTCAAATATTCTTAAAGAAAAGAACAACAAATAAATAAGATAGTTGAAGAAGAACTCAATCCGACTAAAATTGTACAGGTGGAGTCGAACTTGAGTGTGGATCAAATTTTCAAATTTGACCCATGAAGGCCCACACATGACAATATTTTAATTTTTATTTTGTAAGCCTATCATCTTTTCCGAGATAATAATTTAATTAATAACATTTAGAAAATGAGCTTCGATTAATACATTTTTGAAGTATTGACAACAAAAAAAAGTGTGTAGAGAAGACATAGCAAACATTAATTATTATATTTTCATGATATCACATTTTTTATTAAAACTAGCTTTAATAATTAAAGGTGATAATGAGTCAGGATACTTTAAGAAAAATTTTGAGTGAAATATTTTTTAAACACGATGGCGTAATAAACTACCTCTTCGTGTTTTTATATAAAAATTTATATGTATATATGCATTTAAACAATAGCTTGCTATCGTTTATCCTTTTATTTAAAAATATCATTTAAAAAAATAATTCAAATTTAGAAATTTATGAGCATGCCATTGCTTTTTATTTTATTCTAAAAAAAATTAGAGTTTGTTTTATGCTTTAAAAGTTATCCAGAATTCAAAGGTCAACTTTTTTTCGTGAAAAAATTGACTCATAATAAATTATGATTTTACTAAAAGTAAGAGAAAAATTAAAATGTTTATGAGCATGGGATCTGACATATACCTTCTCGAATTCCTACTTCGAATAAAAAATACATTTTTAATGTCATTTAGTTTTTAGTGTTATATATATATATATATATATATATATATAATTTAGACTGTCATGATTATAATTTAAATTATGATTTAAACTAAAGTTCGCAATTCATTACGAGCAATCAAATATCTTTTTAAAAAATATATATAATTTCTCTAGATAATACAATAAAATGATAATACAAATAATCAAAACATACAATTTATAATTGATCATTAAGAGTAGTTAACATATTCTACATTACACATAACTGGAGAGTTATACAAAATTCTTTCACAAGACACAAAATTACTTTCATGTAAATAGTTGATGTCAAACTCTCTTAATATCCCAACAAAAGAATATGAAATATAAGCATTTTATCTTTTAGACGCGACGAGACACACGACTCATTAGTGCTTTAGTAGATAAAGATATCCACACCCTGCTAAGATTATCCACTTGATAGTCCCAAAAATTTTATTGATTTGAAACAAAAATGTAAAACAATAATGTGAGCAAATAATAACTCAATAAGTTGATAACTAATAATCTATGTATTACCAATTATTCAATTAGGAGAGACAATGAATAATATGAATTATTTAGTGACATACATAACAAATAATTTCCATTAATCATGCAGAAGTCACATATATATTCACTCCACACTTACAATCATTTAACAAATAATAACTGATGAATGCAAAATACAATAATCTCATATGAATCAACGGATTATCAATTGACCAATTTATATAGTCGTTATGTAGGACTATAGAGGTGGCTCTTATCGTGACTTCACATGATGTAATTGTAATGATCGAGACGGTTAGAGAAGAAAAAAGATAAAATTGAAAATCAAATTGGGGAAAGAAAAAAAGAAGAGGAGAGAGAAAACATAAAAGGGCACAAGATAAAATAAAAGAAAATAAATATGGAGATAAGGAAATAAATTTTGACTCCAACAAGAATCATATCTCCTATGTCCAATAAATATGAGATCGACCCTAGCTTTTGTCCCCTCTCACTCTTACTCACACCGGATGGCTACCACCCAACAAGAGAGCAACCAGCGGACTTGGACATGAACGATGCACATCTAGATCGAGAGGAACGACCGGAGGAAGAGGAAGAAGATAAGGAACGTGGGATTTCAATGAAAACTTCACAAGGTATGGAATTATGGTAAATTTATCATAGAATCTTGATTTTAAGCTTAAAGCATGCTCTGGTTAATCCCTAGTCATAGTATAATGTTATATGATGATGTTTAACGTCGGCAATCATCGGAAAAATGATTGAAAAGTCCCAATTTTTGTTACATCATTTTTGTGCAACGGAACCCGGCCTGAGTTGCCTATAACCTGACTCAGGTAGGTCCATACCCGAACATGCGCCGGAACTTAGCCCGGGTCCGCCATTGTCGAGAGCTCCAAGCTCTGCGATGATGTTGAACCCAGCCCGGGTTGTCCCCACGATGATGTCATCGGGTGAGACGATCGTCCGATCTACCGAGGCCCTTGACCTAGCCTGAGTATGACCTGAACTCGACCCGAGTTATGCCAATTTTTTATCGAAATGACGCTTATGAACTCGGCCCGAGTTCTATCTATACTTGACCCGGGTTGAGACTCTTTTATGATGATTTTGAAGCTTATTGGTTTCAGATTCATGTCCTTACGTTCGATCTACTCTATGGCGATGTTTACAATGATTATACACCCTATTATTATAATGATAATGTCTATTATGACCCTATGATCTTATGACTCTTTTTATGATGACTTGATTTAGATCCAATCATATTTATGACGACACTTATTCATATCCATCAAGTCTGATTTATTTTATGATGATGATTATGATATTTATACAATTCTGATTTCTCTCCATGATCCTAGCTTATACCTTTGGTTAAGTTTTATATGATGATGATGATTAGGACCCTTGATTATGATAATCCTTTGATTCTTTTATAAGATGACCTAAATCTTGATCATTATTGAATCATAATCAAGATAAATTAAAAGCTGCAAGATAAAATATGAAAAATGTTAAATGGAGAGCTCTTATGATGATGAACTAGCGACGGGCAGTTATGGGCTAACTCCGGTTAGTTATGGGTTGACTCCGATCAGTTATAGGTCGACTCTGGTCAATTATGGACTGATTTTGCTAGTTATGATGATGATGATGGATTGAGGCAGGCCTCCCCTGAGTTGAAATATACCTCACTATAAATCAAAGATGAATAATAAGATGATGAAGAAGATGAAAGTATATGAACAATGAAATCTCCTTATGATGATTATTGACTCTTGTCACTCATGATGGTCTTTCCATGATCTCCTGATCTATTATTAATATGTTTTAACAAAAATGATTCACTTCATCATTATTTATGTTCGTACAAAGATTACTCATGATTCTTCATATGATGATGATCTTATAATCATGATGATCGGCACTTGCCATTTTATGATGATTTATTATGATTTATCTTAATCCTTGATCTTATGATCTTAAGAAGGTGATATCGTGATTTATGAATATCTTATGGTCATATTTTGTTTCTTATATGATGATGATGTTATTTTGGTTCTTGTCTAGTATCATCATCTTATGATTGTCTTTACTTTACTTTCATACTGGGTTGTAAAACTCATAGGAAGATTTCTTCCCTACATCTTCTTAAATGCAGGACTAGGTTAAAATGATGAAGGTGACCAACGGTGACCGATCAAGCTCGTAAGTGCATGGGTGTTTTGAATCCTTTAAATTTATGTTACAGATTTCTTTTGCAAAAATATTAGATTGATGTATTAACTTCTTGGACTCATATGATGTTCTTTGATTATTTGATGTTAAGTTGACTAGTCAAAATCTTCTTTTTGATCAATATGATGTACACGTAAGGATGATCCGTAGCATCCTCGAAGCGTATTATGTCACGTAGGAAATATGATTTGGGGCGTTTTGTAATGACCTAAGGTCTAAGGACCAAGATGATCTCATTGAATAGTCTCTCATGGGCAAAATACAGAAGTGATCATATGCTTCTATGTAGATACATCTTCATCTATCAAGACGCATTTAAATTCGTGCGGATAGGCCCAAAGCGAATAATATCTTGATTGGACCGGGGTATTATAGAATGATATCAAAACCAACCTTGCATGCTCACTTGAGTCATGTGGAAAACATGGGCCATGGGCCAACACTGACCTCGCTCAATGAGGTCGTTGAGCCATTTATGAGGGAAGATTGTAACGACATGAGGTCAAAGGACCAAGATGGTATCATTAAATAGTCATACATAAGCAAAACACGGAGGTGATCATGCTACACCCTTCATCTATCAAGATGCATTTTAAATTCGTGCGAATCAATAGGCTCAAAGCGAACAATACCTTAATTGGGTCGGAGGTGTTACAGTATTACTTAACTCTACATGACACTTAGTTTCATTCTACATCATTTCTATTGGGAACAAATCAAATAACAATTTGCCGACACTAGAGTTAACCCTTACGAATTATAGAGCTCCCACCATGACTTTTCACGATATAGCACTTAGTTCTACATGAGACTTAACTCCATCATAATTCATCTCATTTTTTAAAAATAACATGTTGAAATCTAGAGATGGCTTCCATCGTAATTATCGAGGTAGCACTTATCTCTAACCACCATATATACAAATGCATGCTACAAACATATGCAAATGAATGATGCATCACATAACTTATAACCAAATATGTCATAGTATTATACAATACTGATCAATATTTCAAATAACAAAACTTAGTTTCTCATGCACGCGAAACATTATATGACATTCAAATAATCATGTGAAATCATGGTCACACCATATTCAGGAAAAAAAAACAATACATAGAGTAGAATAAAATGACTTACCTATATATGCTAACTAATTATTTTCTTTCTTTGTCCTACTTATCTATTCCTATAACAATAATAATTAGAAACATATTACTACTATGATTTAAACACTAATATATCACACATATAATATGATAATTACAAAGATTGCATTTAATCTTATAATCTTAATAGTTATTTATCATTTCATTAACATTATTACACCATAGAACAAGCTTTTGTTACAATATTTCAAATTTTTGAAAATTCCAAAAATTGTGATGATTATACATTTTTTTGGATTTGAAAATTCCAAAAATTGTAATCGACATGTGCGTGTACTTTTGGTCAAATGAAGTTTACTCTAAGGAACTAGAAAATAAAGTAAATTTAATTCATCAAATCAAAATAATTAAATAAAGGCTCCAATTTTATCAAATTAAATTATCATTTAGATTTAATCTTCTTTTTATTTTTAGTCTTATTAAATTTATTACTCTTAATAAAATAAATTTTTTATAATATATTTCTTATTTTCTGAGGAAATTAATAAAACAATAATAAGCTACATCATATTATTTTTTGTTCTTTGTATTGGAATAAAATTTGAGAAAACCACATGTGCATATTTTCTTTTAGTCAAATGAATTTTTTAATTAAATATTTTTTATTTATAGGTATATAAATAAATCTCATTTTCTATAGATTTCTTTTAAGGAATATTTTTATTTAATCAAATACAATTAGATTTCTAATCAAATTAGATTTACCTTTTGGATTTGAGATTATTTTGGTTTTTAGGCCTAGAAATACGTATACATTGTATGTCAACCTTTTATTATAAGATTTTTTATTTTCTGAAAGAAATCCAAAAACTATAATAATAACTTGGATTATCTTATTTATTCTTAGGTGTAGAAAAAAATTATTATCTAATGAAATTTTAAAATCAACTAATATATTTATTTGTTCAAGCAAAGAAGAATTTTACTTTTTATCTCATGACGCCAAGTGTCAGAATCTTAGTTATTCGCGTGCTTTTACTCTCTTTTATAGATATAGATGCTACAACTTGTTGGCTCCGGACATAACTTATGAGATAGAGATAATTAGAAAGCTTTATAGAAAGCATATATTTTCCTATTATAAATTACTTTAGTATTTGTTGGAAATATTACACCAAGGATCGATGAAATCAAGATAACAAAAAAGAGAAAAGGTGAACACAAAAATTTAACACGGTAAAATCTTTTTGATCAGTATGAACAAAAAAGAAATATTTATTAACAAAAGAGGTCACCATAAAAAAAATTTCACGATCATACCTCGTGAAAATCCTAACTTAAAATATTATACTTTAAGTTGCAAATTTTAAAATATTATCTCATTGCAGGAGAAAGAGACGGGTAGATCACCTACTCAGGACGAAATATTTCTCCGAACCCATCAGAAGAAGAACAAAGAATGGGTTTCGAATTATGCCCGGGAGACATATGTATGTAAATTTTTGTGCCTTTACTTTTTTCTAAATTACAAGTTAATAATTAATTAACAAAACTTTGAAGTCGATCACCTAGTCGTCATTTGTAGTTAATTATTTTCTTTATATTTCAGGAGTCTTATAAAACAAAAGAAGTTGATCATATTACGCAAGCCACGTAGGAGGGGACCACACCGTTGACCCCAAGACAACTTTGGACGAACCACGTCGGCGTGAAGAAGGGTTGCATTTACGGACTTGAATCTTCTGTGAGTGACATAGATATTGGATATGGTCGACGAAGTACTTCAGGTTCATCTCCTTCTAATATGCAAGAAATTGTGGATCAGATGACCATCAAGATTAGGGAAGAGGTCAGAAAGAAATTCGAAGAACGTGAACGTCGTAACAGACTTGAAATGAAGAAAATGATGCGTGCCTTCATGCGTGACGAATTGAATGACGACGACGCCGAGGTAGATTCATATATAATACATAATTATTTTTGGAATTTGCTTTAATCTGACGATTCATTGTACTCATTAGATTCATATGCACTTTGACATCAACATGGGTACTAACTTAGATTTTACTCTTCATCCCTTTCAGTTAGATCTGTAGACTTTCAAAGTTTTCACCGGAAATGGAGTGCAGACAGCTGGATCATGTAAATGTCAGTACTTAGTATAAACTTCAACATACTTCCTGATCATCGCATGAAATCATAGGAAAAAATTTAACAACCTTATTTTAATAATAACTTTGGCATTTTAGATTTAAATGATAATGATGATTAAAAGTCGTATGCCTCTTTCTATTATTTTGGATGATTATGCTCGATTTTGCTTCAATTTTGAGATTCGGCGTTAGCTTGTTAGTTTACGCATCTTCTATTGAATTTATCAAATTATGTTGATGTTAAATTCAAATTATGTTTTTATATTTTAGATTTTAGATTTTAGATTCAATTAGATTTTGATTTTGCTCTTCAACACTTAACAAAACTGAATTCATGTTTTTTTTGCATTTTCATATGTTATAACTTTTACTCTATTTCAATTTTGTGCAGTGATGTTTTGCGACGAAGACGATATGCGAATTGAACTTCAGCTCTTCGTCGTGACGAAGACGTTATGCCGTTCAATTTGTGAATTCATGTGATGTTCAATTTGTTTCATGTTTGGATTATGTGAATTAATTGTGCCGTTCCATTATCTCGTTCCATTATGGATTACGTTATTGAATCTGTGAATTATGGATTACATTATGGATTACGTTTCATGTTTGGATTACGTTATGCCGAGTTGAACTATCTGTGATGTGATGTAATTGAATCTGTGATGTGATGCGAATTATCTGTGAATTACGTTATGTCGTTCCATTATGGATCAAATGTGTTGTATTATCTGTGAATTATCTGTGAATTCATTATTTTTTTAAAATTTTTTTATGTTTTCGACGGTCCTGATCGTCGAAAACAGCTGAAATATTATAATTTTCAGCGGATTTTTTCGATACTTACCGACGGTTATATCCGTCGGTATACAATTATAGACGGTCGTAGCCCACGAGTAAAACCGTCGATACAAGATTGTCGACGGTTTTAACCGTCGATACTATCGACGGTTCAAGTCGCCGATATATATCGACGATTAAAACCGTCGATAGTATCCACGGTTCAAGCCGCCGATAGATATCGACGGCACGAACCGCCGATACTATCGACGGTTTAAGCCGCCGATAAATATCGACGGCTCGAACCGTCAATACTATTGTCGGTTCAAACCGTCGATATATATCGGCGGTCCTAACCGTCGATAATATTGGCGGTTCGCCCCGTCGATATTTAACGTTCGACTGCCGCGCCCGCCAGCTAGACCGTCTGTAATACCGACTGTTCAGAAGAAATCGTCGTAAAATATTTGCGACGCTCCTTTTTCGTACGATCATTGTCCGTCGAAAAAACCATCGAAAATTGTGAGTTTTCTTGTAGTGTTCGTCCTTCGTCATATATCCTTATTTTTCTTTTTTCTCATTTTTTCTCTTTCACAATTTTTGGTATAAATAATTCAAAGCACATCAATAGTAGCTGATTACCCAAGGCGTGGATCTACTATGATGTTAAGTCGTTGTTGATCCAGATCCCTTTGATATTGCATATTACATGTCAATGGTCATATATGCCTATTTTTGTTCGTTAAATGAGCCATATCATTGTCAACATAATGATGAAAACTTTTATTTTTCTACAAATTTTTATCCAATTTCTCATAATTCACATATATCTCAGGCTTTTGTTCCTTACCTGACAGAGGTGATTTTTTGCTTCTTGTATGCATGAAACGTTTGTGTTGATTCTGAATCCATTAAGACCATGAAATAGGTTAGACCAAGATTTTGCTTGATTCCTTGTGTTTGGTGAAGGTTTTGATGATAAGAGGGATGTACATTGTATGAGAACCGCCACACCCAGGATATACATAGCATACTACCACAAACTCTGGTATTCCATGAACTTTGTGTTTAGTTAGACCATGTTCATAACATTCCCTTGATCTATGTTTGGTTTTGGCACTTTGTGCCTTTGAAAAAAAAGGCAAAAGGCTGATAAGTATGTGAACGAGGAGAAACCAAGGAATAGGACTATAATGCGTTGAAGTATTATCTTCTTCTTCGAAATTCAAAAAAATCAGACTAACTTTCAGAAGTATTTCTGGCGCTCTTTTTTTTATTCTACTAAGCTTTGAACTTCCTTTGTAAGGATCGAGGCTTTGACCAGGATGAACACACATGTGAAATGTTTAATCCTTTCAGCATCCAAAGATGTATTAAGGTACGTAATGACTCGGAAACAATTACTGGCATATCCAGCGGAGGATGCATGCACTTTCACATGTAAATCAAGTATTCAGTAGAGCCCATCATTTTACATTTTGTATAGTTGGAACTCGAGTTACAAATGGACCGAAAATTATCCATCAACTTCAACGCAATTACTTTTCTAAATCAAGTAATTACTTATAAATAATGTGTTGACGTGGCTTGAATTATATATCTTGTACCCAAAATTCTGAAAGGAAAAAAAATGAGAATCTGCGGCGGAAGCGAAGGGAGCCCGTAGCCCGTCACTGATTCTCGTGGGGGTATAGGGACTTCGCCCCCCGCGGTATGAACTTTGTTAACTCATAGAGAAAATTCTTCTGGCGGCGGTCTTCTTTACCCGTGAATGTTTCTCTCTTGTTCGCATTGATCAAGAAGGTTTTCACGTTAAATCTCTGTGTTCATCTTCTCTTTCTTTCATTATTTTCATTAGCATTATTAGGATCTTGTTGGGGGGTAATTCGGTCATTTTTGTATGTGCTCGTATGTAAATGGAGTAGTATTTGCCTGGAATTTGCTTCTAAATTCCCAAGTATAATTGGGAAAATAAAACTACTTATTGATGGTATTATTCCCATAATTCAAATTTGCTTTGATAGATAGTCCAAGAATTGTCCCTTGCGCTATGTTAAGAAGTCAATAAAACTAAAGTTCATGAAGCACCCTTGTTGGGAGTAAGATATCTTAGCTTTTATCTCTAGAATGAGACTAGCTAGTCAGACATTTTTATCTGATTCTTTCATTCTTCTTAAATCTCATCATGGTAATCGAACTTAAATTTCATAAAAAAGTATTATGATCTATAATAATCTTCTAGGTGTTTTGTTGCAGTAGGTATGTACTTCCATGTCAAGATACATCGAAATGTTTGTGTGAACTCAAATACTTCCTGACTGTGATCCTGCTCCTAAATTTAGTCGTCTCACCTAAAATCTGTGTGCATTGTTGCAGGTTCTATCAGGTTTAAGGTCCATTTATTCGTGCCTTGCACCATGGGATTTGCTGTGTTTTATTTCCTCAACTGGGTTGGTACACCTGACTTATTCCATGTTGGTACCGGTACGATTAATTCGTCCGGCGTCCTTAGGAATAACAATTCCATGTAAACTTATAACGTTAAACTAATTCACTAATACCTCGATCTTCCATTCATAACTTGTTTCTTTCCTGGTGGATGTTGGAATTGCATGTTGCACTGTCATTAATTAATTAATTAATTAACGGGAAGCCATTTGAGCAGATGGGCATTTTCCCACCTGATTAATTAATTACCTAATCATAATTAGGCGTCCTAATCTCACCTACCTTAATACGACCCATTCATGCACTTTGCACTTTATATGTCCTCCTCCTCATCATAGCTAAGGTTAATCATTAAAGTAAGAAAATTATAAACTGGCTATTGAAATCCTACTACTAATTCCACTACCTTATAGTTTCTTCACATGAAACACGGTTTCAAAGCTTGACATCCGCACATGCTGGGCATAATATCTGTATATTATACGTATATGCTTATTTACTGGTTTATGCGGAAGATGTATCGGAGAAAGACGAAGATTGCACTAGCAAGAAAACCAATATACATATACATATATATATATATATATATATATATATATATATATATATATTTACTGGTTTATGCGGAAGATGTATCGGAGAAAGACGAAGATTGCACTAGCAAGAAAACTACTAAGAGATCTTATAGTATAACTAAAGTTCAAACATCTTAGCACATTTGATTTATAAAATTAGTTAGCGAGATTGCACTCCTGAGCTCTACTGAATTAATCAAAGTGTTTGTAGTTCTGAATATTGTTAGGTATAGATAATAAAAGAAGATTTAACATTAACAATGTGCATAAGATGTGATTTTAGTCCGTTTAGTGGTTAAAATCATAATTAAATTAATTAACATTGAAAGGTGTCATGCGTGGCCACTCCCCATGTGGTAATTTAATTTGTTCCGTGTAACGAAATGCTGAATATATAAATATATTAGGGTTTTGCCTTTGTACGCAGGTCAATCCCTTAGAACTCGTCATGAATAGATAATTAATTAATTATGAGAAATGTACGTCTGAAACTACCCCCTGTATCTTTAGACTTTTGCCTAAGCATCGATGTGATTGTGAAGACAAGTTGGCAAGGAGTTGCTAATTAAGCTGTTCAAAGCATCATTACAGACCCATAGAATCAAAAGAATATTCGTATTAATTATAATTGCATTCGTCAAACGCTTGGGAACCAAGTATTCAAGTATTTGATTCCGTTCTAATTATATATATGAATATATGATTCATAAAGTATTTAATCAGTTGTGTACATCGATGTCAATTTATTCTAATTGTGAAATATGTATATGATACCATATGTTGCATTGAATCGTGTACCAAGAAAAAAAAACGTTACATTGAACTAAAGGCATGCATTTTTTTTCTTCTGAGATGGAATGTGTGGCGTGCTTCGCTGTTAGTAAAGCATCTTTGCCTCCAAATTTGATACATTAAACATAATATATCGAATCCCTGGCACGTTATATACTTTCTCTTGCGACGCATATATATATATATATATATATATATATATATATATATATATATATGCATTATAGTCTGACAATTATCATGTGTTTTTTTGTAGGAAATTATTAATATTTTCATAGTAGGACTAGCAAATTCAGATTCAGGACCTAGATGAATCCGTCCAAATAGGTCCTAATCGGGACAGGGACATCCCGGATGAAGTGGAAAAAAAATTGGAACAATTCCGATTGTCGAAATTCAACTATGATAAATAAAAATATTGAATAACATGAAATAGATGTAATTATTATCAGTTAAGTTATAATATAATAATATAATGTAATGCATGTTTATGATATATAATAAGGTACAAATTTTAATTAATATAAATATAATATTTTAAGGTAATATGCTATATTAATTAATATAACACATATGATGGGGTCGGGACACGATCTAGATTTTATTTTTTATAGTTATGTACCCTGCCAAAACAATCTGAATCTATGTGGACTGGGATATATAGCAGGATGTTCCGGTTCATGCTCATCCATGCATTTTAATAGTGTGCGGCCGGGGATAATACATTCTGATGGAAAAAAAAGAAAAAAAAAACAAGTCAGGGGGAGCCAAGATATATTAAACAAATATTAAAAATTAGATATATTCATGAAAATAAATAATGAGACATTGATGATAACATAAAATAGTTATAATTGAATAAAATATAATTTATAATTTGATTGAGAGGGGGAGTTAAGTTTTATATTATTTCATTATAAGGCATAAAAATGTGGTTCCTTAATTCCATGAACACAAAATTGTGAGTCTCTTTGACAAGATATAATTGGGGAAAGAATGTGGAAATAAAGGTCATCAATTTCCAGAGTCTAAGGAGTTACTGTTATGCATATGATTTTTTTCATTGCCCAATCCGAAAGCTGTACATACACCTTTGAATCCTTAATAAAATGGACCACCATCTTAATTTTTAGACAATTCCTATTAAAGCTTAATTAGTACATATTCCTTTTAACACATCTTGATTAGTTAACCATCCTTGCTGTGAACAACTGAACATATCTTATTAGTTATATCAAATTAATTGACCTAATTAAGACGGATTAATTCATGCATCTTTGACTTGTTACACACGTTGAAAATGGAGTGGCGCAATCAGTGTCCACTAGATTTGATTACGATATGTGCCACTTGAATCAACAAGAGCCAGTACAAGTCATAGGATTCGTATGATCGTTACTTGGAAGCAAGTGTTCCACTTTTTCTTAATCTTCCAAGCAATGTGATAAGAACTAATCACTTTCTTTGCTGTTTCCAATTAGTGGAACGTTACTTTAACTAATTGCGACTTGTATGTCATCATTTAGTCATCTTAATCTTTGACCTGCGCTAACAATCTATTATCTTATCTCTCACACACACATATCAATGTATAAGAACCGGCCCGGCCGTCGACCCGGATTAATCAACGGGTCAGGTCGGACCGGTTGGACCGGGTCGAATCGGATGGTCAGATCGAATAATATAAATTAATAAAATAATAAAATAAGTTAAAGAGATTATTATAATCTTATTAATATATAAAATTTTATTTAACAAAAATATAAAATATAGTATAATAAAGTAAAATAAAAATAATTCAGATTAAATAATATAATAAATTAACATATTAAGTTATCAACATAAATAAAAAATTATTGTGAGGTAATTATAAATAAAAAATAGTGAAAAATATATATATGTGACAAGTGGACATTAAAATATAAATTTCATGAAATATATATAATATGTCTAAATATTTTAATAATTTTATTTATGTTTTCATTTTTTTTCATTTTAATAATTGACTCGGCCGGGTCGTTTAAACCCGCCGGGTTGGCCGGTTAAACCCGAGTTTTGACCGGGTCAAAGCGGGTCAATTTCGTCCCCGAGTTTCGACCGACCTGCGGACCGTTTTAGGCTCCGAACATCTGTCCGATCGGTCCGACCGGGTCTGACAACCATGATATATATATATATATATATATATATATATATGTATGTATTCATATGTATACAGTGAGATTAGATTTTTTTTCTTTTGTTGCTCCGGTCTTAACTCAAAGCTCATGATAGTCCAAAATTTAACATGCTAACCCAGACTAATCGAATACTTTAACCAAGTGTGACTTTAATGCCATCACTTGTTCAAACTTAAAGTTTTTAGTTTTTACCGGCACATGCATATTATGCCCACGCAAATATCATCATCCCTAGTGGTCTCGTAAGCTAAACTTTGGTCCTGATGCTTCTTGACACATAGCTACGTACGTACCAAACCAAAACCACAAAGCCATCGGCGTCTTGGCATGCATTGGGCGGGGTCCTCGCCCAACCATGCACTGCTGCCTACTGCCAAGAGGCTTCCAAATAGTCTGACTCCCCCTAAGCTGTCTTTGGTCCATTTCTGACCTCGAGAAAGCTTTATTTTCGTGGATCTCCTCTTGGATTTCTTCCCCTCCTTGTGCGTAAGGACGTGGGATTGGACAGGCCGTGTACCCCCCAGGCCCCGAGTCACGGCTCATTATGGTTCACCTCTCGCCAACAGGCAACAACTATATACCAGATCAAGAGATGAAGTCCGAGAATGGATTGGATGCATGCGTTAACTTAACTTTGTACTTTCTCTTGATCAGCTTAAGGAGGATTACAGAATATGCAGGGCTGCCAAAACTCCGTAATGCGACGTGCATGGTCGTATGAAGCCATTCTAAAGGGACAGTGGCGCGTTGTTTCTGGATTGACATCTTAGCTTCGATTGACAAGTTATCTAAAATGAATTGGATGAGGACGGAGGAGGGGGGACGGAGCGGTACGAGCTGTCCCTTGTCAATTATCAGAGTTCTAGATTCTCATTATTCTAATCCTTGACGTCGATGAATATATTGTCGGAAATTATAGTAAAAGAAAAGGAGGGTGTGTTTGTGTGTGAATAGTGACAGTTTCCTTGTGAGATTGTATCAGCAGGGTGGATGGCCACCATCCTACCATATTTTTTATTCCACTTCTTGGTTTTGTGGGGAAGATGTATCTGGTGACGGTGCTGACTGCCTCCCCTCAATCGTGTATAAGAATGGGGCCTCCGGGGCGTCTAAGGAACACACGCCCCTCTTCTCTAGCTCTTCTCTTCTCTTAGCTTGCTAGGTAATTTAATCATCTTAATCTTCTCCTTTAATATCTTAGATATACTAACTCTGCATGCATGCCATAGCTACTTGCTGATCCCTTAAAATTCCTCATGCATTTTATTTATATATTGTGAGGATATTTATAAGTTTACGGGTTGAGTTTTGTTTTCAATTGAAGGATCATAAATTATAGCTTGAAAAATCAATGTTAAGGCATAATCAAAAGATTTTCTTTCAACAGTAGTCCATTTGCAAACTCTTATCAGGATTATACTTGAAGCTATTGTTTGATGTTTCTTTCTAAGTAAAAATTAAGTGTATATATTGGTTGTTGAATGCAAGATATATTAATATAGTAATATTGACGAGAAACCGACACGGCTATATAATGTGGCTAGTGTGCATATATATCATACACGTTTGTATATACACTAATGCATGTACGTATCTTTACCTATTTTATAGTATATAAGCACGTATGATCGTGGCAGAGTTAATGGTGGAAAACATATGTTTATAGAAAAATAAATATAATACGGTAGCAGCATTAATGCATGCACAGATATAAGTTCCATTTGGCTCATTGAGTAGCCAGAGACGGTAAACGTGGACATCATGCATTGCTTGTTCATGAAGGCTGACTGTTCATGTATGCATATGTAATAATTTGGCATTCTTTAAAGACGTTTCTGTCACTTGCTAATTAAGCAGCTAAAGACACTTCCATTTTGTTTGTATATGTTGTATAAATTTGACTCGTATGCTAAGTTTTTGCAGGCAAACACTGAAGAACAATGGGGACCGACGTGATGATCAAGTTAGCCGCCGTGCTCTTCCAAATCTTTGTCGTCGCCGTCCGGGCTCAACCCCCGCCGGCGGCAGCCGTGACGGAGCAAATCCTCCTGCAGGTCGCCGCCTCGTTGCAGAAGTACGTCGACCCACTGCCTCGGATGCCCACCTTATATGGCTACTCCATGCAGCGCGGCAGGCCGAGCCCTGTCACTCTCACCATTGGCATGTTCCAAAAGACATGGGTACGTATTATACTAATCACGCACATTTCCAAAATATTTAGAACTTTAATACATCATATCATATGTATATGTACAGTTAACATATATATTGTTTGAAACATTATCCATGCATAACAATAGGTATAATGTATGTATAGTTGTATACTTTAACCTTTTATGTCAAGCCAAGTTATAATTACTTTTGTTAATTGTCGTGCAGAAATTTCACCGTGACCTCCCGGCGACTCCTGTGTTCGTCTACGGCACCAGCGCGGCCGACGCCACCTTCCCCGGTCCGACCATCATTGCGCGCCACGGCGTCCCTCTCTCTGTGAGGTGGGAGAATCACCTCCCTGGCCAGCACATCCTCCCTTGGGATCCCACCGTCCCCACGGCCATTCCGGCGTCCGGCGTCGGCGTCCCCACCGTCGTCCACCTACACGGCAGCGTGCACCCGCCTCAGTCCGACGGGAGTGCCCTCGTCTGGTTCACCGCCGACTTCAAGGAAGTCGGGCCGAAGTGGACGCAGACCACCTACACCTACCCGAACGTCCAGCCCCCCGGCAACCTCTGGTACCACGACCACGCGCTCGGCCTCACCCGCGCTAACCTCCTCGCGGGCCTCCTCGGTGCCTATGTGATCCAAAAGCCTGAAATCGATGACCCCATGGACCTCCCCGCCGGAATAAACTACGACATCCATTTGGTCATCGCCGACAGGAGCTTCAACGTCGACGGCTCCCTCTACATGAACTTCACCGGAAACAACCCCTCCATCCACCCCCAGTGGCAGCCGGAGTACTTCGGGGACGCGGTCACCGTCAACGGCAAGGCGTGGCCGTTCCTCAACGTCAAGCGCCGCAAGTACCGCTTCCGCATCATCAACTCGAGCAACGCCCGCTACTTCCGCCTGACGCTCTCTAACGGCCTCCCTTTCTACGTCATTGGCTCGGACTCATCGTACCTCTCAGTGCCCGTGAGGACGTCGACGGTCCTGTTGGCCCCGGCCGAGATCGCGGACGTGGTCATCGACTTCTCGCGTTCGACGACCGCCACGGCTGAGATGACCAACGACGCGCCGTATCCCTTCCCAACAGGTTCCCCGCCGGACTCGCTCACCGGCAAGGTAATGATGTTCAACATAAGTCCCAAGGGATTTACGCCGGTGCCGGACAACTCGACGGTGCCGAACAAGGAGGTGCCTTATGCAAACTCCACGGCCACCGGTCCCGTGACGCTCACAAGGTACATACTGAACAGAGATTAATTACTAGCTACGCAGAGTAAAAGCTTAAATTTGTTTGTATGATCCGGCCATTGTACGTAACACGCAGGCACATCACGATGTACGAGTACCGGAGCGCGGCGAACACGCCGACGCACCTCTACATCAACGGGCTGCGGTTCGAGGACCCGGTGACGGAGACGCCCAAGTCCGGCACCACGGAGCTGTGGAACGTGATCAACCTGACGGAGGACAACCACCCGCTCCACATCCACCTGGGGATGTTCCAGGCCGTGAAGGTGCAGCAGCTGCTGGACCTGCAGACGTTCAAGGACTGCATGGTCGCCAACAACGACGCCGTCGCCTGCAACGTCGCGTCACATGCGACGGGGCCGGTGCTGCCCACGCCGGACTACGAGAAGACCTGGAAGAACGTGGTCAAGATCGAGCCCGGGTGCATGACCAGCGTCGTGGTCGCGTTCAAGCTCGTCGACACGGACCAGAACTACCCCTTCGATGCCACGGCCGATCCCGGTTATGTCTACCATTGCCACGTAAGTAAACACTAAATATGTCACTTATATTTAATAATAACAAGATTTAACTTATGTTCCTTGCATGCATGATTAATTATTCCTTATATATGATTATAAAAAGCATGCCTCTTTAACATTTTACAGATATTGGATCACGAGGACAACGCCATGATTCGTCCACTCAAAATGGTGGCATGACATGCAACAACAACACACAGGACTAATACAATTAAGATACAGTGTGCAAAGTATCATGATTTGATTTGTGTTTGCTGCTAAATTTGGTTACTTGATTAGGGCAATAAGGATGACCGGAGGGGACAAAACAAAGTGATTTGACAGAGTCAATTGGGCACAATTTGCCTCTATATGTATCCTCTGCGATGATCTGTTGTACTTTCTTGTTTTCTTCCTCGTGTCGAGAATATCGTCGTCACGTCTTCTGAATTATTGACGAAAAATTGGATGTAATATATTTCTGGTTTGACGAGAACTACTGCTTTGTCTATTATAATCGTGATATCATAACTATTCATTTACGTCGCAATTTTGATTCGGCCATGAGATTAATTGATCAAACGCAATTTCCAGATATAAACATTCTTGATTTCTTAGAAAACAAATGTATAATCATGCATGGAGCATCTACAAGTATAAGAATTTTAGATATCCAAAAAAAATATGGGGGAAGGCAATGATCTCATAAGCATGTTACTTTCATTGTCTGACCTCGTAAGACACTACGATATATATACACATACATATACATATATATATATATATATATATATATATATATATATCACCAGAATGTTCACTTTTTAATTGGCTTGCAAATGCACATATTACTTAAAAATATTACAAACCATTACAATGTGCCGATTAATGATTATTAGGTAATGCCTCGTGTTACAATTCCTTCATGATTCCAAAATCTGCATTGTCTAATTAGTTGGTGAACTGAAACTACAATATCGATCAAACATTGAAGTCCCACTATATATTTTATTTCAGCTTCAACAATAAAATTTTGGAAGATACGTGTTGATATATCTTGAGTCCTAGTTATATATAAGCTAGCTAACAGTTACTTGTATAGCTCCGTTCTATTCGGATCCATCCCCAATTTTATAGCTATCTATATAAGTCACATGAGGTTTGGATCATAACATTTATGATCTTTATTTTCTTTTTCTTAACAAAGGAAAATTTTGTCGTCTTAGGATGCAATGTAGTTACGACTGAAGCTCGAACTATGTATATTCTTATTTTTTTGCATTTTATTCATAACAATCAGGATTGACACTATAAAGTAATTCATGATTGAACTTTTTAGAAATAATACATTTTTTTATATTTCTTATAATCATTATATGTACTGCAGTTTCAAGTTTAGAAAATCTCTAAATAATATCATTTCATGTAGCAATATCTCTTATTAGAAACATAAGGTGTTTTCACCGTCATCTCTTATTCTATTCCACTTTTGCTTATGTAACATTATTGGAAAAAGGGACCAAAAATACAGTTTAGATTAGTGCCCATATGATTGAGATATACATAATATATGCATGCCAGTGCTTCTTTGTTTAATATTGGAGTCAATATCAAATGTAAATTAAGCATAACCATGAAACCTTGTTATCCTTCTACTAGTAGGTTCCTAGTTGTCATCCATTTTAAAAGTATATCTTCTTAGTGCTTGATCCCAAACTATTCCAAGATGAAGTTAAAGTTCAGATTGATTTGAGGACTTTATAGGTCAACATAGTCGTCGCATTTGTGAAAACAGGAAACTGATTGAAGTATTGTATATGGAGAGTCTACTGGTCAGCACAAAACGCTTTGATTTTAGAAGTCAATTTGGCACTAAAAACTAATTAAGATTGACAAATTGATTAGGAACAGGAGTACAATGCGTAATGGTCTTTGTAAATTTAATCTGTGGCTTCAAAATCGAGCTAAAGGACAACTATGTGCAGTGGCTCTGGCACACTCTCTCAGAGATGCCAGAAGTGATATCAGAAAGTGTGAATGGCTTTGAGTCCGAGTAGCACCAAACGCCAAAAGTGGGTGTGTTTATGTGAATCCAACACTCGTCAGACAAAATAATGCATATGACAGGATTGAACTATGCCTACTTGGAGACCCACCTCAATAATCTTTGCTTTCCCATCATCCTTTGCCTTCCATTGTCATCTACTAAACATGCATGTATATATATGACTTCACAAGAAAATGAAAAAAAATCGTGTTTTCATTAAAATGTTTTATTCAAATATAGATTTGTTGGGAAAAAAAGGTTGAACTCATAGTTGCGAAATTATCTTTTTTTTAATGCGCACAATAATAATGGGATGATGATAATAATATAGCAGAATTAAATCAGACCAAAGACACAGAGAATTAACGTGGAAAACCTCTCAACACGAGAGGAAAAAACTACGGGAGCAAGCAGTAGATCTTCCACTATAAAATAATAGTAGGTTACAAAATATCTTCTCTGAACTACGCAGAGGATTACAATAATAATCTTAAGAATTAATTTTGGATGTCGCAGAATAAATGACTCTCGAAACTGAGGATAGAAGTCAGAACGATCTCACCGGAATATGAGGAATAGATGAGAAGGCTGCTGAGAAGTAATGCTTGAAGTTTCGTTGAGAACGGATAAGAACTCGTTCCCGAATCGAACCCCAACTATTCTCTCTCCTCTCTCTTTCTCTCTCTCGGTGGAAACGACGTTCTGCAGTGCGGCTGCGCGCTGTCCGTAATCCTTTGCTATGCACGTCCTTTTATAGCATCATGTACCAAACTCCTTGTATGAGAAGAAGTCGACTCATACAACTCATTTTCCTTCTATGTCTCGGTTTTGTTCATCTTGGACAGGTAAGTGTTTTATCCTTTTTTTTCCTTTTGCTACTCGATGTCGGACTTGTCGCATAGGCAACTTGTTTATGCGAAGGTATCCACCAAGCCTGCATGATCCCTGCAGAACTCGGTCTTCTCTCTCGGTAGAGGCTTCGTCATCATATCTGATGTATTCTTGTCAGTATGGATCTTTCGAAAACAGAATTTCTTCTTCTTCGTTTCGTTGCAAATCCAATGATACCGGACATCAATATGCTTGGACTTAGAGTGGAAACTAGAATGCTTACTCAGATGTATCGCACTCTGATTATCGCAGTGGATAATATACTTCTCCTGCGTCAAACCTAAGTCCCTCAGAAACTGTCTCATCCACAGAATTTCCTTCAGTAGCTGCGATATATTCTGCTTCAGTCGTTGATAGTGCAACACACTTCTGTAACTTGGATTGCCATGAGACTGCTGCTCTTGCGAATGTCACCAGAAGTTGACTTTCGACTATCAATGTCTCCTACTATGTCAGAGTCGGTAAATCCTTACAACACTGGCTCAACATTTCCGAAACATAAGCATATCTTAGACGTGCCTCGAAGATATCTGAGAATCCACTTGACTGCATCCCAATGCTCTTTACCAGGATTTGATAGGAATCGACTCACCACACCAACTGCATATGCTATGTCTGGCCTTGTGCAAACCATTGCATACATCAGACTATCAACTGCAGATGCGTATGGCACGTTCTTCATCTTCTGCTTTTCGATTTTGTTCCTCGGACACTGTCTAGAACTCAACTTGAAGTGACCTGCAAGTGACGATGTAATTGCCTTTGCGTTCTTCATGTTGAACCTCTCCAAGACTTTATTGATGTATGTTTCTTGGGATAACCATAGCTTGCGCTGCTCTCGGTTATGGGTGATCCTCATGCCGAGGATATTCTTTGCTGCGTCTAAGTCTTTCATGAAAAAGCATTGACTCAGCTTTTACTTTAACCTGTCAATCTTGCTTTTATCCTGACCTACAATAAGCATGTCATCAACATATAACAACAGGGTAATAAAATTATCATGTGAAAAATATTTCACGAAGACACAATGATCTGATTTGGTCTTATTGTATTCTTACTGCGTCATGAACAACTCAAACTTCTTGTACCACTAACGAGTGCCTGTTTGAGTCCATATAAGTTTTTCTGCAATTTATACACCAGGTTTTCTTTTCCTTTCTCTTGGAAACCCTCTTATTGTTCCATGTAAATTTCTTCTTTCAAGTCACCATGGAGAAAAGTTGTCTTGACGTCTAACTGTTGAATTTCCAGGTCCTTGGTAGCGGCTAATCCAAGAACCACTCGAATTGATGACATTTTGACCACCGGTGAGAATATCTCATCAAAATCAATTCCTTTCTTCTAACTGAACCCCTTGATAACTAATCTTGCCTTGTATCTCGGGTGTGGATTATTCTCTTCACTCTTCAGACGAAACACTCACTTGTTCTTGAGTGCCCTCTTCCCTTTAGGAAGCTTCACCAGTTTGTAAGTGTTGTTCTCATGCAGAGATTGCATCTCATCCTGCATGGCTTTCATCCACTCATCCTTCTGCTCATGTGACAAGACTTCTTGATAACATATTGGTTCTCCCCCTTCAATTAATAACACGTACTCTGTCGGGGAGTACCGCTTTGACTCTTGTCTTTGTCTATTCGACCTTCTCAACTGAGGCTTTTGCACTGGTGCATCATGCTCAACATGTGACTCATCATCACTGTCTTCACTATCCGAAGGTATATCTGAACTATGTGAGCTGTTATCACTGCTACTATCATCTTGATGAGCTTCTGGAATAATGTCATCTTCTATCGGTGCGTCAATTGAACTCGGTTCAGCTAGATAATCAGTGAAGATAGTTGACTCTTTGTCCTTCGATAGATCTTCAATTGTTTGGTGTTCCATGAACACAACATCTCTGCTTCTGATAATATTCCTGTTAACAGGATCCCAAAGTCTATAGCTAAATTCTTCACCTCCATATCCGAGGAAGATGCATTCTTTCGATTTGTTGTCAAGTTTTGATCGCTCATCATTGGGGATCTGAACAAAGGTTCTGCAACCGAACACTCTAAGATGTTTGTATGAAACATCCTTCCCTGACCAGACTTTCAGAGGTATGTCACCATCCAGAAGTATTGATGGTAAGTGGTTGATTAGTTTGACTACAGTCATCATTGCTTCACCCTAAAATCCCTTCGATAGCTTAGCATGTAGAAGCATACATCTGACACGTTCCTCGATTGTTCTGTTCATCCTCTCAGCTACACCATTTTGCTGAAGAGTTTTGGGAACTGTCTTCTCAAGCTTGATGCCATAGGTGTTGCAGTATTCTTCAAAAGGTCTTCTGTATTCGCCGCCACTATCTGCTCGAATACACTTGAGCTTCTTGCCAGTTTCTCTTTCGACTTTGGTATGAAACTTTTTGAACTCTTCCAACACCTGATTTTGTGTGCTATAGGAAAAGCCGAAACTCTTCTAGAATGGTCATCAATAAATGTAACAAAATAAAGTGCACCACCTAAAGTTTTATCCTTCATATAGCAGACATTAGTATGCACCAAATCAAGTACATGTGAACTTCTAGACGAAGATGTTCTATTAAATGTAACTCTAGTCTGCTTACCAGCCAAGCAGGGAACACATACGTCAAGTGAAGTTTCTTTCACACCTGATAGCAGATTTCGTTAAGTTAATATCTGAAGTCCTCTCTCACCTATGTGACCAAGCCGCTTGTGCCATAACTCAGAGGATAACATCTCTTGAGTCACGTTTATCTCCTCAGTGCAGTGTTGTGCTTCAGTTTTGTAGAGTGTACCATCTTTGTTTCCTTTCGCCAGTAGGAGTGAACCTCGCTTGAATTTTCACACTCCTCCTTTGAAGTTGCTCTCGTAGCCGTCATCGTCTAATTTTCCAACTGAAATTAGGTTTAGACGGATCTCGGGTACATGCCTCACATCTTTGAGCACAATCTTGCATCTTGTGTTGGTCTTCAACTGAATGTCTCCAACGCCAGCAATTTGGGACTCCGACTTGTTCCCCATCTTTACTGACTCAAATGCTCCCTCTTTATATGTTGATAATACATCTCTGCGAGGGGTAACATGAAACGAAGTTGCAGTATCTAAGATCCAAACTGAATCTTGATTCACAACATTGACACCATATTCTTCTTCTTCTTGAGTAAGAAAGTATACATCATCTGATGTAGCCACCGCAATGTTGTTTCCACCACTGCCCTTCTTTTCTTTTTCAGCATCTTCAGACCCTTCATATGACTGATCACGCTTTAATTTTCTGCATTCCTTCTTGAAGTGTCCTAGCTTGCCACAATAATAACAGGTGACTTCTTTCCTGGACTTCTACTTGCCTCTTGACCTTGATCTATCATGGTTGTGAGAGTTTCTCTGTTTATTTCTCCCACGATCTTCCACGATGAATGCCTGATTTATTGTTGAGATTCTGCTCTTGCCTTCTCGTTTCTTCATTGAACAAACTATCCTTGATAGTTTCTAAAGATAGTTGTCCACCTGGAGCAGAGTTGTTCAGAGAGATAACAAGCGTTTCCCAACTATCACGTAAAAAACTCAGCAGTAGTAGTGCTTGGATCTCATCTTCAAACACAATCTTCACCGAGGACAACTTTTTAATTAATTCCTGAAAATTGCCAAGATGTTCTGCAAGAGAATGACCATCCTTGTACTTCAGGTTAACAAATTTTTTCATCTGTAGCACCTTATTCTGCGACGATTTGCGCTCATACATTTCTTGCTATTTTTTCCACACTTCGTCGGGTTCATCGATATTTGCGATATGATGAAACACCTTGTCGTCGACCCATTGTCGAATTTGTGCGACTGTCTTGGTCTTGATCCTCCCCCACTTTTTATCATCCATGTCATTAGGCTTTGCAGCATCACCTTTGATTTGATCATAAAGGTCTCTGCAATTTAAGTAATCCTTCATCCGAGGCTGCCAGATAGAATAATTTGTTCATGTGAGAACATGCATCCGACTGGGGGCATTATTGTCCTCCATTATAATATACACTTCCTGACTAGACTCTGATACCACTGTTGGAAAAAAGGCTGAACTAATAGTTGCGGAATTATCTTCTTTTTCCTTTTTAATGCGCACAATAATGATGGAATGATGACAATAATATAGCGGAATTAAATCAGACTAAAGACAAAGAGAAAATCTCTCAACGTGAGAGGAAAAAACCACAGGAGCAAGCAGCAGATCTTCCACTATAAAATAATAGTAGGTTACAAAATATCTTCTCTGAACTACGCAGAGGATTATAATAATAATCTCAAGAATTAATCTTGGATGCCACAGAATAAATGTCTCTCGAAACTGAGGATAGAAGTCAGAACGATCTCACCGGAATATGAGGAATAGATGAGAAGGCTGCTGAGAAGTAATGCTTGAAGTTTCGTTGAGAACGAATAAGAGCTCGTTCCGAATCAAACCCCAAATATTCTCTCTCCTCTCTCTTTCTCTCTCTCAGTGGAAATGACGTTTTGCAGTGCGGCTGCGCGTTGTCCGTAATCCTTTGCTATGCACGTCCTTTTATAGCATCATGTACCAAACTCCTTGTATGAGAAGAAGTTGACTCATACAACTAGTTTTACTTCTATGTCTCTGTTTTGTTCATCTTGGACAGGTACGTGTTTTATCCTTTTTTTCCTTTTGCTACTCGATGTCGGACTTGTCGCATAGGCAAGAATCCAACAAGATTTACCTTTATGAGAGACTATTATAGTTGAGTACAATCCAAATGAATGAAACAAGATTAGTCATTTATGCTTTGGACACATACCCGTATGAGATTCTAATCTCTTTCAGATACTAAATTAACTGAGTTTGACGAAATGGATCTTTACTTTTTTATGAGAGTCAGGCCGCCCAATCCTAGGTTCGTTTCATTGAAAATAAGCTACGAAGAATTATTTTCAAAAAATATGAGTAAATATTTTTCATTATATTGTATAAAACGTTCACTTTGAAAATATGACATCAACTGAATTATTTTACATATTTACATATGAGTGGAAATTAGTGAGAGACCAATGAAGATTATATCAGAAAAAATATTTTTTTACTCTATATATATATAGAGGAGGTGCATTCACATTTGGGTGCATTCAGTGCATTCACCCATTCTCATCCGTCGGATCCAACAGCTGATCGGATGGCTTGCGTGTTGAACCGCAATCTCATATTTTTAACACCAGTTCACTGCGCACGAAACAAAGGGGATCGACATGGTTCACTGCGGTGACGATGCTAAAGGGGATCAAGCCGCTTCACCTCTGAGCGCTAGGGCACGGCGGTCGTGGGGCGCTTCACCTCTGAGCGCTAGGGCACGGCGATCGTGGGGCCTTTGAGCGCTACATTCGTGATCTCTTTTGCTCTCTGCTTCTGCGCCTAGGGCACGAAGGTGTGAACCATAAACCTCCCTCTCGGTTTGTTCTCCCTTTCACGTTCGTTGTTCTCAAGCTCGCTGAATTGACCTCAGACCCTTCCGCTTCCGCTGTTCTCTGTGTCTACCGCACCAAGGTCTCTCCACCGCGAATCAAGACCTCTGCGCCTAGGGCACGAAGGTGTGAACCATAAACCTCCCTCTCACTTTGTTCTCCCTCTCACGTTTGATGTTCTTAACCTCAGGTTTACCGAAGGACCTCAGCCCCTTCTGCTTCTTTGTATCTACTGCACGAAGGTCTCTCGACCGTGCCTCTCCTTTGCAGCCACCTTTCCCTCTCACGATCATCCAATATGTTATGTCTAACTTTGCAGCACCTCTCTTAGCATTTGTTTGCACTGTCCTAATGTGGTATTACCATTTGCCAAGTTCATACTGATGTTACAAAAGTAGAAATGTAGATAGATGAATAGATGATGACATGCCACTGAGTAGTATATTTAATTGTCTATTACTTCTGGTATATTTAATTGCCAAGTTCATACTTGATTACAAGAAGTGTAAATACTCTATTACATCATAACTATGAATAGGTTATGTAGTTTTCTGTTGCTTATCATTGTCTATTACACCTGGTGTTTTCAGTAGTTAAAATTAGTTTAGTAATTTGGTGCATTTTGTTTTTACTACACAATAGGTACAATGTCGAAGGTTAAAGGTACAACTACACCAATTTGCCATTGCCACGAAGAAGCTGTTATTAAGATTTCATGGACCGAAACAAATCCGGGTCGTAAATTTTTGGTTGCAAATATTATGAAGTACGCTTCTACTTTTTTCTATGCCATTATGTTAACATATTTAAGTTCTAATATTTTTTTCTTAGCAAAATGGAGGTTGTCGGTACTTTCAATGGAGAGATTCAAAAGTCGAACCTCAATATCAAAATCTTCTCAATGGTCAGACTTAAACAATCAGATTGTGACAGCGAAGACGAAAGGAGAAGGTTTCAAGCGATTATTGAAGATGAAAGGAGAAAGTTTCAAATTATTATCGAGGATGAAAGAAGAAAATGTAGATTTTTTAGGAATTTATCATTGTGCTTGTTAGTAGTAATATTATATGTATTGAAATGAATTGTATAACTGGGTGATAATTTTCAAGTTCTAGTTGTACTCTTTCTTTTGGTATTTTTATGATTCTAAAGCAATTCCCTCGGATTTTGTGCAACTAT
Organism: Pontederia crassipes; assembly: GCA_030549335.1. Lineage (NCBI taxonomy): Eukaryota > Viridiplantae > Streptophyta > Magnoliopsida > Commelinales > Pontederiaceae > Pontederia > Pontederia crassipes. Next base: position 24,730,672 of record CM060187.1, read on the forward strand.
TTTTCGTTGTTCACCTCTCTTGACACTTGAGCTGTTACATGTGCATTACATGTTTGTTTTAACGATTGAGATATGAAATAAATGTAACCAGTATTGTTATATGCTTTCTGATAACCAGTATGCAAGCTGAAATTGGAAGGCATAAGGATTCTGCTAGGTCACCATTGCTGGCTTTCTGCATTGGGGAAGGGAGTTATGTGAGACTGCAATTCTAGATATCTTCTGGAAATCTTGGCAGCTAAGTCTTGATTGGTGGTTGTAACCATGGAGTGAGAAAGTTGTGTTGTAATTGTGAGATGGAGGTGTTTCAAATCATGCAGGGTTCAGCATGCAGCCTAGAGTGAGCAAGATGTTATTGGTAAAGCTGCTCTTATCATCATATTGGTGCTACACATTGTAGATATTGAAATTTGCATATTTTTAAGATGTGGAAGAAAACATAAAGTTCGTGTTTAAATTGATCACAGTCATGCAAGCTGAAATTGCCAACTAATTTACAATGAATTGGCAACTTCCTCTCATTGAATAGCAGCAAAACTTTGCCTGCCCCGTTCAGTTGCCCCTAGCAGCAAAATGTTGATATCGTCAACCAGCTCAAATTGAAATTCTGCGGTCATATTTTAGTTATCACAGTCAAAGGGGAGACATGATATTTGCAAGTCATGAAAAAACAAAGAGACACAAGAGCAAAGATATATGACTTGGCACACCAAAATGAAACATGATGTCGCGATTCTCTCTAGTAAAAGTTGGAAATAAACAAAGACATACAAACTACAAATGACGTTTTCGCAAAGGAATTCGGTGGAAAGCATCTACTTCTTCACCAAATAAGTAAGTTTGTTCAACAGATAGATAAACAAAGAAAGGCACCTAAAAAACTTTACTTCACAGAACATATTTATTTCAGTGTGAAAATTGGAAAACATCTTACAACAATGTGAAAAGCTCAACATCTTATAAATTTTCTTGACCACCCTCATACTTTATCCTCTTTTATAGCACTTTTTTCTAGCAAGAAGTAACTTGCTGATCTTGCAAAACTCAATTTGCTAACATACTTGTCAAGCACTTTCTACTGACTCAACTTGTTGGAGCTACTTGTTGATTCATCTTATCCAAAAATAGTAATTGGTTATTCGTTCCCTATCATGGAATAAAATCCAATTAATGACAGCCATCACAAATCCATTAGAAAAAAAAGGAAAGCAAATCAAAAGTTCATGCAAAATTAGACCTATCATGGCTACTGTAGAAATAGCTAAACCACAAACAAATGCATTAAAACATTGACCTTGACGAACAAATGCAAAAATAATTTGATATGCTGCTAAAATGTACTCACCAAGTTCAGACCATTCATCATCGGAAGCATCTTTTTCAACCATTTTCTCCTTTCCCTTCATCTTGAGATCATAATCTTTTGCCTTGAACCAACAAGAATGAGACACAAGGGCACATGGTTAGACATAAGAATGAGACACAAGGACAATATTTTTTAAATGACAGCAATATATTACCTTAGATATCGGACAAGTAGTTCTATAATGACCGAAGTTGCCGCATTCACTACATGTCATTTTCTTGACTTCATGTTGTGATATTGAAATTTCGATTCTCGATTTAATTCTTTGCAATTTTCTAAGTCTTCCTTTCAATTTCACATATGTCGGATCATTAATTCTAATGTCTACTTACAATTTGTTTTCATTCAATGTTGTTGATGCCTCGACAATTTGATGTGTGTCCCCCACGTTGGAAGATTCAAACTTTTGGAGAACATCATTTATAATTTTCAAGCCAAAATCAAGGTGATCTTCCGATCGCAAACCAAAATTGTTAACTTTCCAGATATTACTTCGCCATGCCCATTTCTTCATAGTAGATTGTTCGCTCGTGGCACTACCATGTACCAAGCGTGCCTTCAAGTACCGAGCATTGATTGTCCAACGGTGAAGAATATATTTTTTCGGTAAATAAGTTATTCCTTTCTTGTTGAGAACATTTAAAATGTGGACAGATAGTACTCCTTGTTCAAATTTTCTACAAGAACATCTTACTGAAATGGTTTCGTGATTGCAATACTCCACAATATAACTTTGAACACCACTCCCCATCAACGCAGAGTAGACAACTTCATTACCATCTTTTATAATTTTCTGTGCTCTGAAGTCATTAATAACTTTGAATTCTTTTTGGAATATAGAAAAAATCTTTTGAGTATATACCTTCCCCCATGTGCCTCCAAAAGATTTTTCGAACTGAACGTAGGTGTGGAGTTCAGATTTTTAAAATCTTCTCATTCCTCTGCTTCGCGTCGAGAATGAAGGGCTTTGTCATATTGTACCACAAATTCTGTTAAAGACGTATGAGAATTTATGAAACCATAAAAAAAAGAGTTAATATATATATTGTTTACCAACATTGTTTGAAATAAGCAACAAATTCAGAACAACGTATGAGAATTTACGAAACCATAAAAAAAGGGCTTTGTCATATCTATACCACAAATTCAGATTTTTAAAATCTTTTGTTTGAAATAAGCAACAGCGCCCATACATCCTTTACCAACATTGTTTTGTCTCTTCGCAATCAAATGATTTATGCAATCTTGTGTGGTAACCATTGGAGCACCCGAGAAATTGAGAACCTTAGCAATACTAGAAGGACCCATCCCTACTCCATGAAATTGTGTAATTAGATCTTTAAAAGTATCACATAAGTTACTATGTGATCGCAATGTCCCGACTTTCGAATGAGTGGCTAGCAAATGATTATGTTCTTCACGAAATCTTTTTACGAACTATTTTTTATCCTTTCCTTCGCTAATAAATAGATGAGCCTCACAACCGATCCGTTGTTCTCTCCTTTTCACATCGGATCCAACATTTCGTTTCATATCTTTATGCCCTTCCTTAGAACAAACAAACATTCTACTTGCAAACTTTCTCCTTTCATCAGATTTTAGATATAATGACTTTCTTATAGAAAAACCAATTGTCCTAGCATAAGAATTGTAAAAATTATATGTTGCATCATCCGTATCAAATGTCATCCCAACAGATAGTTTGTCAACTACACTATGCGAATGTTCATGACCCTTATTTATATCTTGCAAATATTTGTATATTCTTCAGTAGCATGCACACTGTGTGAAATTTAAACTAATGGGGGTTATAATTCATTTCAGGGTTAGCAAATAAGCAATGTGAAAGATTGGAACAATAATTTATTACCTTTCTTCGAGATCCATCGTTGAGCCAATTTGAGTGTGGGATGACATTATGCAAACAGTTCAAGATGACATGTAGTCTTTGCAGCAATAAGTTAGGATTAATTCTGATTTAAATGAAATAAGTCTTAATTAGTAGTTGGCAACAATATATGCAGTGATCAATCATTCCTTAGGAAGTACTGCGTGAATTAGTATGCAGTGATCAATCGATTGACATATGGATCAACAGCTTACAGGGTGTACCTAAAAAGAGGAGATTGTGGTGGCAGCTGCTGCTATGGGAGATCACGACGACGGCTTATACTAAGTGAGATCGCGGCAACCGCTGCTGCTAACGGAGATCATGGCGGCGCATGGAGATCTTGGCAACTGCTGGTAAGGGAGATCGCAGCGGCTGCTGCTGTTAAGGAAGATCGCGGCGGCTGCTGCTGTTAAGGGAGATTGTGGCGGCTGCTGCTAAGGGAGTTTGCAGCGGCTGTGATGGTCAAAATCAGATTGGTGTGTCATCATCCCTTTTGCATGAGAACAGACAGCGAATGGGGGCTGCCTTCGTGTGTGAGAACAGACAGCGAGCGCAGCTGCACGCCTTTGTGTGTGAGAACAGCCAGCGGAACGAAGTGCCCCACGACCGCCGTGCCCTAGCGCTCAGAGGTGAAGCAGCTTGATCCCCTTTCGCGAGCAGTGAATCGCGTCGATCCCCTTTGTTTCGTGAGCAGTGAACCGGTTCAACATGCAAGCCATCGGATCAGCAGCTGTCAAATCCGACGGATGAGAATGGGTGAATGCACTGAATGCACCCAAATGTGAATGCACCCTAATATTCCTAATATATATATATATATATATATATATATATATATATGCACCCTAATATTCCTAATATATATATATATGCTACTTTTTAAGGGATATTATCATTAGGCGCTTATTAATCAACGTTAAATTCATAATGAATAGTGAATTTATCAATTGAGCACTTTTTTAAATTCTTCGTTCATCATGAAGTGATAGCACAATCACTTTTTCTATGATGTTAAGGACTATGTGGAGCAAAAAAAATAACTCATATATATGAGTCATCGTTGTATAAATAAGCACCTTCAAGATATCTATAAATAATTGCCTATTTACAACATCTCATATATATAGGTCACTTTTTACCCCCCACATAATCCTTATTACCTTTTTTTCTATATATCTGCATATATATAATTCCTTTGTGCTAATTCAATATATGACCTCTCTTTTAACAAGAAAGAATAACCTCAAAGTAATGTTCAATTAGAGAGAAAAATAAGTTTCATACTCCAACTGAAATAAGAAATTATTTGTGAAGGCAAATTTTAATTTAGATCAAACTAGGTTGATATTAAGCTTTTTTTTAGTCAAGACTCATCGGTGTCTAGAGTTATTAGCGCCCAACTAATTCAGAATGAAAGTGGTATGAATAAACCCTTACCAAAATGGTGACTCTTAGAAGTTGTAGTGAATTTTATGTTTATCGTAGACTCATATATCTTGATGCGTAAATTGTATAGCAAAAAAATTCAAAAAAAAAAGAAAATGATTATGAATTCAATATTGTCTGGATACATAAAATGAAGCAGACTGGAGGGGTCTTCCTCTCAAAAACATTGTCGAGACAATTATCAAAATTTACAAAATAATCAATTGCTTGGTTAGCTTGGATCTCCTATAACAATGCCTAAACTTCTAGAGCTCAAAAAGAGATAATATGGAGAAAATATCATGTGTAAAGTGTCTGAGTGTACCAAGGTATGCAGTATCCATTGAGGACAAACTGCACAAGAGTCTCAGAATTCGTTTCAATGACAACACAATGGAGGCCTAGTTGGAAAGCTCTTTCGATTCAATCAATGCCAAGATTTGAATTCTAGAATCGAGTGTTTGTGTCACCTAAGAGCACCTGCAACCATTAAAGAACCCTCATGATAACCAATAATATATTCTATACCCCACTTCCCTTTCTCCTATGAAGGAGTCATCAGAATTAATTTTAATCCATCTGAGAGGAGAGGGCTCCCACTAGACCAAGAAATGGTATTGGGGTAATGCCTCAACATCTTGGAATATAATATATTCATTAAAATTGGCTAAAGCTCTTTGCTAGACTACTTGCCATTCTAGAGCGAAAAAGGCATTGTTACATGCAGAATATAGACTCCACAAACAAAAAGCAAAAATCGATAATAATTTTAATTTTGAACTAAAATCCAAATTTTGATCAGACAATCCAGAACTAGAATGCTAGAAATGTGTAAGTTCAAAATTAAGATTGAGTGCAAACTACATAATAGACCAACGTTGAAATGCGAATGTACACGAAAAATAGCACTTGACAATTTGTTTCCAAAACTCTACCACACAATTCACAAGAAGAATCTATGGAAGGATTAAAATGCAGAGTAATATCTGAAGTTGGCAAATGGTTATGTGCAATTTTGACAAAAATATATGCATTTTAAGAGTAATAAAATATGCCATAGACCTTTCATGTTGGACAACGGTGGCAAATCTAACAATGAAATTGTAAACTAATTTTGATCTCGTGGTACCATGGATAGCCATCATCCATAACTATGCATCAGCATCACATGCATTTATAGGTATATAAATAAATTCAATACAAGAAATCAAGTATTGTCCAAAAATATCTTCTATCTAGTAGAGCCACATTCCAAGGTTGACTAAATATTAAATTATAGACCCATATGGAACTAATAGAGTCATTAACATCTACATAAGTTCGCATCCAAGCAATTGGAATAAAGAAAATTCAAGGATAAAAAACACAAATGTTTCAAACCATTACCAACCTCTTTTGTATGTATAACAAAAATGAATTACTAATAAATGCAATAATTGTATAAAGTAATAAAAAAAAATTACCAATCCCACAAGTACTATCTTAGCCTATTTAATTCTAATTTTAAAAAGGAATGATAAAATTTGACAAAGTTTTGAGTAAAATGTAATTTGAAAAATAAAGATAAGTTTGAGAAATTTTCACACAAAAATTATATTACTCAAGAATAAGATCAATCTTTCTTCATCATTATAAATTGAATCTAGCCTAAAGAAAGAATCAAACACTATTGATGGACTAGGAACCATTTATGATATAATCTCTTAAACAAGTGAAATCAATTATTTTAAAATTAAATTAAAGAAATAATTCAACTAAATCCGCCTTGAATTAATCTAGCTATGCAATGTTTTGGCATTGTAATTCTTAAACTATTGACCACTTAATCAATTTTAATCAGTAAAGTACATGAATTTGACTATGAATTGAATAATTAAGATGATGACATGAATTTCCTTAATATAAAGTTAAAGATTTACACTTAATGCAAAAAAGAAGTTAGGTTTTGAATACACTAGTCAGTCAATAATCTACCCCAAACTATCATCACTTAGCAAAGATGTATTAAGCAAGACAATTATGTTCAACAAAAAAAATATTAATGACAATTCAAATTAAAGAAGGATTTCCACAAGTCTTCCCTAGAAATAAAGTGCACCATATATCTAGAAATTGATATCAAAAGAGAAAAAGAAATCATAAAAGAAAAAGTAAATGAATTGTAACTTTTTTGGGATAAGATGGACTCCAATAAAGACCCTCAACGGAGTGCATCACACTTGGAATCCTCATCTTCAACCTTCAATTAAAATTCATCCTTCAAAGTTGAGATCTTTTTTTCATATAAAATAAATAAAATTTTGTTCATTTATGCCTTTATTTATATTTTCAACCCAGATAGAGTTTTCAATGGATAGGGTCTTATTTTATTTCACTTTTAGTCAAATAAGATCAAAATTGTAAAAGGTAAAAAAAATTGATAGTGATTATTATGGGATGTGAAATGGATTTCATGGAATATGAAAAAGGTCTCATTGGCTATGATAAGAGTTCCACATGGTGTGAGCCCGTAAACATTTTTCACGCCCCATGAATAACTTCTTATGCTAACAGCGTCAACTCATATCTTCTTCCACAAGTGGAATCATCATCCCGGTCCTTAATATTGTCTTTCATGGAGACTAAATTGTGGTTCATGTCCACGAAACAATGATTATTCCTTCATGGATGATCGTGAATAGTCCTTCATGGACATCATGAAGTTCACAGTCATGGATGGTCCTTCACGGCCTAGTAACCTGTAATGAAACACTCTGACCCCAACACATGAACAACCCAATCATGTTTGTTTAGTTTTTTTTTCACATTTATTAATTGGTATGACTTGTGAACTCATTTTTTTCTTTGATCGTGTGCACTTTGTTGCTTTTGTGTGATCTACAAGAGAAGTTTTGAGTAAGATAATGACTCCAATAATTAGAGAAAAAATAAATACAAAAGTAATGCATGTAATGATAAAATTTATCAAAACTAATATTAATATAGATATAAAAATTTTGTGATAATATGAAATGCATTAAATTTTTTAAACTAAACTTTTCCTTATTTTCAACCAAAATTCAAGACAAAACATAGTAACTAAAAAAATCCATCACGACTTCCATCCCACTAATCAATAATTTTGTCATACTACTATTTTACATCGCCATTTCAAAGCATCTATATCACAAATCAAACGTTCCTATATTCATTAAGTTTCTAAAACCAAGACATTTAAATATCTCCAAATCTAGTTCTATCAATCTCGCAATGGCATTAATGCAAAAACTACAATTATCCAATGAACTTAATTTATGCATAAAAATAATTAATGATGAGTTGTAGTCTCCAAGTTGAATTGCACAAGAAAGTTCATATAGTGGATTTTCGATAAATGACTACCAAAATCTGATGATATTGGGGCAATAGTTGTTGAAGCATCCCTAGGTTACTTGCTGAAATATTTCTTAGTTGTAAATTGAAGGGTTCAAAACTTAGTAATGATTTCGATACTTATGTGTTTTTTTCAAATGGCACAAGGGGATTCTTATAATTGATTTTTTTATTAGGGGAACATATACCAAATGACTTTAAGTCGTCAGGAAAGAATTTCCTATAAATCTACTTACTTGAATATGTTTCTCTTCTCATCAACTATTTTATCTATTAAGTTTCTTTGAAACTTTTTTCTTCTACTTTACTTGTTTCCTTTTCTTTCAATCTTCTTCTTCTTAACACCTAATGTGATCAGTAAAAAGTGCAACTATAACAAAGACTAAAAAGAATGAAAATAAAATTAAGCTGAAAAAGCATCTTCATGGGATTCATAGCTCTATTTAGTAACATTCTACTTCCACTACCCACTATCAAGGAGAAAGACAATAAAAATAACAATAATTTGGATTTCATAGATTATAAGCCATCTAAAATATTTAAATTAGAGGCTATTAGGAATAGTAAGAAAAAAATGCGATGCTCAATGATCTTTTTGTTGTTTTCAAATTTTCATTTTTTTAGTTATTCCTAATAATATATACAATAAAGCAAATATGATGTATGATACGTAACCTCCCCTAACAATGAACTAAATTCTATTCTCAATGTTTAAGGTTTACCCAAAAGGATAAAATATAATGTATGGTAAGGAAGATGACCCAATAAATCAAAAAGAAAGAAAGAAACAAATTTAACCCAATTATGATCTAATCCCATTAGCATTTGTTTAAGAAAGACGGCGTAGTGTCCTTAATTAGCATGATAATCATGTGTTTGTTGCATTATAATGCTTAGTGTACACTTGTCGTGCCTACATGTCCTATAAGTGACCTGCTCTAATGAAATTGAAAGAGGAATGCTATTGTGACTTGCAAAATAATCATTCATAACCCTTGAATCCCAATTGCCATACAAATATGGTGTTTAGTGGGTCACAAAAAGATATGGTTGTTAGTTGAGAAAATATAACAATCACAAATGCATTGAAGATCATGTGGAATTCAAATTTTAACTCAGTTGGACTATGAAGAAGTTTTTAAGATATAACATCATGTTGTTGTCTAAATTTACGATCCATGAACATCTAAATTTGATTTTATGATATTAATGCATAAAAAATGTGCAAAAAATTCAATCAAAATTATGTCCATTTGTTTCCCAAATGATATGAAAATTCAAATGTGTGAGTTGTTCACAAAATGTGAATCATTATATATGTAGACTTGTAAATTGAAGTTGCCACTCAAAAATCTTCCTCTAAGAGAGTTTTTTTACTACTCTTATGACTTACCACCTAAGACAAGCTAAATAAAAGAAGATCAACCTAATTGAACTAAACTAAAATTTGACATGACTCAGATTAGAAGTATTAATCATATCCTTATATGGCATTTACATCAAAAAAATAAGATATTGCATGTTAGCATTATTCTGCATTAATTTATGTCATCTGCTATATTTTGGCACCACTATATTATAATTGTTTTTATTATAAGGAGGTCATACTTTAATACAAATGGTAAACTAAGATAATGTTGCCATAAAAATCTCTTGAAAATAATGTTTTATGTGCTTTGACACTCCTAAATCAATCAAGATATGAATTACTTGAAAATAAAAAAAAGACTGTGTGCATGCACTAACACACACTCGGATCAGTAGCACTTTCAATTCAACGGTCCTCAATGCTATAACATTAACACAAAAATACTAAGACATTAAATTCAGGTGATCTTGTGATTAATTTCACAGTACTAAAATAAAATAAACTACATAATTTTCACCTTTTTATTGATAGAAAAAATAATTAAAATAAAATATCAAGAGACATTTTTATTGCATCAAATAAAATGTTATATAATTATGCAGTACCCAGGGGGCGTATGCATGCTTTATGGTGATCAATATACTCTTAACCAATTAAATATATAATTTAAAGAATGGTCATGATTAACTTCATTAATTCGATAATCATATTAAATTTTTCAACATGTTTTTCCTGTGAATGCAAAAAAAAAAAGCACACCACATTTATAAAAAAAGCACCTTATTATTTTCTTCCTTTCTATGATTCTTCTTCTATACCGTAGGAAACACCATTTATTTTCTATGTTATATTCTTAACACTTATTTTTGCATGAATAAAATGTTAAATTTAATGAACCAATTTTATATATTATATTTGTCCGGAGTGAAGGAAGATCTAGAGAAATTTTTATTTGTGATCCGGCATTAATTTTATTTCAATATATTCTAATACTTTTAACTAATTTTTGAGAAGTAGTGCAAACTTTTATATGTAAAAGAAATATTTATATAAAATTCCAAGAAATTAGGATTATGAGTCAGTATAGAATTTGAACGATTATAATATTTTTTTATAATATTTCACTGTAACTTAATTAAGGCTAAATTTCGTAAAACTTTATGTTTGTAAATATTTCTCGCCATAAATTCTCTAACACTTTTGAAAAAAAGGCATGATATTAATAATGAATGTTTTATTTTATAAATATGATGTTAGTGATTAGATATTAATTTTTATTATTCATTAAATATCTTTATTTTGTACTTCCACAGTTCCATAGCGGTCCTTAATGAAACTGCGAATTGTTCTTGATTGGGCTAGTAATAAATGGGCTGAACCCTGTGACAAAACTTTGGGTTAAGAACCATAAAACGCCCAATGGTTATTTCTCACTGTTACGTGTAGGCTACGGTCATGTCCAGCGGTCCAGGCCCAAAAACTTCGCATAAAATTTCAATCATTTTACCTATGGGACAGGGATAGATGATGATGAAAAAATCAAAGATTTCACATAATACTTTCTTTTTTATCAAAAAATTAATCTAATTTATTTCGTACCCTTCGCTCGATGAGAAAATGGGTCAGATTCTATACATGATCAGCAAACCTATGAGAACTTAAGAAATGATGGAAGGGAATAAAATGAAAAGAGAGAAAGAAAATATAAATGTAATAATGAAATAAAAATAAAGAATAAAACAAAAAGTAAGTAGAAGATAGAAGAGTCCAGATTCGAAATGAACAAATTCAAACTCAAAAATGATCTTTTTGATTCTCAAAGAATGAGGGGCAAGGGGATTGATCCAACGCTACACCTTTGTCATATATTCCATATATCACATTAGATAGATATCATATTCATGGAATACGATTCACTTTCAAGATGTCTTGATGGTGAAATGATAGACACACGAGACTCAAAATCTCGTGCTAAAGAGCGTGGAGGTTCGAGTCCTCTTCAAGGCATAGCACTGAGAATGCTCATTCAATGAGCAATTTAATAACAGATTTCGGATCTAATCAATATTGATATATCGAATATCTGTTGATACGAAGTATTTTGGCAATCCCCACGATCCAAGTCCGAACTGTTAAAATTGGAATAGGTTCAACAGGGGATCACGAAATCTTGGTGATCTTTTCTATTTAATTAATGAGGAGTCCATTTGAAAATCGACAGCCTGCAGCCACCCTCCGAGTACATGATTCAAGGGGTGTGTTTGGTATGAAAATTTTGAGAAAAAATTAGTTCTCGAGAGCTAAGAATATTATTTTGAGAAAAATTTTGATAGAAAAGTTTGGATTGGTGTTTGGATGAAAAAGTGTAATGATGAAAATTTAAAAAATTGATTTGATAGATAAGTTTTAGTAAATGTTTGGATAAAAAGTAAGAACTAAGAATATAATTTATTATTTTATGAGGTATAAAATTATAGTAAATAAAAATATATTATTAATATTATCATTTACATAAATCATTATATTATTAATATTATTTTATTTATTTAATTAAATATTTTAAATGATATTAATATTATAATTTACGTAAATCTTAGTATCCAAATATAATATTTTTATGAAAATAATTGAAATTTTAATTATAAAATATTTCTTAATTATTAGAACTAAATATTTTATACTTTATAATTAATTAAATTTAATAATTTATTTTATAAGATGACTAATAATGCATTAATAAATAATTAAATTATATATACTTACATTACAAAATAATTAAAAAAAGATGAAAGAAAAAAGTCAAAAGATGTGGCTGAAAAGACATAAAGTAGAAGGAAAAAAAGAAACGGTCTTGCCTTCGGCAAGAACTTCTGTCCAGAACTTCGGACAGAAGTCACGCATCACTTAGGCTATTTGGCAGAATAAAGAGTTATTTTACCCTTTGTTCTGATACCAAACACAGCCAAGAGGAATCACACAAGAGCCTCCGCTTGTTCCCTAATGCGCTCCGGCTTTCGAGCGCTTGGTGGTAGGAAAAAAGACCCCATAGACGGGAAGGTCAGACCGCTAACGGGTGGGGTAGAGGGCTTTTTTCGCAATCAGGGTTCCCGCGAAGTCGGATGAAAAGGTTTCCACTTTCAAGAGAGAGAGAGAGAGAGAGAAGGATTCCCCAACAGCGCTCATTTCTCACCAAACCAACAATTCGACGACTCTAAGAACCAATTCGCCGAGCAAAGGCGTCTAAGCTCTAGGTCATAGGGCAGACTCATGTAGCACTCATGAGGTACATATGGTTGATTCGCTCGGGAAAAAAATAAGACATGTTATTTGGATACGCCTCTTCAACTCCGAAGCGAAGTATCATACGAATAGTTGAAGTGAATTTTTCGAAGAGAGGATGGATTATGGGAGTGTGTGACTTGAACTATTGATTGGGCCATGCATATCTATATTATCTGCCACGTTGGAATTCACAACCAAATGTGTCTCCAGATCCAACCACGATATAAATCCCCATGTTGCAGCGAATAGGCCGGTTCACTTGAGGAGAATCTTTTCTAATGATCATATTTGAATTATGTCATACATGAACAGGCTCCGTAAGATCCCATAGTCTGGAACAAAATAAGTAATATGGTATGATCCAATGTTTTGTCTATTCCACTTTTTTATTTATAGTGTATAAATGCATTCATTTCCTCTACATCGATTACCATCTATGATACTATCGGAGTGAGATAAGGGATCTAAGGAAATATCATGTACGATGCGAAGTATCATACGAATAGTTGAAGTGAATTTTTCGAAGAGAGGATGGATTATGGGAGTGTGTGACTTGAACTATTGATTGGGCCATGCATATCTATATTATCTGCCACGTTGGAATTCACAACCAAATGTGTCTCCGGATCCAACCACCATATAAGCCCCCATGTAGCAACGGATAGGCCGGTTCACTTGAGGAGAATCTTTTCTATGATCATATTTGAATTATGTCATGCATGAACAGGCTCCGTAAGATCCTGTAGACTGGAACAAAATAAGTAATATGGTATGATCCAATGTTTTGTCTATTTCACTTTTTTATTTATAGTGTAAAAATGCATTCATTTCCTCTACATCGATTACCATCTATGATACTATCAGAGTGAGATAAGGGATCTAAGGAAATATCATGTACGATTTTGTAGAGTGACAATAAGGGTGACTTATCTGTCAACTTTTTAAATATATTTTATGAATTTTGGTATTAATAACGGAATATATATATTTTTTAGTTTCAAACACCAAAGTTAAAATGTATATCTTTCTCAATAGAATTATGGAAAATATTTTCATATTTTCTCTGTATGGATAACGACAAAGTTGTTAAAAAGTCTCGAATTTTATTTCTCCAAAAATTCTATCACAAAGGGTGACAAATTAAAAGAATTGAAGAAAACAAAACCACAACAATTAAATTCAGGTATTCTTTTACTTTCAACTTTTCTTTTTTTTTAATAGAAAAAAAAGTGATGACCTTTAGCTTAATAGCATGAATAAAAAGGTTGATAAGTTGACCAACTTTATGGTTGATAGTTAAATAAAAAGGTTGAAGTATCAGTAAAATTAAATCTTATAACAAGTAACACTACCCAGAAATGACTTATAACTAATTTTGGTTGGCTCAACTGGTAATAAGGTCAAATCTCAAACGTTACTAGTCTCGAATTCGAGTTTTAAAATCTATAGCGTTGATTAAAATAAATTATTATTGTTCTATCTTCTTGACTTTGGATTATTTGGACTAAAAAAAATAGCAGATAGGTGCTACTATTAACACAAATGAACTGTTGAAATTTTTGCGAAACCTGATTTTTTTTGCTAAATTGAAAGGACGTCCTTGCTGCTTTATTTATTCCACCATCTCACTAGTCACTACGCCGACAAGGTTGGCGTGGAAGACAAACCCAAGTCCCTAGCCAGAGGAGGGAGGAGCATCTTTTAAGGACATCAATTTGGTGCACATAATTAAGCCTCCCCTTTCTGCATGAGATGTGCACCTCTCTCAGTACACTTTCGCATTTAAACTTCAGAAAACGCTCAACAACCGTCCATGCATACAACAAGCATCCATCCACCCATTCCGCAAGCCCTGGTGAAGAACACATTACAGCTTCGATTTCTCAAACAAGTGAAACACAGCGAAGAGAGCTGAAGAATCTGAAGATGTTTAAGCATTTTGTTGGTGACAGTCATGGAGTGTGGATGCATATTTAATTTCTAATTTTTTTCTGACACAGCATCGGGTGGTCACAGCATGTCCATGAATTGTAGAGTTAAATAAGAGGTAAGTGGATAGAAAGTGACAAGTTAGGATTTAAATTAGTCTAAACAACAATGTAATTTCAAACGGTTTAATTTTGGGTTGGCAAGGAAGTCACAAGGAACCTTCTTGTGCATCATGCATCAATCAATCAGTGTTTGCTTGCCAGCTCCAGAGTAGTCCCCCCAGTTGCATATATCATCGTGGCTATCTTTCTGGTTTCTACAGATGGCAGAATATACTAGTTATCAAACCTTTCTTTTGGCATTATTGAGTTCTTCCTCATTGAGATTTCAAAATATGTCCTCAAAGTTGGCTCTCAGAAAGGGGCATGCATCATTAGCAGAAACTTTGGGCTTACTATGTTAATTAGCTCCCACACGCAACATTATTGGCTGCGATAGCGAACACACCGTGATTATGAGCACCAGATGTATGGACATGTCAGATTGTATACATGTTATCTGTGCATCATACCCTGTTCCAGCAGTTGAGGTCGATTGCCATTTACTCCAGGGAACCACTGTTTCCTCTTGTTTGTGAGTTGTGACTCGAACAGCTTAAAGCTTTAAATTTTGTTTCCCGTAAGAATGTTGCTCTCTTTCTTGGATCAGATATGATTGGCCATTTTGATTCTGTTATTTTCCTGATATGAAATTTTAACTATACTGTATAACTGTTATGAATTTAAAAGAGGAGGAAAAAGGCAACTGAATCAAGGAATGCATGCAACCAGATTCCTGGTAGGCACAGCCTTTGATCTAATAGCAGACAAATATCCAAGTTTCAGATCTGCGTCACAATTTCACCTGTTCGTGCAGCGAGCTGCCGGTCAAAAGCAGCACAGAGCTCACTGGTGAGCCTGCACCCACAAGTCAAAAGGGCAAAGGCCGTGCTGCTGCAGTGCTGCTGATGGCCAGTGTGCTCGACGATCAAGCCCTCGATGCTCACGATGCACACACCACACCACACCACACCAACCCCTCTGCTGTGGTATCTGTGTGTGGCACTGGAAAGTTAGTGACAATGTCCAGCTCCCAATTATACTAAAGGCTGCATGCAAAGAGTCTAAAGAGAAGCAGATATGTCAGCATAGTTCCAGTTCTTTTATCTCTCTGTAATCAAAGATTTAATTTATATCATCTCATGCATGCACTTCTTTTCCAATCCGTCTCTGGACTGTGCGAAGTTGACTACCTCTTTCTTCTCGGATATCATCAAGGTTGTTGGTCCTTGTTCATGTAGTCACTGCTCTACTCAATTTTGAGTTAGGCATCAACTGGTAGCTGTTACGAGAGTGAAAGCAGATTTCTAGTAAAACTATTCTTTCCTCGTGCGTGATTTAAGGAGATGTATAAAAAAACATATCCCAACGTCAGCAGCATTACCAATTCGTTTGGCTCTAAATAGTTTTACTAAGCCACATGGGTGATGTTGCCGGCAACTCATTTTTTTACAGAGGAGCAGACAGAATCTGGCGAGCACAATGCTAATTAAGCAACTCTTTTATCACTGGCCAATTTAATATGCATCTGTTTGAGTTCTTGGTAGCGGTGCATCAACATGATAATTAGCAGTAGTCCACGAGCACAGACACCAAAGAACAGGTTTACAAGGCACCATTATATGTGGTGAGAGAGAGAGAGGAATGCGAGGCATAAGAAGCTACAATCACAAGATAAAGAAAAAAAAACTTGATACATATCTGCTTGAGATAAGCATTCATGGTGCCATATGTTACGTGCACCGCCACAGCTGGCTAGCCATTTATGAGAAATCACAATGCCATAACAGCAGGGGAAAAGAAAAGGAGGTAAAAACAATTGCAGACTTCAGGATAAAAAAACTTCTGAATTTTACATGACAACGCAGCCTCTGGTGTTCTCGTCACTGAACAGATTAGCATAGTCATGGGCATCTGATTGGCTGTTGAGGTAGTAAGGACTTGGGTAGCAGTTGTAGTACCCAGTATAGGGTGAGATCTGGGGAGACCTCATGTACATCATCTGAGGCTGCATGTATCTGCTGTCATGCAACACCATGTTATTGCCCCTCATGTTCATCATGGAAGGTGGTGGGTGGTTCTGCACGCCCTGCCTGCTCACCATCATGGGGGACTGGTACTGCCCTCCATACCCTCCTCCACTGGGTTGTTGTAGCCCTGTGTACCCACCATTTAAGCCACTGCCTTGAAACCCTGGAACGTTGTTTCCACCAAGGCCATGGAGCCCAAGACCCATCATGCCATTGATGTCAGCCACCCTCCTCCCTTGCCCTGCATTAGGATTGACATTGGCCATCTTGATGTTAGCCACTCCTGCATTGGGGCCCTTCTGTTCAGCTCCATTTGGCTTCTTCTTCTGGCTGGGCTGGTTGGCATTCCCACCACTACCACCCTTGTTGCCCATGCCACCACCTCCATTGTTGGCATTCCCACCGGAATTACCATTGCCATTGCCATTTTTCTTTGCATTAGGTACAACATTGTTTCCCTGTCTCAGGGCATTCATTTGCTTCACTTTCTCTGCAAGGATGCGAAAATCATCAAAACTTTCATCTTCGTCTTCGTCGTCGTCATCATAAGAATCATCATCGTCGTCGTCGTAGTCTTCCTCGTCCGAGGTTGGCAAGTCAAGCTTCTTGTGCTGATCCTTGAGGGCCTTGAGTCCTTGCATAAGCCCTTGCTTGCCTTGATCCTTGTTGATCTTGTTGCCATCTTTCACAGGGTTGGCAGTTTGCTTCTGCTGCTTTTGTTGGTTGGCCTTCTGGTTCTGGTTCTGGTTGCTGCTCTTCTGAGACCACAACTCTGCATGCTTCCCTTCTTTGGTCAGCTTCCTGATAAGTTTATCAGAGCTTACAACTCCAGAGACTGTGACCTTCTGGTTCTCAACGTCTATGCTGACCGAGAAGACTCCTGAACATGATTTCAAAACAAAACAAGAAGGAAACAAAAATGGCATTTTTATCAGACATATTAAACAAGGTATAAAACTCAACAACTGATGTTACATCAATTGCCAAGATAGAGAGGTCGAAATCTGAATCCTCTGAACAAATTGCAGAAATGCTAGTTACATTTGTAGAAACAACATACTAAAACGCAAAGATAAGTACAATGAAGAAACAGCCAAAGAGCTTAACACGCAGAATAGAACCAGGACACAAAAAAAACATGGAGAGATGTAGCATGTACGTTACCCTCAATCCTCTGCAAAAGCTTCTTAACTTTCAGCTTACAACCATCACAATGTATGTTCACCTTAAGGATGTGGGTCTGCAAAAAACACCCACAGGAACCCCTCTTTACATGCTCCTCACAATTACTTACTCACCGCAAAGTTGCTGAAACAAGGAGGAGAAGAAACGAGTTACCTGAACCTTGAGCATCTTAAAGTCTTCATCCTTGCCCATCACTCCCTACTCTTTTGCCAAGATGAAAAATACAGGCAGCAGCTCTAAAACACCTCCCTCCCTCTCTCTCTCCCTGTCTCTGCAAAGTGCCAAGATGGTGCGCAGCAGAGCATAAGCCCTCTCCCCCAACCTTTTATATTTATATATCTGATGCAACCCCACATGGGCGTGCTTCCTATTCTGTCCTGCTCATAGAGACGAGCGAGCGAACATATATTTTATGCACCCATAAGAAAATGCACACTCCTTTTTCCTGCTTAGGAAGCAGAGAATAAACTCTTCTTTAAGTCCTCGAGGCCATGGCCGGATGAGAGAGAGAGAGAAAGGTGGTGTGGGGACGTACTTTATGAATCCCGAGTAAAACGATTAAAAATATGGGCCTCTCGTATCAATGAGGTTTGAGGAGGTTGAAGTGAAGCGATTAAATTAGGTGAATTCGAAAATGAGCTGAAATTTTCATGATCAACATGGCATGAATTAAATAATCAATTCCATTTCTTTAATATAGGGGTGGAAACAAATATAGTATGGGCCTCGCTGGCAAACCTCGGTAGATATGGCTGGTAAGGAAGCTTGAAAAGAAAGACCAGAAAACAAATATAATCAATGCTTGGGGTAAATGGATTTTTCAGTGCAGTAACAAAGCAACAGCGACTTGACATGACCTCTGCACACACACACTCTCTCTCACTGCATACAAATCTCCTCTCTCCTTAATAAAGAGGCTCGTCCCCAGTTGCCTCTCCTTTGTAGTTTGTCTTGCTGAACACTGACGAGGCTTGTCCTCGCATCGTTTCCTCATGAGACGAGAGAGGGGCAGGAGAGAGTAGGAAGGAAGGAAGCCCCATGGTGGAGTAAATTCTGGTTTGCTTGCTTGGCCTTCTGTGACACGTTAACAACCTGCAACATAGCCCCAGGTACAGGGCTCTCACAAGATCGAATTGGTGGTGGAAATAATAAAAAGATTCAACTTTTTTGTTTTCTTTGGGGTGCAAAGACAAGATCCAGGTTTATTCATTTCTGTTGACAAACGCCAGAGATCTGATTTTTTTTTATCCCATTTTTTGGAGATCTACAGATGAAACAAGATAACTAAAAAAAAAGGATACTAACACTTCCCTTGTGAATAGCACCTTGGTCTAATCTTTGTGTCCTCATTATTCAGAGTTATTGGACCCAAGAAAAGGGCTTCACTGAATCAAGAAACCAAACCAACATATATATATTTCTCTTCTAAATACGCCATTCTTCGAACGAATTGTACCACAGCTTCATTCTGGAATAATATTATCTTTGGCCGAGAAAGAATTGTGGTATCAATTACAAGTTTGAAACCTTAACCTGAGAAGCCACCAAGTTTCACTAGAAAGTAAGCAAAGATGTTATCCAAAGATCTCAGGTATTTGTACCCTTGAACCGATTCCCAACCTCCCCCTTCTTTTATACAAGTCTACACCAAATATCCTTTCACTTTACAAAAGATTGATCAATTAATAAAGGAATAATTGAACCACGAAAGACTACAACCAGGAAGCACTAAACAAAAGTTACATTTATCTTTTGATGTTCCCTTTTTTTTTCTGTGACGATGTCCCCCTATTTTCAGGATACTGAGAGCATGTGAAGAAACCCTTTAGAAACAGCATCACTGTTAACCTCGTTTCAGCTTCTTTTTCGTCCTCTTCTGTCTCTCACGCTCCTCTTCTTCCTCAATTAGGCGAAGCTGTTCTTCATCCTCCTCTCTCGCAATCTTGGCACTATAGATATGAGATATAACCATATTACTGAACAGTTCCTAAGACGAGTACCAATTATACGTATAATGTAGCAAAACTATTTTGTTACCTTCTTCGTTCTTCCTTCTGGATCACATCAAAGCCAACTTCCATGTCACTATCATCCTCGTCCATTCCAGTGTATTTATTAGGATTATACCTGTCCAATAATTTAAAAGCTGCAATCATCAAGCTACCTGGAAACTTACATCATAGTAGGAAAACATGTTCGTTCAACATTGCATTCCAAAATTTAAAAATTTAGACAAGATGATACGATAAGAGAGCTAACTCCTTCAAGACAAGGTTTTATGTAATTTTTACCCTTTTCTGGAGGAAAAGTCTCATTGTAAATTAAAAATATTACAGGGCACACAGATAGTTACAAATTGTTTTCTGGTTCAGCAGCAGATGTCATTTCCAAACTTTGGATATTTAGAATTTTTTTCCTTTTTTAATTTGAGAGAAGAAAGGATAACCAACAAGAGGGTGGTCATGCCGAATCGATAGATATGTAAAAGAGGGATTATTTTACATTAGCATATATTTAGAAACTTCAAAAAATTAGATATCTAAAACTAATACGATATCAAAATTTAATTGAAACCCCAAAATGCATCAAATTGTTGTCCACAAAAAATGCCATACAAGTTATACTTTCCTTCTGGAATCAGCAGCAATATGAAGCAATAAAAGCAAAGGCAGAAATGTGTAAACAAAGAGTACCTAAACATTCCCCTGATGAGGCTCCGGTAATCAACTTCTTCTTCATCACTAAGATCCCTCTTAGCAGGCCTTTTCTTTGGATGCTCCTTGTGAACGCCATGTGATATTTGCTTGGAGGGCTTTATCAAATAAATTACCACAGTTAAAAATGAATTGACAGAGATAAATTTCAGCACACAGAACAATTCAAAGGATTTTTTTTTTGAGGATAGAAATGTCAGCATTGCAAGTAAACAATCATTGTAGTAGCTAAATTTGCACTTTTTCTGGCACATTGTTTTTCCCGCAGGAACTTCCAGCCGGCCATAGGAGTACATATTCGGCAGATGGGGGTAGCTGGACAGTTTCTGCTCCCACCTGGCCTCAGGGTAATTCTAATGCAAGAAGATAACCGGTTCACCATAAAGCACCGATCGAAACAGCAAACAGAAGGTTACAACCAAGAGACGACCCCGACAACTCTTCTATGAGTGGCAGGAAGGAAGGTTCCTAGGGACATCTTGGAGGGCACTAGGGGACAAAAAGAAGGAAAATCCAGTGAACAGTCGGAGGGGAAAAGGCTTTAGAAAAGGGCAGAAAAGTAAGAATTGGGGCGGCCGGCATCATCAGGTGAAGGAAGAAAGTGAGAGTTTTCAGCTAGCAGGAGGAAGGAGATTTTCGGTGCTGTCACTCCACTTAACTATGCGTAACTAATCAGCCAGCTTAGGCCTGGGAGAGTTTGATTTGGGATGCTATGTCTTTACTTTATCATTCAGTTTTGTGATATGCAGCATTGCCAATTTCTTGCTTCTTATTTCTATTGTATTTCATTTTCCTATTATCATTTGGACTGTCAAATGTGTTTTGATGCTCTAATGCTCTCTTTTAGCTCATATCGCTGAGAGGCGAGGAGCTGAAGCAAAGTTCATCCATCGTGTGGTAGATTTGGATTTTCTATTTGCCTCTACTCAGATTTCTCACATTGCAAGGCGAACAACTTTTTGTTCAAGCTTTTCCACACCGTTAATGGCTCTTGCCCGAGAGGGTATTCGACGACCTGAGCATCGTATGCATGCCGGGAGGTAGGACAATAACTCAGGAATAATTTCAAGGTCATTAGTTGCTCGTTTCGGGTACACCGAGAGGCGACTCACGTTACTCTAGAATTATTCTATGTCATTGTTTCGTTTTTGATCGAACTCGCTCTGGACTTTATCAATTCAATAACATCCAACCCGAGAGGGAAATCTATTCCTCATGTCTCTGCAAGTAAGCCGAGGGGCCTCGCAAGGGCTGAGTTACGACCATGGATGTTGTTGAGGGTTAGTACTTTATCACGTCCAGAACTGACTGCCTGAAATTTCGTGAACAAATTTCTCTATCGCTCAACGAAAGGGACCCGACCCAAGAGAGGCTCATCATCACCGGTGAGGGTTTGATACAAGCCGAAAGGTCGGTCAGATCCCAACCTTCATCTTGAGGTTCCCTGAACTGAGGTGCGAGGGATTTCAGCACATCCCTTCATCAAGGAAGTTGGCAAATTCAGAATATTCTGTTTCCACGAGAGCATCCTTAAAATAGCTCTGAAGGGCGACCTTTGCAAGTGAGTTCGTCGGTATGTGCGAGAGTGTCTACACAACGTTGAACATTATTCATCACGGGAGTGGGAATATGTGCGCGCAAGAACGTCTGCTGCTACTTTACTTTTGTCCTAATGTTTAAAGAACGATAATTCCCAGATCAATACGCCCCCGTAAGCCCCTAGCATCAAATTGCATAGATATTCAAACTTAGCTATATTGCTTCCCGTTCTTTACCCTTTTCAGTGTTTTAGAAAATCATAAAAAATTTAGTGTGGTCAATTACTTTGAAACTCGGTAGTTCTAGTCTCCTTTACATCTTGTCCTTTTTACTCAAATTACTCCTGTGTTTTCTTTCGGCGAAGTATTTCACATAGGGACGGCCGCATTCTCCCTTGGGATGAGTCTCGAATGCTACACTGACTATTGTATACTTGCAGTCTCGTTGTGTTAGTGTTGAGATTTTATAAATTTCAAAACTTATTCAAAGTTTTTTGTGAATTAAGGGTATTCACCTAACTCCGCCTATGTTTTATAGCCGGTCCCAAGGCCGGATAAAGAATGAGGGTTGTGTTAGGCCCCGACAGCCAGCGTAAAACCCTGTCGAATCTCATGAACATGGATCAACGAATATGGCGTCGTATGATCCATGTAGCCGACCCCACCTAGTGGGATAAGGCTTTGTTGTTATTGTTGTTGTTGTTGTAAGGGTATTCACCTGTGGGGGTATTCAAACGTCTAGGGGTGTTTATTCCCTAAGACATCCTTTTTCCACGACTAGGTACGGTGTTTATTACTGTTTTCTCATCTCTCGTGATACTACAAGTCACACAACAAGTATGATGTAGATCCAAAACTAATCATTTTGCTCCTTTGTTTCTATACCATGTATTGCTCAAAACAGAAAGGGGAAAGAAAAAAAGAACCTGAACTTTGGAGGAAGGGACTTGACGTTTCATCATTATCTTCTGTCTATTCTGTTCTTCCAAAGATTTCTTTTGAACAGGATAGTTCTTCCGAACAGAAGGATGTGGATGTTTCACAGATGAGAGATGCTTCTTTGTGCTAGGATTTTCTACAACCCTCTTAATTGGCATATTCACATCTGTGCTCCGAGAAGGAATCTTCTGTAGAATTGTTCTATTTCCAGCCCTCTTGCTGGACTGGTTTGCAGCACTAGCAACTGAAATCCTCATAGGCGCAACTGAGGTGGGCATAGGCCTATGAGGTGCAGCAATTTTCACAGATCCACATTTAGTCTGCACATTTGGTTTGCTTGCAACTGGAGTCTTCACTCCATTGCCAGAAGTGGGCAACCTGACAGGTCTGCCTGTTGGTAATTTGTTCTTCAATGGTGCTTGAGCTGATTGTGCATCTTTCAAAAGAGCATAAACCAGAATAAGTTTCCTCTTACGGAAATATGCTTGTTCAGTTTAAATAAGCACATCAAAGGCTTATACACTACAAAGAACCTACAAGGCTTTGGTGCAGAAACACTCCTGGAAGTAGGCTGTTGTTTTTTAGGCACAGATACAGGTTGCTCCTTGGCATGTGACATATCAGCATCATCTGAAAACAGAAAGGAGTAATCCCTCATGTCTTTGAGGGTCTGTGCTTTCCTTTTAGCCTGCAGAAGAAAAGAAATGTTATATTTTTTACTTTTTTTTAGAGGAAAAAGAAATGTTATATGAACATACAATACAGTAATATAAGCAAAAATCCGAAACTACCCAAAACTACCCACTATATTCTGTTTACCTCATTCACAACTTTGGGCCGCTGAGGCTGCTGATGATTTATATGTGCCCTGGCCCCTGAGGATATGGAATTCCCTTTGTCCTACAAAAAAAAATGAATACCTCTAAGTTGCAGAATTCAAATGAAAGCAGAAAGCATAAAGGAAACAAATATGAAACAGACCACTGAAGACTTTGATGAACTTGCCACAACACGTTTATTGTCCCTAATAGAACGACTTTCTTCAATAACCCTTGGAGCTATAACCGCCTGAGAAGGGCCAAAAAAGGATCCAAACCTGCAAAAGGGACCATCAATTCACATAACACGTCCCAACAATTAACAAAATAACATGATTCAATTTAATTCCCTTAAAGCTTGCAGAAACACAAATACACAATACAATGTTGCCTGTCCAAGAGCAGTCCTGAGCGGTAGATTCAAATCTCAATATCAATAGCCATTTGTTATAAAAAGATGTCAATAGTCATTTGATAATCAAAATAATATCTAAATGAATAAATACAACAACAACAACAAAGCCTTATCCCACTAGGTGGGGTCGGCTACATGGATCATACGACGTCATTCCGCTATATTCGTTGATCCATGTTCATAAGATTCGACAGGATTTTACGCTGGCTGTCGGGGCCTAACATTACCCTCCTCCTTTATCCGGGCTTGGGACCGGCTATAAAACACAGGCGGAGTTATCTAAATGAATAAATATTTTTTTGCAAAAAGAAAACAAGTATTATGGTTCACATAAGTATCCTAGTGCATTCGTGAGCACATTTCCATGATTCCCAGGATGATCAAGAATGAATCTGCACATATCAAATTCAAGTTGTGATGAGAATCTTAACTTGATTTTTTTTTTTGAAACATGAAAGGATGACCAGCAAGGAGGTAGTCATCCGAGAGTTTCATTGATGTAAAAAAGAGTTACAGCAGATTAGGAAATAAATGCGAAAAAGGGTATGCCGCTCCACCAGATTACAACTTCTAACACACTACAAATACTTTATCCACTCCAAAAAAATTGCCTTAGCATGGAATCCAACATTCTCAGCATAAACACAACCATTCCAGAGAATGGTGCCATTCCTTTGTAGCCAGATGGCCCAAATGTAAGCCAAGGGATGAGCCCTCGAATATACGTTCCTACCCAGGAAAAACGTGCTCAATCCTAGGCAGAAACATTTTTTGCCAGTACACGTTAAAATCACGTGCTGGTGCGCCTCCACCGATCTAACAATCCCTTCTTTTTATCTTTTATAAGTTGTGACAGGCACTCATCTCTCCTTTCCTCCTTTTGTTTCCTGTCCGCCGATGTTGCTCCGCCATCACCACTGCTGCCTTCTGTCGCCGCCGCCGCCGATGCTCATCTGTTGTTGCTTCCATCACTCATCTTCTGCTGTCACTGCTGTTTTAGCTTCGCCGCCGCCGCTCTCTGTTGCTGTCCTGATGCTGTCACCGCCGACCAGGTATGCCCCCTCCCTTTCTCTTCTCTCCCTCTCCCTTTCTCTCTTTGCTCACCCGAGCAGGCCTTCTCACCCTCTCCTCTCTCTCCCTTCCCCTTTCTCTCCCTCTCCCTTTCTCTCTCCGCAGACGCGAGCAAGCTTCAACGCCCTTGCCCCTCTCCCTCTCCTCTCTCTCCCTTCCCTTTTCTATCCCTTCACACACCTGAGCATTTTTCCCTCTCTCTCTCTCTCTGCGCACGTGAGCAGCTTCTCGTTTCATTTTTCCACCATCACGTCATGTTCTCCGCAGCGGCGATGGCAAATTTTTTTTAATGTTATAAATTTATAAAAAAATTTACAGTGCTACTATTGTTAATATTTGTTTAATAAATGAGATTACCAACTACTATTATTATTCTAAATTTATTGTTGTACTACTTTTTTATGAATTGATCACGATTCTTTTTTATGAATTGATGTGCTAATTGTTGTTATTATTATAATTTTATGGATGTATTAATTTTTCATGAATTAACTGTTAACATTATTTATTGATTTATCAATTGCCATTAGTCCGTTATTATTATAATTTTTTTAGGTGTTAATTTTTCATGAATTAATATTTTTAATATATAAGTAAATAGTTGTTTGGTTACTAATAGAGCGGAATCGTATGATCCATGTAGCCGACCCCACCTAGTGGGATAAGGCTTTGTTGTTGTTGTATAAGTAAATAGTTATTCATATCATGAATTGATCTTAAAATTAGAATTTTGCTTATGTAATATTGCATGTGGTACTTATAAGTTCAAAAGATGTACCACAAATTCTTTATATATATACATATATATATATAAATGTATTTATATATATTTATATCCGGTATATATTCAAATGTATTTATATATATATTTATATTTATATATATATATATTAAATAAAAAATGGGCAGAATTGGCCGTGTCATGAATTAATATTTATGTGTTTTGCCGACCCTCCGTGTTGAGCCCGTTTTATGTGTTTGACAACATTGGTCACCACATTAACCCATAACTCCAATAATTATCATAATTTAACAAAATTTGAAACATGATGATTTTTTTTAGAGAGTGAAACATGTTGATTAGATCAGGATTGGAAGGAACCACGCCTACTTAATAACTTCTGCAAGAAATGCAGGCATGAATGGAAAAACTAAAAATAACTGTTTGATGGTCGGCATATCATATATAGGAATGCCCATCAAGCTGATGGGAACTATGAGGAATTGTCAGATAGGAATAGTTCACATCGGAAAGAACATTATTGCCTATTTAATAATTTACATAAGAAATGACGGCATGAATGGAAAATAAATATAAGTTGTTCGATGATTTGCCATGTCATATATAGGAATGCCACTTTTTTGAGAGAGAGCAGAAAAGACGACTACCATTTTGGTAGACATCAAGATTTATTAATGATACCCTTTCAAAAAAAAAGATTTATTAATCATACACGATGCTGGAAACTAATGGATGCTCATCCTTTTGGCCGAGTGTTACTGGAATTATACCCATGATCAAACATTTCTTCTCAATGTCCATTGGTGCAGGTAATGAGTTTCATTTCTGGAAAGACGATTGGACATCAAGGGGAAGATTTTCTGTGGTTTTTCCTAGATTATATGCTCTAGCACTGGACCAGTCTTTGGCTCACTGCTGGCATAGTTCCAGTCAAAGAGGGAATTGGATGCCTTCTTTTCAATCCAATCTGTCAGATCAGAGAATGGAAGACTTATTGCTAATCTTAGAGATTGCTAAGGACTTCTCCTTGGATTCTACAAAAAGGGATGGATGGAAGTGGAGCTCTGGCCAGTTTTCTGTTCGTGCAGTCTACAAACTCTTAAAGGATAGAGCTCAGAGTGTTGAAGACTTCAAAAAGGACTGTCGACTGATATGGAAGCTTAAGATTCCTTTACGGGTCAAAATGTTTGCTTGGTTATTACAAAGACAAAAGCTGCTTACAAGATCCTATATGATGGGGTGGGATACAACCAATGATGCATCTTGTGCTCAGATTGAAGTGGAGGATTCAACAACAACAACAACAAAGCCTTATCCCACTAGGTGGGGTCGGCTACATGGATCATACGACGCCATTCCGCATTCGTTGATCCATGTTCATGCGATTCGACAGGGTTTTACGCTGGCTGTCGGGGCCTAACACAACCCTCCTTTATCCGGGCTTGGGACCGGCTATAAAACATAGGCGGAATTGAAGTGGAGGATTCAAATCACTTATTTTTTTGCTGCACTATGACAAAACAGGTTTGGACTGTTATGCATGCAGCTGTGTTGAATATGTCGTCAGAAACAAGCTTTTGGAGATCATTCTGAGGAGGAGGTTTAGATGGGGGTGCCTACAATTACTTCAATCTGCTGGCGACAGCGAAATGCTTTCATATTTCGGAACGAGCATTTCTATATTGAAAATATAGTGTCCATGGCGCGTGTCTACATTTCAGAATGGTCTAACTATAATTGATATCTTCATTGTACATAGTGCTCCTGTAATGATCTATTGATTAATAACATGGATTCTAGTCATCATGACTGTCATCCTATTTGCCTTCAGAAAAAAAAAATGATACACATGAGTACCATTTAGGAATGCACATATGCTATCAGGATTGTCCGCTAAGATACATCAGACCTTCCATTTTTTTTCTTCTTGACATGTAAACCACTTTGTGTTTGTCATCTCTCTACTTCCTCGTATCTCTTTTATGATTAGTGAGTGGGGGCGAATAGTTTCCACGCACATTTCACCTTTTGCTTTTGGCATTGCATACACATTGTATACTCCATAATTTTTCACTATAATACAGAACGGACTCTCCAAACTCCCTTTCTCCAAAAAATCTCTTCCTTCCATTTCATCTTTTATTTTTGGCATTGCATATACATTGTACATTCCATAATTTTTTACTATAATAGAGAATGGACTCTCCAAGCTCACTAGCCCTCCTTTCCTTTCTCCAAAAACATTTCTTTACTTATATTTTTTACTCTTAAGGAAGATCCCTCCTGTTATGTCCCTTCTTTCTTTCTTGCACACAAGAAAAATGACAGAAGCTAAAAAAGGCTTAACCCTTATTGGAGTTATTGTGCAACAACCATCAAGCCAGTGAAAGTGATCGGGAAATTTGATAAGATTGAGGAACATATCGTACCTCTTAAAAGTTTGTGCAAATACCATTGAGTTCCTCATTTTTTTCCCTTGATCTGTTAGTGACAAAACAATAGATGGTTTATCTGAATGTATTGGCAAAAAGTCGGGGTTCCTTTTTGTAGTTGAAAGCCTTAAGCCCCAGGGTGGTGCTCAGAAGGAACTTGCTGTCCTATTATTGTTATCTTATTGTCCTTGCAAATTTGATGTTATCATTTCATTTAGGGGATATTGGCAAATCTACTGCAATATGCAATAACCATTTTTCTCCATTTTCATGTTAAGTTTGTCTTTTCCCATTACTTAACAACAGAGGTTTTTAAAGAGAGGAAGTTGAGGGCACTGAGTAGGCTGAGCATTGCTCTTAGATGTATATCACGCTGCTTATTTTAAATATTATTCTGTTGGCTTAGCCAAAGAACAGAAGGACCACCATTGCAGAGGATACACGAGTCAACATCATCAAAGAATTCCATGACATCTTGTACTAGACAAAATCATCAATCTTGAGTTCTACAGCACTCAATCGTCAAGCAATTTCCACTGCAGCCAACATGTCCATGTAGTGGCGAACTCCTCTTGAAGCTTCCGTTTGGGGATTACCATGAAAACCAAAGAGACTTGGAGGAAGAATAAAAGAAAGATGGTATCTGGAGGAGAGATGAGTTTAGGTGTAAAAAGAGAAGACTAATAAAGACTATCGGATTAGATCAAAAGGCCTTTATCATATATATTAATCTGTTGGGATTAGCTCCCTTTCCCCATTATAAATACTTCGGATTGGTTTAAATTGATCTAAAACTGATGATGGCTAAAAAGAATCTTTCATTATTCAACATGAAATCGTAGGAATCAATTTTTCCCTTTGGAATGGATTTACACAAAATCCCAACTTTTTTTTTGCTTTTTGTCACAACATGTAGTGGCGAGCTCCTCTTGAAGCTTCCGTTTGGGGATTACCATGAAAACCAAAGAGACTTGGAGGAAGAATAAAAGAAAGATGGTATCTGGAGGAGAGATGAGTTTAGGTGTAAAAAGAGAAGAGTAATAAAGACTATTGGATTAGATCAAAAGGCCTTTATCATATATATTAATCTGTTGGGATTAGCTCCCTTTCCCCATTATAAATACTTCGGATTGGTTTAAATTGATCTAAAACTGATGATAGCTAAAAAGAATCTTTCATTATTCAACATGAAATCATAGGAATCATTTTTTCCCTTTGGAATGGATTTACACAAAATCCCAACTTTCCAACTTTTTTTTTGCTTTTTGTCACAATAGCGTGCCATGAGCTTGGGCTTCTGTTGACATAAAAATGTTCCTTTCCGAATTACTCTGTAAAATCATATACAACCAATTATGGGTGGGCAACATTAATGAGTACTGTTTTCTAAAGTTTCAGTAGATCCGCAGATTCCAAATTAGGCTTGTACCGAAAAATCTAATATTGGTGGTTGACGGTCTTTAAGATCATGCTTAAGGGCACACCAATACAAGTTTTCAAGGAATATAACAAATTGACGATGTAACCTGCTATTCTTAATTAATTGAAAACAGATATAAAATGTTATGGATGTACTTTCTTGGGAGGTGTTGTGGTGTTACTACCATTCAGTTATTTGTTAAGTTCTCCAATTTTTTCTCTTTTTGCAGACAATTGAAGGTTGCATGTGGAGTAGAATCTCCAATTGTTCCATTACACATTCTCAGAAAAAAAAAATGTTCCATCACACTAATTAACATAAGATTGCATGTGGAGTAGAATCTCCAATTGTTCCATTACACATTCTCAGAAAAAAAAAATGTTCCATCACACTAACTAACATAAGAATGTTGAGACAATACAATCCTAATTAGTTCTAGTGTCTTACTACCATTCAGTTATTTGTTAAGTTCTCCAAACTTTTCTCCTTTTGCAAACAACTGAAGGTTGCATGTGGAGTAGAATCTCCAATTGTTCCATTACGCATTCTCAGAAAAAGAAAATGTTCCATCACACTAACATAAAAACATTGAGAAAACACAATCCTAGTAAGTTCTCATGCACCACCCCACCCAACCCCCACAACTCACCCAACCCAAATCCTAAGTAGCTCTAAGTTCCAGCAATGATCAATTCTTAATGTCAGACCCAATCTTGAATTTTTGTTCCCGACAAACAAGAACATAGTATTGGGATGTAGAAGGTAGTAGGTACCACATGAAAAGTAATTGGAAAAGCAACTATTTCAGAAACAAATTGTGTTGGGATCATGATGGACTCGAACAAACACTTTCATGTTTATATGGGCTCTTTGGATCCAGAGGAATGAGGTTATCTTCAAAGGGGTAATATATGTGATGTGAATAATATCACAAACTACGCGAGATCTTGACTAACAGAATGGGTGATCATTTATAACTTGAGAATAGGAACATTGTAATACCCCTATATATTCTTTCACTCTTCTTTTCAATAAAATTGGATGACTATTGACCTCGAATAGTTGTCCTTCTAACACCTCAAAAAAAATGGAAAAACAAATTTTGGAATAACCTTTCCCAGAAAGATGATTGAAATTCATATGCAGCTAAACCTTTCATTCAGTTTAGGAATGCATGTATACATGCATATCCAAATGACAATAAGTACAGTTCAATTATAGCAAACAGTAAACCTACAGCATTCAAAGTAGAGATAATACTCACGTGTTACCCGTGATTGCTCTTTTCTTGTCTTGAGATAGAGAGGAACTACCAAAAGCTCTTGTAGATTGCTTCTTCATCTTCTCTCTTATCCTGTTTTTTAACTGTTCTCTCAATTTAAGAAACTGTTGCTCCTCCCTGGTGGGTTTTGGAGCTTCCTGTGTGTCTTCTTCTTCAGAAGCTTCCACATCATATTCATCATACTCATCTTCTTCATATTCTTCATCTCTTTGAAGTGAATTCTATTACACGCCAAAAAAACACATTCTTAGCGTACTTCAAGAGTAAATGCACAAACGATTACAAGTGGAAGTACTTAGCTACGGAATGTATCCCAATGTTTCCAGAAATGTCTAAATTTTATTTCATGCTAGCGATAAGAGGTGATATTATATGGTAAGAGACACAAATGAACATGCTATCTAAATTTCGAATTTAAACCAATAACAACTATAATTACTAACAGAAATAAGAGTAATTCATCCAACCACTAGAAAAAAAAACTCTTGTACTCCCCGTGAAACCTACAGAGCAAATCAGGAAACCAAAACTTAGAGGCGAATAAAGGATCAAACCACATAATATTTAAATCCAGTATAAAAAAAAGTTATATTCAAGTAAAAAATACCACACAGAAGAATCAATGATTGAGAAAAAAAATATAAACTTTACCTACAAAAATTTTCTTACATGCAATTTCGATCGGGAAACCAAAAGGATCAATTAAATTACTCCCAAGATATCATCATAAACTACACAAAACCAGTATCAACGAGAAAATAATAAAAATCTAATTTTAATCACCAATATGGCAACGGAAAACACAATGAACCAAAAACATTCGAACAAACGGAATGAACCGTTCGGTCAATTACCTTGGCCATCGTGGAGGCCCTTTGACGCGGAATCTCGTAGTTTCTCATCATTCCGGGGAACGCAAAGGTATCCCCACCCAATCTGCTGATCCGCGATCACCAACGCCACATCACCTTCACCAAATCGGAAGAAGGCGGCATCGGTCGAGGCGCAGGACGATGAAGAAGAAGAAGAAGAAGAAGAAGAAGAAGAATCGAAGGGGCTCAAGAAGCCCTAATTCCGCATGCAGCGAAGCGAGGGCGATGGGAATTGGGAGAACCGGAGAGCATCGAGAGCCGATGGGCAGCCGGAGAGCGAAGAGGAAAGAGGAGGAGGGAAAGAGGAGAGAGAGGAACGTGTCATCGCGGAAGGAACGGATGGTTTTCAACGTCTGGTCGGATCCGGTGATATGAGGTATTGCAATACGTTAACTTGCAATGGGGGCCGAGAAGCGCCGCGTGCCGCCTCCGAGTTTTAACATCATATAAGATGAGTTAATGCATCATTAAATGTCCGTAATCCACAATTACTAGTGGTTTGATATGTCATGGTTCATGCATGCTCACATGTATATGCAATGCATCTCAATTAAAATAATGCATATTTTTTTCATATTTGAAAATATAATTCAATTTTTTTTTCAGAAAAGAAACATAGCAATGAGATTTTCTCTTATAATTCAGGAATCTAAATTTTAAAAAAAAAAAATAATTCATGTAGAAACATTTAAATCGAAAATGTATATGAGTTGCATGTACATCTTTCCAAATCAATCATAATCCAACGGAAAAAAGAGTCTACTCAAAGATATAATTGCATATTATGTAATAGCTTACTAAACTTCACTAATCTATATTATATTAAAGAGAGAGTACTTTGAAGGAGATAATGACATTTGACATTAATATGAATTGACAAGTGTCCCTAGAAATAATAATTATTATAACTTTAAAGTATTAGTTATAATTATAAAATCTATATATATTATGTATAACGCTTAGAAACTATTCCCACTTCCAACCGTCTCAATACACAATGCAAAAATTAAAAAAAAATCATTATAAGATGACATCTCGCATAGTGTAATTATCTTAAATTATTTATATTAGTTAATTAAGATGGTTAGTGATGAAAAGATACAGTTACATAAAGATGATTAGTTAATTAGTTATCAAAGATTGGACGATTAAAAATATGGAATTAAAAAAGATTAATTTATCAGTGTCGATAAAAAATAAATTATTGGACGGTTGTGTTGACACGGTTTATTCGAACTAATCACACTACTACTATAAATAAGATTCCAAAGAAACTCCTTCCACAATCTAACAAAAGAATTTTGAATTTATTTTATTCAACTATCTTATTGTTAATCCTGAAAGTCTTATCCGAATTGTACATCCTCATAACGGTATGCCAAACTTCATATTTATGAATTTGTTGTTATTTTATCTTTGTTTTTTTATTAATTTTCTTTCATAGTTGGCTTATCTATATGTCATGAATATATGAAATTTATGCTATATTCATGAATTTCTATAATTTAGAGATTATGCTAATCACTTTTTTTGGTGATAAATAGTTTTCGTCATATACCTCCTAAATAAGAACACGCTTATATCATATTCATATTGGTTATTTTTGTTATCTATGTGATAACATCACTGAAAGTAATAATATTTATTTTACGGTAATAATTTTAAGGTTACTCATATATCTTCATATTTCATTGTTATGCTTCCTTTTTAATATGTAATTGTCATCAAAATAGAATATTAATATTGCAGATAAGGTGTTTGGCTCCCAAGCAATTTCGTTGTCAAATGGTTGGATGACAAGTATTAGGAGTACAAGAAACACTGAAAAAGCACACAACATCTTTATTAAATTCAGTGTTTGTGAAAAATTTTGTTATTTAGTATTACTTTCATTTCATACTAGGATTCTTTGTGTAATAATTATATGGACTTCATATATTTTATTGGGATTATATGAATCACTCTGTTTTTAGGTATAAAGAGGTTATGTGTTATACTTATGAATAAAAAACATAGTCACGTCATATTTAATATTAGTTATAAAATACATAGCTACCATAATTAATTTATTTAAGGTTTTAAATGCATGGTACATATTTATCATAAAATTTTGATTATATTATAACATTTATTTAGCAAATAACCTATATTAATACTGTATTATTATTTTTAGAATCCTTTTAATAATTAAAATTTTATATGGCAATAATGTAATGACACATGATATTACATCAATTATTTTTAAAATTTATAAAGTATGCTTACAATTGATATAAAACATGGTAAAATTATTATATAATATTACACATATAGGAGAAAAAAAATTAAAGTATACTAATGAAGTTAATAAGAGAAAATACAATTTATATACAGCAAAAACAAGATCATTGACATTAGACACAAATATTAATTCTTGAATGTACTCTTAACATGTTATTATTAATTAAAGTATTTTTAACATGTTGACTGGACAGTTCGTTTGGTAATATTATACTTATTATAATATTATTTATATATAATTATATTGATTATATCAATTACTTTATTCTCAATGAATTAAATTACAATACATATATTCAAATATAATGATTACAGTTTATCTATATGTATTTGAAACATGCCACATTTCATTCATCTGAATTTTAACATGCCATCTATAAACCGCTTGGATAAGACATGAAAATGATAAACATGATAAATACTGGTAGATAAACATTAATTTATAGTTACATTTTCATACCACTATAACCACCTAAAATGTATTTTATAAATGTGGTGCATGCTATCGACCAAACAAATGTATAAGGCATAGATTTTCGAGACAATGTATTTCTTTCTTTTCATATGTTGAATAGTCCTAAGTAGATAATTTTATTTCACAAATTATATTATTATTGTTAATATTGTCATGATCAATTGCAGTGTATTATAACGAAAAATTCATCACTGATTTCAATTAATATAATATTAAAAAATTAAAGTGTACATAGTGTGAAGTTTCACATGAAAATATAAATTCCTATAACATGAAAAACTAAATATATTATAATCATATTCTTTTTCATTTTATCGACTTCTTATGCACATTTTTTTGTCTCTTTCGGTAAGAAGACGCTATGTTATTAACATTTTCTTTTATTTCTTATTAGCAAAACAGATGTATCCCAAAAGTTATCATTTGATGATGTTTTTATAGCCCACCACAAAAACTTATACTCTCCAATAATATTTAACTAAACTATTTGAATTTACCACAATTGTCATCACAAAATGTTAAACACTCAAATAATATTTAACTAAATTTAAATTATGATTTTTTATGAAATATGGGGGGTTGAATGTGTACCCCCATTTGTTTGTGTAGATTCTTATTTTGAATGAACAATAATTTTTCTCCTTCTTCAATTTTTATGTATCTTTCTTCTCATTTAAAGTACCTGTAAATTTTCTTATAAATTTTAGTGGAAGATAATATCTTATTGTAAATGTGTTGATCATTTCTTACTTTCCATATAAATCATTCTTAGATTTATCTTGACCTATGACTAATACATTTTAATTAGAATATTAGTTTACATCTAATTTTAGTTGTCCGTCCATTAATAATCTACGTGCTATTTCATGATGACATTTTTTG
This sequence comes from Pontederia crassipes, assembly GCA_030549335.1. NCBI lineage: Eukaryota > Viridiplantae > Streptophyta > Magnoliopsida > Commelinales > Pontederiaceae > Pontederia > Pontederia crassipes. The sequence continues at coordinate 24,766,499 of CM060187.1, forward strand.
GTCCTATGAGTATAGAATTATTATTTTTATAATAATATTTAGTGATGAAATAAATTAGTTCATTAAAAGTTTTAATGTCATGCATCATGATGGATGATGGATCTATTCATTAAAATTTTTTCGATCCACAATTCATCATGAATAGGAGAGATGGTGCTAGCACTTAAAAGTGGTAGCACAATCATTTTTTTCCTTTTAAAAAATAATTAATTATATTCCTAAACTTTTGTATGAAATATTTAAATCACGAGTTTTGAAACAATACCTAAATGGTACATACAAAAGAGATAGTAAATATTGAGTGACATATGGATAGTTTACTATGTTTTAATAATTAAAAATATATCATAAATTGGAAGCAATAAATATATTAAAATAAATTAAAACTGATAAAATGAGTAATTAAAGTTGGAAGTTACACATTATTTTAGAATCCATTAAAATAAACAAGATAAAAAATATTTTTGTTTCTAAAAAATTTGTTTCCTTATATAATAATTCAGGTTTTATTTTTATATTCACTGCACACCGTGCGGGACGTATACTAGTTAATAAATATAAACTCATTGATATTATAAACTAGACATTTCAAAAGTTTAACTCCAACTTAATTATTAGTCTTGCTTGTTAAGGTAAAATGTTGCAATGCATGTTGCTTTGGTAAATTCACTATTTCTACAATATTAGATTGTGTTGGTCCTCTAATGTTACAATCATTAACATCTATGATTCCATATTAGTTGACAGGATAAGTTTTTTAAAATTTATAGAATCAAAATTACATGACTTATAATTGCATTATTTTGGATGTCGAATTTATAAGAATTATCTATTAAGTATAAGATCATTAAGGCATGCCAAATCTTGTGGTTTGTCAAATATCAAATTAATCTCTATAATGTTTTGGAATAAGATTAAAAAATAAAATGCAAAACAAGTAAGAATAATGTAAGCAAGATCAAGTAAGGTCCAAATCATGGATCCACCATGAATTTTGACCCTCAACTATTTCACTAAACACATAATCGCAAGACAAAGTAACATAAAAAAAATCACAAGAGGGAGTAAACTCTTTTTTCACCTCAATTATAGATCCAATAAAGAAAAGGTAGATATTATACCTTTATTTTGTTGAATTCTATGTTTTGATAATAACAAATTAAATTGGATATAAAAATTATTAATCTATGCTCAAGTGATGATAATGCAGGTGTAGGATTGATATGACTTCATTCGTAGAAGAAATCGCGAAAAAAATTTCAGCACACGACCGGTCGACCCATCGGTCGGTCGACCGGCCAAGGCAATCGGTCAACTAATATTCAACGGAAGAAAAGACGAGACTATACCGGTCGACATCGAGACTATACCGATCGATGATGAGATATACCGGACGATGTCGGGGCATTACCGATCGATGTATCGGTCGAAGGACTGGTGGACAGCGTCAAAACGTAGAAAATGTAACAACGGTCAAAATGACCGGTCGACCGGACAACGTAAAAATGCAAAAAATGCAACAACGGTCACAATGACCGGTCGATCGACCCATCATAACGGTCGACCGACCACACAGTCAAATGAACAGTAACGACTATTATTTTGATGAGAAAATTATGGAAGACTTTTTGAACGAATTTTCACTTGTAGAAGCCAATAAAAGAGTGTCAAAGTATGAAGAAAAATCATCCAAGCAAGCAAGAACATTCTAAAGCTCCTTTCAAGTTCTTAAGCCCAAAATTGCTAATTCGTCACTGTTCTTTTTTTAGCTTTGAGTGTGAGACAAATTTCGTAAAAGAAAAGAGTTAGAGGGAAACATTTTTTTATAATTGAGAGCTCATTATAAAAGATGTGTGTCTTACCTATTTAGCGAAGAAGAAAGCGTGTGGTGTAAAGAGGATTGTTCTCTCCCTACAAGAAAAGAGAAATATAGTGAATCTCCAATGATCTCGAGGTCGAGAAGTCGGAACGGGAGACGTAGGCCAAAGAGTTGAGGCCGAACATCATCATCGTATCGTGTCTCCTTGCGTTTGTTCTTTATCTTTCACTTATGCCTTATCTTTATTTGCTTGTGATCGATTTTATTTTTTTTTCAAAAGTGACTTTGCGAAAAAAAAATATACACCAATTCACCCTCCCCCTCCTCCCCTCTTGGTTCTTTGGTCCTACAATTGGTATCGGAGCAGTTTGATCTTGTTTTTAAGATTTAAAATATATTTAGAGTTATGGCATCAAGTGGTTTTAATTTTTTCGAAGGTCAATCTATTAATCGTCCTCCATTTTTTAATACAACAAATTTTGCATATTGGAAAATTATGATGCAAGCCTATGTTTGTTCTATTGATATTGATATGTGGGATATTGTTAAAAAAAGTTTTGATTTACGTGAAAAACTTCTTTAGAATATACCGAAGGATAAAGACTTTTGGTAAAACTATATTGGAAAGTTAAAAATATTTTTTATTGTGCTTTGGATCCAACAGAGTTTAATCGGATTTCTAGTTGTCAAAGTGCTAATGAGATTTGGAAGAAACTTATTATTACTCATAAAGGAACGGATAAAGTTAAGGAGTCTAGATTAAATAATCATCAATATGATTCTTTCAAATTATTTGAAAATGAATCCATAAATGAAATGGTCATATCGCTTTAATGGTATCATAAATGGCTTAGCCTTCTAAGAACGAGCCAAGGATTAACCCTCAAAAAGTGAAAAAGTTTCTCAGGTCGCTCTCCTCCAAATGGCATACAAAGAGGATGGTGATTGAAGAAAATGATTTGAACAAATTAGACTTTGATGATTTTATAGGTTCACTTTTACCTATGAGATCAGAATTAAGGAGGATGAAGAAGCAAATACTTAAAAAGGAAAACACGGGTATTAAAGGCAAATAAAGATGAGGAATATACAAGTGAAAATGATGAAGATCTTGATAAAAAGAAGCTTGACAAAAGCTTCACCAAGAGAAGATCGTCGTTAAGCAAAAGTCAAATAACTTACTTTGAATGCAAAAAGATTGTACATTAAAAAAATGAATGTCCAAATTTGTTCAAAAAGGAGAAAGCTGAAGAAAGTTCAAGAAGGAAGAAAAAGACTCTTTAAACCACTTGTGATTAAAGCGAAGATGAAGAGAATGACTTCAACACTTCCTATAGTGATGACGAAGAAGTCTACATACGTCTAATGGTTGATAGCCATAAGGTATCATCTACCTCATCTGACTCAGTGATAGTGAATCCTTTAATGTGCATAAGGAGTTTAGAATTCTTATTAATAAATATGGATGCCTAAAAAAGAAATATGATGATATAAAAATAGAGTTTGAAAATTTGAAAAAGAAAAATAAAAATGTTAAAACATGTGAAAATTGTGATATATTGAATGGAGAAAACTCTAGCTTGGAATTCTCAATTGAAGAATTGAAAATAGAAAATAGTGCATACTAAAATCATTATGTGAAAAACAAAATATAGAAAGTGTGAACAAAGAAATTAATAATTTGAAAGTTGAAGTTGAAAATTTCTCAAAAGTAAGTAAAATGTTAGATGCCATGCTTAGTGAATCTAGAATATCTTCAAACAAAAATTGACTTGGTTTCAATTCTTTTGAAAAGAAGAATGACAAAAGAATTTTATTTGTTAAAGTATCGCATGATTATACAAGATCACATATTATTTGTTTTAATTCTTATTATTATAGAATTAGGAAAAGAATAAATAAAGGAATGAAGAAAATTTAAGTTTCGAAAAGGACCATTACTAACCAAGATGGATCCAAGCAAGTTTAGGTACCAAAAAGATGAAACTTTTAATTTCTTTCTTGTAAGAAACTTCTAAGTACAATGAAGGTAAATAGTATTTGGATAGTGGAAGCTTAAGACATATGACCGGCGATGCATCAAATTTCATCAATTTGGAAAAGAAAAATAGAGGAAAAATCACCTTTAAAGACAATAGTAAAGGAAGAATAATTAGTATAGATAATATTGGTAAGAATGATAAAGTGTATTTGAAAAATATTTGGTTAGTCAAAAATTTAAAACATAACATAATTAGTATAAGTCAATTACGTGATAAAAACTATTTAGTCAAATTTAAAAAGGACAAATGTTTGATACTAGATGAAAACAATAAAGTTTTACACATGAATTTTAGGTACAACAATGTATACAAAATTGATTTTGATAATTTGAAAAATGAAAAATGTCTTAGTGATATACATGATGATATAAACTTGTGGCATAAAAAATTAGGACATGCAAATTATATATTACTAAATAAACTTTCAAATCATGAATTGATTAGAGGCTTGCCTAACATCAAATTTCAGAAAAATAATATTTGTGATTCATATTTAAAAGGTAAACAAATAAAAAAATCTTTTAAATTAAAAGGATTTATTAGTACATATAAGGCTTTGGAACTTTTACGTCTTGACTTATTTGGACCTATTGATGTGACAAGCTTAGGAGAAAAAAATATATATTTTGTGATTGTTAATGATTTCTCTCGTTTCACTTGGACTATTTTTCTAACTAGTAAAGATGAAACGTTAAACATGTTTTCCAAATTTGCAAAATGAATTCAAAACGAATTTGAGCAAAAGATTTCAAAAATTAAAAGTGACCATGAAGGAGAATTTGAAAATCTTAAATTTAATTATTTTGTGAAGAAAATAAAATGACTCATAATTTTTCCACTCCTAAAACACCTAAATAAAATGGAGTAGTAGAAAGAAAAAATCGAACTATATAAGAAATTGCTAGAACAATTTTAAATGAAAGCAAATTACCAAAATATTTTTGGACGAAAGCCGTAAACACATCATGCTATGTTCTCAATAGACTTAGACTTCTTGAGAAAAAAACATGTTTTGAAGTATTATTTGATAAGAAATCAAATATTTCTTATTTCAATGTTTATTTATTGTAAATGCTATATTTTGAATGTCAAAGATAAACTAGGCAAATTTAATGATAAATATGATGATGGTATTTTTTTTTACTCTAGTACAAGTAAAGCTTATAAAGTGTATAACGAAAAAATATTAGTTGTTGAAGAGTCTATTAATGTTAAATTCAATGAAACTAATAATTTTTTGAGTAAGCAAGTACATGATGATGATGATGAAATAGTTAAAGTGCAAATACAACTTGATATTGTGGAGACAGAGGAAGCAAAAGTTTACACTCCAAAGGTGAAATAAATGAAAGAACCTCAAAGAGAGGAGAATCAAATCATTCCAAAAAATTGAAGACATGCCTCATCACACCCACTTGATCAAGTTATAGGTAATATAAATGAATGTATAAAAACTAAAAACTCTTTAAAAAATCTATGTGCTTTTTCGGCATTCGTCGCAAATTTTGAGCCCAACAATATAGATGAAGCACTTGAAAATCCAAATTGGATAAATGCAATGCATGAGAAATTAAATAATTTTAAAAGAAATCAAGTGTAAAAACTTGTGGAAAGACCCAAGGACCATCCTATCATTGGAACCAAATGAGTCTTTCGAAACAAGTTAAATGAAAATGACATCATTGTGAGGAACAATGCTAGATTAGTGGCCAAGGATTACTCACAAATTAAAGAGATTGATTTTGATGAAATATTTGCTCTTATTGCTAGACTTGAGGCAATTAGAATGCTTTTGACTTTTGCATGTTATAAAAGTTTTAAACTTTTTCAAATGGATGTTATAAATCGACCTTTTTGAATGATTTTATAAATGAAGAAATTTATGTTGAACAAACTCAAAGTTTTGAAAATCTAGATTTTCTTCATTATATCTTTAAACTTTTAAAAACTCTTCATGAATTGAAACAAACTCCTTGAGCTTGATATGAAATATTGAGTTCATTTTTAATTAAAAATGATTTTAAAAAGGGAAAGTCGACACCACATTATTCTTAAAACATGTTAAAAATGACATTTTAATAGTTCACATTTATGTTGACGATATTATTTATGGTGCTACTAATGAAAGTCACTGCAAAGAGTTTGCAACTCTTATACAAAAAGAATTTGAAATGAGTTTTGTATGAGAGTTCACATACTTTCTAAGCCTACAAGTGAAACAATCCAAGAATGACATTTTTCTCAATCAAGAAAAATATGCAAAGGAGTTGCCTAAAAGATTCGGGATGAACGAATGCAAGCCGAGCGCAACTCCTATGAGCACTACTACAAAATTGGATAAAGATGAAAAATGCGATAAAAAAAAGGTACAGAGGTATAATTGGTAGCTTGTTCTATTTAACGACATCTATACTAGATATAATGTTTAGTGTGTGTTTGTGTGCTAAGTTTCAATCCGCTCTAAAAGAATCACATTTAATCGATCTAAAAAGGATAATGCGCTATTTAAAGTATACATGTGAATTAGACATTTGGTACGATAAAAATTTCCTATTTGAATTGCATACCTACACCGATGCGAATTTTGCCGGATGTAAAGTTGATAGAAAGAGCACTAGTAGGATGTGTTGCTTTCTTGGTAGCTCTCTCATTTCATGGGCTAACAATAAATAAAACTCCATCACACTTTCTACTATCGAGGTCGAATATATAGCCGCCGGTAGTTGTTATGCACAAATACTATGAGTAAAATAATAATTACTTGATTATAGTGTGAATTATTCCAATATACCCATGAAGTGCAATAACACAAGTGCTATATAAATGATAAAAAATCTAATTCAACACTTTAGGACTAAACACATTGACTTGCGATATAATTTCATTAGAGAACATGTAACTCTAATTGTAAGTAAAAGTGACTTAGTTATGTAATATCACTTTTGACATGAATTGAACATTAAAAGTGTTGCACAACACTTACATTTATATGAAATAAATTCTTGGAACTAAATTTCAATGATTAAAATTTTGAAAATGAGTGAAAAATGGTTGTAAGAGTAGGATCGGTCGACCAATATGATACCTCGATCGATCAGTATATGACTGCGTTCGACTGACATCCATCAACCGATGGATTGTTTATTACAAAGAAACTATCTGGCCGACCGTTGTACACTACAAGAAAATTATCGTTTAGTAACAGTGATGTCCTCCAACTTATCGTTTAGAAAATTATCGTTTAGTAACAGCGATGTCCTACAAGAAAACTCTATGTTTATTAAAAGTAAAATTATCGTTTACTTTTGCCAAGTCATGTCCTCCAACTTCACTTTGTAACAGCGATGCCCTTCATTTTTTAATTCATTTCACCCGATGCCCTCTTTACCTGAGATAGGTGGTTTCCCGGTCGTCGAGCTGATGTGGCACACACGTGGCACTGACAGGATATTTTTTCTTCTCTACACGTTGACGCGGCAATATTAAAAAAATAAAAATATTAATTAAAAAATAAAAAATTGCCACGCATGAGGTGGGATACCCACCCCTCCAACCTCGCCGGCGTCTCGCACGAGACGCCGACGAGGAGGCAGTGGCGGGAGAAGAGGGCCTTCACCCGAGAAGAAGGGGGGCCTCGACCCCCCTCCGCGACCTCGCCGACGATTGGCGAGGTCACAGAGGGGGATCGAGGCCCCCTTCTCCCGCCATCGGCGCACGAGAAGAAGGGGGGCCTCGACCCCCCTTCTCCCGCCATCGGCGCACGAGAAGAAGGGGGGCCTCGACCCCCTTCTGCGACCTCGCCGGTCGTCGGCGAGGTCGTAGAGGGGGATCGAGGCCCCCATTTTCTCGTCGTCGGCGCGCAAGAAGAAGGGGGTCCTCGCCCCCTTCGCGACCTCGCCGGTCGCCGGCGTCCCGCGCGAGACGCCGGCGAGGTTGGAGGGGTGGGAACCCCCACCTCACGCGTGGTAATTTTTTTTATTTTTTAATATTGCCACATCAGCGCGTAGAGAAGAAAAAATGTCCTGTCAGCGCCACGTGTGTGCCACGTCAGCTCGACGACCGGGAAACCGCCTATCTCAGGTAAAGAGGGCATTGGGTGAAATGAATTAAAAGATGGAGGACATCGCTATTACAAAGTGAAGTTGGAGGGCAAGACTGAACAAAAGTGAAAGTTGGAGGGCATTTGGTGTAATTTACCCGGCGATTTTGGCATCTGCAACTTGCGTCATATTGACGTCGACCAGGTGTGATGCTAATTAGCGTCAAAAAGCTTGTGTCGCTAATGTGAAGCTAATGCGGTGTCAACATTAGAATTTTAAGAATATACAAGTATTTATATAAGTAATGTTAATTATTATTCGTATTTAGGTAATGTTAATTTGTATACATATACATATACACACATACATGCATATACATATACATATGCAATAGCCATCACGACCCTACTTCGCATACATATACATATACATACTATACAATATTATATACTATACTATATACTATACTTAACTATATTATACTATATTATTCTATTATATAATATACAAAAATTAATATATCATGTTATACATACATTATACTCTAATTCTCAAATTCCAAAATTAGGAGAATAGTGCTTCTTCATTTTTTATGGGATTCAAATGGAGATTATTGAAGATCCGACCGTCGAATCATAATGAAATTTGTATCTCTTGTAGATCATGGCAACACAAATTTTTCAGTATTTTTTGACAATTTTAGGAGGCCGGATGGCGGAGTTAAGAACCTAAAAAAAGAAAGACTTCCGACAGTCGCCAACGTGAGTCCTACGAAAAACTGTCGAAAAGAAAATTATGAATCATAGAGAACGACGAGAGCTGTTCACTCGCACAAGAATCATTGTGATCAGAAGTCAAAAGAAATTTCAATAAAATGGGCAAAGTTTCAGAATAGAAATAGTCGGTTCTCCACGGTCCTAACTCGGATCACAACGAAAAAATAGGCATTTCGAAGGGATTGGGAAGGTGGAGCAGCGCAAACATTTCACATTTCACATCTTTTCCGCTCCTTGTTTGTTTCAAAGAGAGGAGGACGGGTTATTCACATTTAATTTGATGGTCAGAGGCGAATTGAAAGCTAAGCAGTGGTACGATTCTACCAGGTATGTCTTTTTCATTTCGTCGAAAATTTATTTTATGGTATAGACGCTTATGACCTCCCCCTCTATGCCCTGCGGTAATGATTCCTCTGGCATTACGGCCTTTACCACCCATCCCACGAGCCCCATGGGACGGGGTTTCCTCAGATTCTCAAAATACCTATTTTTCGTAATTTTAAAAATTTATCAAAACTTATGCCTCCCCTAAGAAATCTAAAAATGTGCGTTCGTGAAAATTGGACCTTTCGGTAGTGCTCGAAACAGACCCGTTTAGTCAACATAGAGTTTTCAATTTTTTTCAAAAAATGCTAATTTTGTTAGAATTTTTTTGCATCCAAACTTAATAAGAGTGGTCTATTTTGCTTCGTGCACCTCAATATATAACACACATACATATTACATATATAACATATACATATTACATATACATATACATATACATATATATTCACATATACATTTAATCAATTATTTTGGCGCCACCGCAGCGTCGCAATAGTGACATACTCATCCTAGCGTCATAATAGCATCACCTATTTTGGACACTAATTTAGTGTCTAAACATTGCGACGCTAATGAGACGCATCATTCTACTTTAGCGTTGCAACATTGGAGGCGCTAAAGTGCGGCGCTATGCGACGTATTTTATAAATGATTATCTATAAGAATTGAATTAAAGGGCGTTGCCGTAGCGTCACCATAGCGTCGCAATAAACTGCGTCGCTAATTGGCGATCCATGTGCCCATCGAAGAATGAATCCTAACAGTTCCTTTTCTTTTATCCAACGCTCTTCGTGCGTTCGCCATATTCTGTGCCCACTTGTCGCATAAAGCCTGGATGCTGCCTCCTCTTCCTCCTCCTCTTGTTGCTGCTTCCCCAATGCCGCTGCCGCCTCCTCCTCCTCCTCCTCCTCCGATTGCTACTACCCTTCCGTCTACTCCTCCGATTGCCGTCGCCTCCTCCTCCTCCGATTGCTGTTGTCCCGCCGTCTCCTCCTCTGATTGCTATCGCCTCCTCCTCCTCCGATTGCCGTCGCCTCCTCCTCCTCCGATTGCCGCCGCCTCCTCCTCCTCCTCCTCCTCTGATCGCCGCCGCTCCTCCTCCTCCTCCTCTGATCGTCGCCGCTCCTCTGATCGTCGCCGCTCCTCCTCCTCCTCCTCCGATTGCCGCTGCCTCCTCCTCCGATCGCCGCCGTTCCTCCTCCGATTGCTGCTGCCCCGCCGCCTCCTCCTCCTCCGATTGCTGCTGCCTCGCCTCCTCCTCCGATTGCTGCTGCCTCGCCTCCTCCTCCTCCTCCGATTGCTGCTGCCTCCTCTGATTGCCGCCGCCTCCTCCTCCTCTTCCAATTGCTGCTTCCCTGACGCTACCTTCTCCTCCTATTGTTTTTGCCTCAACGTCGCCCAGATGCCGCCTCCTCCTCCTGTTGTTGCTGCCCTAACGTAATTTGATGTAATGGAAGTTGTAATTGAATGTAAACGATGTAATTTGATGTAATGAAAGTTGTAATTGAATGAATTTGATCTAATATGGCATTTCTTTCGTTGAATGATATCAACAATATGAATGTAAATGGAAGAATTAGCAACAGTTGTTGGCGCAATGCTATTTTGTTGAATGAAGATATCGTAATTACTGTCTCTTTCGCGTCGCAATGGCGTCTCAGTTCTACGTCACATTAGCGTCGCAATGGCGTTACAGTAGCGATGCAATAGAACTAAAAATAGCGTCAATTGATGTAGCACTATAGCGTCGTATCAGCGTCGAGCTAGTGTCAACAGATTTATTGTCGCTTTAGCGTCAAAATAGCGACGCATATTAGCATTTCAAGACATCAATTTTTGAATCATTACAACGTCGCAGTAGCATCGCCATTCGACGATAATAGCGTCGACAAACCTATGGGTGCGAAGTCGACGCTATTAGCGTCGTTCATTTTGCGTCGCCAAGCCTATGGCGCGAAGTTGACGCTAATGCGTCGTTACTCTCTTCAGCGCCGAGGTAGCGACGCATTAGAGGCTATTTTGCTGCGTCTCTAATCGATCTTTTTCATGTAGTGGTACATGATCGATTGATCGGTATATTCCAAAATCACGACATATCAGAAATCGACCGCTTGATCGGTCGACCCATTTCTTTTCCTCCACTCAATCGCCGCCCTAGCCATCGCCCGTAACTTCACCGTCGAACTCCGACCGACCGACCAAGTCCTGCAGCCAACCAAACCCTCTCGCCATCCGCCGATAATCTCCCTCAATGACCACGGTCGCCCTCTCCTTCTTTCATCGACCGCCCCTCTTCGACCACTCGCTTCTCTTTGACCATTCGACCACTTTCTGTCGACGAATCCTGCAATCGCGACTCTAGCAACCACCGTCATCCTACTATTCGCTGGCCACCCTCTCTCTCTTCTTCCTTCGCCGCACCGTCGTCGACCTGCTCTCCGTCGGCCACCCTCTCTGTCTTCTTCCTTCGCCGCACCGCCATCGACCTACTTTCCACCGGCCGCCCTCTTCTCTTTCATTCTTTCATCGTTCATCGATGATTCCCTCTCTCTCTTCACTCCATCACTGTCTCCTGCCACCACCCGTCGCCGCCGCTGAACGTCACTGCGGCCGTCATTCTGGCCGCCCTCTCGTCACCTACTCCTTCTTCTCATCACCATCATCGTCTCCATCTCTTCATGTCACCGTCGTGCTCTCCCTATCACTCCTCTCGCAGCCGTCATGAGTTTCTATTACGGCGCCCCTTCCGAACACCGGTTGACTACACCCTTTCAATTCCTTCTGGGCACCATTCACCATTATTGAATTCATGGCCGACGACGAAGGGATTCTACCTTTTCGGTTAGTCTTTCAGCGCCATCGTCATTCTATAGCTCAGGTGGTCACGTTACTATAATCCCAAATGAGCCTGACCCAGAACCCGAACCCATGCTTGTCCAACGTGGATGAGACTGTGGACGAGGACGATCTCGTGGACGTGCTCGTCAGTCACCTTTCACATAGACTACTATTTTTTATAGTCATCTTTTTGTTAGTAGGGTCATCTCTACCTCTTTTGATACCTTGTACGCCTCTCGCGATGTCCAACGACTGACAAGCTTACACCATTGATTGGGATGCTCTGAACATTCCAGATGTTTAGGAGATGTTCGAAAACATCAGTTAGCTGTAATTTCTCTCTCACAAACCGTGTGTATCCCCGTCTTGTTCATCATTTCTACGCGAACATGACGGTCATTCGAGAGGCCATCATCACTTATGTCCTTGATGTACCCATTCACTTTGATCCTAACCAACTATGTAATATCTTTGGTGTCCCGTGCTCGTTACCCAATTTCTACTCATTTGTCACTCATGGTTGGCCCTCCGACTATCTACCAATGACAGATGACATTAATACGGTGTTTGGTGGACAAGATAGGCATCTTATAGGCATCTTCATCCATCCATGATTCACTACACAGTTGAATCGTCCTATAGACATCTTTATCCATCCATGAAGATGGCTCACCACATTCTGAATCGTATGATCAACCAAATTAAAATCGCAAAAAAAAAATTTCAGCACACGACCGATCGACGGAGGTCGACCGGCCAAAGCAACCGGTCGATTACTATTCAGCGGAAGAAAAGACGAGATTATATTGGTCGACGTTAAAACTAAACCAGTCGATGCATTGGTCAACGACGAGATGTATCGGTCGATGTTGGGCCATTATCTGTCGAAGGACCGGTCGACCGGACAGCGTCAAAATGTAGAAAATGCAACAACGATCAAAATAACCGGTTGACCGGCCCATCACAGTAGTCAACCGGCCACACAGTCAAATGAACAATAATGACTATTATTTTGAGGAGAAAATTGTGGAAGACTTCTTGAACGAATTTTAACTTGTAGTAGCCTATAAAAAAAGTGTCAAAGCCTGAAGAAAAATCATCCAAGCAAGCAAGAACATCATAGAACTCCTTTCAAGTTCTTGAGTCCAAAATTGCTAATTCTTCTCTTTTCTTTTCTTAACTTTGAGTGTGAGACAAACTTCATAAAAGAAAAGAGTTAAAGGGAATTCTTTTTTGATCTAGTGAGATTGAGAGCTCATTATAAGAGAGGTGTACCTTGCCTCTTGAACAAAGAAGAAGACGTGTGATGTAAAAATAGTTGTTCTCTCTCTACAAGAAAAGAGAAAGATAGTGGATCTTCGGTGGTTTCGAGGTCAAGAAGTCGGAGCGGAGACGTAGGTCAAATAGTTGAAGCCGAATCTCGTCATCATATTGTGTCTCCTTGCGTTTATTCTTTATCTTTCATTTACGCCTTATCTTTATCTACTTGTGATCGGTTTTATTGATTTTTCCGAAAGTGACTTTGCGAAAAACTTTTTATACACCAATTCACCCCCCTCTCCCTTCTTGGTGCTTTTGATCCTACATATTCTCGTATTTATTTGTAAAAGATTTCGAATAATAAAAAAGATGAAGTTAAATGATATTTATTTATTAATAAAATATTTAAAATAAAAATTTAATTGAATGGATATTTTTATCAAAATGCATTCTCACCCGCTAGTAATCTGGAAAGACATATCCTCTGCCTACTATCTAGATTATCAGTGAGATGGTAATCAAGATTACCATAGTAATTAAAATTATCGGTAATCAATCGCAGGCAAACGAGATAATATGGTGGGCCCTGAGAATTTTAAATAAAATAATCAATAATCTATTTAGATTACCTCATACCAAACGGCCCTTGAGATATTTATCTAAAAGAAAGGAACAAAATCATCAGTAGGAGCTGCTATCTCTCTAATAAGTAAAAAAAATCATTGAATTGAATAATGAGCCATCAATTGACAATTAAATTCCACCTTCTTTATCTACTAAAGAATTTTCACCTTCGGTGAGCTAGAAAGATAAAGCCCTATATTTGGATATCTCCACTTTTGTTCATTCTCTTTCTTATTTAATTATATAGTGCACCATAATTATTATAGTTTTAGTGACGAATCTAAGGGAAGATTGGTAAAAAGAATACTGATGCATGCAAAATATAATGTATAATTAGCTATGCATTTAATCATATTTCGATTCATTTTCATATAGCATGATCTTTTTTTGATGTTATTTGTTTTAATTTTATAAAAATGGAAATCTATCCAAATTATATGTTTTATTATATAAAAAGCAAGAGAAAAGAGTAAGGAAGCCACCGGAGAAAATGACACTTAAATCGGAGTTAAAACTGAGCCAAAAATGAAAAATGAGCAGAGGCTGCCAAAATTGAAATAAATATAACGGGCCATAATAGAGTTGTAACGGACGTAACACAAGGGGCATTACAAGATTGTAACAGCTCGTTAAATGCCTAGTTTCACATAAAAAACTTGTCCAAGTTATAGACCATGATCATAATATTACGGGCCATTAAATCAAATTTTTACAGTGATTTGGATACAATCACTACTAGAAAAACGCTGATTATCGACGGTCCGAACCGTCGGTAATCAGCCCGAAAATCGTCGGTAACGCAATTACTGACGGTTTTTCAGTCGGAATCGATCCGTCGGAAAAATGCTCGTCACAAACGGATTTGCGACGGTTGAAAAAAATTCGTCAAAAATATCGACGGTTCTGCCCGTCGGAACAGTCCCCGGCGGTTCGACCCGTCGAAATTTTTCGACGGTTGCAACCGTCGAAAAAGTCCCCGGCGGTTCGAACCGTCGAAATTTCTGACGGTTGCAACCGCCGGAAAAGGCCGGCGGTCCGAACCGTCGAAATTTCCGACGATTGCAACCGCCGGAAAAAGGCGGCGGTCCGAACCGTCGAAATTTTCGACGGTTGCAACTGCCGAAAAAGGCCGACGGTTCGAGCCGTCGCAACTTTTCGACGGTCGCAATAGTCGAAACTTTGGACGGGCGTCGCAACGGTCGATCTTTTGACGGTCACAACCATCGCAAATAATTTTTAAATATAAAATAAATCAGCGGTCGGATCGGGCCGGATCCGGCCGCCAGTCGGCCGATCGGCCGCTGTGGGCCGGATCCAAACGGCCACGGCCAGATCCGGCCGACAGCGGCCTTTGGCCGGAGAGAGAGAGACGTCGGCGCGGAGCGGGAGAGAGAAAGAGAGAGAGACGCCGGCGCGGGAGAGGGTCGCCGGCGTCCGGCGTGGGAGGGTCGCCGGCGTCCGGCGTGGGAGGGTCGCCGGCGTCCGGCGCAGGAGAGAGTGCTCGCGGCCGGGAGAGAGAGAGAGAGGAGAGGAGGGAGAGAGAGAGGAGTGGAGGGAGGAGGGAGAGAGAGAAGAGGGAGGAGGAATATATATAAAGGGAAAAAGTGGAAAGAAAGTGGGAAAAGGGAAAAAAAAGCGGGATAATAAAATTTTAATTACCGACGGTTTCGACCGTCAAAAACGTAAATATTAAATATTTTTATAATTACCGACGGTTGTGACCGTCGAAAATATATTTAGTTATATATAATGTTTATTTTTTATTTTACCGACGGTTTGGACCGTCGGTAATCGTTACCGACGGTCAAAATCGTCGGTAATTGCGACGGTTTGGACCGTCGCTAGTTATATTAATAAAATACTCCTTATACGATATTATTATACATTTACCGACGGTTACGACCTTCGGAAATTGCGGCGGATTTTGCGACGGATGGATATCCGTCGGAAATATCGACGTTCCTAATCATCGAAAAATTAAATAATAATATAATAAATTATATAATTAATTTTTTTATTTTTGACGGTCATGATCGTCGGAAAATTTGTCGAAAAAATTTAATAATAATATAAAAATACATAATTTAATTTTTTTTTATTTTCGACGATCGTGACCGTGGGAAAAGTCGTCAGAAATTGTGACGGATGGATATCCGTCGGAAATATCGACGTTCCTAATCGTCGAAAAATTAAATAATAATATAAATTATTTCCGACGGTCATAACCATCGAAAAATCCGTCGGAAACGGAACCGTCGAAAAATCCGTCGCAAATTGCGACGGATTTAGAACCGTCGGAAATTATCCGTCGGAAAATCGTGATTTTCTTGTAGTGAATGAGGGTCGTGAAATCACCATTACGGACCGCGAAAAGCCATATTCAGATCGTTTACTGAGTTGTTATGTGTTGTTACGAAGTTGGATTTCGATATTTCTTTGACTTTTTTTATGATTTCAATTGCAAAATAATTTCAAACTATCCTAAGTACCAAGGATCATTTGAAAACATATTTACTCAATTTTGAAGAAGTTTTGAACGATTTTAAAGTCCAATCAAAGTTTATTCCAATTTTTTTTACATAAAAAGACTCTCAATCAAATTGAAAAATTACCAAAAGCTTTGGGACACCTAGGGGTAATAAATAGAGGCCCTATGAGGCAGAAAAGGTGGTACTTGGGTGATCAAGACCTAGGAATTTGTGCCTTATTGTAGAGAAAAAGTTTTGAAGCCCAAAAATCATCCAGCAACTCGTTGATTGGGCTGCGTGATTGTTTAGAGGTTCTGAAGGCTACAAATTATTCTTCTATGATATGTTTGGATGCTCTTTTACCTAGTTCTTATAGTTTATTATTTATGTAATAAATATTTTATATTCTTTTCAAGAAGAAAAATTGTTTGAACCTTATTATTAGTTTAGTTACTTTATCTTTTTGATTTCTTTTGATTATGCATGTTGAGTTCATTGTCTTTGATAAGTGATTTAATTTATAAGATTAGATTACAAATCTATAAGAGGAGTGATTAGTTTTAGTAATTATTATTACTTTGATAATTGAGCTTTTGCTTTGAAGTCGAAGCACACATAACGCGTGTTCGATAACTCGTCATTTTTGTTGAATTTTCTGTGATATATTATTCTGTCCAGATTTGTGTGTGAATAATAGTATAGAAGATGCATATTAATGCATCTTAACTTTATGTAAGATTAATAATTAATTTGTCATTTGCATTTATTAGTTTTATTAGAAGTTAAGGTAGTTTGGTTTACTCGTCTTGAGTGATCAATAATTTAAGTACTCCTAATCCGTCATAAGAATTGAAATTATTATTTTCTAATTATAAGTCAACTATAATAGTGGTTCATACAAATTTATCTTTGCGTTAATCATTCATAATCCTAAGGCTCAGTATCATTTTATTCTATTTTTTGTTATTTATTTTTTCTGCACCTTTAATTTGTTTATTTTCATCTCCTCAAAACCTTTTTTTATCCTTGTAGATTATCGAAATAGATTAGGTTGAACTAACTCCTCGTGGGTTTGACACTCTGCTTTATACTTTATAACTTGATACAACTAGTGCATTTACTAGCAATTTTATAAACGCATCAAGTATTTGGCCGTTGCAAGGAACTATATTCATAACTCTTAGTCTATCTCGTATAAACTATTTTGAGAATTTTTATTTTCTATTTTACTTCAATTTTTCCGTTAGTGTTGTATAAGTTTTTCAAGTGACATATTTTATACATAACTTGATCATCATGATTCATGAGTATATCTTTACATCCTCAATGACGAAGAAGAAAATGATTACAAATCAACAAATTGAGAAAGCAACTCTGTTGTCTATTAAGATGACATTCATATTGAGACATCATCGTCAAGACAAAGCACAAAGAAGAAAGCTTAACAAGAAAAGAAGGAAGATGTATTTCTAAGACCCATCTGCTATATTCACAAAAGTGTTAGATTATGTGCTAAAAAAAGCTCTCCACATAAAATCATCAAATCGAAAATTTGGAGAGACAAATCTACAACATTAGATAAAATAACAAGAAGACAAATTATGATATTATAGCAATTCTCAAATTTAAAACATCAACATCTGATTTTATAGAGATAATTTGTTAATTTTCCACAATAATTAAAAGAAGGTTGACAATGCAAGATCAACACATCCAAAATTTGAAGGATCGGTTGACTAAAATTTAGAAGCAAATTAAAATCAATGATTCACTTTGATTATTCGATACCAAACTCAAATTCGAGGTCTTGGAAGGAAAGCTATATGTGCAAAACTAAATTCTCTAAATTCTGAATCCCTTCAACCACATCAACTAGAACGTGAAGTTCATCTTATCATGTCATTATCAATATTCATATAAAAAAAAGATAGCACCCAATAACAAATTTTTGAGCAAGGACAACTACTCAATGACGTGTATGGAGATAAGTAAATACATCATGTAAGTTTAAAAGGAGTTAATTAGTCCACCCCATTATTTTGCTTAAAAATTGAATGAGATATAAATAAAAAGTATTTTACCAGTATAAAATATGTGAGAGAGAAAGAAGGGATAAAAAATGTGATGTTCACCCATTCATCCTAATTAAAATAAAAAAATTATCTAAATAACATTTAACTAATCTCATTTTTCAATATTCCACCACGCCTCTCTAAAACCATCATCCAATGGGCGATTTGAATTTGTTCACATAATACAGATCAAAATTAACTTAATACATATAAAATTAAATATTATGTAATTATTTTTTATAATTAATATGCATTCAACATATTTATCATCAATTGGTAATTATGTAGCTTGTGGAATCTAATCTCATCCACGCATATTGATTACAGAAAATACTATTCCATATTAACTATTAAGTAAACTCATATATCGCATTGTTCATCTGCCAATTGAATTCCCTCCACCACTTACCCTTTTATCCTTTATTAAGATATAATTTTAAAAAACATTAAGAAAAACATTTTAAATTAGATTTTGAAAAGGCATAAATGTAGTAAATTATTAGTAAAACTAAATTTAAGAGAAACTTAAGTTATTAATAAAATTGACAAGGTGTAAATGAAAATGAGCAATTTATACGAGATAACTCGGTATTTTGATATATTAGGAGTAAATATACGAAATAAGAGGAATTAAAAATGAATAAAATTTATATTGCTTTATGGGCTCAGCCCAGCCCATAAAAACTGACGTTGATTGCAACTCGTTATAAGAGCACGTCCAAAAATTTTATTAATGGATTTAATATGTTAACTTGTTTGGATCAATTGTAAAACAATATAAATTATTTTAAACAAACTTAAGACATATTTTAAATATGGATTATAATGTAAATTATATTTTAAAAAATGGGTTATTTAAATCCATGAAAAAATTTATAACATGCGGTTTGAATGCATATCCAAAGAATATACAACAACAACAAAGCCTTATCCCATTAGGTGGGCTATGTCTTAAGTTTAAACATTAAAAATTTAAAGCATATCCAAAGAATATGAGTTATAAAAATTTAAACATTTCATATACTTTTATAGGATAATTTTAAACATCATAGGGAATTTTTATGGTGATTATTCAATTATTTAAATCTGTTAATTATATACTTATGAACTTTCCCTTGTTCAATTTTCTGTGGACTATGTCTCCTGCTCTAGATTTGAAGCATCATTATTATAGTATTAACTAAACCAATTTATATTGTTCAAAATAAATATTGTAAACAATAGATAGATAGATAGTGAGAGGGAGAGAAATCATTAGGGAGAAAAAATGTAAATAATTTTGGATAATTCTTTTAAAAGATTTTCTGTTTAGAACATTTTTTAATTGATAAGTTTTATTTCCAAACATCTAGTAGTAAAATAATTCATTAAGAAATATTATGATTTATAGACTATAATGAAATATTTTATGTTACAAAGCATTCAAACGGTAGCAACATTTTCAGTTACACAAGACATTTAAGTAGAGGCGAAAAAGGTTGAAAATTTTATCCCATCATCTCTTAACTTAATTAGATTATCCCCGAACTTCAATTTTCATGCGCAATTCATCCTTTTTGACCGTCAATAATAGGTTTTCCAATTATAGTGCTGATGTGACGTAATAAAATATAATAAATTAATATAGAAAAAAATTAAGAAAAAGGCGGTCCTCTCATTGCGTGACGCCCTCTTCTGCTATCTCTTTCGGCACGTCTCTTGCGAGTTCGCATGAGGGTCGGCGCCCCCCTTTGCTCCCTCACCTATGCCATGCGAGAGAAGGGAAGCGTCGGCCCCCTCTCTCGCATGTCAGCGAAGGGGGCATCAGCCCCAATCTATGTGCCGGCGACTCTCTGTGCGAGCTTGCTGGCGCGTGGCGAGTTCACATAGAGGGGACTTCGGCTCCCCTCTCTCGCACGTCAGCGAAGGGGGGCGTCAGCCCTCCCATGCCGACGAGCCTCCGGCGATGGTGAGGGGCGGCAGCCACCTCTCTTTTTTGTTTATTTTATGCTTTTTTATTTATTATTGTTTTATTATATATTTATATTATTTATTATTTTTCTCTTGCATCACATCAGCACCATCACCAAAAAATTGACTATTGTCAGTCAAGAGGACAACATATGCAAGAAATCAAAGATCAAGGACATTCCGGTTACAAATTAACGTTGAGGGCTGAATAGTTACCATATCCAAAGTTGAGGACGATTGGTGTAATTTATCCTCATTTTGATTTTGTTTGCTTTCTTTTTCATTACTTACATTTAAAAAAAAAATATATCAAATAATACTTTAATTTTCATAAGGTGTAAAATAATAGTAATTACTTTACTTTAATTGAGGCTTTTTACTTTTGTTAATATGCACAAACAAACTTTTTATATCAACTGGTTTTTGGTTTATGTCAAAAGAGAATCAAACTTTAAAATACAATTGTAGAAAAAAATAAGCACATGTATTTACTATTTTTTAATTGTGCGAGAGTCCATGGAGATTTTGAGATAGAAGTTAATAATCTCTCTATGTTTTTCTCTTTGTTAAAATTGAATTAAAATCTTACACATAAGATCTTGAAAATCGAGATTGGTTAAGGGTAGTAAGATCGTAATCATAAGATCTTAAGATCTAGATTAAGATCTTGATAACCTTGCCTTAAATACCACAATAGATATGTCGTGAGCTCGCGATAATTTTAGTTAGTGTTTGTAGTTTACTATTTCAATTACAATATATTTGAAAATGCACACCCTTACATATGAATCCTCATACCTCCATTTTGTGGATAGGCATAAACGTGAAAAATAATGCTTTATACTCACATTTTTATATCATTTGCATGCCACAAACTACACCACATCTTGTTAAAAGTGAAGCACAATAAGTGGTTGACTCAACCAAAAGCAAATTGAGCTCCTCGAGAGGAAAAGCTTCTAATGTTATAATCCACTAACTATGTTATTCAGGGTTAGTAACTTTTTGAACAATATGGTTGATAATTATGAAATAATGATGATACTTCAAAGGAGCTAGAATCCATTGAACTTGTCAAGAGACTCAAGACTGCCTTAAAAAAATGGTCCAATTTGATAATAAAATTGAACAAAATGATTGAATTAAGGGTTTGTTTTGTTAGGGTGAAAGGAGAAGAATCGATTGGAAAAGAAAGGAGGGGAATCAATTTCCTTTATTTGTTTGAAATTAAGTTGGAGGGGGAAGACCCCTCCATTCCCCTCTAATATTCCTTTTTTGTTTCACCCCCAAATCAAGGTGGAAAGAGAGGGAAAGATATATTTAATGTGTATTTCCATCTTTGACCATATATATATATATATATGTATGAAAAAAATGAAGGTGTCCCCTATTCAAAGGAGGGACACCGTGTCTTATGTTTCTATTCATTAGATTAAAAATATATGGATCTTATTTTATTTATTTTCATTTAAAGACTTTAAATCTGATTCATAGATTCTTGATCTGATGAATAAAAAGAGAGGAGACACGTCCTTCCTTTAAAAGAGGGGCATGCCCATTAAATTACCTCTTTAACATTCAATCCCTTCCCTTAAATGATGTCAACCAAATAAGTTTGGGATAACTCTCCATCTTCATTTTCCTGCATTCTTTTCTTGTCCTTTCCCTTCCCATTTTTTACCCTTCCCCTTATTTTGAACCAAACCGACTCTAACAGAAAAAAGGGAAAAGATAATAGAAGTACATGGTTACCTTTCCTAATCAACCTCTTGGTACTGAATCACCTCCTAGTTGTTTTCAAGTCCTTCTCAACAATGAGTTTTCATTTACTTCTTTTAAGTGTCATCATTTTTTATTATTTTCATGCAAGATTGTCAAAATCCAGATTTAGATGTTAAGCTCTTACGATCTTACTACTCATTACCGATCTCGATCTCACCTTCAAGATCTTACAAATTATTTTTAAGATCTTAATACGATCTTAAGTTTAGTCACATGATCTTACGGTCTTATTCGATCATTTATGATTAATATAATCATTTAAATATTTATAAAAACTATATATTTATAATAATAATAATAATTTAGATGAAGTTTAATATTGTTTCTTCATTTTTAATATATTTTGATTAAGAACCAATATAAATATGGCTCAGTGAGGTGTAATTTAAGATTTAGATACGATAAATTTATCAAAAAATATTTATTATATTAAAACATATTATTCTTATATATACGTAGGATAGATCGATCTTATGTTATGCTCTTCGATCTTATGTTTCCCTTCCGATCTTGACAACCTTGCTTCCATGTAATCCTATTCTCCATATGGCATTAACTTTCCCCTTATCAATTATAGGTCTTCATGTTTGGTAGAGTGCCTTTTGAGTTTCTTTAGCAAAAGCATATGCAACATCTTTGGAACGTAAGTGTCGAACACATGACCACTTGTCATTTCAAGGGTTCTAATCAATTCTATGACTTGACTTTTTCTTTAATTTTGATCCATAAGACTTAATTAGAATAAACTTTACATTTGCGGTAGGTGTCTATACAATTAACTTTATCTTAGAGAAAGTAAACTATATAATATACATTGACCTATAGGTTATGAACCTTCACCTATATAATACTAAATTCTTATCACTGTTCCAAACTGTGTGCATGTAAGTTATTGAAGGAGCCACCGACCGCCTTGTAATTTCCATTATCGTACAGGAAAAATTCTAATGAACATAATATTGAGTACATAGGGTCACCAATTAAAGAATAAAATGAATCACATTGATAAATAATTTTACGAATTCATAACAATTATAATAAGTAATTTGTGATCAATCACAATAATTAATAATATCATCAATTGTTGATGATTAATCAATATTGATCAACTTCAAGTATGAATTATCTTTAAATAGTCATATATTGATCATAGGTCAATTTTCACCTCATTTAACAACGATCAATTAAACATTATCCATCAATATTAAAATTAATTGATTAAAATTATCAATTATTAATGATTATTAGGGGTGTTCACTGGTTGAGTTGGATCTGACTCGTGAACAAACTTGAATCGACTCGATCAAAATTTAGTCGGGTTGTACCGAAGCTAATATGGCCAAAAAATTCGACCCAACCCAATATGTTTAAATTTTTTCTTTAATTTTCTATATTATTTTATATAAAATTATTATTATTAATTATTTTAAATATAAAATAAGTTTTCTGAATTTATGATATTTTTCCATATTTAAAATAATTTATTTATATTTTAAACATTTTTAAATCAAATATAGAATATAAATAAATAGAACAATAAATATATAATATAAAAGTTAAGACGGGTTGACTCGAGTTGAAAAATATCAATCCGTACATGACCTGAACCCCATCGAGTTGTGGTCGAGTTGGTCGAGTCATCAGGTTCACAGCTCGATCTGACCTCTAATAATTATCAATTATTCATCAAACACAAAAGTCACAATTAATTATCCATAACCATGACGAGCACAATCAATTGTTCATCAACCATAAAGGTAAGAATTCAATTATCAATCATTATAAAGGTGCAATTCAATATTAACTTATCCTTTTAATCATTCGAATTATATACCCATTAACCCTTGCAAATGTAATTTGAGAGCTCTTATTTATTAAAAGAACACTATGTTACTTTCATGCAATAATGGCCAATGAGAAATTAGTGTCACGATTTTGATATGAAATAAAATAATTAATAATTAATAATTATTTATTGCATAGTAGAGGATAAGGGAGTTTACAATAGAACATCCATAATTTTCACTTTTCCTAGTTATGCTATATGTCTCATTTAATTTAAAAATAATTATCCATGAGTCCCAATGTTTATAAGTAGACATGATGACTCACAATTTTTAGCTATTATTTTATTTACATGTCATCTATTTTTTTGTATTTAGGGTACAATCATAAGAGTATATAAATCACTATCATTCAAGTGTTAATCTATCCCTTCAGGTATTAATGAACAATGCCCAATAATTAATTATAGATTTTTCATGGATTTTTTATGTTGCAATTCTCATTATCAATTATAAAAAATGTATTACTTTAACAATCAATTATCAATTAAATGATTAATTATAATAACAATAAGATTAGAAACTATCAATGCAATAATTTCCACAATTAAATATAATCATTAATACAAACATATACTTCTGATTGTCGGAACCTAGGCTGGATCAAGTAGAATGAACTTTGCGTTCTTCTTGAGAAGCATGTTCATGAATGCACATCCAGTGCTAGCTTGTAAGAGAAATCTTCTCAAGGGTTTCAGCCCCCTATGTTGGATCCCATTCTATTTTATCATATATTGCAAGCTCATGTTTCTACGATCTCAATATTGACAAATCTCCCGCAAGTATACGGAGTCAATGTCGTAGTATATAAAATATCGTCCCACAGGAAAGAGTTCAAGTATTAGAATTATACGATTTTAATTGATATCTAAACGGTCAGAAGAGGCGAAATAATAATAAAATCTAAATAAAAATCAAATGCCGAAATGAGTGCAGAAATGACGAGAAAGAACGAGAATTGATTATGAGAAATAAATGAGAATAAAAGTTCTCGGGTTTTGAATTCACCTAGGGTATTGATCATAGGAAATTTAGAGATAATAAAATCATTAGTGTTCTACTCAATCTTCAAAAGTCATGCATCTCCTTTTCAGGCAAACACAAATCTAATTAAAATAATAAACGCCTACTTTCGTGGTCATTTAAATTATTTTAATTGCATTAAAGTCAAGATTCATAAGTAAAATGATTATTCTTATTTTTAAAAAATAATACATTTCATGTCATTCATTTGAACTAATCTTAATGAAATACTTTCGTAATCAAGAAGATCTTCGGTCGCTTAACTATGTGGCCAATCTAATGTAAGCATTTCGTCAAGCACGTGAAAGACAAAGAACACATCAGATCCAATAAAAATATTCTCTAAAGATCAATCCTAGGTTTCATCAAATCCAAGAAAAAGAAGTTTAGCCACGCATAGAGAAAGAAATCATAATTGAAATGTAAGAGTTCATGAAAAGAAAATGATATTCAGTCTAAGAAAGGTACAGAAGTGCAGAGAGAAATAAATGATCGTCCCAGCCGTCTTGATCTCCTCCAAAATAAAATCTGGACCCCTATTTTCGTCTACACAAAACCCTTTTATAGTCCTCTCAAATTAGGGCTACAAGAAGGCTCAAAATACCTCAAAAATCAACCCAATACGGTCGATATAGATATAATACGGCCAGGTTAAACGCGCTACAGACTGATCGTATTTTCCTCAAGACGATACAGTTTAGCTCACTCCAATACGGGCGTGACGTCTTCAATATGGGCAGGTCGTATTTTCTGGTGCGAGTGTAATACGGCCTAAGTCTTGTTCGCTTTCAATACGGGCAGGTCATATTTTCTGGTGCGAGTGTAATACGGCCTGTAGACTTCCAATACGGTTGACACACTGATAATACAGGCTGCCCATATTATTCTCGTTTCCTAGTGTTTTCACGCATTTTCGTCGATATTCGAAAGTTCCTAAAATAGGTAAAGAAATAGTGTAGACTCCGAAATCTTCAACATATATAATCAAATAAACAAAAATATAACTTTAATAAGTTGATAATTATACCACTATTAATGCATAAATACTCAATTATCAACTCCCCCAAACTTAAACTTTTCTTGTCCTCAAGCAACAATTAGAAATTTAGGGTCAACAAAAAATTCTTCAGATTTTCCTGACCACATTATAGATAACATTATATCTCCTTAGCCCTCAGACTTTTCTACTTGAATATTATTTACGCATTAAAGCCTTGTTAAACTTTTGACTTGAAACCACTGAAGCATGTGCTCTATGGACGCCAAATAAGATCGTCCTGTAGACTGGGCTTTCACATAATTACCTCTTTAAACCTTGTACTAACCCCCAATTTACACTAACACTCAAGGCTGGTCTGCACATGTAGAGGACAATTACCTGTCCTTGAGTTCAATTAACCCTCTTTTCATTTAGCCATATTTGTCACTTTTTTCCTTTTGTAATTTAGGGAATTGAAATTAAAAAGAAGACTTCCACTGAGCACGAGCCTCGCTTTTCTTCAGAGAATACTTGGCTTGGGTGCTAGCGGTGCCATAAGTGGCATACTCATGTTTTTCTCAAGTGAGGGGACAGAGGAGTAGTTATTTATCGAGAAGAGAAGTTGCCCACGATTTTCCTCAACCTTTTTTTTATTAGATGAGGCACTTGGGACTTTTATTAAGTAAAGAAAAGAAATTCCCCAACTTACTCGAGAAGAGAAGTACAATTATGAAGCATGTATTAACTACATAACATATTATATCTACAATGCCGCAGGTCAAAATTGAGCATCATTTAAGTGAGTGCCAATGTAAGATCCTAGACGAAGTTATGTGCAAGGTCAGGCTACATGTCACTCGCTTTGGTTCCAAGTCAAAGTCATTTATGTTTTTATGTTCTTCTTCAGGAATGTTCAAAATAAATCAATGATGCGGATTAGAGGATCAACACTGTCATGTATAATGTTTCCTAATTCATACTTGATGACATGCACTATTCTTTGGCGACATGAGAGAAGGCAAACTAATATATATATGATAAGATACATTAACTCTTCAAAATATGCCAACAACATGGATTAAAAGATAATGGGTCATACATGACAGCTGGTTTGACTT
Organism: Pontederia crassipes; assembly: GCA_030549335.1. NCBI lineage: Eukaryota > Viridiplantae > Streptophyta > Magnoliopsida > Commelinales > Pontederiaceae > Pontederia > Pontederia crassipes. Next base: position 24,793,461 of record CM060187.1, read on the forward strand.
GACACATGCAAAAGCGAATACTTAATGACATAACTAAACTCACTACTGACCAGTAGACACTCATAACAACACACCGACTCATGCTAACATTAGCTAACCTCCTTTTTCCCCAAACCTGAAATAAACATTGTCCTCAATGTTTCTAACATGTCAAATCATAAAATTAGGATTGAGGTAAAGAAAGCTCACATGCCATGTGATGAAGATGGGAACACCGACCAGTCACTATGATCAATGTGTTAGTCATTAATCTTGTAAACCTTGGTCCAATCGCCTCCTAGCATGTCGATATCTTACAATGAGCACACATGTGTTGATGAGCGGCTATTTATTCCAAAAGCACAATTCAAAGAACAAAATTATAAGAGAAAAATCTTGGGTTGCCTCCCAAGAAGCGCCTCTATTTAACAGCGTTGGCCCGACACATTGAAGGATCATCCAGGTGATGGATTAGGAAGTTCTGATGGTTTCCTCCTTTCAAATTCATCAACCAATAAGTGCGGCTTCAATTTTTTTCTGTCTTTAATAATCTCATAACGTGATTAGGGTGAACTCCTAATGTGGCACTTAATTCATGCAATTCTTTACGTCCGACTTCAATTGAGTTCAGCAATGGGTGTTCGAATGTGTTCTTCTGCGACACGTCTTGCAACACTTTTTGCTCCTTCTCATCAATGTAGTCTACAAAGAAAACTTGATTAGCATGACTTCAAAATTTGGAAGATTGTGAAAGGTCAAACTCCACTTTTTCTTCTCCAATGATGAAGGTCAACTTTCCATTCTTGACATCAATGAGGGCACCAGCAGTGGCAAAAAATGGTCTTTCCAAGATTATGGGTATTCTTGATCCTCCTCTATGTCCAAGACAATGAAGTCTACTGGTATAAAGAACTTATCCACCTTCAGCGGTACATTTTCTACAACTCCCATTGGATAGGTAATTGAACGATCAGCCAATTGTAGTAAAATAGTAGTAGGCTTCAATTCGTTCAATCCTAATCTCTTATAACAGAAAGGGGCATCAGAGATACACTTGCACCTAAATCACACAAAGCTTTATCAATGTTCAGATGACCAATAGTACAAGGAATTGAAATGCTACCCGGGTCCCTCAGCTTTGGTGGCAACTTTCTTTGTCACTGCACTACACTCCTTTGTCAAAGAAATAATTTTATATTCCTCAAGAGCCCTCTTCTTTGACATAATCTCCCTAAAAAACTTTGCATATGTAAGAATCTGAGCAATGACATCTGCAAAAGGATTATTTATATGAAGTTGTTTAAATAATTTTACAAACTTTTCAAATTTTTTATCCATCTTGGGCTTTTGGAGCCTTTGAGGGAATGGAATTGGTGGCACATATGGTGGTGGAGGCTTGTAAGGAGGCTCTAGTGGCTATAGTGTTGTCCTCCACAACTTACTTTCCTTTGTCTATAGTTTTCTTCAAAAGTGGCTCCAATGCTTTGGCACTCCTCAATTCCACTGCATTGCAATGCTCACGGGGGTTCACTTGAGTCTTGCTCGAAAGGCTGCCTTCTTCTTTGGAATTCATGAAGTTAGCTATTTGCCCCACTTGATACTCCAAGTTCCTATTCGATGTGATTAGTTGCTCCATCCCTTTCTCAATCTTTTCAAATCTGTCATTTGTTGCATTCACCAGTTTTTCAATTGCAAGCTCCCAAGATTGATTCTTTTCCACCTGAAATTGTGGTGGTGGTTGTTGATACTGGAGTTGTTGAAACGGTGGTTGGTATGGAGCTTGATAATGTGATCGAGGTAGAATGTCAGAAGGTGGCGGGCGTGTTTGCTGAGATTGCCCAGTTTGATTTCCCCCAAAAAAATTGGGGTGATTCCTCCATCCCGAATTAAATGTAGTGGCATACAGATTGTTCCTTTTATTTGGATTTGCCATGACATTGTCTTGTTCATGGTGCATGCAGTTTAGAGTATTGTGAGGTCCTCCACAATTGTTACAAATAAGTTGTAATGTATTCATACTTGCCACCAACTGCACTAAAGAATTCACCTTAGCACTCAATTCTCTGTATCCTTCGTGGTCTCTAACAGATGCTGCTCTTGATGGTCCTTCTTCATCATTCATAGCCAACAAATCCAACAAGTTACAAGCTTGTGAGTAAGGAAGGTTCATAATGGAACCACATGCCGCTGCTAAATCAATGTTAAATTTCAAACTAGGAGAGAGACTATTGTGGAAGGTCTCTATCAGGAGCCAAGCAGGTACTGCATGATGTGGATATTGCCTCTGTAATTTCTTGAATCTCTTCCATGCATCGCCTACAGATTCATTTTCTTTTTGCCTGAAACAAGTGATTTCATTCCTCAGTTTGATGAATTTTCCTGGAGGAAAAAATCTCTTCATAAAAGCTTGAAATAACTCAACCCATGTGTTGAAAGCTTCAGGAGGTTGAGAGTCCAACCAGTCTTGTGCTTCATCCCTGAGAGAGAATGGAAAAAGTTTCATCTTGATGGCATCTTCTTCAACCCCATTCATCTTGATGGTGGCACACATTTGAAGGAAGCGATTGATGTGTGATAGAGGGTCTTCATTGCGTTTCCCTCTAAACTGATTCAATTGCACCATTTGAATGAGCCCAGACTTCAATTCAAAATTATTTGCAGCAATCCTAGGCCCACAATACTCGGGGTGGTGCCTCTATAAGACCTTCTAGCTAGGTCCCTCATTGGGGGTTCAACCTCCTCCATCTGCTGTTGTTGTTGTTGGCCTTCTTCCATGTTCGGTATTCTATTCTGATTGTTGGTCATTTGTTGTTCTCTTCTTGCTCTTCGATTTGCTTGGCACTGTCTTTCAATTTCAGGAATATACGATTCAAGTGCCCCATTTCTGTAGTGCATACACAAAAAGAAAAGAAATTTTTGTCTAGATTAACAAATAAAATCAAAATTCTAATATTGATGCTCTTCCCCGGCAGCGGCATAAAAAACTTGACAAATCTCCTACAAGTATACGGAGTCAATGTTGTAGTATATAAAATATTATCACACAGGGAAGAGTTCAAGTATTATAATTATACGATTCTAATTGATATCTAAACGGTCAGAAGAGGCGAAATAATAATAAAATCTAAATAAAAATCAAATGCCAAAATGAGTGCAGAAACGACGAGAAAGAATGAGAATTGATTATGAGAAATAAATGAGAATAAAAGTTCTCGGGTTTTGAATCCACCTAGGGTATTGATCATAGAAAATTTAGAGATAATAAAATCATTAGTGTTCTACTCAATCTTCAAAAGTCATGCATCTCCTTTTCAGGCAAACACAATTCTAATTAAAATAATAAACGCTTACTTTCGTGGTCATTTAAATTATTTTAATTGCATTAAAGTCAAGATTCATAAGTAAAATGATACCCTTATTTCTAAGAAATAATACATTTCATGTCATTCATTTGAAGTAATCTTAATGAAATACTTTCGTAATCAAGAAGATCTTCGGTCGCTTAACTAGGTGGTCAATCTAATGTAAGCATTTCGTCAAGCACGTGAAAGACAAAGAACACATCAGATCCAATAAAAATATTCCCTAAAGATCAACCCTAGGTTTCATCAAACCCGAGAAAAAGATGTTTAGCCACGCATAGAGAAAGAAATCATAATTGAAACGTAAGAGTTCATGAAAAGAAAATAATATTCAGTCTAAGAAAGGTACAGAAGTGCAGAGAGAAATAAACGATCGTCTCAGCCGTCTTGATCTCCTTCAAAACAAAGTCTGGACCCCTATTTTTGTCTACACAAAACCCTTTTATAGTCCCCTCAAATTAGGATTACAAGAAGGCCCAAAATACCTCAAAAATCAGCCCAATACGGTCGATATAGATATAATACGGCCAAGTTAAATGCGCTACAGTTTGGTCGTATTTTTCTCAAGATGATACGGTTCAGCTCACTCCAATACGGGCGCGACATCTCCAATACAGGTAGGTCATATTTTCTAGTGCGAGTGTAATACGGCATGTAGACTTCCAATACGATTGACACGCTGATAATACGGGCTGCCCGTATTGTTCTCGTTTCCTGGTGTTTCCACGTCTTTTCATCGATATTCAGAAGTTCCTAAAACATGTAAAGAAATAGTGTAGACTCCGAAATCTTCAACATATATAATCAAATAAACAGAAATATAACTTTAATAAGTTGATAATTATACCATTACTAATGCATAAATACTCAATTATCAAATATGCATTTATTTGAATGATGTTACAAATCTTCATCAAAATGAGTTCACTGTAGGGACTAGCCACCCTCCTAGCCGCCTGAAATTTAACTGCCTAACTAGAAGCAAGAATTAACCACTTTTACAAGTTGCTTTTTTCATAGGCTATAAATGCATAATGCCGGAAAAGCTCGACAGAAATATGTACCAGACGCACTTTGGTGTCACAATTGAGATCCGTAGGTGGGTATTCAAATAAAGGGGAGCAATGTAACTCAAATGGGGTTGAATAAAACTCGAGCCATGTTTGTCCATCAAGTAGAAATCGAGTCGCGTCCAATGAAGCCTAGATTGTATCGCTTTTCAATTATATTTCTTCATCATTGCTTTGGTTGCAAACTTGGGCTAAATCAGCTTCGGATATTCTTTTTCGCTTCATGTCCTCAAAGCCTAGTTTGAATTCTTTTTAAATTGAAACTCATGTTGTAAAACTCGGTCCGAACTGGTCAGACTGGTGTCCAATCATAACACCTTTGATGTTGACACATTTTAACCCGGTCAAATCTATTCAAAATTTAGGTCGAACAGAGCGACACAACGGGTTTGGGTGAACCAATTGTGTCAAGATAAAAAAATAATTATGACAGAACAATTAAAGTTTTTTAGGATACATTACTTGAACATATATATATATATATGTATGTGTGTGTGTGTGCGCGCGCGCGTGTGTATGTATGTATGTATGCATCTATTTTTTATCACCTATCATTGATATTTTTTATTTATAATTATGATTCATTTTGTCTTTTATGTAATAACTATTTAATTAATACTTACTTTATTATGTTATTTGAATTATTAAACAATTATGTTTTATTTCGAATATATTTGTTATAGATCTTTATTGGTGAGCAAATCTAGGTTCGAAATCGGGTCCTAGCCGTCCCGGTCTCAACCTAATTTTGCGTAAGTTTTTTAAAATGGTGTCCCGGTCTCGGATTCAATCCCGACTGGAACTGGGATAAAAATGGTTTTGATTGTCCCTGTTCGACTTATATTATTCGATTGGACTCGCGTCGATCTATTTAACCTAATCAAGACCATCAATTAGAGTTGATAGCCGACTCGATTTTTACAAAATTGATTGAAACCCGATTCTGATTCTTCATGATTGACCACTATTTGTTGTAGTTATATGAAATTTGAGCCATGCAATTCTATTACCCAGGCCAAGTTCTTTGTAAGTAAATTTGAATACATACAATCATAGTTGGATTCCTCGAAAGTCGGGACTATAGTTTTTCTGAAATCATTTCTTCCAACATGACTTTCGGTTCTATTTTTAATAACGATTAACAGGCAATTATATCCACAAATAACCAATATGATGTTTCGTATATTGGAGAAAAGTTCGCGATCTATATCAACAAAAAACATTGATTGTTTCGTATATTGGAGAAAAGTTTGCAGTCTATATCAACAAAAAACATTGATTCAAGGATCCCCTAATGTACTTGATCCAAAAATCAATTGCAAATTTGCTTCGATGTTCTACACTAACTACAAAACTTCGTTGGATCACTATCTCATCATGCTGTTTGGATTGTAAGCGAACCTCTTATGAGATATTCTCTCGTGTCGAGCTGTTGTCGATTTCTATGCCTCAGTTTGCATGTACACGAGAGGAGAAGTTGATGACTTTGTGCAAAATTAAAGCTCTTGTGAGGAAAGACTAGGACCCCTTTTACAAGCTTTTGAGTAGAGTTTGATTTCAATTAGGGCTCCTCATTAATTTTGAACTAATACAAATCTTTTAAACTTAATAAGCTCCTGATAAAGGCTATCAAATATTAAATTTCATCATTGTAAACATCATTACTAACAAGTTTGGTCTAAAATAAGGATGGCAAAAAATTCATTGGGATCCCCTTTGTCCCAGTCGCGAACATTTTCCTCCTTTGAGAGCAGGGATGAAGGCGAAATTGCCTCCTTCGATAATTAGAACGAAAATACATACCCATAGGTGTTGATCCCTTGAAATTGGTATCAACATTTTAATTTTAATAATAAATTATTTTTTAAATATTGTGTGATCATTATGTTGTATAATGAAATATTGAGTTACATTATTTTTATTTAGTTATATTTGAATGATTTAGTATATTTTTTTATCATTTTATTAATTTTTAAAGAGATTATTTTCTTTATTTTTTTATAAATAGTAATTATTTTAAATAGAGAGCGGATAACTCCATCTCAAAAGTTGACAATCAAGAATAGAAATCCTATTCTTTGTCCCATATGGGGAACCGGTGTTATCCTTAGTCTAAAATGTTGGTCGTGAAAGTTGTCCTTGTCCACGACAGTAGTCCAAGACAGCTAATAAAATTTTTCATACCTCCCAAACTCATAGAACTGGCAGTGTATCCTAAATAATATTAAAATCGTCACCCCCAATGTGGAAAATAGAAATCAAACAAGCAGGAAAGAAACAAACCTGTGTCCTTTTGTGCAGTGACCAGCCCACAGATAGCCCCAGCTTAATTTGCCTCATGTTGGGGTATGATGCGTGTGAAGGGGAGCCAAGAGAGAGTGAGAGATGGGCTTTGTAAACTAACTCACCACTTCCATTCCATGGTCTCTAAGCTGGCAATCAATCTTCCCCCTTCAGGACAGACCATGAGATATCCTTGGCTAGGTGACAGCCACAATCCATAATGGAAATGCCAATATTTATGTTATTTTCTTTTGTATTTTTTTAGCCTTCTCTATACATTTATACTTCTTATCATGTTCTTACAATCTTTTCCAAGTTATGTTAATGCTACTACTAGCATGTAATTTGAAATTATTTTTCAACAGTATAGTTCTTTTGTTTTCCTGTTTGTGAGTGCGCATAAGTTGTTTAGAATAAAAATAAACTTATAGATTGAAAGGTTCTGAATCCAGTCCACATGCATTAATATGTGAAATCTAGAAATTTAGAAATTCCAACTTCTACTGCATCAACAAACCAAAGTATAAGGTCCCATAATGATCAAATTTCCCATGCCCAAGAGCCACACGTTCGCAAAATCTCTGCCCATCCATCTCATCCTCTTCACCAGATCGGAGGTCACAGGCAGCACGACAACACCTCAACATCTTATCACAGATTTTAGAATCTCTCACTAGATATATTCATATAAAAGTAACTAAAGAAAAAGGGATGCAAACAAAACAAGTAGACCTGGCGTTGGGTCCATAGCAGCTCATCTCACCTTCATGCTCCATCGATCATCCCCCCATCACTCTCAGGCAACTTGGCTTTTTGTTGTTCTCTGCTAGCTGTCTCTCTCTCTCTCTCTCCTGTCTCCCTGACCAACTATATACCTTGCTAGCTCTCATAATCATGGCCTCTGGCTTGATGTCTCTCTATCTCTCTCTCTCTCTCGCTCACATACACACACACGTGATGGGGAACACTGCATCCTGCGCGCCTTCTTGGGTCGCCTCCGGCGGAGCCGTGAGGGTCATCGGCGTCGACGGCAGCGTAGAGCGGCACGCGCCGTCGACGAGAGCTGCCGGCATCATGGAGGAGAACCCGGGGCACTTCGTCTGCGACTCCGACCACCTGAGCGTCGGGTGCCGAATTCCGGGCCTCCAGGCCCAGGAGGAGCTCGAGCGTCGCCGCCTCTACTACCTGCTCCCCGTGGACATGCTCTACTCCGTGCTCACGGAGGAGGAGATGGCCTCGCTCGCGCGCAGCGCCTCCGGCTCCTTGAAGAGGCGCCGGGGCCGAGCGGCGGCCCTGTCGCCGTCGTCGTCGTCGACGACGAGGATGAGCGCGGCCGGTAAGAGGATCCTTCCCTTGCTCAGCGACTTCTGCTTGCACACTGCGGAGCTCAGAAAGGCGCAGGAGCCAAAGAGGGTCGGCGGTAGGGTGGGCGGCGTTGGGTTCTCGTGGCAGCGGTCATGGAAGCCGGCATTGGACACCATTGAGGAGGTTCCGTGAAGATGATGATGATTACGACGGGCTACTGGTTTTTTTGGATTTTTTTTTTTTGAGACATTTCTTTTGTATATATACTTTTTGTTACTCTGACTGAATCCGAAACTTGACTGTGAGTTTTGCCAGGATAAAATTAATTAAACATATATTGTTAGAGTTTGCCGTCAGAGTACTTATCACAGTTACTAATCTCTCTTTTTTTTTTCTATAATTGTATTCGCTTGTTCCAATCGAGATTAGCATTGCAGCATAAAGATGGAACCCTATTTTTGTTAGCTTTTCCCCTTCTTTCCAGCAAGAATTTGGTGCATGTGGATGCATGTGTTGTTGGGGGAAGTAAAATCAAGAATAAAAACAATTTCACAACCATATGTTGCTTTTGTAAGTCCTAATAATGCCTTGAATCCTAGTATAAAAATTCATCTCGATTTTAAGACATTATGAAATAAAAGACACTCTTATACTACGAGTGTCTTATTTTCAGGGATCAGCTAATTGATATGTAATTCCTATAATCAGTAATAAATAAATGGAGTTATATAAACTTTGTAGGAGTCCGAACAAAAATTAATTTGATTATAATTCTTTTTTATTTTCATTTAATAAAATTTTGCATCGTCATAAATTTTCGATGCGCTCGTACTAGTACCGACAATAAGAAACCAGACAACTTTGAGGATGATAATAAATTAGGTTTACGCTGAATTTGAGTGAACTCTTGACCGATCCAAAAGGTTTTGTATGAGGCTGGATTGTTAGATTTGACCTATTTCAATCGAAATTATCATATAATTACAAATAATTAAAATACATTTACTTTTTAAATATCTTCATAAAATTAAGAACAATTATGAGGTTGGTACAACCTAATATAAATAAAATTAGAATAATAAGCATTAATATTTTTAGTATGTAATTAAATTATATAAAATTGTTAATAATGTTACTATTTTTTTATCAACCAATCAAGTATCTGATCATTAGATTATAACTTTTTCATCCCATTATCCGATGGAAAGAAAAATACCCATGAAAATTATTTCATCCTCCCAGTGATCGATTAGTATGTTCCAAGTACAATTGGGTTCTTAAGTCAAAATGGTCCTATCATATGACTACAAAAGTATAAACAAATATTGATTCTTAACTTGGAGGAGCAATAGTGACATCTGAAAACATCGTCAACAATGCATGGTAAAAGATAGTTGGGATTGAGTTTGTTCATATAAGAAGTCATGGTAGTTTTGTGAAATTGCTAACAAATGTTTGACATCTCCTGCGGAAGAAAAAAAGATTAATATCCTTAAGAGCAAGTTTACAAACTCACCAGTTTGAAGCATAAACTCGTATAAATATAAGAGTTTTGTAACATCTCAATTTTTTTAAAAAAAATCAATGATCTTAGTAATTAAAATAAATTAAAAAATTATAATTTATTAAAAAGTTAAAATATGAAAAGAAATAAAAGTATAATTATAGGAAGGATAAGAGAAGAGAAAAATATAAGATAAAAAAGTTTGAATGAGAATAAAAGTGTTATTACAATAGAGATAGAAAAAGGAAAAAAATAATTCCTTGTTAGATTAGGAGTTTGAAATTATAGTAAAATTAGGGATTCAAAATTGAATTTGAACCTGACTACAAATTTAGGATATCAAGGACTTTCAACTAGAGTTAAAATAAACTAGAAGATAAAACAATATTATATTATTATTTATTTCAAAAATAAAAATAAGAATACTAATTATTATTTAATTCAAAATTGTAGGAATAATTATGTCTAGGAGAGATAAAATAAAGACAATATAGTTAAAGGAAGATAGGGGATGAAGTTTAATGTAGGATTGAATTAGGACTCTTAAGAAGACTGAAATTAAGAGTTTTAAAGATAAAAATATTCAAAAACTAAAATAATAATAAATTATTATTTTAAATATAAAAATTAAGTTATAGTGATATTAATTAATTATTTAAAATTGAGAGTTCATGAAAAATATAAAAAAAATTATATGTAGGAAGTATGATTAGGAGCTGTAATTAGATTAGAACTTGAGAAATTTTTTTTTATAAATAGGATCTCAAAGGTTTCTTTCGAGTCTTCTTTCTTCTCTCCATGTTTGTATTTTTTTTCTCCAATTTTGTTCTATGTTTCTCCCTCCTTTAGTGTGTGTGTGGCAGCACCTTTAGGTCATCTCTTCATGGCACATCCATCTATCAAAGAACTTCGGAGTCATCATTAGAAAAAAGTGCAGTCATAAAAAAACTTGCAAAAATTTTGGATTCTAGATAGTTCTACATAGGCAGATACATAAGATTTCGAATTCACTTCTGCATATGAATTATTAATGAAAAAGATAAGATGATGAATGAATTAGACTCGGTTTCTGCCCTTGATTTCATAAGTGTTTTTATAATGAATTGTTGAGAAGTTAAATGATCTTTTTCCCCTACCTTGATTCATGATGAACTGACATTGAAAAGATGATTAAAGATAAAAATTGTAAATGAGAATCCTCATGTACATTTAGGGGTGAAAGTAGTTCGGGTCGATCCAAAAAAATCAATCATTACTTTTTGGGTTAATTTTTAAATTTAAAAATCATCCTAAAACTATTTAAAAAAATTAAAAACACCTCTAGCAGATCAAATTTTTAGGGTCATACTTTTATAATTATATTTTAAAAAATATATAATAAATTAAGATTATTATAAAAATATTTAATATTATATTAAATGTAGTACTAAAAATTTAAAGTTATTAAATTAGAGTTCGATAATGTGTTAGAAAAGTATGAAATTTTATACAAAAATATTATATCTATAATAAAAGAAGGAGAAAATGGATATAGCCCGAAGGTGTAGAGTGGCATCTCATCCGTCCATTTGTGTATGAACGATTGGATTTAAATTGACTTAAGTTGGGAGGTGAAGACTCGATCCTAGCCGTCGGAGTGAAATGGACGCTCGAGATTGTAGCAAAAAACACAACCAAATAAAAGCCCTAATATGAAGGCGGCCGTAGGTAGGATGAGATTTATTTCACCAAAAAATTCTCTCTCATCGTCGACGGCTTCTCCTTCGTCGATGATTAAGGAGCTCTAGAATGAACATGATCAAGCAATGAATCCTCCCTCTTCGAACGGACACGAAACAACAGCTCCTCACTCAAGGTAGCTTTGGTCATTCTTTTTTTTATTAGCGTCAGGACATTTGAGAGGTCAAAATGCTACGCTTTGATTATCTAATGTTCATTGTAGTCATTTGTTTATCTTTTTTATTCACCCTTTTCATTTGAATTATATTAGCTTCATATGGCTAACAGAGTGATTGGGTATATCCTACATGTAAGTATGTCAACTTCGGCCGCAGATCAAATTGCAACATGAAGAAATGTGGAACTCCCGTGTGCATCTCTATCTCCCTCTTCTCTCTCAAAGAAGAAAAAACTACCGCCCTCTTTCTTTACGCTTTGTATTTAATTCCGTAAAATTGAACTTCCTGTATTGAAGTGTAAATTTGTAATATTTTTTTCTGATTTTAAACTCATGTCATCTTATTAAAAATAGTTCAATCAATGGTTGGACTCATTTTTTAGACGAATTTTCATGCATATCACTCTTTTGTAGTTTACATACCATCTGTTTATATTACTTTTGTAGTACATGATAACTAATTATTGAGTTATCTCCTAAAAAAGTAGTAAGTTGTAATCAAAATAATTTATGTTTGTCATCACAGTTGTGCATGTTTTTCATTTTAGACATTGATTTTTACATCTGTGATTCAGGTTCCTCTTTTTTTTTTTCTTCCAGTGACAACCCCCGATATCTTGCACTATTTTGTTGACAGGTTCATGCTCCAAAAGATAGTAACGAATATGATCCACATGCTCCTCCTTGTAGGAGTTTGGTTTGCCGCAAATGTAAAAATCTCAATTGCCCTATCTGAACTTCGTGCAACCAAAAAGGATGTGACGCTTAAAGCTAACACATTGAGCCAATTACTGTCATTTTACTTTTTGAATTATATGTCATTCCTTGTAAACATATGACTATGAAATACTTATTGAAAACAAAGCTTTGTCATTCACAGATGTTCAATTTTGGTGTTGTCCTTTACATTGCTAGTAGAAATTTAAAATTAATTGATCTACTTGGGATCTGCATTTTCATTTTTTTTCTTACATGATAAACAGTTGCATAGAAATTGATATGCAACATCCAAAGCGATGCAAATTGTCACTAAAAAAACATTATCCTAACAAATTCTTAAATTCAACACACTTCATTTGTCAAGTTAAAAGCATGAGTTCAATTGCCAGGTTAAGCACATTATCCTCAAAGTATATGAGCAGTAACGTGCACATCCAAATTGATAGCAACATGATATACACAGGTTGAAGTCTCGACTGCAGGATGGAGAAGGGATTAGTATGGTTTGGTGAATGGCATGGAGCTTCTTATACTTTTGGATGAAGGTGGCAAATGTCAATAGAGAAATTACTGATTATAGATCGGATGATAATGCACTGCACATTCAAAAGCCAAGATTGATTCAATCAATAATTACTATGGGATAAATTACTATTGACTATGATAATTAAATATTAAAACATAGGCATGGCAATAATAAGCTTAAAATAAAGAATAAACACTTGAATTAGATGGCCACCCGATCAATCAAAAGTAACATGATGAGAAAAAGGTAAACATTCATGGATATCTTATAAGCTATGAAGCTATGCTATCCTAGACATGTAGAAATATGCACTAAAAATATTCAAGTTGTTGACATATAAATGATATATATAAAACTTTTGTGATTGCAGAAAAAATCTGAAATTTCCCCTAAAAAAATGTGAACCGAGGATGAAAAAAATTGCAAAAAGAAAAGAAAAGAATGATAAAGAGAGTAGTGAGAACGATGGCGACGATAGGCATGGAGGCGGAAATCCATCGAGGGAAGGAGAAAAAAAGGAAAAAATGCAAATAATAAAACTCTGAGCAGACAAAATAGCTCCCTTTGGACCATGGGGAAAAGTAATCGTTGGATGATGAGATGAATGCAAAAACGTCTCCTAGGTTGTTGCCCAAGAAGATCGGAGGAGAAGAAGGATCGTCTAGAGGAACGCTGGCTCGTTCAAGAAGCCACCAACAATGAGAGAGAATTTTTTGGTGAAAATAAATCTCATCCTACCTACGACCACCTTCATATTAGGGCTTTTTATTTGGTTGTGTTTTTTGCTACAATCTCGAGCGTCCATTTCACTCCGACGGCTACGATCGAGCCTCCACCTCCCAATTTAGGTCAATTTAAATCCAATCGTTCATACACAAATGGACAGATGAGATGCTGCTCTACATCTTGGTGTAGAGCGGGCACTCTACATATTCATTTTTCTCATAAAAGAATTAATAACATATGAATTGATCGTATAAATAAAAAATTATAAAAAATGGACTCCACGAGCCCCTATGGTTTTTTTTTGGGTGAGGTTCTAATGTTAGTGGGTAAATTTTAATTTATTTAAAATTATCCTAAATCATGTTTAGACCCCTAATTTTGGGTTTTTGAGTCGGGTAAGTTTTTCAGGTTTGATCGATTTTTTCTTATATTCTTATGTATATTGATTGCTATTTTTATAGATAAATGATAATGTTAATATCCATTATATTGATAAAGAAGTTAAGAAAGTAATTGCATGTTATCATGATTAATAATTTTATTAATTGTTAATTGATTCACTTGTCGAATTAAGGAAAACCATTGGGTAAAAAAATTACTTGGTAAAAGAAAGTCAACTAATAAAAGAAAATTCATTGGCAAAAGATAAACCACATGCGAAAAAGAAAAAGAAATAAATTTCAATTGAAAAAATTAGTTACGTTGGATAAAAAGAGAGGTCAATTGCATTTATAAAAGTTCAATTGCATTTGATAAAAAAAATAAAATTCATATTATGCATGTCATAAAGAATAGAAGAATGATAATGATAAAGAATAGTTAAGATGAAACAATTTGAAAAAATAGAAAGAACAAAAAAGAATCTAAGGGTGCGTTCACTGCATTGTCATTCAACATTATCTAGCAATGTAGATTGCCTCTCAGAAAGATTGTCACTTGTTAAATTGTCAGCAATGTACATTACCTTGTTTAGTATGCATAAGTAATCTATCTGACAATCCATATTAGTTATTTATAAGAAAAAATAGATTTATAAGTTAATATATCATTTTTACTAATATGCTCCTAATCAAAAGAATTATGTCTAGATATATAAATTATTTTTAACTTCATAAACTTAATCACAAATATATATATTTTCACCCATAAAATTAAAATTTATAAAATAATTAATATATTTTTAAAATATGATAATAATATAGTCATAATAATTATAATATTTATTTGATTAATTATATAATTTATTTTTTAGAATTTATTTAAATAAAATTGTAAAGGATAAATGCGAAAAGTAAAATTTAAAATATTACAACCCAGATGATAATGTGAATTTTCTACCATCTCATTGACAATATGCATTGCCACTTCATAGGCAATGTGGATTGCCTGAGCAATGCAGATTACCCATTACCTATCACAAGTGAACAGGGTAATGTGGTGGACCCAAGTAATTTAATATAACATTACCTGATAATCTACAAAAATTACCTCTAGAAAAATGCACCCTAAGATGAAAGAAAAGAAAACGAAAGAGAAAAAAATATAATAGAATTGATTTCTATTATCATGCTGAAAGCTTGCCTACTTTTATTAAGCTTTCTTATTATCCATCTTATCTTATGTACTGAGTTTTATAATCACCGATTATTTCATATCATTGTGTTTGAATTTCACATTTGAACAGGAAATGATGTAAATGTGTACAACAATAATGTTCACGGTGATAGAAAGTTACATGATGAAGTCACTAAAATATCTTATTGTTATTTGATGTAGTAGTTATTTAAAAATTAGTTAGACTTAGGAGGATTAGTATGAAAAAGAAAGTGAGAAAGAAAGTCATTTTCTGCACTCTATTAAAGAATTGTTTAAAATTATTTTACTTTTGCATTCCACGTAACAAAAGTTTAAGAAGAAGAAATTGTAGGT
The DNA here is from genome assembly GCA_030549335.1 of Pontederia crassipes. Classification (NCBI taxonomy): domain Eukaryota; kingdom Viridiplantae; phylum Streptophyta; class Magnoliopsida; order Commelinales; family Pontederiaceae; genus Pontederia; species Pontederia crassipes. Next base: position 24,808,762 of record CM060187.1, read on the forward strand.
AATGTCAATTAAAATAAGTTCAATTATTACGTGACAGAAAGATAAAATTTTAGGGCATTACAAGTTTAGACTTAAAAAATAAGTGAAGTTGCGTGAAATCGGACTTGATGTTGAAGTTGGATGAACTTGGTAGATTAAATCCATAAGTAGAATCAACAATTCCAAAACTTACATATTTAACCAAATTTTGAGTCAAAATTAGGAAGAAAGTAATTGTGATCTATTTTGATGTATAACTTTTGAACTATTTAGAAAGAAAGTAATTAGAAAGAAAGTCAAAATTTCGACTCTATGCCTTGTTGTTATAGGCTTTCTAACTCCTTGAGACCCTTGGTGACACCCATAGTTGAAAAGAAAGAAAATAAGATATACATAAAAAATGAAAAATAAAATAATTATTTATAATAAGATCTCATAACTCCATGGAATCTTATAAATATTCTTCTTCTTCTGAAATTTATGATTTCATCTTTTTTTTTCTCATTCTTTTCAAAATTTAAGATTAAAAAATTATCCGTTAAACATCGTGCCTCCACTCAATTCCTCCCCCTGCCACTACACATGATATTTGAAAAATATGAACCACAATCAATTATTATTGCCGGACATCCTACGAGACAAGTGATCGAGTACCTGAAACATTATCACGTTTATAAAATCTTTTTTTTTTCGGTAAGGCGTTTATAAAATTTTTATAGTGGAATACTATGTTTTCCTTTCACCTAAAAAAAAATATGTTTTCCTAAAAAAAGTATTTTTATCATGTTTAAACAACGAGGTATCCGAATAATACAATCAACAATTGACAAAACTAATATAGCTTAATCCAACCATATAAATTAAAGAAAATAATGGTTATGGTACTTTAAAAAGCATTAGAGAATATGAATATATAATGGCATGTAAAAGGATAAAAGAAACAAGGACATATTGGAAATTTTAGATAAACGTGTATTTAATAATATTTTCATTTTTTAAAAAAAAATCTGACTTTCTAAAAAAGTCCATAATTTGATCGGACCCGTAATCTTCTCAGATTTTACAACATTTTTATCGTTTTTGTATAAATATTTTTTTATAGATTATTAGTAATCTTTTTTAAATAAATTCTAAGAAAGGATTAGACATTGGATGGGCTGGGCCCATTCGGTCATACTAGTAGTATTTAGTACCCTCACCCGATTTATGACTGCATTTGATAAGTAGAACCATAATTATTTTGAGTTTTTAATAAATAGTTGAATTGATATGTCAATTCCAAGTGTAATTGAATGAAAGAGAATGTAACCATGAGATTTTAAAAAAATGACGAATTTTAGTAGGTGTTCGAAAGAAAGATAGAAATTATAAACATAAATAAAATATAGTTTTATTAAATTATTTTTTATAATAAATATATTATATCTAACAAATAGAGGCTCTCCATCGCCTTCTCCTTTCTTCCTCTTCCTCCTCCTTCCAAAAGCGTTCGTTTGCAAGGTCGCCCTTCTTCTCCTCCCCTTCGAGCTCCTCGACGCTGAGCTCACTCCGCGTAGTATACTTCGATGGCTGGGTTACGGTGGCCGCCGGAGGACTCCGAGTTCTTCTCACCGCGGTCGCAGGCCGCGGGGGGTGGCGTCGCGGGCGATCTCCCCTTGGACGACGATCGGTCGGTCGCGGCCGACTCGTGGTCCATCAAAAGCGACTACGGAAGCACCCTCGACGACGATCAGCGCCACGTAGACGCCGCCGAGGTCCTCTCCAGCTGCAACTTCCCGGCCGCCTCCGATTACAAGTACGCGATTGTTCAAGCTTCCCTCCCTTCCCTTGGTTTCTTCTCCTCTCCTCGGAGTCTCTTTGAAATGATCGTGTTGAATGATATGTTTTTTTTGTCTTTTGGCGCGGTTCTCGCATTGCCGCACGTCTTTTTGTTGTGTCAAAAACATTGGTCATGCTATGGTACGTTCTTAAAAGTTTTGATCTAGATCGTTTTGGAAAGAAAATGTATGCTAAAGATCCGATCTTGGCAATTATTTCCTTAAAAATGTATGTAGATTTCAGAAAGTCAGAAATTGACCATTGATGGATAGAGTTTATGGGATCAACAAATGATGAACCAATGCTGATCATGGGCATAATAAGAACTGCGAATGGACACTCGCGTTTCATTCTGATTTCATCATTACATTGTTACTTTCTTATGATTTATGTAATACATGTTGTGAACCAGGAAGGCTTCGGAAGTTATGTACGCCACTATGCTAGATTTATGCTCCAAATTCGGTAGTTTTTTAGTAGTAATTTGATAGCTATATGACATATATCTGGTTGGATAAAATATATGGCTGCAAATTATTCATCTTCAAGCAATTAATGATCTTATTGCAGCTGCTTTAGGTGATAGGTGTAGTCATACAAAGAACTGTTGCTCTATAGATGATAATGTGCATACTATTAAAAAGCAAATATACATATAGGCGCTTACTCTTGTTTGGTAAATGTACGTATGAGCAGCTCTGACAAGGATTCCCCAGATGCCAATGAGGTCGAGGCTTCAATCTTGGGTCTACAAAGCTACTGGGATGCTACTTACTCTGAGGACCTTGCAAACTTTCATGAACATGGAAATCCAGGTGAAATCTGGTGAGGATCTTGTCAAACAACTCGGGGAGAACCAGCTAGCTCTGGGTTCCCCCCTTCCCACCCACCCCACCCCACCCCACCCCACCCCAACTCATGCTGAGGACATTTTGCCTTAGGAAAATGATGGTTTGTTTACACCTTGTGCATGCTAAAGATATTGTTCACTATAACCAATTTTCTGCTTTGATGCTAAAGGTTCGGTGCTGAAGTTATGGATGTTCTGGTTGCTTGGACTAAAAGTTGTATCAGCACTTGCCAAGGTCCTAACGTATCAGAAGAGGACTGTAAATCTGAATCAAATGATCCCAGTGGAAACATGTCAAGCTGGAGCGTCCTTGATATCGGAACTGGGAATGGTCTGCTTTTGCAAGAACTTGCAAAACAAGGGTAATTTCCTCTTCTTCCTATTATGATATAGTAAAGGAAAAACTGACTAGGTGGAAATAGTAAATAGTTACAACTTGGATCAATTTATCTTTTCAGGTTGGTTAGATTTTCATCAGCTGCATGTTTCTCCATGTAAAGGGATATCAGTTGTTGCCTAAAGTTATACCTTTTAAACTTGCTTAGGGGCTTCAGGAAACATGTTATTAAACATAGTTCACTACAGGTTAAATTGAATCTTAAAATTTGTTGTTATTAAATATTGCATGTGAAGTGATTCCAGGAATTTGCAGATATACGAACAACATATTGCATGTTAAAAGACGTGTGAAAGGTTTTCTCCGAAAAAGAGGAACATGCAAAGCAAAAGAACATGTATTAGTATGTTGCTGAGCAGGGGCAGACCTAGGACCCTTAGCATAATTGGTGCAAACTAGACATCTCATTTCTTATTAGAGAGTGGGGTTTTGACTAGCCCTTCTGTTGTGACCTTGGTCACCTTTTGCTGCTCTCTCTGAGAGCTCTCACCTATACATCTTCTCATACTTTCTCATATATATACATTGTTGGATGACAACCACAACTTTGGTAGTCATTCTTTTTCTGCTAAAAAAAAAACTAGAATTCTAATTTTTTATTAGTAAATAAAATAATTGACCTAAAATAATTCACAAAAGTAATTTTAAATAAACTTATTTAAGGTAATAAGTTATCATAATTTTATTCATTGATTACCTTGTCTATGATTAATATGATGATAATGAATATTTTGTTCCATGTACTTATAAATTAGTGTTTCACTTTAGTTATCTAAGTGAATGAGTTAGCAAATTTTAAAAAATAAATGCTTATGAAAACTTATTGGATCTGTATTAATTATTTTATTGCATAAATTAATAATAACTATAAACATATAAAAAATATATATAAAAGAGTAATGGGAGGGATCCGATAAAAATTACTATAAAACAAAAAAACAGACTTAGAAGAATTTATTAATGGATGATATTTACATGAAGAAAGATACAAAAGAAATGAGTTGAAAAAAGGAGAAAAAAATTTAAAAAGAAGAAGGTAAATTCAATTAGAGGATAGAATGGGCAAGGTGAAGTGATAGGATGAAAGAAGAAAGAAATTTTTTTCTTTTCATAGTTATGCTAGGGCATTAATTATTATGATAAGTTGTTTTATTAGTTAAATTAGAAATAGGTATAAATGTGTATATATATACGTATATTCACTAATAAACATGAAACATTATGGGGTCAATTGACCCCATAAATGATAGTGTAGGTCCGCCCATGTTGCAACTTATTAGCGCCCTCCCTAGGCGTTTTCCTTCTTGCTGGGGTCTTTGTCACTGAAAAACTAGAGTGACACATCACAATAATGACATCCAATAAGTCTGGAAGAGGCGCAATGTGAAGGTTGTTCTCTTTTAGGTATTTAACTACAAGTTTCTAAATGCTTTAGCCATGGTGATGGATGTTCATGTAACATTTTGTCTTCCTTTGTAGCTTGTGAGCCATTCTTTTCTGGTTCTAGAAGAAACCAATGCTTCTTATTGTGCTTGTTGTCATATTTGACTGGTTTAGGTTCAATACAAAATATGAAATTGATTTTCAAATTCCCTCAACTTTTTTTAAGGGTTATATATTTATATTCCCTTAACTAATCTCAACATCTAAGAATACAATATTCTTATTCAGGACATCTTTTTTTTCCTAATATGTGAAATATATTTCCAGGTTTTCTGATCTAACTGGAATTGACTATAGTGAAAGAGCAATTGAGCTAGCAAGAAGTCTTGCTGTGCGTGCTGGTTTGTCTTCTATAAAGTTTATGGTAAGACATACTTATTATTATTACTTTGCAACTTACCATCTGCGATTGCCTTACTCAATGCTCATGATGCTCTTTTAACCTTTGATGACAATGAATTTCCTGGGTTGAACTCTTTATACCTGTTTTGGTCGGATTTGTTGCATCTCACATTTGTATTTTGAAGTTATGGAAAATCTTACATTATAATAACAAGGGTGAAAGTTGTAAGAGTTCAAATATGGAAAATGAAAATGACTCAAATCAATGTCGAATAATTTTTGGTATACAATCGTTGATTCTACTCATAAATTAGTACAGAGATTGGATAAACTCGTATAATCTTTTGAATGAACATGTTGTATTTTGTTTAACTAGTCTACTGTAGAATAATGGAAGATATTAAAGATATACTATGAGTTTATATCGTATTTACACTAGTTTTATTGATTTCTTTCCCTCTTTGTTGTTTATATTTTCCCATTTATGACATACAAGTGATGATGGTAGAAAATAAACATTGATAATATTTAATAATTTGTACTTTTAGGAAATAGTTATACTAAAAGGGTATAATGGACGTGTAACACCCATTTTGTGGAACGCCTGGAATGCCATCATGTGCATTCATTGAAAATTCAACGGTAGAGATCAAAACCGCTTTCATCCTGCAGAAAAGGGCAAGGACACAAGACGGTTGAGGAGGCTCATCGTCACTCCATGCTGCTGTCGTCGCAGCAGTGTCGGGCATCTTTGACAAGGGCGCGAGAAGGTTGAGGTGGCTCGATAGTGGCAGATAGTTCCCAACCCTGGCCGCCGACGCCTCTCCAATAGGCTGCCTGCAAACCTCCCGGTCAGCGCGACCTGCGGTACCATCATCTCCGGTGGCATAGCCAAGCTCCAGACCTGTCTGAAGTCCGGACGCGCAGGCACTGCCCAGAACCCAGCCGCAGAAGCAGGCCCCTTCCCCATGCCTGCCATCATCCCTATTCCCGCCGCTCCCGTGCTGTCGTCCTTGCCGGAGGAATGGTAATCATCCGTGCGTAGACGTTTGCCAAGGATGAAGGGCACGGGAATGATGATAGCGTTCAGTGAGACTCATTGTCAATCCGTGCCGCCGTCGTTGCAGTGGTGCCGGGCGTCCCTGGCAAGGACGCGAGAAGGTTGAGGTGGCCTGGCCTGGTAGCAGAAGATAGTTCCTGAGCCTGGCTGCCAACGGCTCCCGATAAGCTGCCCTGTGAACCTCCTGGTCAGCGCGGCCGAGGCCTGCGACATCATCATCTCCGGCGTTGTGAAGCTCCAGACCTATTCGAAGTCCGGACGCGCCGGCACTGCTCAGAACCCAGCCGTGGCAACAGGCCCAGTCCCCATGCCTGCCACATCCCTTTTCCCGCTGCTCTGGCATCATCGTCCATGCCGGAGGAATGGTCGTCGTTCGCGCGCAGACATTTGCAGGATGAAGGGCACAGGGCGGTGCTGCCTGAAACAGGATTATGGTGGGAGGAGGTAGAGGTCGAGGAAGGGGAAGACGGCCACGAGGAACATTTAGCGGTTTGATCTCCATCGTTGATTTTCAATAAACGGACAAGATGTTGGCGCTCCACCGAATGGGTGTTACACGCCCATTTTACCCTTATATTAAAGATATCTTTATTTTAAATTATTGCTTAATATGTATAGTTTGGGAGTTACGGTAAGAGTTATAGATGGATGGTTCGTCGAATCATCATAATTTCTTACTCTTGACAAGCTTGAGATTAAAATAATTTTATATTTTTAATGCTTATATCATACTTTGGCCCCTGCAGATTTTTTAATGGTTGAACGAATGTTATACAATTACCATGTCATAATGATTCAGAATATGTGCTAGTTCATCTGTTTTCATATGTTAAGATATATGATATTTTTATTATATTCTCTTGAATAAAATTTCTTATTCTCCAAAAGATATTCTTCTCCAAACGGGGCTTAGGATTTATGTATTTTATGAGAGGGTTTGGGATTATGTATTGGTTCTATGTTAGTATCTTAGGAACTTAACCTAAAAGAACTATGTTAAGACTCAAGGCGAGCAACAGCTAACCATTTACCCAATTTGTAGGATGAAATTAGAACTTTCACACTTTAGAAAAACTTCCAGAATTTATCTTGGTATCATTTATTGCTGTGCTATATGCCATAAATAGATGAGCCCTGAAAATCTAGAAAGATTTATTTTTATCTTGTTTGGTGGTAGTATTCTTCATCTCATCATTTTTTTCTGCAGGTTGATGATGTCCTTGACACGAAGCTTGAGAGGAGCTTTCAACTTGTTATGGACAAAGGAACTCTAGATGTAATTGGCTTGCATCCAGATGGAATTATAAGAAGGTAAAGTTATGTAGTGCTTCCTGTTTGGTTGGAGGGTCATTATGGAGATGGGAAGGGAAAGAATGGGAAGAGAAAAGGGAAGAAAATGAAAAAGAATACAACAACAACAACAACAACAAAGCCTTATCCCACTAGGTGGGGTCGACTACATGGATCATACGACGCCATTCCGCTCTATTAGTAACCAAACCTTTCGGTAATGATTAATGGGAAGGGAAGAGAATAACGATTTCATAATAATCTTATTTAGACGATGTTATCTCTCATATGTATATTTATATGTTAAGTTTATAAGACTGAATATGAAAACACATCTTATATCTTTCCCCTTCTTTTCATCTTAGTTTGGGGCTGAAAGAAAATTTAAATATTAGAGAAGAAAAGAGAGGAAATGAGAAGACTTTATCCTCTTTTCTCCTTCATTATAAATTTACGGAATAAATCCATTCTCATTCTTTTTCTTCCCTTAAACTTTTTTTCACCCCCAACCAAATAAAGCAAAGTTCACTTGTTCTTTGCATTGCCACGATTCTGATGTTTTAATCAAAAGTTTCCTTTCACTCTAGAATTCTGATATTATGTCGTCCTACAGTCCTACTTTTTCAAAAAAAATGTCTTAGCTTGAATTATTTTAACCTTACTTGCGTATGGATAGAAAAAGAAATTTGGTCAGTTTATTCTCCTTTGGTATACGCATTCTTAAATGTCATATCAATCTTTTAAGAGACAATTCTCCCTTAAAAAAAGAAAAGGAAAAACACAAAAAAAAATAATTGCGTTTGGTTCATTATCATGGTTCTAAAAATGCAATTTTGTCAACAGAAATCAGTTATCAATTATTCACTCAACTTTTCAAGTGATCTGAAATGCAATTTGGTTGGGGACTGAATAATTGTTTTTTTTTCCATCTAAAAGGAATCAATTATTCAGTCCCTTAAAACAAACAACTGAACTTCAAGTGACTTGTGCAATCTAGATTGATTCTTGTGACATCGGATTTCAGGATGGTGTATTTGAATTCCGTATCAAACCTTCTCTCTCCTGGTGGAATACTGGTAGGTTTTATGTTGATTCTTCCCTGATTCAATTGGCACAGAGCAGCCATATATAACCATGTTGCATTTTCATTCCCCTTGGGCTGTTCTTGCAGGTTATTACTTCCTGTAACAGTACAAAAGATGAGTTATTGCAAGAGGTGGAAACTTTTAACCAACAAAGGGCCACTTCCGAAGAAAATGAGAATAGACCCAGGAACGAGTCTGCAGTCTTCCGGTACCTTGATCATATTCGGACTTATTCTACTGCAATATATGGTGGAGTTGAAGGATCCCGCCTTGCCACCGTTGCGTTTCTTCGTAAATGATTGAGATAGTTCTCCTTGATCATTTTATTGATTGCGAAGGTTCATTTTGCTTCTGGCAGAAGATACGTTTTATCCTTCAAATTATTAGCGGTTCTGAAGGACTTCGTGGTTGTTTACGTTAGCGTATATATCCCAGGACAAGGTTTTCAGCAGCTTCAGTTTGATTTGGTTACGCGTTCCAAATAGTTGGCAATGTCATTCTGCTGTGTTACATTTGTATTGAATGCCTCCGGTGGCATCTCAGTGTGTTGATACTGTATGCTTGCAATACGTTAAGTTAAATGAAATCCATTTTGTTATCTGTTACCTCGTTTTGTACGAAAACAAAATAAAAATCTGAGATATGTACAACGTGCATGTTTTATCTGGCTTTTAACTTTGTATTAGGTCTTGGAACCAAGAGTCATAGTCCGAAGGCCATGGACAAAAAAGCTTGGTACGTGTCATCTTTCATACGATGCCATGGCATCATTTGTAATGGAGCTGAAGCTTATTAAATTTTGTCTGTCTTGATTTCAGGTAAGGTTCATGCGAAGCAGCAGATTTTGTGTACACCAAGCGGTTAGTGCTGCTAAATTTCGACAATTCATCTCCTGAACTTAATTATGTATGCATGCACCTGTTTATGTTGTCGTACCTTTTGTTTGTACAGGTAAAATGATAATACTCACGTACGTGTGCCGGACAAAAGGTCCAGCCTTGGGATGAGCGTTGAGCATGCGACCGGCCACCTCATGCTGATTCCGCCGCCACGTACCTCACGATGGATGGGGGGGCCAGCTGAGGAGGTTGCGTGTAAAGAGAGAGGAGTCTGCAGGTGACATGAATGCATGAATAAGTTTTCTTTCACGTACTCTCCGTGCAGCAGATAATTGTCTTTATAAATACCTGCAATCGCCTCCTAGGCGTCCTGACCTCCAATCCAGACTTGGTTCGTCGCAGTTAGTAATGACAGGAGGGAAAGGTGGCGGAGGTGGTGGAAAGGGTGGTGGCGGTGGAAAGGGTGGAGGCGGCGGTGGAAAAGGTGGTGGAGGAGGAGCAAAAAGTGGCAGCTCCGGCGGTAAGTCCAGTGGAAGCGGGGGAGCAGGTCATCATGGAACGATGAAGGCCCCGGGGGCAGAGGAGTACATCTCCCGTGCAGGTTTCGAGGCAAACCCTCAAGGGTATTTCCATGACCTGCATCATGGAGAAAAAAGCAAGTAACTGATATAAATATAAGATATGTAACATACATAATATAAATAAATGATATTAAGCTTGCGGAGATAAGGTAATCGTGTTTCATTAAGGTACGTACTTGTCATAGGTCTTCTGTGTGGGTCATCTTGTTGTTGTCTTGGACTTGTGTTCGTGCGTATGTATGTATCAGTTGGTATGTATGTTTCACTAAGGTACGTATGGATCAGGTTGTGGCTTTACCTTGTTTGACTGTTATCCGTATGCCTTTTGTATTGAGTGTGGAATGGGTAGAATTCTAATTTTAGACATTAATTCTGTCAACGGTGAGATAATTGACTGTTGTTTTTTTCTGAACAAATCAAAATGCAATGTTTTTTTACAAACGAAGACAGGGAACAACAGATTGTCCGGGAAAACGTCTTATATGTTGTCATTGGTACGGCTGACTACAAAAAAAAAAAAAAAAACCCTTCAAATCCACACATCATCTCCCCAATGTTTCCTTTCTTCATCTGGGAGAATGTTGATGTGATGTTTATCATGAAGAAAAAAGAAAACGTCTATTACCTTCTTTATAATATTCTAAAAAAATGGCAAGTAGATACATTTTTTTCTTTTATAAAGGAGATTCATGGACTAAAGATTCAAAATAATGGATGAAATTCGGACTCCTGACCAATCCATCTTTTTACTTTCTACAATAATACCAACATAACTTTAAAAAGGAAATTTTTATGAATAAAATGTATTCCATATATTTTGTATGATCATTAATACAATAGCTAAAATAATGTAGAAAAAGTTAAAATTTAACATTTATGCACATTTTTAGCGTCAGCATGAGTATGGATCTCGTTATTCTTCTGAAATATTCAAATATATTAAAAAATGTTCATGAATTTTTATGTTTAGTACGAAAGATGATAATATGGCACAGATTTGCATCTTTTCATCTCTTTCAAGTACTCGTTAATAATTTTAGCTCAATCACTATCTTATAGTATGCAATTTTGCAATTCAATACGTATAAGACGATGGAAATATAATATTTATCTCATGCCAAATTTTAGTTAGTCTATTGTTGGAAAAAGGAGAAGCTTTTGAACTTCATCCATCTCGATGCGTATTTTTTTCTAAAAAGAGCTCATTAGTTAATTTAGTACAAAAGTACTTTTTATACACAGTGATTAATGTATGTATCATTTTCTAAGAAAATATTGCACCATTGTGGAAGTTTTTTTTTTGGCTTGCACACGAGGGAGATGGTCTATGCAATAGAAAAAGTCATTGGAAGATTCATAGCTTCACTATTATCTTAATACATTATGATACAACCACTCCACTACAATAAGTACGCCTAGCAATTGTTAGCTTTTGTGTAACGCGTCGAGACCCACGTGACTTTCACGTGCTCAGAATCATTTCAGAAGCGCTACTCAATCTTTTATAAAATAATTTTTGCGGATTAAAATTTATTAAGTGCGGAATATAAATAATAAATGAGGAAGACTTTTCAATAATAATAGCTAATAATATATAATATTCAAAATAATTAAAATATCGATAAGTTCATAATTTGCAGAAATAATAAAAACTAGTCCACTCAATATAGAACATGTGCAATATTTGTTTGTCACTGAGCATAGCCACCTGCAAGATCATCCTCTATCAAAGCACTCTCATCTGCACGGAACCAGGTACATGGAAATATCCATGAGTATAAAAATACTCGGTAAATAGGGTTTACTAAACAATCAATACGCTCAATCGAAAATAAAATAAAATCAATAATGAGTCAATTGAGCAATCAATACAATAATTAATTAAAAATATAACGATTTATCAATATGAGCAATTATATCAGGTTATGGTCAAAAGATCAATCAATAGAGATAGCAATTAATAAATGCCAAATCGATTGGATCGATGATTCAATATAACAATAGGACAATAAAGACATAGATCAATAGGAAGGATCAGGAAAAGGTCAAATAATCGATCAATATTGATTTAGCAATTAAATGTCTGATCATTATGACACTATTCAATTTAATAATTTTTAATTTAATATCAATGGTCATTGGTCAATAATAATTCCATTCGATTCAATGGACGTATGCAATGCCAGTCAACGTCAGTATCCAAATGACCATGATCTATTCAATTCAATTCAATTCGATTTCAATCCAACTCAATTCGATTCGATTTTAATTCAATTCAATTTAATTTACAATGTTCGGAGTTATCCAATTCAATGGGGAGCGCTCAGTCAATTAAGGGACACCATGCCACTTTTATGCAGACCAGTGGGGATCAGTGCCACGGCAAGTCCAATTCAATTCAATGAATTCGTGTATAGTGGGAGACGAGTGGTCATACACGGGACAGCCATAGCTTTTACACTATCTGTCCCATTCAATTCAATTCAATTTAATTGGTCCCGACTTAGTGGCAATCAGTGAACATGAACCCAATAGCTTTCGACTTTTATCTTATTTATCTAAAATGTCTATCTTTTAACAATTTAATTTATGTAAAACAAGACTCAATAAAAAAAAACTACTAGATCAGTATCATAATCAGTGATAAGATTGGATATGATAACAATATGATAAAAATATGATAACATATGATGATGATAAGATTTGATATGATGATTAAATATGATAAAAATATAATCAAGAATTATAGCAATATGATTAGCACAATCAATAATAATTCAATCAATAAATTATATTTCAATAATGATATCAACAAGATAATTATTATAAAACTCATAATTAAAATTACTAATCTAAATAAAATCAATAATTAACTCTTGATTTCATCTCTATATTCATCTATTTATTTATTTTTTCTTTTCTTACTGAACCAATTTTTTTTCTCTTTTTTTTCCTCCTCATCAATCAAACCCCTTTTTTTATTTCCTTTTCTCAATTCCCTTCTCTCTCCTGTTATTGCGTCCCTGAAATCCTCTTTTTTTTTCCTATCTTTCTCTCTCCTAGTTTTCCTCCCTTTCTCTCTTATGTTTTGCGGCTGTGAACTTTCTTTTTTTTTCTCTCACTTCCTCTCTCCATATTTTTCTCGACGTCATTTGCATTAATGTTAGATCTTCTCTCTCTATCTTTTTTTTCATTCCTTTTCTTGCTGGTCAGGAAATTAAAAAAATAAATATAGTTGTCAAGAAAATTTCCAAACGTCATCAAAGAAGTTTTAGGAATATTTACTAGTGAAAAACAAAATCAAGAAGCCTGAGAATTATTTTTCCCACAGGGCGAAACTGGTGTTCCCCTTTTTTTTATCTCTCCTCTCTCTCTCTCCGTAGTGCTAGAAAACAGGCGAGAAAATCAACACTTTCTCTCCACAAAAATTCCTTTTCGTTTTCTTTTTTTTTTTCATGCGTGAAACCTTGATTCTTCGTGCAAGGTATATCTATTTTCTTTTTCTATTTCTACTATAATTTGGTTCGGCAGAAAATAATGGCGTCCGAGAAATTTTTTTTTCTCTAACATAATAAATAATCCTACGGATCCTCCTACGTACCTCATTTCACGCCTAGCCGTTTGATGTCGAATCACGTCTTGTCGCCACCTGGACATTACGCCTCTGCCGCCGGACACCGAAAACCAAAGAGGAGAAACCCTTTGATGGCCGGCCTAAAATATTCATTTATAGGATTCTAGATTCTTGATTTTCAATCTATCCATAATTTTTAATCCCAATCAAATTTAATTTTTTAATTAATCTCTTTTAACAAATTCTAATTTATTCCAATAAATAAATAAATAAATTTTGAATTTAATTATATAATCCCATAATACATTTTATCCTTAATTAAAATCCTCTTCATTTTTTCTCTATTTACGGAATTATTAATTATAATAATATTAATGATCATATATTTCCAAAAAAATATTAAAATATTCTTTTATTAAATCTCCAAAATCTGGGTCGTTACATCATAGCCTCGCTAAATTCATCCTCGAATTTGCTTAAAAAAGAAATATGCTATTTATTTAATCGACTCTAGAGAATCATTTCCGATCTCTTCTTCAAATTCTCAAGTGGCATCTTTATCTTTTGATGTGTCCAAGTCACCTTCACTATTAATAACATCTTGTTCCTTCAATACTTCGCAAGGTATTCGAATTCAATTTGTGATTTTGCATATGTCAGATCCTCATTCTGATTGGATCCTCCCAATCTCACCATGTTAGCCTGCTATTTTTTGTCTCATGTAGATTGCCTTCAATATTTTTCGATGAAACAAATTTTATCAATATTCCTTTAATTATTTTTTTTGTTACAAGAACTACTATACATCAACTTCGCTCCAACGTGAGTGACATAGTCTACCATATATACATGGCTGCGAAGGTGTCATATCTAATGTCGGAGTGACGATTGTTGCCACATACTAACTAAGCCGGTGGGAGCTGATTGTTCCAACTATCACTCAAGTCCAATGCATAAGTCCAAAACATATTTTCTAAGATTTGAATTGTCCATTCAGATTACTCATCCATCTATGGATTGAAAGCGATTTAGAAGTTTAACCACATCTCAATTGCTCTACAAATTCTCCATTAGAATTGGGCTATGCACTGTAGATCCTTATCCATCGTAATGGATTCAGTACTCCATGTAATCGGATAACCTCCTTAAAAAAATAAATGTTCATGAAGCTTCCGATGGACTAACCTTTCTCTAATTGGTATGCATCGGTTATCTTAACATATCGATCCTCTATTACCCATATTACATCGTTATCATTTTGAGTTTTTGGAAGCCTTCTAACGAAATCCATCATTACCTTTTTCCCAATGCTATTGAGGATTTCCAAGCTCTTGTAGTACACCATGTGACCTTTGATGCTCCACTTTCATTTATTGACCTTCCATAGTAATTCTGACTACTTGCAAGATGCGTTGTTATCCTTGCACCATTATTGCTGGTCACTAGATTGATTTGGATAATGCAATTGCTCATGTATCATATTCCATCGGCTCGCCCCCAAATGACCAAGTGACCTTTCCAAATTTATGCTTAAGATATTCTCAATTGAGTTTGCTTTGTAGTTGATAACAAATTCGAAATATTTTAGTAATTTGATCCATCCCTTTTTTTTGGACACATGTTCAGACTTTGTTGTGAGAAAGTGTACCTCAGCTTTGGTGGTTTGTAGAGAATTCAAGCTCTTCACCCTACATGTTGTGTCACCAACTCTTGGGTGAAGAACAAAATTACTAGTTCGAGATCGAGTGATGGATAATTTTTCTCGTGCTTCTTTCATTGTCTTGATGCGTAGACAACTATGCATTAAACACGATGTGTCGATGTTATATGTATCGTGGTAGGTGATATAACCTCCTTGGCCTGGAGGTATTTTCAGAAAATACATCATTATCAATCTCTTCTCCAATTTCTAAAACCTATTTGAGCTTTTCCTGAGCCATTCAATTTTTTTTGTCCTTCTTAGTGAGGCTCGTCCATGGTGATACTATCATGTGGCAATCTAGTGCGACTCTCTAATAATATCATGTAAGTCTAAGGAAGTTTTTTTTCTCTTTAACACATTCTTTGATTGAAGTCATTTGTTTATAGCATCCATCTTTTGATATTCCATCTATGTCAATGATATTCCTAAGAAACATTATCTCACTCTGTTAAAATTTGTACTTCGAGACTTTGACGTCTACTTATTTTTCTCAATGTTTTGCAGTGCGGTATGCATATGTTCGGCATGTTCATCTAGGCTCGACGAATATATTAAAATGTCATCTGGGTTAACCAATGTAGTAACAACTTTATTATCATTCTTCAACATATTTGGATGTTGTCCTTCCTCCATATCATTATGTGTGCGCGTCATCACTTTTGCTTTTGAGTTCAAGTGCTCGACTTTTTGCGGCAAATTATGAGCACGAGCTAATCGATAACCTCCTTAGAAATATTATTATATGGGTACTTCCATTAAACACTCTACTTTGCGAAGGTTGATCTTTCATTTTTATGAAAAGTAACCTATGAACTATATCCATTCCATATAACACATGCTGTTTGGATACTCTAACATATCTAAAGTCTAATTAAAGTGAAGATTACAATTTAGACTTGATTAAGCTTCAAGTTTTCTAACATATCAATCTATTTTGATGATTTTTGTATCACTCTTGAAGGCCTATTATTCTGTTGTTGCAGATGTTCGACCTGTCTTGATTCATCGCAATCTCTTGCGAAGTGACTCATCTTGCCACAATTTAGACATGCTCCCGTCTCACAATAGCATTCACCCTGATGCATTTTGTGGCAGTGATTGCATGATTCTCTATGTAATGGAGGCTCATTCCGTGTTGGATATAATTTTCCTCGGTTGTAATTTTCTTGGGGCCACTTCTCTCTTCTTTCACGTCTTCTATCTTTACTCCAAATATGATTCTAATCATTATTGATATCCTTTTGATTTGGTTGAGTTGCATTTGTTGCATCGTCATTTTCAAGCATGGTATCGAACTCTTTTGCAACTTGAAGAGTCCGATAGTTACAACATTTTAGCCTTCCTTGGAGGCTTGGCTTGAGACGTTTAACCCATTGCTTAACGCAATTTTTCTCTGGTTATCGTCGAGTACCATACTTCTCCAACTTTAAGAACTCGATCGTGTAGTCTTTGACTGTCATTACACCCTGTTGTAGATCTTGGTACTCTTTCCATTTCCTCGCTCTCCGGGAAATAGGTAATAGCGATCTTTGAATATCTTCTTAAACTTTCTCCAGGAAATCAGGTCCTTCCCGGAGAATGTGCCAGCCTTTGTTGCTTTCCACCATTGCCTAGCGTCACTTGTCAAATTTCTTGTAGTACTATAGTCTTGCGGTTCTCGCCGCAGTCTATTTTCACCAGAATTTGGTCAATTTCTTCTTGCAACCTATAAGCTTCTCAATGTCGAAATTCCCATCAAATTGGGGAGGCTATAATATGAGAAAACTCTTAACAATCTCTTCTCGATCATCGTGAGGAGAAATGTCATGACTCTGACTATTGCTATATTCTCTGTACGTTGAACGATATTCATATGATGATGATCCATGCCTCGATCATTCCTCCTCATGTTTGTTGACCCATTCATTATTTACACGTGGACCTTGGGCCAGTTGGCCATCCTCCCGTGCACTTTGGGAATTGGATCGTTGATATCTACTTCTCGGTCCACGATAAGATTGATGAGAGGTCATCAATTTGGTGAAAAATCTGTGTCCACCCAATCAATAAACAATACAATTCCATAAGTAAGTGGTCAATAACAATGTTACAATGAAAACTTACTTGACCTTACTGGATGGTTGCAATGGTTGCTCGTAACAGTTGCACATGAACTCTATTATATCTATTTAGAGAAAGTTAAGAAGTGTCTCTCCTTATGCTCTGATACCTTTTGTAACGCTCCGAGACCCACGTGACTTTCACGTGCTGAGAGTCGTTCCAGAGGCGCTACTCAATCTTTTATAAAATAATTTTTGCGGAATAAAATTTATTAAGTGCGGAATATAAACAATAAATGCGGAAGACTTTTCAATAATAATAGCTAATAACATATAATATTCAAAATAATTAAAATATCAATAAGTTCACAATTCTAATAAATGCGGAAATAATAAAAACTAGACCATTCAATATAGAACATGTGCAACATCTGTTTATCACTGAGCATAGCCACCTGCAGGATCATCCTCTATCAAAGCACTCTCACCTGCACGGATCCAAGTACAAAGAAATATCCATGAGTATAAAAATACTCAGTACGTAGGGTCTACTAAACAATCAATATGCTCAATCGAAAATAAAATATAATCAATGGAGAGTCAATTGAGCAATCAATACAATAATCAATTAACAATATAATGATTTATTAATATGAGCAATTATATCAAGTTATGGTCAAAATACCAATCAATAACGATAGCAATTAATAATTGCCTAATCAATTGGATCGTTAATTCAATATAACAATAGGACAATAAAGTCATAAATTAATAGAAAAGATCAAGAAAAGGTCAGATAATCGATCAATATTGATTTAGCAATTAAATATCTGATCACTATGACACTATTCAATTTAATAATTTTCAATTCAATATCAATGATCATTGGTCAATAATAATTTCATTCGATTCAATTGGCGGATGCAATGCCAGTCAACGCCAGTATTCAAATGACCATGATCTGTTCAATTCAATTCGATTTCAATCCAAATCAATTCGATTCAATTTTAATTCAATTCAATTCAATTTACAATGTTCGGAATTATCCAATTCAATGGAGAGCGCTCAGTCAATTAAGGGACACCTTGTCACTTTCATGCAGGCTAGTAGGGGATCAGTGCTACGACAAGTCCAATTCAATTTAATGGATTCGTGTATGGTGGGGGACGAGTAGTCATACACGGGATAGCCATAGCTTTTACACTATCTGCCCCATTCAATTCAATTCAATTCAATTCAATTGGTCCCGACTTAGTGGCAATCAGTGAACATGGTCCAGTAGCTTTCGACTTTTATCTTGTTTGCCTAAAATGTCTATATTTTAATAATTTAATTTATGTGAAACAAGATCATATCAAAAAGACTACTGGATCAGTATCACACTCAGTGATAAGTTTGGATAACAAAATATGATCACATATGATGATGATATGATGTGATATGATGATTAAATATGATAAAAATATAATCAAGAATTATAGCAATATGATTAGCACAATCAATAATAATTCAATCAATAAATTATATTTCAATAATGATATCAACAAGATAATTATTATAAAACTCATAACTAAATTGCTAATCTAAATAAAATCAATAATTAACTCTCGATTCCATCTCTATATTCATTTATTTATTT
This sequence comes from Pontederia crassipes, assembly GCA_030549335.1. Taxonomy (NCBI): domain Eukaryota; kingdom Viridiplantae; phylum Streptophyta; class Magnoliopsida; order Commelinales; family Pontederiaceae; genus Pontederia; species Pontederia crassipes. The sequence goes on from CM060187.1 coordinate 24,827,400, forward strand.
TTATTTCTTTTCTTACTGAACCAATCTTTTTTTTTCTCTTTTTTTCCCTCCTCATCAATCAAGCCTCCTTTTTTTATTTCCTTTTCTCAATTCCCTTCTCTCTCTCCTGTTATTGCGTCCCTGAAATCCACTCTTTTTTTTTCTTATCTTTCTCTCTCCTAGTTTTCCTCCCTTTCTCTCTGGCTGTGTTTGGTTCTAGAACTTAGGTTAGAACTTTGCCCAAGTTCTAGAACTTTGGCCAAACACCTCATAATTTTAGCCAAATGTTCGAGCCGAATTTGAAAAGGTCTTGCTAATAGCAAGAACACTCTATTTTTTTAATTATTTTTTGTTATAGGTCTAAAAGTAGGTGAAGCTGACCTATAACTTATTATTTTAATAATATCGTTATATGTATATATTATATTATATACTTATAATATATATTATATTATATTATCATATATTTATAATTTATTTAGGTATAATTATAACAAAAGAATACATTTATTATTTATTAAAATTTACTTAGTGTTAAATTAACTAGTATGATATTAGTATAATATAATTAAATTATTAATTATGGTATTCTAAATAAGTTACAATTATATAATAATATAAGTAAATATTATTTAGTTATTTATTAATACATTATTAATCATATTATAAAATAATTTATTAAATGTTATTAATTAAAATTAATAAAATATTTACTTCTAATAATTAATAAATATTTTATTAATTAAACTATTCATTTTTAAAAAATATATTATATTTGGATCTTAAAATGCACATAAATTATAATATTAATAATATTTAAAAGATTTAATCAAAATAAATAAAAAATAATATTAATAATATAACTATTTATGTAAATTATAATATTAATAATATTTTCTTTTTTTCTATAATTTTATATCTCATAAAATAATTATATTCTTAGTTCTTATTTTTTATCCAAATATCTTCTAAAACTTATTCATTAAATTAATTTTTTAAATCTGCATCGTTACAGTTTAGTTCTCAAAAATTAACTTTTTCTGAAAATTTTCATTGCACACAGCCTCTCACTTCCTCTCTTCATATTTTTTTCCTACGTCATTTGCATTAATGTTAGATCTTCTCTCTCTATTTTTTTTCATTCCTTTTCTTGATGGTCAGGAAATTAAAAAAAGAAATATAGTTGTCAAGAAAATTCCCAAACGTCATCAAAGAAGTTTTAGAGAATATTTACTAGTGAAAAACAAAATCAAGAAGCCTGAGAATTATTTTTCCCACAGGGCGAAACTGGCGTACCCCTTTTTTTTCTCTCTCCTCTCTCTCTCTCGGTAGTGCTGGAAAACAGGCGAGAAAATCAACATTTTCTCTCCACAAAAAATCCTTTTCGTTTTCTTTTTTTTTTTTTTCTTCATGCCTGAAACCTTGATTCTTCGTACAAGGTATATCTATTTTCTTTTTCTACTATAATTTAGTTCGGCAAAAAATAATGGCGCCGAGAAAATATATATATTTCTCTAACATAATAAATAATCATACGGATCCTCCTTACGTACCTCGTTTCACACCTATTCGTTCGACGTCGAATCACGCCTTGCCGTCACCTGGACGTCACGCCTCTGCCATCGGACACCGAGAACAAAAAAGGAGAAACTCCTTGACGACCGGCCTAAAGGATTTATTTATAGGGTCCTAGATTCTTATTTTTCAATCCATTCATAACTTTCAATCCCAATCAAATTTAATTTTTTAATTAATCTCCTTTAATAAATTCTGATTTATTTCAATAAATAAATAAATAAATTTCGAATTTAATTATATAATCCCATAATACATTTTATCCTTAATTAAAATCCTCTTCAATTTTTCCTCTATTGTCAGAATTATTAATTATAATAATATTAATGATCATATTTTCCAAATAAAAGTATTAAAATATTCTTTTATTAAATCTCCAAAATCTGCGTCGTTACATTTTGACTTTTACCTGATTAATTTATTTAAATATCTTTTAAATTTTAATTAACGCAAACAATAACATGAAGGGTAAAAGAAAAAGAGCCAAATAATAAGTAATTAAATGACTTGGGCCCGGTTGTACTAAACTCGGGTCAAACTACAATGTGACCCGGTTGTACTAAGTCGTCGTTTGAACCCGGTGGAGCCCTGCCGAGCTGAGTCACAAGCAACTCGGGTCAAATTCTATATACTTTTTTAGGCGAGCCTAGAATTTTTCATGCAATAATCACGGCAATTTCAAAACAATTTTAGGGCATAGTAAAACAAGCAAAATCCACTATAAACTTCATGCACGTGAACCAAGTAAAACAATACATACGTATCTTTGCCTTAGTCAAACCCTTTTACTTCGACTATGGGGCTTGCTCCTTTTGATATTATTTGTTGCTCACCCCAATGTCAAGGGGGAGAGAGAGAGAGAGAGAGAGAAGAGCAAAGGATAGTGTGCGAAGGCGAGGAGAGAAGAGAGGGTTTATATAAGTTTAGGGAATCAATAAGGTTTAGAAGTCTTTAGAAATTGTTGAATCACAAAAAAAATAAATCAAAAGGTTGAGATGAATTGGTACATTAAAATTTAAAATCAAATTAACCGAGGGAAAAAATCCAAAGCAATTTTCAAATGAATTGCAAAGAAAAGAAGAAAGAGGAGCGCGCACAAACAAATTTGTTAAGAAGGTTTGGCTTTGGCATACTTTCTTTGCTTTATTTTCTTGATCTCTAGATTATCAAAGATTTACTAGTATACATTTTCTTCGTTCCAAATGAGATAATGATGAAACTTGTTATACCACACTACATTTTCTTCACCGTGAGAAGGTACATCTTTCTTTCTCGCCTAAGAGATAGGAAAGTCTCTTATTACAATGATCTAACAATTGTCACAATACACAACTCAAACTCTCTCAATTATAATTTAGATAACTCGAAAGAAGAGAGGAAATTAGGGGTGTTCACGGGTCGGGTCCCAACCCGACCCGTGAACAAATCTGACTCGACCCGACCAAATTTGGTCGGATCGGGTCGGGTCGGGTCAAGTCTCTTGGGGGCAGAAAATTCGAATCAACCCGACCCGGTTCGGGTCGGGTTGGGTCGGTCGGGTCACCCAACCATCTTTTTTTTTTAATTTTTGTCTTACTTTTTATATTTATTTTAATATAAAAAATTAATTAATAATTATTATAAAAAACAAAATATGAATTGAATATTTGAGCATCATTTTAATAATTAAACTATTTTATTTTAATATTTTTTCATTTTAAATCAACTATAGGATTAAAAATAAGTAAAAAAATTAAAAAAATAAGAATAAAAGTCGGGTCATCGGGTCGGGTCGGGTCGACACGGGTTGGAATTTTCCAACCCGTACCCGACCTGAACCTCCATCGGGTTGGATTCGGGTTGGGCCGGGTCCGACCCGACTTTCGGGCCCGGGTCCCGACCCTGTGAACACCCCTAGAGGAAATATACAAATTTTGATCCAAGTGTGATCCAATCAATTTTGTTCTACGGCCAGTTGCATCGATATCATCCAACTTTGATTGTTTTATATATATATTTTTTAAAATAAATTTCCACACAGTTATTGAAATAAGATAATTCTTATTCTCTCGAAACAATAATAGTATTATCTATAATTTTATATTCATACCAAATCCAAAACTAATGAAAATATAATCAAGTAATAATGCAAAGTTTAACCGGTAAACTATTTTATTCAAATTAAATATTTCCCGGCTTTAAATATATAATACAAATAGTTCGAATTTATGCCGGCAAAATGTAATTGTTAAAAGCATAAAATTGTATTCCAATATATTAGAATCGAAGTAGGACTCCTAATCCTTAATTAGTTGAGTCTAAATCGATTGGGCATTTTAGGATAAAATCCTACTATTAATAACTAGTCCAATTCAAATTAGTTCAAGGTTCAATTTGTTTTTTTTCTTATTTGAATCGTCATTTTATTTTCCTCTTGCAAATAATTAGGATTATTTTCCCTAGCCCTTTCAAACATTTTTTTTGCATCTAACTTTAAACTATAAATCTATAATAATTAACTTTCGTTCAAAATTCAATTAAGTTTCTTTTATAGTATCTGAAATATCAATTTTGTGCTTACCATTTTATTACGAGAAAGTCATTTTAATACCAAAAAAATGAGTAAAAAATATTATTCAATAATCTTGAAATGTTATTATTTTTTTAATATTATTCCTATGTTGGAAAGTAAGGGTAAAACTAACATTTTATAATTATTATAGAAAATAAATTAACAAAATTTGGGTTAAAGTCAATGAAAAAAAACTAAGTGTCAAATTCCGATAAATTTATAAAGCATTGTAGCTATAAAATTGAAGATTAGGTGTTGAAGGAGTATTAGAGAAAATAATCCAGAAAATTATAATATGATTAAAAAGAGCATAATATGCAGAGTTGTAAGTGAACAAAATTTAAAATTTAACAAACTGGTATACATTTTTATTTAATTTGATATTTTTTGGCAATATAATTTGATAAAATCATCCTTTTGCAACTTGACTATCAAGTATTTTCATATTTAATTTTGTATTAAAAATATTAATTAATCTTCAAAACTTACAAACCTTTTATTCGTTAATTATTTCATCTTTTTTTAAAAAAAAATTGTACTTATAAACAACATTATATATATATAAATATATATGCGCGCGCGTGTAAATTAAAATTATTACATAATATATATATATATGTATGTATGTATGTATATATGTATGTATGTATGTATGTATGCATGCATGCATATACGTACGTACGTACGTATGTATGTATTATGTAATTTTTTTTAAAATTCGTTAATTAATCCAAATATATATAATATATCGGATGAAATACTTTATCCTAATATGTATTACATATCATATTCAGATGAGATGTGTATCCTAATATTTAGTATAAATTAAAAGTGGATATTTAAACATATCCTAAAATTGATGCTAATATTATCATATCGGATTAGATGATAACTTATAAACAACATTAGTAATTAACTTAGATTATTATTCCATCTCGACTTTTTGTCTACTACCTTCTCTCCAAAAAAATAACATAATTTAATTGTATTTCTTTTTTTTTTTGTTACAGAAGTCCACTTCTATTTAAGTCATATAGGCCATAATGAACTGTTGATTTTATTAATAATTAACTTAATCAACATCTATTAGATTAACACAATATCTCGATTAGAACTAAGCATGTCATCTGTTGATTTTTCAATTTTTTTATTTGAGTATGAAGTACAATAAATAACAGAATCGTTTATAATTTTCAAACTTTTCTGGGAAATAAAATATCTTATACCCAATTTTTTAATAAATTAAATAAAATTTTTTTATTGCTATATTTTTTTATACCTAAAAAGAAGAAAATATTTTCGGGTTTGATATAGAAATATTATTTTGGATATTTTACATAACTAAAAACTAAATAAGATTTAATATAAAAATAAAATAATTTAGTTAAATCATGAAAATAGTTCTTTTAAGAAAATAAAAACGAGGATGTAGAGCCAACCATGTCAATAATTTATAGAAAATAATATATTATTTTAGGTACTAAATAAATAATATTTACTTAAAAGAACTAGAGTGCATCAAGTGACATGTATCAAATCTTTATATAAGTTAATATGTGTATACAAATATAATCCAATTTTTTTCAGAAAATAAATTTTATCTTATATTACTTTGTTATATAAGGTAACGAAAATAAAAGAAGATTAATTTATAATTTATAAGTTAATATATTTGTTATATAAGCACATGATAGATGAATATTAAATAAAAAATTATATATATTTAATTAACTAGATTTTGGAGCCTTTGTTTTCAACCTAATTTGACACGGGACATTTACTACATTACCTTTTCACATTGCCCAACAATCTGCATTGCTTATAAAAAAAATTACCACATATTAAATTATCAACAATGTGCATTACTTTGTTTACTATACAATTTTTACTAAAATGTCCTCTATCACTAATATTGAATTAAATATTATATAATCTAACTAAAAACTCAAATAAAATTTGTAAATTAAATAAATATAATTATAAATATTTCATATATTTTTAAAATGGAAATAATGGTAATGTATATAATATTTAAAATAATAACTAAATAATAATACACAATTCATGTGAATAACAATAATGAAATGAATTTTCAATAAATTAATATTATTAATTATGATGATAATAATATTATTTGTTGTTATTTATTGAGAAACTCCGATTATTTTATTATTAAATAATGATTTTTATTTTTTTTATTTTTTTATTTGTTGTTATTATATAATTAATGTTTTATTTGATCAAAATTGAAAAAGTGCAAGAATGAAAAAAATAAAAAATAAATTATCATTTGGATGACAATTTGAATGGACACCTCCTCCTAGTCAACAGGGCTGAGCAAACTCGGAAATGGGTCCGGGTCTAAGCAGACCCGGTACCGACCTGAATTATGCCGAGTCAAAAAAATTTGACCCGGTACCGGATCTGGACCCGGCTGGATCCGGTTCCGGGTTAGACTTGGCAATCCGAGAATGCGACCGGGTTTCAGTCGGGAATCGCCGACGTTGAGAAATGGATGATTGGATCGCGCGCGATTGGCGACCACGATTCGCCGCCCGGCAACCAGATCGGCCACCCGACGAGCCGATTCGCCGCCTGGCGACTGGATCGGCCACCCGGCGAGCCGATCCGCCGACTGATGATCGGATCGGCCACTTGGCGAGCCTATCCGGGCGCTGACAATCGGATCGACCACCAGGCGAGCCAACCCGGTGCCTCTGATCCGGCCGCTAGGCGAATCCGGTGCTTGGCGGTCGGATCGGCTCACCTGGTGGCCGATCCGGCACCTGACGGATGGAGTAAAGAGAGAGAGAGGGAGTCAGGAGAGGGGGAGGGTTGTCGGAGTCGCCGGTGCCGCCGCCGTCATGAGAGAGAGGGATCGGGCGAGAGAGACATGGGAAAGAGAAAGAAATAAGTTGAAATGAGAGAAGAGAGTGGAGATGGGGTTTATATAGTAGATAATATCGGGACGGGTCCGGGTCGGGTATCTGCATTGCAGACCCGATCCTGACCCGATACCCGGCGAGTTTTCCACCCAAGAGACCCGATTATTTACTACCCGACTTCCCGGGTTGGTGCGGTCCGAATCGATCGGGTCAACCCGGACCGTGCTCAGCCCTACTAGTCAATGTTGATTGTCACTTAACAATCTATAATATTAGGCAATTCAGATTACCTGCAAATTAAAATAAAATAAACAATGCAACGTGGTGGTCCCAGGTAATTTAACTTCATATTACTGGCTCCCTATAATTATATTTGAAATATTTTCATATTATATATGGAAATTATTATTATTATTATTATTATTATTATTATTATTATTATTATTATTATTATTATTATTATTATTATTATTATTATTATTATTATTATTATTATTATTATTATTATTGGAGTTTCTCAATAAATACATTACATGTTCCAATGACAATTTGTTATATAAGCCTAATAATAAATTATGACCAATTCTAAAAAGTTAAAAAATTTGACTTGAAATAGGAGTCCCTTTATGGTAGATTTTTTTTTCAAATTTCATTATATAGTAAGATTTGTATATTTAAAATATATATTAAATACACAAAAGTAAATTAAATTTGAATAAAAAAGTAGAAGTCTTTATTTTCAATTATTTCCGAAATAATAGATAATATAATATTATTAATAAAATAATTTCATAATTTACTCATGTCAATTGCTATCTAATTTTAGAATATGAAATATAAAATATAACATAATTATTATCTTAGTATTTTTATTCATAGATATAAAAATCTTATCTTATAATAAAAGGTTTGTCATATAAAGCGTTAAATTAAATTAAAATTTAGTTCAAAAAATAATTTAGATTTTGAGTAAATGTTAGTGTTTTCATTTGAGTAAACAATTTTATATTCAATTATATAATTTTTCTTTTAAATTAATGTCAGTGCGACAAGTTGGCTCAACTTTTGATATTGACACGAGGAGGCGAGTGACGGTGAGATGAATATGTGAGTGACGATGCGATGAATCTGCGAGAAAAAAGGGGGTCATGGCCCTCTTTTTTGTTGCACACGCCTAAAAAAGTGTGTTTTTCTAGTGCAGAATTGAAAAAAGAGGCGTCGAAGGGGCCAACACCCCCGTTTTCTTTGCGCGTGCATAACATTAAAAAAAGGGGACATCGCAAAAAAAAGGGGGGGGGGGGGGGGGGGGAGGGGCATCGACGAGGTAGGAGCATTGGAGAAAAGGAGAAGAGGTGTAGATTGCAGAGGAGAGAAGGAGAAGAGATGCGAGCACTCAGTCATCCTTTTCTCCACAATTGTGCTCACGGATAAGGATCATCACTCCACACAATCGCCGAGCAAAAAAATGACCTCACTGCTCAATCACCCTCCATGCGCGAATGCTGATCAGATGTCGCTGATCAAAGAGATGACCTCACTTGTAACAACCAGCAAGAGATAAAAAAAAAAAAAAAAGAATCGGTCAACAGAATTAAGAGATAAAAGTCGAATAGGAGTGGAGATAAATGTTATCAGATTTAACGATATCAGATTAGTCACGAGAAGAGTCTTATATGAGGGAAACTAATCAAGCATTAAATCTATTTATTCCCTCAACCTCACGACCTCTCTCTTCCCTCTTCCAAGATTGCTGATCTATGCGTGACCAGAGAAGGGAGAAATAATTCTTCCGAAGAGGAAAGGGCGCAGGGAGTTCGAAGAGAGGACAGGAGACACGGGTGATAATTAACCGCAAATCGAGGTGGGTGAATCGAAATCACCTTGCATGACCTCTGAATTATCCTAATTCATGCCCTCATAGTTATGAAAAGAAAAGAGTATGAATATGATTCAAGTTATTATTTTTAATTGTTTGATTTCTTGAATTCTTTGATTGGTTGATTGTAGCATGCATAGTTATTTTCTGCTTGTTATATTTCTGTGTTATTGATTGCTAAGGTGTACGATTTAGATAGGGATTTTGTTTTCGGTTTTAAAAGAGGAGAGAGAAGAGAGTTTTGGCCGTAAGGAAAAGAAGAGAAGGGAGTTTCGGCCGTAAGGAAAAGAAGAGAAGGGAGTTTCGGCCGTAAAAGAGGAGAGAGAAGAGAGTTTTGGCCGTAAGGAAAAGAAGAGAAGGGAGTTTCGGCCGTAAAAGAGGAGAGAGAAGAGAGTTTTGGCCGTAAGGAAAAGAAGAGAAGGGAGTTTCGGCCGTAAGGAAAAGAAAGAGAAGGGAGTTTCGGCCGTAAAAGAGGAGAGAGAAGAGAGTTTTGGCCGTAAGGAAAAGAAGAGAGAGAATAGGGTTTCGGCCGTAAAAGAAGAAAGAGAAAAGAAGAGGGAGATAAGGGAAATAGGTTGTTACGGCCGAAGAGTTAGATTTCGGCCGTAACGGGATAGGCCGTAGCGGATGGGCGTAACGAAATAGGCCGTAACGGATGAGCGTAACAGGTGATGGCCGTAACGAAATAAGAGTTGAATTATTACGGCCGAAGTAAAAAGAAAATAGGGTTTTTACGGCCGTAACGTAATAAAGGTTAATTTTATTTTTACGGCCGTAACGTAACAAACGTTAATTTTTATGGCCGAGAAAAATGAAAGGACTCTCGGGCGTAAAATCTAAGAAATTAGGGTTTTACGGCCGTAAGGAGGAGGAGATTCTTTGGGCTTAAAAATCCAGCAAAATTCACCTATAAATCTCTCTTTATTTTGATATGAATATTATTGATTTTCCTTATAATTCCAACATGAACTCTTTGTCTTGATTTATCTCATATCGATCATATCTCCTTCATCATATGACACAAAGAATGAAAAGATATTCAAAGTGATTAATAAGTTCAGATGAAAGATTAATGATGGGTTGCCAGTCCAAGCCAAGTGCATCAAGATAAGGGTCGCTCCCTTGGTCATGGTTTGATCACCCATTGACCCGCACAAGGCCGTATCGTTTGCTGGGCACACCCCAAGAATTAAAGGCACCTCAAAGTCACCCTGATTGTTAATTAATAACCAAGATCGACAAGCATGTTCATGTTCATGTTCAAGTTCAAGTTCAAGTTCAAGTTCAAGTCAAGTCAAGTATGTCATGATTCCAAGTTTACTATGTACTATTGATCCTTATGATTCATGATATCGCTGATCTTATCCTTATTATGATCTATGATACTTATATGTTATCTTTCATGTTCAAGTTAAGCCTGATTAATTATCGCTGATTATTATATTCATGTTATGCATTGTATATCATGTGGTTCCCCATTAGGCTGTAAAGCTTACGGGAGGACCTCCTCCCCTGTGTCTGATTTCCACAGGACCAGGTCAGTAACGTGGTGGAGTAGGCGTGTGGTGATGAGGCTCTGGCGATAGGACAGCACATGAACCATAGGGCTTTTAGAGTGTTATTTAGTTTTCATTTACCTTCCGCAATTTAAATTCATGATGTAGAACTCAGTTTATTTCTTAGTAATGACATAGTCACTTTTAGACTTCCGCAATTAAAGTTATAATTTATCCTTAAATCTTTTCTTCCGCTGACATGTCTCGGTTCTTGACTGAGATATGGTCAATATGATGGTCAAAGTCATAGCATGCCGTAGCGTCTCCAGGTTGGTCTTCGCCATGTGGCGGGGGTCGATTTGGGGGCGTTACATTTATGGTATCAGAGCCTAAAGTTAGGACTCTCTTGACGTCCTAGTGTATAGAATAGTATAGTATGGTAAAAGGTTCATGTGCTATCGCCGTGCAGTCGCCACACCCTCCACCGAAAAGTAATGTAAGTCATGTTTATGTTTAAGATAAGTTATGATTTATTGATGCATGATTTTATTGTATGAATAGAGGATAAGCATGTCACGACGGTCAGAGCGTATTCAAGAGCAAATGGCCAGAGCTGACCGAAATCTGTATGAGGCATCGGAAGGCCCACTTCCTGAGATGGGGGCCCAGCCGGGTCGCGGACGTGGCCGTGGCCGAGGTCGTGCGCCAGGCCGCGGAAGAGGTAGAGGCCGAGCAGCTAGAGCGCCATTTGAGGAGCATGTGGATGAGTTTGCTCCACCTGAGGGTAGCCAGGCAGGAGACAGTCCACCGGCGTCAAGGCGTCGTAATCAGAGGGCACGCCATGAAGCAGCAGAAGACACCATCCAAGCTTTCCTGAAGTTGCATCCGCCTCATTATGATGGGAAGGCGGACTTTTTCAAGGCTGAAGAATGGATAGAGACTATGGATCGGATTTTTAAGCTGATGAGATGTACCGATGAACGCAAGGTTCTGTATGCCACACACATGCTTACTGGTACTGCAATGGGCTGGTGGAAGACTACAAGGGCCACCAGGTTCAGAGGGATGAAAGAAGAGGACATAGCATGGGATGAATTTAAGAAGGCCTTCATGACGCGCTACACTCCTGAACATGACCGCATCAACAAACAGGAGGAGTTCCTGCAACTGCAGCAGGGAACCATGTCTGTGGCGGATTACCACACCCAGTTCATCCAACTGGAGCAATATTGCCCGATGCCATTTGAAGGACGTATTAGGGCTAACAGATTCATTAATGGACTATGTCAGGCACTGAAGACTGAAGTCCTGTCTGGGGATTGTGAAGATCTAGAGAAGGCTGTGAGGTTAGCCACACGTATGGAAAAGGATCAAGCTGAACGCAAGGCCAAAGCTCCAGCCAAAGCAATAGAGCAGCCCAGGCCTCGAACGGATGATCATCGGCCATTTAGGAGGAACGACCGCCGCGATCGTCGTTACAGGCCATACCAGCAGAGAGAAGCCCCAAGACAGGCTCAAGCTCAACCACGGCCTGCGCCAATGCAAGCACAGCCACTGAGACAACTGCCACCGCCACCACGTCAGCCACAAGTGCCACAGAAGCCTGTATGTCCTCACTGTGGCCGTCACCATGATGGAGAGTGTCGTAGATTGAGCGGCGCATGCATTCAGTGTGGACAGTTCGGACATTTCATCAGAAATTGCCCACAGGCTGCCAGAGGAGGCCGAGACAATCGAGCAGCAGGAGGTGCAAATTCCGTTGTACAAGGTCGTGTGCACAACCTGGAAGCTGATGCAGCCCAAAATGATAATGATGTCATTAGAGGTACCCTCCCGATCGCCAACTTGTCTGCTACTATTTTATTTGATTCTGGGGCTACACACTCGTTTATTTCAGAGTCGTGTGCCCAAACTCTTAGTCTACCTCAGAAGCAGATGCCCCATGCTATGCGTGTGAGTACACCTATGGGTACTCTCCATGCTGCCAAGTACATCCCGAATGTACCTGTCAATGTAGACAAGAAAAATTTTTCTGCAGACCTCATAGTCATTCCCATGGTGGACTATGACGTCATTTTGGGGATGGACTGGCTTTCATATCACGATGCAACTTTGCAATGCAAACAGAAGAAGATCGTTATAGGGACGCAAGGCAAGCCCAAGACAGTGATCAGAGGCACTCCGTCAACAAAGAACAAAGTCATTGTCTCAGCGATCAAGGCACAGAAGCTATTGCAGAAAGGATGTTGTGGGTACTTGGCTAGTGTGGTCAAGACGGATACACCTGTCACTGAGCTTCAACAGATAGATGTGGTGCGGGAGTTCCCAGATGTGTTTTCTGAGGACACATCCGGATTACCACCGAAACGGGAAATCGACTTTAAAATAGAGCTCCTCCCTGGGACTGCACCCATCTCTAAAGCACCATACCGTATGGCACCTGCTGAAATGCAGGAACTGAAGAAGCAGATACAGGAGCTACTGGACAAGGGATTTATCAGACCGAGCGTCTCACCCTGGGGCGCACCGGTCTTGTTTGTCAAGAAAAAGGACGGCTCCCTGCGGCTCTGCATCGACTATAGAATGCTCAATAAAGTGACAGTGAAGAATAAGTACCCCCTGCCTCGGATAGATGACCTTTTCGATCAGCTGTCAAAAGCATCAGTGTTCTCTAAGATAGACTTACGTAGTGGCTACCACCAGTTGAGAGTGGCAGAGGAGGACATACCGAAAACCGCTTTTCGGTCAAGATATGGCCACTACGAGTTCTTGGTCATGCCATTTGGACTGACGAACGCTCCTGCCGCGTTCATGGATTTAATGAACCGGGTCTTCCGACCATATTTAGACCAGTTTGTCATAGTGTTTGTGGATGACATTCTGATCTATTCTTCCAGTCCAGAGCAACACCGAGAGCATCTTAGGATAGTATTGGAGATCCTAAGACAACACAAGCTTTATGGCAAGCTTTCAAAGTGTGAATTCTGGCTGAAGGAGATCATGTTCTTGGGACACATAGTCTCCAAGAAAGGCATTGCAGTAGACCCCGCAAAAGTGGAAGCGGTGACGAATTGGACTAGGCCGAAGAATGCTTCTGAGATTCGCAGCTTCCTTGGTTTAGCGGGTTATTACAGGAGGTTTATCCGGGATTTTTCTAAGATTGCTGCACCCCTCACGAATCTCACAAAGAAGGCGGAAAAATTTATCTGGACAAATAAATGTGAGCAAAGCTTTCAAACTCTGAAGGACCGTCTGACTTCGGCACCAATTCTCACTATACCGACAGGCAGTGGAGGTTTCGTGGTCTACAGTGATGCGTGTGGAACAGGATTGGGTTGTGTCCTGATGCAACACGGTAAAGTAGTAGCTTATGCTTCACGACAACTGAAGAAGCATGAGGTCAATTACCCCACACATGACTTGGAATTGGCGGCTGTGGTCTTTGCTCTGAAGATCTGGAGGCACTATTTGTATGGAGAGACGTTCGAGATCTTCACCGACCACAAGAGTCTCAAGTACATCTTCGATCAGAGGGATCTTAACATGAGACAACGACGATGGCTTGAGCTCCTCAAGGATTATGAATTTGCTATCAATTACCATCCGGGTAAAGCAAATTCAGTCGCCGATGCATTAAGCAGGAAGTGGGAAGGCTCGCTAGCTTATATGAGGTTACGCGAGTACGAGATGCTGGAAGAAATTGAGCAATGGTGCCCCAAGCTGGGAACAAATGGAGCTTTATGGATGATGCATCAGATGAAGCCCAGTTTAATTGACAGGATCATAACAGCTCAGAGAGTAGATCCTGAATATCAGAAGGTTCTGAAGAGGTGCCAGAATGAATCAGCAGATTTTCAGATCTCTGCAGATGGAGGGATTAGATATCGGGACAGGTTATGGATTCCCTCTGACGCTGATGTCCGACGAGAGGTACTGGATGAGTGCCACAAGTCGGAGTTCGCCATCCACCCCGGTAGCACTAAGATGTATAAGGATGTACAACGCAGCTACTGGTGGCCGGACATGAAAAGAGAGATAGCAGAATATGTATCCCGATGCCTGGTGTGTCAACAAGTCAAGATTGAACATCAGCGGCCATATGGCAAGTTGAAGCCTTTGGAAATCCCACAATGGAAGTGGGATAAGATCACTATGGATTTCGTATCCAACTTGCCTAAGACTAAGAAGGGTCATGATGCCATATGGGTAGTCGTGGATCGTTTCACAAAGGCAGCGCACTTTATTCCAATCCGATGGAAGCAATCAGTGGAGAGTCTGCTAGACTTATATGTGAGAGAAGTGGTAAAACTTCATGGGATCCCAGAGTCCATAGTGTCGGATCGAGACCCCAGATTCACTGCCAGATTCTGGAGGAGCATGCAGGAAGCCTTTGGTACAAGGCTCAACTTCAGTACAGCTTTCCACCCTCAAACAGATGGGCAGACTGAGAGGACCATCCAGACACTAGAGGATATGTTAAGGGCCTGTGCACTAGATTGGCAGGGTAGCTGGGATGAGCACATTCATCTGATTGAGTTTGCTTATAACAACAGCTACCATTCTAGTATTGGTATGGCACCATTTGAAGCCCTGTATGGACGACCTTGCCGTTCACCTGCCCACTGGAGTGAAGTAGGCGAGGAAAAGATCATGAGTAAGGAAGAAGTGAAAGAAGCAGTGGAATATGCTGAAAAGATAGAATTGATTAAGCAAAGGATGAAGACTGCTCAAGGAAGGCAAAAGAGTTATGCTGACAAAGGCAGACGAGAGCAGATTTTTCAAGCTGGAGACCAAGTTCTTCTGAAGGTATCTCCCATGAAAGGAGTCATGAGATTCAGTAAGCGAGGAAAGCTCAGTCCTCGCTATGTAGGCCCATTTGAGATACTCGAGCTGGTAGGCGAGGCAGCATGCAGATTGGCTCTACCCCCATCTTATGGGAGAGTGCACAATGTATTCCATGTATCCATGCTCAAGAAGTACAAGCATGATGCTGCAAATGTTCTAAGGATAGAGGAGCCAGATATAGCTGCAGACTTGACCTTCGCTGAGTATCCAACACATATAGTGGATCGCAAAGTACAACGTCAGAAGAACAAGGATGTCCCCATGGTCAGAGTAGCTTGGCGTCACCATAGCGGAGATGACGCGACATGGGAGCTCGAATCGGAAATACGCCAAGAATTTCCCCACCTTTTCGGTAAGCCCTCTACTTAGTGCAAAATTCGAGGACGAATTTTCTTTTAAGGGGGTAAGAATGTAACAACCAGCAAGAGATAAAAAAAAAAAAAAAAGAATCGGTCAACAGAATTAAGAGATAAAAGTCGAATAGGAGTGGAGATAAATGTTATCAGATTTAACGATATCAGATTAGTCACGAGAAGAGTCTTATATGAGGGAAACTAATCAAGCATTAAATCTATTTATTCCCTCAACCTCACGACCTCTCTCTTCCCTCTTCCAAGATTGCTGATCTATGCGTGACCAGAGAAGGGAGAAATAATTCTTCCGAAGAGGAAAGGGCGCAGGGAGTTCGAAGAGAGGACAGGAGACACGGGTGATAATTAACCGCAAATCGAGGTGGGTGAATCGAAATCACCTTGCATGACCTCTGAATTATCCTAATTCATGCCCTCATAGTTATGAAAAGAAAAGAGTATGAATATGATTCAAGTTATTATTTTTAATTGTTTGATTTCTTGAATTCTTTGATTGGTTGATTGTAGCATGCATAGTTATTTTCTGCTTGTTATATTTCTGTGTTATTGATTGCTAAGGTGTACGATTTAGATAGGGATTTTGTTTTCGGTTTTAAAAGAGGAGAGAGAAGAGAGTTTTGGCCGTAAGGAAAAGAAGAGAAGGGAGTTTCGGCCGTAAGGAAAAGAAGAGAAGGGAGTTTCGGCCGTAAAAGAGGAGAGAGAAGAGAGTTTTGGCCGTAAGGAAAAGAAGAGAAGGGAGTTTCGGCCGTAAAAGAGGAGAGAGAAGAGAGTTTTGGCCGTAAGGAAAAGAAGAGAAGGGAGTTTCGGCCGTAAAAGAGGAGAGAGAAGAGAGTTTTGGCCGTAAGGAAAAGAAGAGAAGGGAGTTTCGGCCGTAAGGAAAAGAAAGAGAAGGGAGTTTCGGCCGTAAAAGAGGAGAGAGAAGAGAGTTTTGGCCGTAAGGAAAAGAAGAGAGAGAATATGGTTTCGGCCGTAAAAGAAGAAAGAGAAAAGAAGAGGGAGATAAGGGAAATAGGTTGTTACGGCCGAAGAGTTAGATTTCGGCCGTAACGGGATAGGCCGTAGCGGATGGGCGTAACGAAATAGGCCGTAACGGATGAGCGTAACAGGTGATGGCCGTAACGAAATAAGAGTTGAATTATTACGGCCGAAGTAAAAAGAAAATAGGGTTTTTACGGCCGTAACGTAATAAAGGTTAATTTTGTTTTTACGGCCGTAACGTAACAAACGTTAATTTTTATGGCCGAGAAAAATGAAAGGACTCTCGGGCGTAAAATCTAAGAAATTAGGGTTTTACGGCCGTAAGGAGGAGGAGATTCTTTGGGCTTAAAAATCCAGCAAAATTCACCTATAAATCTCTCTTTATTTTGATATGAATATTATTGATTTTCCTTATAATTCCAACATGAACTCTTTGTCTTGATTTATCTCATATCGATCATATCTCCTTCATCATATGACACAAAGAATGAAAAGATATTCAAAGTGATTAATAAGTTCAGATGAAAGATTAATGATGGGTTGCCAGTCCAAGCCAAGTGCATCAAGATAAGGGTCGCTCCCTTGGTCATGGTTTGATCACCCATTGACCCGCACAAGGCCGTATCGTTTGCTGGGCACACCCCAAGAATTAAAGGCACCTCAAAGTCACCCTGATTGTTAATTAATAACCAAGATCGACAAGCATGTTCATGTTCATGTTCAAGTTCAAGTTCAAGTTCAAGTTCAAGTCAAGTCAAGTATGTCATGATTCTAAGTTTACTATGTACTATTGATCCTTATGATTCATGATATCGCTGATCTTATCCTTATTATGATCTATGATACTTATATGTTATCTTTCATATTCAAGTTAAGCCTGATTAATTATCGCTGATTATTATATTCATGTTATGCATTGTATATCATGTGGTTCCCCATTAGGCTGTAAAGCTTACGGGAGGACCTCCTCCCCTGTGTCTGATTTCCACAGGACCAGGTCAGTAACGTGGTGGAGTAGGCGTGTGGTGATGAGGCTCTGGCGATAGGACAGCACATGAACCATAGGGCTTTTAGAGTGTTATTTAGTTTTCATTTACCTTCCGCAATTTAAATTCATGATGTAGAACTCAGTTTATTTCTTAGTAATGACATAGTCACTTTTAGACTTCCGCAATTAAAGTTATAATTTATCCTTAAATCTTTTCTTCCGCTGACATGTCTCGGTTCTTGACTGAGATATGGTCAATATGATGGTCAAAGTCATAGCATGCCGTAGCGTCTCCAGGTTGGTCTTCGCCATGTGGCGGGGGTCGATTTGGGGGCGTTACATCACTATTGTCCTCCCGATTGCTCGTCTACCCTCCCGCGTTGCCCAAATCACCTTGCGCCCTCCCGCTCACCGTGAACCAACAACTCCCATAGACACGGACTCCCGAACCAGGGCATCTTTCACCCATCTCAAATCGAACGATCTTAAAATAAACTCCTATAGGCATGACATTTTTTGTGATAGCACTCTAATATTCTTCATTTATACATGTATTATATATTACATGTACAACATTCGCTCCAATATAATTCAGATGAAGCTATTTAAAACTTTATATTCCAACATTTTTAAAGGATGTGATTTATTTATTTTATATTAAATCACTTTTAAATATTAACAAATAATAATTACATCATAATTATATCAATTTTTATAATATCCTGCAATAGATCCTAATTAACATAAAAAACAGAGTTCTACACCAAATAAAAAACAGATCATTTTGTTTAAAGCCGCTGTAGTTATGATACCATAACCCTCCAAGCATATAAATAAATGCCTACTCCATGGAATCAGGTGTAGTTCCTGTTTACTCTTATCCATAATATTTTTTTTTCCTGGGAAAAAGGTTTTGAAGTAAAATAAGAAAAAAACTGACAAAGTTTGCAGGCCGATGATACCTGCAACACGGACAAGCATGCAAACCAATATGAACTCATGATGTACATGTATCATGAGCTCCTAGTGACAAGAAAAAAAAAAACATGAGCTCCTCAGATGTCTCTTCATCTCCACAAACAGAAACAGAACTTTAAAAAAAGCACTGTCTTCTTCAGGAATTGGAACGATATTGCCGAAGCAAGAGGTGTTGCATCCATCATAGGAGCAGCAAATGTGCAAGAGATGCAGCAGTAAGGTGACGAATGTAAAATGAATTAAAACAAATACTGAAGACAGAAAGCAAACAAAAAAAAGAGGATTTTCCAACAGCAGAGGAATCTGAAGCACAAATTAGAGATCGAGGGAGGCTGCCTGTAACGTTGCAGGAGGCATCCCAAATCACAACAATGTGTGCCTCCCTTTCTCTCTCCTTAGGTCTTCCCCCGTCCCTGCAAAAGAACTTATATATACCTGCGCTGATTTATCTCAGCCGTCTATGTTTCCATCCAACGGCTAGTCAATGTTTTCGTCTCAATTGAGCCAGTTTAAGCTTTTTGGGGGTCCAAGAGTAGCAAATCATATAGGTGCAGGCTACCTCATCAAATAAAGGCCCATGACGACTCAACAGTCTGCTCACTGATTCATATAGTATCATCAATATTTATATTTATATCTATATCTATATCTATATCTATATTAAAAGCAAAATATTATTATGATGACATGTGTCTTTTAGACTTTATAATAAATTAAATATTATATAATTAATTATAATTTTTTGAGTTCATGGTTAGATACTTAAGACATCTATCTATATATAAAAGTAGAGGTCGAAAATGCCACGTGTCAAATTCTCATAAATTGAATATATAAAATTATAATATTTTCATTATATAATCACAGATACTTAAAAGTTAGTTATTAAAAATATACAATATTATTATTTATAATTTAAAATAATATATTTATAACTATAAATAGATGAACTTTTAATGTTCATTTGCATACTCAATCCTTCTTTGAAGGCAAAGAATACGTGCAAGCCTACAAATATAGGTCTGTGCATGATAAAAAAAATTATTTATATATAATTTTTTTCGTCCAAAAAAATGTTATAGGAAAATTTATTTATATATAATTTATTTATGTCTAAGAAAAAATGTTAAATGGCATGAGGAGCTTTCAACATTTGCATACTCGATGTTCTCTTTGAATGTAAAGAGTATGTGCGGATAAAAATATTGTAGTTGCAGTTATCAACATGCATTTCATACGCTAATTAATATAAACACAAGTTAAAAGCATTATTCAACTACTATAAATTAAGCATTTTTCTATAACAAATAATATATGAAATAAATTATATACTTTTTTGTATTATTTATAATCATATATTATTTTCACTAATAATTTTTTTAGTTATATATAGTATTTTTTGTTGTAATCATTTTATAATTGTGTCAAGGGATAAAAAAGTTTACATATATCAAATATTTTATATTGGATAGTTTGTTATAAATTGATATAGAATATATAATCAACTAATAATAAAATAATCAACCAAGCTTAATCATTATGTTATTATTATTAGTATTTTGTTAATTTATTATTATATATATGTTTCCTTAAAAATACATAATCACCTAATAATAAAATAATTAACAAAACTTAATCATTTCTTTATTACTATTAATAGTTAATTTATTATTATATATATATTGTGTTAATAATATTCATAAACATATATTATTTCTACTAATAAGTTTTAGTTGTATATAGTTATTTTTTATTGTTATAATATTGTTATTCTATGAAGGAGATAGAATACTTATATATATCAATCATTTAACAAATACGATTCTTAAGCATTTTAGTATTATTGAATAATTTGTTATAAACCCATATAAGATATGTAACGAACTAATAACAAAATAATAAATCAAACTTAATCATTATGTTATTATTATTAATAGTTTGTTAATTTATTATATGTATATTTATATGTCATAGTTCGCTATAAAACTGATATCGAATACGTAATCACCTAATAATAAAATAGTCAATCAAACTTAATAATTTTATTATTATTATTAAAAAAATTAATTTTATGATAAGTATATCTATATGTTTGTTTACATATATATTTTTTGTGTTAATAATATTTATAATCATATATTATTTATATTAATAAGTTTTAGTTATATATAGATTTTTTGTTATCAAGTTGTTATTCTATCAATGAAATAGAAAACTTACATATATCAATAATTTAATAACTATGTTTTGTATTCATTTTATTTTTGTTAAATAGTTTGTTGTAAATCGATATAAGATATGCAATCAGTTAAAAATAAAATATTAAACCAAACTTGATCTTTTGTTATTATTATTAATAGTTTATTAATTTATTGTGATATTCTAATAAACTAATAATAAATTATTCAAATGCTATCATCAACATATCAATAGTTTATTTATAAAGATGCCTGAGTCAAAAGCTTGCATGTGATAATATTAATATATATATATATATATTGACAATTAATAAAAGACTCATCAACATTTTAATTATAATATTATGATAACAATTATAATGAACTAATATTCATTAAAATAATAGTTTAATAAATGTAATAATTTTAATAAGTATAACAGCATTTAATGCTAACAATTTTTTTATTAAAGTTAACACAAATATAATTCATTTATATCCATATTTATATATCTCTATAAAAGAAAATGTAGAATATACGAGTATCACTCTCTCATTAAGTTATGTGTCACTAAACTTAGTTTTTAAAGGAAAAATGATAAAGTATAATAGCAATGATAGATAATAATAAATAAACTAATTTATAATAATGATATATATATCATAATAATATTTTAAGTGTAATTAACACGATTATATATATTTATATAAAAGCAAAGTTAAAATTTGTCAAATGACAACTCTTACAAATTCACCTATTATTATACTTTAAAATGATAAAAGGTTAAATTATATTTATTATAATGAGTAACAATAATATATATAAGTATAAGTAGAAATTGTCACATATAGAGCTCTCATGAATTCAAGTATAAAATGATAATATTTTAAGTATATAAATATTCAAAAGTTAGTTATTAAAAACACATATTTTTATTTATCCAAAATTTTCAAATAATATATTTGTAACTATGAACAGGGTGGCTTTCAATTCCCATTAATATACTGTACACTTTCTTTGAGAGAAAAGAGTACGTGCAAACTTAAAAAATAAATTTGTACATGATAAAATAACATACACACATACACAAATATACACACACACATATATAATGATATATTTAAAAAATTAGGTTCTCATATATATCTCGAGTTAAAAACTTGCATCTCCCTATCCTAATTATGTTATTTATTTTTTCGGTGATATAATGATGATGATTTTTATTGGTGATTAATACAAATATGATTAATTTTTAATTATATTAATATGATAATTTATATCTACATCTTATAGATAAACAAATGTTAAGATATGATATGAATAAAATTTGATGCATGTTTTTGTTGGAATTGTTAAAATAGAATCATGATATTAAAAGTTTAGTTATGAAAATATATAATGTTGTTTATTTATATTTTAATTTATAAATATTTTAAATTTTAATAATACATTATAATTTAATTTCACATTTATATTAAATGCATGAAAACAATTAAATAGATTTATAAAAGAAACCATGTGCAATTGATTAGGTTGATTTAATATTTTGGCTATAGGTAATAATATTATATTTATACTATTAAATGAAAAGATAGATGACGATACATGTCATTCCCTCACGATCTTTTCTTTTAGAATTAGTTTTGATATGATGAATAATGAAGTATAGTATTAAAATAAACAATGAAACATAATTGGTTCAAAATTAATTATAATTAACCTGAATAATGGTAATTGGAGTTGTTTAATTTAGTCCCACATTGAAAGCTTATAATATAAAAAGAGATGTAATAGACTATAAAAAAGTGTAGACTATAGATTTACAAATATGGTAGTTATCTATTTATATTAAGTCAGTTAATATCAATAATTAGAACTTAAGTCACAAACATGTACATATAAGCTAAATATAATGTTTATATTTCATATCTATATTGTATTAGAAGGAACAAAAAATATTTACATATTATAAAATGGATTTAATATTTGTGCTACTTCTTTTATGGGATAGCACTATCATACTCCTATTAAGCACCACCCGATTCATGATGGATGGTGACCTGATCAATTGAATAATTTTTTAATCCACCATACATCATGAAAATGGACGATGATTAATAGATGTATGATGATGCTACTTCTTAAAAGAGCAGTACAATCATTTTTCCCTTATAACATATATATTTCACATCTTTTTTGAATGATGCATAAAAAATAAAATTAGGTTGCAATCACAATATGAGATTGCACATCTTAGGCAATCAAATTGACATTATTTTGATCAAACGACACAACCAATATGAATAATTGGATCAAAACTTTTAGTCACATATTTAAAATTGGCTAAATCTTAAAAAAAGTTTTTAAAGGAGAACACATATCTAATGTAAAATTTTGATTAAGAATGATTTATGACTAATTTAATGACGATATTAAAATAAGTTTTAATCAATTATTTGTTTTAACTATTAAAATGAATGTTATCAACATTAAATATATAATTTTAGTCATATTAAGATAATGAAGTAATATATTATATTCAAATTAAATATTTTTAATATATTCTTAAATAGAATATTATATATATCTATGTGATTATATATATAAGGAGATATATTACTTATTTATTTTCACATTTAAATTTATTAAATGAAAGAGTGGGGATGTTTATTTAAATGAAATAAATTTGGTCTACATATGAGTGTTTTTTAAATAAAAATGTTAAAATAAACTATAATATTGATTAGACTAGAAAAAAATGAAGGTGTCCCATATTTAAAGGAGGGGCGTGTCTCATATGTTTCTATTCATTGGATTAAAAATCTATGGATCTTATTTTGTTCATTTTCATTTAAAGACTTTAAATCTGATTCATAAATTTTTGATCTAATGAATAAGAAGAGAAAATATATTGTGTCCCTCCTACAAAAGAGATTATTATACTAAAAGTTTAACCACTATTTGATGTATATTTTTATTAAATTACAATAATAAATCATAACGGACTAATATCACAATCATATTTCATATATATATATATATATATATATATATATATATATATATTGTATTATAAAGAATAAAATATATTCAGAGCAACCCAAATGATGAATAAAAAAGATAAATTTATGTATTAATAATAATCCACATTATAGTTGAGAGGGGAATGGATAAATGCTACTGGCGCACACAAAATAATATTTTTAATTTATGTAAATTATATCATATGTTATTTTAGTTCGTTATGTAAATATTATCAAACACTAAAAAATAAAATATTATAAAAAAGTATAACCAATGGATTTGCGTGGAATTAATTGATCAACTTAAAATTTTCCATTGAAATAATAATATTAAATATATATTACTTATATTTCCTATTAAAATAAATGCTATCAACACCAAATATACACTTTTAATTATATTAGATTAAATATTTAACTTATTATTTATATCTGATACATACATAACATGCATATATA
This sequence comes from Pontederia crassipes, assembly GCA_030549335.1. Classification (NCBI taxonomy): domain Eukaryota; kingdom Viridiplantae; phylum Streptophyta; class Magnoliopsida; order Commelinales; family Pontederiaceae; genus Pontederia; species Pontederia crassipes. The sequence goes on from CM060187.1 coordinate 24,851,581, forward strand.
CACATACCTTAAAGAGAGTTAAAAGTTGGATGTAACCCTATCATAAAGTCATGTAATATGATCTAGATAATTGATTTTTTAAAGTTAGATCATGTATGATAAAAAAATAATATTATTTAATTTTTAAAAATAAAAAATATAATTGATTATATAGATTATTGGAAGAAAGTTATAACTATTAAGTATATATTTTAAAATAAATCACTATAAAATATACCTAATTAAGAAGTGAATGCATTGTAGTGGACATTTTCTAAAAAATAAACAACAAAATATAATTAACTACAAATTATAAAAAGATATAAGTAATAAAAGAATTTACATATCATTATCATCTTTGTCATTTCATCATCAATATATATATAATGCATATATAATTAAATGAAAAGGTAGAAGTTGACCCATGACACTATTTCATTAAGTCACATATAAAGCTTACAATATTTAAATAATTTTAACAGTCTATATAATAATTTAATTTATTTATGTTATATATCTTTAAATACATATAGCATGTCAAATATGACATTTTTACATTGTCACATAGAAAATGAAATAAATAAAATAAAAAGCAAAATAACAGACATTATTAAAAATATTAAAATAAATAGTATTTACTTAATTCTAAGATATGATGTTGCTAAAAAATATAGACATCAATTGTTATTTATATCTATATTATATCAAAATTAGAAAGATATATAATTTGAAAGGAGAAATCCTGGTGTTTCTATATTATCATATGTAAATTAACATAAATAAAATAAAAAATTTAAGTAATAGATGTTAACAAAATAACAACGTTAAATGGGGCAAAGATAGAGTAACAAATAAATAAAAATGAAATAGAATGTAATACATTTTTAAAAAATAATTTCAAATAAATTTAATTTACATATATAAGTTTCTAAGGCGGAAAAATAATTAGATATTCTATAAAATGTATATAATCAAAATTTTTACATATATAAATTTCTGTGTCCTCCGCGCATCGCACGGGTCATCGTACTAGTTTATAACTAATTAAAATATTATATAGTCAATTACAATTTTTTGAGTTAATGGTTAGTTAGTGATTTAAATTTATAGTTAATAATTCGTAACTGTTCCCTATCACGAAGAAACAAATCCATGGTCCTCCATATCCTTTCTCTTTTCTCATCTCTTTTTAGCTTATGTGTTGTAGGTGTTGGTTTATTTTTATTCATGTAAAAATAATTGAATTTAGATTATATTATTTAGTTAGAGAATTATTATAATTTGATTTATGGATTTTCATTATGATAAATATTCTGGAATCATTTTTTATAACTAGGCTTCTCAATTGGAATATTGTTTTATAAATATTTCGAAATCATGAATATATATATATATATAAACATTTAAATAATTCTCTTTTAAATATAAACAAGTATTATAACTGAAATTTTCTAAAACTATTTCTTGAGATCTCCAAATCCGTATAAAATATATCATTCTTATCATAAAATAAACTACAAATTGCAAACCAAAAGTTATTTTAATAATTTTTATTTGCAAACATCAAAGAACCAGTTTTATTAACAATATTTATTTGCATATTACATCATGGCAGTTTTTACAATCGCCCTTATAGACATATAAAGATACAGCGACACTTTGAGATGTGGTGTATTTTGCTAGAGTTTTATGTAGCAGTGAAATTCTATTAGAAATGTGAGGTAATTTAGTTTAGTTAGTCCTAAATATATATTTATTTTCATTGAGCCCTGGAAAAATTCTTTTTATTGTATTTTTTTTCTTTTCGCAAATTGAAGTTTTTCTTTCTTTCACATTTAGATCTATGTAGTTCTTTAGAACTTTTTTTATTATGTGCAGGCTCTCTCTCTCCCTTACTTTTGTTTAGATTGTTACTTCTCAATTTATTATGCATTATCACATTATAAGTACTAAATTTATGCCCCTTCGCTTATCACTACAACAAAAAAAGCAATATAGCGACTAAGGCGCTTAGTCACTAAAGACTTTAGCTCGGTCACTAAAAGCTTTAGTGACCAAGTTTTGGTTTGTCACTCTTGGTCGCTATAGCGTTGTCGCAAATGAGTGCTGGTGACTACAAATTGGTTTGGTCATTAATACAAAAACTTCTTCAGGGACGGAGAGATCAGTCACAAAACTTAGTCACTAATTAACTACGTTGGTCATTAAATGCATTAGCAAAGCATGTCTAAGGCGACCACATCACTATCTAGAGAGACCAAAGTGTTAGTGTAACAACCAAGGAAAAGATTAAAAAAAAAACAAATCGTGATGGGCGGACGAGCAAAGCACAAAGAGATAAAAAGAAACAAAAATTCCACTCGGAGTTTGAAAGGAAAGGAAAATAATATATGATCCAATCAGATTTGAAAGGAGAGGAGACTTAAATAGATCAAAACCGAATTTGTAACCCTCTCTCCCCAAAAAAATCTCACGAAGCTCCCCTGTTCGTCCACCTTCGTCCTCCCTCGTACGTGAGCAAAGGCAAAAGTTTCGGCCACAGTTTTCAGGTACTAAGGCAGCCGAGTGGTGCTCTCCTTGCTGCCGTATCTGAATTCTTATTGCCTCTCCTCACACCATCTTCGTCGGGTTGTGCAGGCGAACAACAATCCAGAGAGAGAACCGAGAGAGTACAAGGGTGAAAATAGGGGTCGTGTTCAATAGGATTTTAGCGAATCAAGGCAAGAAGAAATTGCGAATAGGTGGGTGAATCGAAATCTCCTTGCATGACTCCTGAATAACGTTAAATCATGCCCTAATCGTACAAGTAAAGAAGAAGAGGAAAAGATGGTTCAAGCTCCTTGTTTTGCCTTGCTTGATTTTCTTGAATTCATTGATTGATTGACTATTTGCATGCATAATTCATTGTTTGTTGATCTGGGGTTGTGTGATTGATTTGCTAGGGATAGTAATTAGGTTAGATTGAGATTGCACCGAAGAATTTATGAAATTTAAGAGTTCTGCAAGTTTTCTGAACGCCGACCGGTCGACCGGTCTGTATGCATCGCGGCAACCGGTCAACCGATAACTTGCATGCAGCCGCTTTCTGCACATGTCAACCGGTCGATCGATTTCTATCACCGGTTGATCGGTCCGTATGCATCGCGGCAACCAGTCGACCAATAACTTGCATGCAGTCGCTTTCTGCACATGTCGATCGGTCGACCGATTCTTGTCACCGGTCGACCGATCCTTCCCCATCAGGTCGACCGTTCAACTGAACGGATCAACCCACCCGTAGACAATCGGTCGACCGTTCCCCTGAATCGGTCGACCGATTCCCCAGAAAATCTTTTATTATATTTATTAATTATTTTCCTTTTATCCAGATATTATATATATATGATTGATCCTATTGTCTGACCCACAGAGATCCCTCACTGATTTACATGATTTACTCTGTTATTGATTTATTTCACGTTGATCCTATCGTATCGGTTGAATCAAGAGCAAAGCGCTACAAGTTATTAAAAGCGATTAATAAGTTCAGATGAAAGATTAATGATGGGTTGCCAGTCCAAGCCAAGTGTATCAAGATAAGGGTCGCTCCATTGGTCATGGTTTGATCACCCATTGACCCGCACAAGATCGTATCGTTTGCTGGGCATACCCCAAGAATTAAAGGCACTTAAAGTCACCCTGATTGCTAATTAATAACTAAGATTAAGAAGCAAGTTCAAGTCAAGTCAAGTATGTCATGATTCCAAGTTTACTATATATTATTTATCCTCATGATTCATGATATCGCTGATCTTATTCTTATTATGATCCATGATACTGATATGTTATCTTCCACGTTCAAGTTAAGCATGATTATTTACCGCTGATTATTATATTCATGTCATGCATTGTATATCATGTGGTTCCCCAGTAGGCTGTAAAGCTTACGGGAGGACCTCCTCCCCTGTGTCTGATTTCCATAGGACCATGTCAATAATGTGGTGGAGTAAGCGTGTGGTGATGAAGCTCTGACGATAAGACGACACATGAACCATAAGGTTTTTAGAGTGTTATTTAGTTTTCATTTACCTTCCGCATTTTAGATTTATGATGTAGAACTTATTTTATTTTCTTAGCAATGATATAACCACTTTTCAGACTTCCGCATATTTTATGTTATCTTCCTTTATTTTATTATTTTTTCCGCTGACGTATCTCGATTCTTGACTGAGATATGGTCCAAGTTATGATCAAATTATAGCATGCCATAGCGTCTTCAGATTGGTCTTCGTCACGTGGCGAGAGTCGATTTGGAGGCGTTACAATTACAACAACAACAACAACAACAAAGCCTTATCCCACTAGGTGGGGTCGGCTACATGGATCATACGACGCTATTCGTTGATCCATGTTCATGCGATTCGACAGGGTTTTACGCTGGCTGTCGGGGCCTAACACAACCCTCCTCCTTTATCCGGGCTTGGGACCGACTAGGAGGCGTTACAATTAGTCACTAAAAATGTCCTATAGTGACTAGTGGATCTTGGTAACTAAAAGATGTTCAGATGTCACTTAAAATAAATCATTACAGTTGGTTACTAAAAGTCTATGTAATAATGTACCATTTTGTCATAATAACTTAAGCATGTTAGCAATTTAAAAATCATGAGAATGAAAAAAGAACATCACAAAATAATACTTTGTATCCATTAAAAGACAATTCTAAAATATGCTAAATTTTCAATTCAATAAAAAAATTAACATTCAAATGTCAACTAATATCATCTTGTATACCAGTAACAATACTTTCATTTGCCCATAATAGTTCACTAATACCAAGCTAATTTTCAAATGTCCAACTTTAACAATTTGGACATCAAAAGTAATATTTCGAAATGATGTAACAATTCTCTAGACATTTTCCTCCATATGATTTGGAGGCTGTCATCCAGGCATAAGTTGTTGAATGAGCCACTCAATTTTCATTGCTTGAGAAGAAATCATATTTTTTTGTCTCATTTAGCTCTTGTTTTGTTTTGATTGATTCATCCTCCAAAATAGCATAACTTCTTGTTGATGCAATCTTATCATCTTGAGATGGTTTGGGACCTCGACCATACCCAAGCACATATCCTGATCTTGTTCCAATCACTTGACGACATATTTGATCATCACTGAAAATGGATCCTCCCTCTAAAGTCATTTCATGTTGTAGGTTGTCATTTGTTCCTACAATCATAAAGAGAATAAAAATATATCAGATTAGCTTATACATATTACAAGCATTGAACATAATACAAAGAACTGTTTCCACTCACATAGTTAGTTTTTGCTTCCTCATGTACCCATCCATCTTTTCCATGATAAGCTTGCTTATAAAGTTCAACCCTATCACAATCCTACAACGAGAAGAAAATATGATTCAATCAACAGCTGATTTCTTCATAAAAGTTTAGAATGAAATTACCATTTCTGCTTGTACAGCAACAAATGTTTTATTGTCTCTTCTATGTACAAATTTCAACTTTCTTCTATTTTTTTGTGGCAGCATTTGTTCGCACCTGATTAGAATAAAAATAAGATGCACTTAGAAAAATCAACATTACACATGGATAAAGATTTAAATACTTAATGCATAATTTTTATTCAATGCATTAAGTGGCGACTTATCTCTTTGAATCAATATGCTCCACTTATCATATACAAATTTGTAATCAAACAGAAATGTAAAGTTTTTCACTTAAAATTTTTCACTTGCAAAATTATTACACAACCAATGCCATTCATCTATTCGATTAAGTAGGTCTTCTGGTGGGTTTGTTCGAGCCATTTCTTCACCACCAGCTTTTTTAAATGCCTTATGTAATTTGTATCGAAAATTTTTATACAGATCTTGTGCAATCTCATCTATGCACTTCACAACATGTGGCGTGTCCCAATCCAAATCAAAATTTTCCTGATAAAGAAATTTTCATATGATATAAGAATTACTTGTACTTTGAGAAAAAAATCTATAAAAATAATATATGTATACCTTGAGACGATCAAATATAATAGTTTTATCCCAATCACATATTTCTTTCCAGCCAGTGACATTCAAAGGTGCAATTTGTCTTACAATTGTACCTATCTCCCTTGACAACTTCTTAGAATTGTCACCTGTCGGTCTATTTTTGTCCTCAGGTATTTGAATTTTTACCATGCCAGTTCGACGACATTTCTTGTTTAACTCAATTCCATGATTTTGTCCACGAACTTTCTTTGGAATCAAGGAGCAAGCTACAGTTTAATATCACTTCATAATTAAAATGCAAAAAAAAAAAAATCTTAACTATCTATCAATAATTATTTTCTGCATGAAGATGCAAATTTCTCCCGAACAACAATAAGATGCATTTAAACTTAAGATATCATTCGACATTTTCCAAATGAATGAATAAAACAAAGAAATATTTACTTGAGAACATATTTTAATTCAACTTATATGAACCTTCAGTGGAAATGGTGGGAGCAGCACTTGTAGGCTCAGATGTACAAACATTATCTGAGACCAACAGAATCGAAGGAGGGTGCCTAACACGGGGATCTACCAGGTGCCATCCTTGAGCACGATCACAATCCTATTGCATACAATCGACACTATTAATGATAATAAAACAAATGCATATATTATAATGATTGGCCACTAGATCCTTTCCATCCTCAAAGTCACGGCATGAGCTAGGATGCTAACAAATGCATATAATAAATGAATAAATAAACTAGCTTGTCCAACTAATTAAAAAATGGCTTACAGAAGCAGATTTCTTAAATCCACTTAAAGAATAATATAACAAAATCATGAAACAATAGATTATGAATGTTCAGTTGATTAGGAAAGCTCAATATTTGAGCAAACAATAAGTTAGGACATAAATTTGAGCAAAATTGTTTTTTTAAAACAATTAGGAAAGTTCAATATTAAATCCCCCGGCAACAAATTAGGAAACATAAATTGAAGAAAATTGTGAAATAGATTACGAATGTTCAATATCATATTAGGAATGTTATATTAGCAAAGCGTAAATTAAGAAACACAATTCTAGTTAGAGGAGCCATGATCTTGGGTAATTTCTAGTTTCATTGAGAGAAGGGAATGAAGAGACGACTCTAAGGCCACTGGTTGGAGCACCGACAGCTTCAGGGACTCGCCATCACCACAATTTCCTAAAATGGATGGATCAAAAGAGGGCAAAAAGGAAGGATGACCATCATACCAGAGTTCAACAAAATGACAATCTCAATGAATAATCGAAATTATGAGACATCATAGACGAAATAGGGTAAAATCACATAGGAACATTGGAAAACCACAATGAGAAATCAAACTCTTAGAAATCATTGCCGGAAGGAGAACTCAAACAAGAATGAGAAGAAATCACACCTCAACTAGTCGAAACTTTGAGCATTCGCTGAATGGGGAAGAGATCGGAGTGCCACTCACACTTTTGAGGTTTAGGCTTTTTCCTTTGAGGCACGACCAGCTAAACATTCTTTGCCCTCATTTCATTTTAAACTATTAGGTTTTAGTATCTACAGTGACTAAGGATTGTTTAGTCTGGAAAGCATATTTAATGCATTATGCTGCAATTGTTTTTTTGACTAATCCGATGACCAGTCACTATAGCTTGCTAGTTCAGAGACTGACGTAATCCTTGGTCACTAAAATTGTAATATTTAAGTGACTAATATAACCTTTAGTCACTATAACTTGATTTTGGCGTGACTATTGGTTGACTGGTCACTAAAAGATGTTCTTAGGGACCGAGAGTACCTTGGTCGTTAAATCATTGGTCGCTAAATCACATCTTTGTTGTAGTGATAAAACATATAAATATAACTGAAATTATAAATCTACAAGTTGAAGCAATTGGTAAGAGAGGTAAGTTGATATTTATTAATGGGAAAAATTATAATTGAAATATGTAGTGATTCTCATATAAGAGTGGTTAAAAAAAATCTAGTAGCGTCTTCTTATCATCGTTTTTGGGACGAGGTGTCATCCTATAAATGAAGATATTTTGTTTGTTTATGTAAATTACTGCAAAAGCATCTACCAAATATGTACCATGACAAGTACGTGCAAAAGCACATTGTCAAAACTCAAGAAAAAGTACGGGCAATTTTTTTACTATCATATTATATATTCTTTTCATATAAATGTATTGTTTTAATACCTTCTCTTCCATATGTATCACTATAGAAACAATATAACTAATGAGATACATTATATACCCATCTTAAATCTGAACTATAATAATTTATTATAATGACATTTTATTATGATAATAATATACACTTTCAATATAAAATTGATATTTAGCATATATAATATATGTTATATAAAATTGATTCTATATAATATAATTGCCATATAAAAAGATAATCTATCAAAAAGAAACCTAACTATAGCGTCATATTCCACCAAATACCTATTAATATATAAAATTATAAAAATAAATATGTATTAACAATATTGTTACTTAGATAAGATTAGATATCATTCACAAATAAAATTAGATATAATTTTTATAGTAAATGACTATGAAATATTATTCAAATTTATACATGTGTCTATATTGAAAATTTTAAAAATTATAATGAAATAATATTAAAATAAGAATATTAAATATTATTTTCTAAGAACAAATATGAAATATACTAACAAATAAATATCTTGAACTTAAATGGAAATATTATTTTTTAAGAGGAGAAAAGATAAATAAATGGGACATAAAGGAAATTAGATACACTAATAAATTAACTTTTCAATTTATAATTATCATATTCTTTATGCAATATTAAATATTGATCAAAACAAATATAATATATGTATATGTATCATGAATTTTTTATAGATATGAAATATACTAACAAATCATTATCTCAGATTAAATCAGAATATTATTTTCTATGAAGAGAAAAATAAATGGGAGACAAAAAATAGATAGACTAACATTTTTTTCAATTTATAATTATCATATTTCTTATGTAATATTAAACTATATAAAATTAATATTTACTTATTTTATAAACATATGATTTATCTAATTTCGCATCATCTGTGCATCGCGCGGGACTCACACTAGTGTATATATATATATATATATATATATATATATATATATAATAAATTGGGTATTTTAGTATAATATATAAGTAGTTGCTCAAATTTCAATTATGATTTGTTCTATTATAATTTGGAAAATATGGAGAACATTAGAAAAACATGTCAAAATTTGATTACCATTACCAGAAAGTAGGGGTGAACGTGGTTCGGGTCGGGTGATTTTTAGATAAAAAATATACCTTCAAATTTCGGATGAGTTTTTAGCACATAAAAGACCACTCTAATTTTTTTAGGAAAAAAACTCGACTTAGGAGGTCTCAATATTTTCGGATCAGGGACCTACTTGAAAATAATATATATTTTTAAAAAAATATAAACATTATCACGTGGATGTTTAAAAAAATAAAATTTAACTCTAAAATTAACTATTTAATGTAAATAAACCAAAATAACATATTATTACATTATAATGGAAAATATTCTACTTAATTTTGTCCAAACTCTATTAAAATAAATTAATAACTTAATCAGATTCCAATTCAATTGTGTGATAATATGCAAATAATATACCTAATCTGATAAATATGAGTAAGAGAAAATGTCAAACTATAAAATATTATTTAAAATTTAAAGTAATAATTTTGAAAAAAATATTTGGTCCGGATTTGGCTCCTCCGGTTTTCTTGGTAAGGTGCCCTAATTTAAACAGGTGATTTTTTATTTTGAAAAATTGACCTAATTTTTAGTCGGACTTCATATTATAATTTTTTCGGATTGATCTTTTCAATTTGATTAGGTTTTTTGGCGGTTAGATTTTTACTTACACCCCTTCGAGAAAGTGTGTTAAAAAAATCCTTCGTAAACATTTGGAAAAAGTCTAATAAGCTAGTTTGACCTGGTTGTCCCATTGTCTACTTGTTCTTAGGACCACTAGATCTTTATGAGTTAAAACTTGAGTTAATTCATATCCATGTCAGTCAAATATGCATTCTACATAGTCAATTATTTTTATACCCGACTAGCACTAATTAATCTAAAATTTTCATGATTACTCTTTTAGCCAACATGATGATTCCAAGAATCTTTCGAAATTACTAACACCCATCGAATCACCTTATTAATTATTTCAACAATCGTTGATTGCACTATATATAGTCAATTTGATCGAGTATGTTTCACATGCCTCACCGCATATAAGTGGGATTGGAATAGAACCATGAACAAACCTAATCTTACACATATGGGAGGGTCGAGTCGGGTTGGATGTTTTTTGGTCGGATCAAAACATTTTTTATAAAAAAATTTCTTACTTTTTGTATTATTTAATATTTATTTTAAAGCATAAGATAAGTTTTTCAAATATTTTTTCATACTTAAATTGTATTATTTTAATATTTTTAAAATTCAAATTTGTAGGATCCCAAAGGGCACCAAGAGGGAGTGAATTGGTGTTTAATCCGAAAATATAGATTTCACAAAAATAATCGCAGAAGCTTAAAATCGATTCTTAAAATTTTTTTATATTAATGCAATTCAGATCATAAACACAATATTTGAGGGAGAGAAAGAGAGAGCGAATTTAAACACAATGAACACGAGTTCTTGTGGTTGTTGACGAGGTTCATTCACACTTTGGCCTACGTCCTGGCTCCGACTTCTCAACCTCGAGACCGTCGGAGATTTCACTAAGCACTTCCTTTGTTCAAAATGGGACAAGGAAGATAGCCCTTTACATAATCATATTTTCTCCGCTTCGAGAGGCCAGACAATCTCTCTTCCTAAGAAGTTAATCTTTTCTCTCGCTTAAGAGGTAAGATTTAGAACTTCTTTTACACGGGAGCTTTCTCTATCTTTCTGAACAATGATTTCTCTCTTTTATAATAGAACACTCGCAAGAAGGAAATAGAGAAAGAAAGAAAGCTCTAAATGATAACTTCAAGAGAAATGATTTTCTTTTGATTTCTTGAAGTTTTGCTTCAATGCTTGGATGAATGTCTTTGTTTTTTTTGCTTCAACACTCCTTTTATAGACTTTAGTATGTGAAAAATACGTCCAGAATTTATTCACATTTTTCTTCTTAAAATATAGTCGTTATTGTTCATTCCATCAATAGACCGATCGACCACATTAATGGATCGATCGACCGCATTAATGGACTGATCGATCGATCTATATGGCCGTTGAATTATTTTCTTTATTGACGTAATTGATCGGTCGACCGCATTAATGGACTAGTCAACTGATCTATATGACCATTGCGCTCATTTGCTCAGTTACCATAGTTGGTCGGTCGATCGGACCATCGACCGGTTCATCGATCGGTATCGGCTCGACGTCGTATGGGGCAGGCTCAGTATTGGTCGGTCTACCGCTATTGTCTCGACCGGCCTTCTTTTCTTCGATCGGCAAGTTAACCGACCTACACTCTTTTGATCATATCTTTCTGCACAGTAATTCAAATTAGATAATCTTGGATTATATGAATAGCTAACTAGATTCTCTACAACTTTGATATTCATCTTCCATCCATAATCTAATAATATCATAGTCAATTATTTAATCAAAGTGTAGTGCATAAAATTATTCATTTTACTTAAAATTTTTTAGCATTTAACTTTAATCTTTCGAGATTTATATCATCAAATATCTATACTATATTAAAAGGAGAGCAGTAAGCAAGGAGGAGTTGACACTTGGCATAAACAAAAAGTGACAAGTGTCCTAAAAGCATTAATTGATAAGTTAAAAATTTATTGAATTGTTATGATTAAAAATATGATAATTAATTTATGTGTTTATTATTTGTATGGTTATAGTAACTACACTGTGAGACATGGTTATAACTACAATGCGTACCTTCTATATCATTATATTTATATATTATATTAAAAACTTTGACACTTTGCATTAATATGTGTCAAAAAATTATTTAAAAACATTATTAATTAAATATTATTAATATGCAGTACGATTGTCATTACAAAATTAATTAATTAACTTCATCCGCATAATAATATAGACATGGTTATATAGTAATCACATGATATAATTAATTAAAATATTAATATTAATTTATAACTAATTTTTTAATGTTAATTAAGAATGTTATTTAGAAAATTCATTAATTATATAATTATTTAACTAAAATCAGTTAATATATAACTAAATAAAATATTAATGCATCATAATTTTTTTTAAGCGGTTACTAATTATAAATATTAGTGGGTGGTGGTTATTTCACTAGCAACTACCTCCATTATTCTGAGAATAATGTGACCTTATAAATATCTCAAAAAATTAACTTGAAGCAATGTATCCCCACATTTTTTATGATCTTGAGGTAAATTCCACACCCCCTCCAGGCACCCTCCTTCCCCGTGCATCTCTCTCTCTCTCTATATATATATATATATTGTTGTGTATTATAACTTATTTTTAAATTGCTGTTATAACTCTTATTTTAACATATTTAATTCTTAACACGATCTTCAATAATAATGTTATACAAAATATTGGACTTTCTTGCATGGATAGCATTAATTTTATTCTCTACAATTTACATATTCTGGCAATCATTTTACATCATATTTTATTGTTTTTATTACTTATTTTTATGATCTTCTATCAATTTATTTGTTTTAAGATATATTTCTTATCAAGTATGAAATATCATTAACTATGGTATGACTTCAAAAACAATTATTAGTGGCCTCAATCAGAGTGCCTTTTAGATGTGCATTACTACTACTAATGGTGCCCAACTCTTCATTTTGTATATTTTTTACATAATTATTAGGCCACTTTATCTTGATGATATGGAGTTAGTTGTGGTGTTAATGCCACATTTTTCGCAATTTAGGTGGCAAGTGGTAACTAGCCATTGATGATTTTTTTCTTCAAATAATAGTTAACGTATACATCTCGAATTCCTATATATATTTTAAAGATACTTTCAGTTTAAAAATTAGGAAATCATTTTGTATTTTTAATACCTAAAACTAATTATGAATTTTAAAAACTTATTTTAAAATATTTTTTAATTTAAATCTTTGCTTCCTACAGGTAGAGTTTTCCATGGATGGACATAGCAATGCCAGTAAGTGATTTCCATAAATATTTTCTCTTTTAATATGTTTCCATGATATATATCTATGTTAATAATTGTCTCACATAAGTTTTTTGTCGATAGTTTTTATGAATTTTCAGCACAATTCATGAATGCATTATGACAATGGAAATAAAATGTAATGATGATGTCAATTAATTAGTGCTATATTAAAGTTTGTATTATATTGTGGCAAATTTTGTCTCCTACCAAATGATTATACATGTTTGTGACTTCCTTTCTTCTGTTTTCCGTTTTTTTCATATCCACTACTAGGATTCCTACAAAATCTTAAGTATTTTAATAGTCATTAATATTTTTATCATAATTTTAACTGCACATTTTTTTTCATTTATTCTTCGTATAGATTTTTCTACATCTTAGTTGCATTGTAGTAATAAATGGTGGTATAGTAGTCTTCAGTGAAGACTTATGTATGATAGGATGTCAATGTTTCTTATTTTGTGCCTATCAATAATTAATTTGCAATTAAGAGATATTAATCCATGATCATATCTTTATGCATAATCCATATGTAATTGTTTATACTAATTAGTAGTACGAGTCTTAAAGTGAGAATTTTTTTGTGTTAGTTTGATTCATTCAAATTATTTTTCTTATACAATTATAATTTTCACACTCAATTCCTAAAGAAATATTATTTTTTTCCTAAAAAAATAGAGCAATTCACTTTAAAATTAAAAAAAATAAAAAATCTAAATATTTTTTATTTTTATGATCTATAAGCAAGGACACAATTGACATTTGGCAAATGCATAGGTTGACAAATGTCCTTAAAGTTATCATGATCAATTAGAATATTAGTAATCTATTTGATATGCATAATGTTCTCATATTTGTACAGTTATTTATGAAAAACATTATTGAATAATTATTTATGAAGTCAGTTACAAAATATATCTACTTATGTATATATGAGTAAAATAAAATATTATAATTAACTATGTTAAATTATCCAATTAATTATATTTTAAAAAATTGGTGAATAAGTATAATATGATTTTGACTTTTGTACAGTATAATAATTAATAACGTTCTGCTAAATAATTATTTCAAACTGCAATGATAATAGTAATGTATTCTTAAAATGTTTATAGTACAAATTTTTATAAACTTCTTCTACGAAGTAATTAACAATGACACATATTTAAAAAAAATTTAAAAGTTATGGTATATCTATGCAAGTGCATTAACTTGCTGCACAGTTAATTTATTAATGCTATAAAGATTAGTTTTTTCGCATAATAACTAATTTCATCTCCGGTTACCAAAATCAATTTTAAATTACATATCTAATAACTGTTATTTTGTTTAATTAAGTAAAATTCTGCTACATTGCAGGAGGTCACATGCTAAGACATTTTTATCAAGTTGAAAGACATACATATTATCAAAATTAAGAGAATCCAGTGTATAGATGTGAAAAAAAACCAAAACTAATCAAGAACGAAATCAAAATTTTCAAAATTATTGGAATCAATTAAAAATGGAGTTTAAATAATATACAATCAAAAGTTGTACGACCAATATGCATCAAATGAATGTGAACCGTTGAATGACGATTACATGGATGAGATTTAATAACTTAACATTAAATGCAATAAAGATTGAATCTCAACGATATAATCATGATCTAATGATCTTGATTTATTGGTTGCATAGTTGTATGCTACTTAACCTCCTAAAAGTAAGGAAGATTCAAAAGTATTTTGTTTAAGTTCATTTTCATTTTATAAATAACAAATCATAATATTTTTATTTTATGTTATCTAAAAACAACCTAACTATAACATGCCAACTAAAAGAAAATTGGTGCATAAACTTAATAATGTATTAATCTATCTATACTTGACATATAGAAAGATTATTAAATACATTGACACATCTATTTAATATTTAAAAATATAACGTATAATATGAATTAACAAACTTATTTAAAAATTTTAAAATTAATCAATAATAAATTAAGAAATCCGATTTTGTAAATTAAAAAACGCAAACTAAACTTAAGAAGAAATTTAAAATAATTATAATTATGTTTTTTGTTCTAAATTAAAAGGGCCATGAGTCAAATGAAAAATTAAAAGGATCATAGTCACATGCCAATGAGAAGAAAAAAAAGCTCATAAACCTAATATATAATATGATAATCTAACTATATTAAAATATTTCTAGAATGCCACAAATTTTAAAATTGATCATTCTTCAACAATATAATTAGTAGACGCGGGCATGTAAAAATAGCATAAAAATAAAAAAGTATCAATTGACTCCCCAATAATTTTGAATGTGATATTTTATTTATTATTTGGCAATCTGACCACTAATTGTAGCTGTTTAACACTCACAAAAATTAATTTATTTAAAAATTATTTCAAATGAAATACAAAGTTACTATTAATTGTATTTTGTAATAAAAAATATTAATAATTATAAAAGACATGTTGATAGAAGATTAATCTTTAATTATAATGGGGAAAAGTATATTCCACTGTAAATCTTAAAATTTCCCATATTAACTATAATAATCTTAATGTGAACTTCACATAAGTTGAACTCAAATAAAATATAATATGTTTTATTAAAATAATCTATAATTATTTATTTTAAAAATAAAATTTTAAATTTTAAGAGAGAAGATCTATTTTGAGGAGGAGTTTAGGATAAATTGAACTATTAAACTCAAATAAAATAAAAATTAAAAAATAGGGAGTAGATTGGTGTTGATGTGGATCTTTCATAGCATTCACATACGATAAACTCAAATAAAATAAAATATATTTATTAAAACATTATAACATTAATTATTTAAAGTAAAAAATAAAAAAATTAAAGAGAGAGAGTGCCCTTTCCCTCCCTCCTCTAAAAATTAAAAAAATAGGGGGTAGATTGATGTTGATGTGGATCTTTCATAGCATTCACATAAGCTAAACTCAAATAAAATAAAATATATTTATTAAAACATTATAACATTAATTGTTTAAAGTAAAAAAATAAAATTAAAGAGAGAGAGTGCCCTGTCCCTCCCTCCTCTTTTTTCCGAATTGTTATATATTATTTTAAATGCATAATTATATATTGTTTTAATATTTAATTCTATTTTATTTGAGTCCATGACATATCAGATCTTAGTAATTTCAAAATGTGTCATTATATTTTAAAGGACTATTTCGTAACTTAAAAATTATAAGTTGAGGAATCAATTTATTACGAAATGAAGTTGGGAAATTAAAATGGAATAGAGTGAAAGTTGAGGAGTGATAATAGAAATTACTTTATAAAATTACAAGAAAACAATCTCATTTGAATTGGTATTACAGAAAACAACCCCATTATTCCATTAAATTAAATTTTAAACTTTTCAATATAAATCTTGATATCGAAAAAATAGGTAATCTAATTTGAAGTAGGAGAATAAAAAATAAACCTTTAGTTGCTATTCCACCCTAATTTGAAGTTCATTATCAAATTAGTTGAACCAAGATTGTCAATGATATTATTGTGGTTTACTTATGGGTAATACCAATTGCCACATGATTTAGATTGACTATTATCAAATGAAAGACTTATATTTCAATCAATATTTATTGTTTTTTTCCTTAGCTCTATTAATAATTTAAAATAACAAATTATTATTTCCATTTATCTTTTTAGCTACTAATGTGTTTGATGCGGAACATGGCAATATGGTAAAATTACATGGAGTTAGATTAATTCAAAAGCTACCTACAAACAAAATTATGTTCCTCACTTCCTTCCCCTAATTTCATACAACTTCTTCATGATTTTAACTGCATGCAAGCTTAATATGAAATTAATCATATTACTATAATATATTAGATCTACGAAATTAAACTATACCTTAAATAGTATCAGGTCTATGAAATTAAGTTTATAATTAAACATATGAAAACTTTAGTAATAGTTATAAATATTGATAGAAAATTAATCTTGAAATATAATGGATAGAAAAAACATTATATTTTCTATTAAAAATCTGTAAATCACCAAAATGTAATACTAATACTAATACTAATACTAATACTAATACTAATACTGATACTAATACTGACACTAATAATAATATGAAAAAAATGGTAAAATAAAATATTTTGTATATGATAATTAATTATGAAACATATAACAGAGAGGTAGAATATGCCACATGACATTCTACAAAAATTCTAAAGGAAAATATTGATACTTAATATCAAAGTAGTGACATTTTTATGACTTTTGGTTTCTTAATAATATTATTTTGATCTTTAATATCTCAAACTTAAATGAGAATTTATTTTCGAAGAAAGTAAAATAAGTAGGATATAAAGAAAATTAGATAGACTAATAAATAATTTTTAATTATCATATTTTTAAGCAATATTAAAACATATCGAACTAATATTTACTTATTTTGTAAACATACGATCGATCTAATTTCGCATTATCCACGCATCGCACGGGTCATTACACTAGTAATTATATAAAACATTAACTTTGACCCAACAATCTCTCCCTTTTTTATGAAGACAAATCGAGAAATATGAAAAATATATAAATTATGAAAAAGTTTGTAAAAATCTTGTAAAACCAATTCTACTCCCCCTAACATTTAGTTTTCCTTACAATGATAGTTATTCTCATAAATATTAACTGTAAGGTACTATTCATATAAGGTTATATTCAGATCAAATTTCTCCTCCTTTTGTTTCATAAAAAAGAAGAATTTGTATATGGAGCATATAAGAAATCATATGTAAGTCCCCCTTAATCATATTTTCAAAAAAATTATTCTTCCCCTTTTTTCATATAATAGACATGTAAAGTATTATATCATAAAGATTTTAAAAGATAATTCCCCTAAATTTATGGCTATTTTATAATAAAAACTAACTTATGAAAGCCACAGATAAATATATTAAGAATCAAAATTTTGCATAAAACTTTGATACAATAATGATATGTCAAAATAAGGTTAATTTTTTTTAACATGCTCCTCCTATCACTATGACCAATTTTCTTTGTTCATTTATTTTCTCTCAAAGTAATTTTGAAATTTTGAGTAGAATAAGAAAATAGGCTTAACACTTAAGAACAAAAAAAAAATGCAAGAGTATAACCAATAATACTTTTATCATAACATTTGTACCTTCACATTTTCATTCGTCCTTTGCTTTACATGTGAGGCACACCTGAAAAATAATGAAGTAACTTTTGGTACCTAAACTTCTTTGGATCTTATTTTGTTAGACAATATTCCTTTCATAATTCAAATCATGTCATATTGTGATGATTTTCTTATTTTACATTGATATGCATAATGAGTCTAAAATTCGCATGTAAATATCATTATTATACATAAATATAATGAAGATGAGTATGAAAAGATACATAGACTAAAAGTAATAAGAAATGGCAAAATCACTTAATAAATATGACAAATTAAAAAAAACAAACAAAAGAAGCCTCTAAAGAAGTTTGAACATGACCATATTTATTAGAATGCATGCATGTAAATCTAGAATAAACATATTAATCTAGAAGAAAGTCATACCTTAGTCACATTCTCTAGCATTCAGAAGCAACTAAAGAGAGTAAAAGTCATCTATTAAGTAATCAAAGAAAATAACAAGTCAAAGATGATTTTTCTATTATGTAAATTAAATAAGATTTAATTACCATATTTAAGAAAAAACTTCAAGATCAATTGAATGTAAATCCAATGAACATATCTTGATTGCCCGAAGTGAATATATCTTGATTGGTCGAGGATGTTACAAGAAGCTGTAACAAATATATCGCCTTGTTCTCAAATGAGCTCTCACAATGCGGATGACATTCAAATTGATTATGTGAAGATTGAAGATTCACAATGTGAAAAGCGAGAAGTTCACTAGTGAAATAATTTATGAGATATACATTATTTTAATATTTTTAAAATTTAATTTAAATATAAGCTTAAATTTAAATAAAAATAAGAAAATCGAATCGAGTCAACTCGGATTGAAATTTATCAACCCGGATTGTGATCGAGTCCGGAAGGGTCTAACCTATAACCCGACCCAACCTATGTCGGGTTATAATATGCCTAGTTTACCACTTAAACCAATGTTATTTTGTTGTAGCCATTATACCACACTATTATAGTTTACCATTTTAAAAATTGATTTAAATATCATTATTATACATAAATTTAATGAAGATGAGTATGGAAAGATACATAGAATAAAAGGAATAAGAAATAGAAAAAGCACTTAATAAATATGACAAATTAGAAAAAAACAAACAAAAAAGCCTCTAAATAAGTTTGAACATGCGACCATATTTATTGGAATGTACGCATGTAAATCTAGAAGAAACATATTAATCTAGAAGAAAGTCATACCTCAGTCACATTCTCTAGCATTTAGAAGCAACTAAAGAGAGTAAAAATTGTCTATTAAGCAATCAAAGAAAATAAGTCAAAGATGATTTTTCTATTATGTAAATTAAATAAGATTTAATTACCAAATTTAAGAAAAGCCTCAAGAACAGTTGAATGTAAATCCAATGAACATATCTTGATTTCCCAAGTGAGTATACTTTGATTGGTCAAGGATGTTGCAGGGAATTTTCAACAAATATATCACATTGTTCTCCTTCTTAAGAATGCAGAATGAGTTCTCACAATGCGGCCAACATTCAAATTGATTATGTGAATAATTGAAGGCTCACAATGTGAAAAGCGAGAAGTTCACTAGTGAAATAATTTATGAGATGATTGCATTTAAAAATTTGAGTCAAGCTTGTGAATAATGAATCGACAAATGTTAGTCATGTTCTGCAAGTAAATTGAAATCTAATATCCTTAAGACTATCAAACTCCCAAAGATGTTGATATAATTGCATAAATATATTGCCCTCCATCCCCAGCTTCTCGTTACTTTGAGCTAGACAATGGTGTGATAATTTCACATGGACAAAGTCATCCCCTTGATATTTTTCTATAGATGCCTAGGACCCCCTTTGCAAGTTGTGCATGGCTTTAAGATGGGTACTTGTCTTGGAATTCTTCCTTGGCACATGTCACGACAAGGGTGCAACAAGAGTTTGACCACCAAAGTGGCCCTTCAAGGCATTGGTGCCTTTGGCAAGAGATGTGGGCATCACTTTGTTGACGAGCTACATTGAAAAGAGCATCTTGATAGTTAGACTTGTTCCTCGCCAAATGGAGACAATGCAGGAGCTCTTTGAACAAATAATTTACTAAGGGTTCGACCGGGATAACAAAGTGGTCGAGAACTTGGTGAAGAGAATACCATCTCATTTGGCCATTTCTGGACTCAACTTTTGTATATTTGGAAAGATAGATAAGTATTTGTTTGAGCTTTTTTTATTTTTTTCATTGTCACAAAAACATTGTTGTAGATAGTCATTTGTCCAATGCGGGCCTTTGCAAATATAGCAAGGCTTCATCGATTTTTCATTTGCTTAAAATTGTAGTTCTTCTAACCTTGGGCTCCTTGTCTTAGTTGTGTTTGTAAGATCTAGACCTCCACTCAACAAATGATGTAGATGGTTCACCACCACAAATGATCTTTGTTGGAGGGTTTTGGTGGCATAATTTGGTTTCGAGTGTTCTATAAGGACTTTGGTAGTAGCAATCATTAGCAGATAATAGCTACATTTGTGACCATGGTTTAAGATCGCAAATAAATATGGCA
Organism: Pontederia crassipes; assembly: GCA_030549335.1. NCBI lineage: Eukaryota > Viridiplantae > Streptophyta > Magnoliopsida > Commelinales > Pontederiaceae > Pontederia > Pontederia crassipes. Next base: position 24,872,474 of record CM060187.1, read on the forward strand.
AGCAGGATGTCCTTGTCCACCTCGAATTCAAAAGACAAAGCTATGTAAACTCCTTCCTTTCTACTAATGATTGAACAACACTATCTTCACCTCCAATATGAACTTCATGGGGCCAAAAATATGCATTGAGCTCTCAACAAAATTTGCCACATGCCTCTATGGGCTCATGATGTCATAGTCGATGCCATATCATCTTCAAAAGTGTGTGGTATCCTAAAAATAGAATGACATGGTCTTCACGATTCATGACTTCAAGGTTACGTGCAAGGTCTCTAGATATCTTTAGCTGACATTTCACAAGAAATAATCAATCTCCTTAATTAAGCTCCTTCAAGAAGTTGTGGACAATATCATACATAGGTTGCATGAAATTCTCAAAATGATTCCATTATTATTTTTCCATGGTCTATCTCCATCTCCTCGAGTCACTTATGAAGAGGAGTGAGTTTTTCTTGTACCTCTTCAATGTTCATAGTGGCATATAGGGCAGCTCATGAACTTTGAATTGATCTTGCATGCCGCCCTGGTCCATATGGAATTAGTTTAAGCATTTCTCCAAGTCAACCATCATAACATTCTATCTTGCTCAGCTGAAATTTGGCTTTAGTTAATCATTTGTCATGATAGATTGAGATGCCATTGAAGCAAGAACATGTATCGGTGCTTCTAGCCGAAAGTAGGAAAGATGCTTTGATACCACTTGTCATTAGGTCACCATTTGAAATGTTCCTTGTGCGACATTTAGCTGAAGGCCCAAACAAGCCAACGTCTCATTTAGTAATGAAAATCTTATTGTGGCTTGCCATAGACTGCTTGATTGGGTTGATTAACTTGTTGGTGTGATGGACCCCATGGTAGAGATCATGTGGGTGTTTCTTTGAAGGGTCGCAAGTTTTCGAATGATCATTTGATGTGAGTTGTTACCCCACACTTGAGATGAAATACAGTAAAATTAGGAGAGATATCGAATTATATTAAAAAAAAAAGAGAATTCTTGAATCCAAATATTTTTTAAGGAGTACTACATTAATTCCGCTCAACTATTTGATAAATGCAAGCTCTTAGATGGTGATAGAAAGTGTGGAGGAGGAAGGTGCAACTTTTAAGTGGACGTTACAAATATACCATATTTGACCGATCTAAAATAAAAACTAAGTACAAAAGTGAGCTTACAAAAGAAAGGGTATTTGAAAATGTAGAATAATGAGGTAATGTGCATGGCTCACATAGCATCAAGCACTGCATCATGGATGCAATATAGGTCTCCATGACAATCACACATGACACAACCTTATGAACCTTGTTGTGAGGCTTAGTAATATCATGAAGAACACCACCTTTTAGTGATATCAGTCTCTTTGAGACGGCCAATTTTCTAACGTGTTCATAACATTGGTGTTTTTAATTTATGAACAAGGAAGGAGAACACTAAAACTTTTTCTTTTTTGCATGCTACATCAAATAGTGTTGTACAACTTAATATTTTATCGATATTTATTAACAACAAAAATTTGAAACTTTTTAACGACAAGGTTATTCAAGTCATTATTAGCAATTGAAAGTGAAAAATTTAAGAACTAAAATGAAATCATGTCTTATTTAGATACCAAGAATGTAAGGATAGGATCATCTATGTTTGATTTGTGAAAGTTTAACTTAGTATTGGATTATGATTAATTTTATGGCAAGTGGAAGGTTATGCAAGAACAATAGAATGGAAGTGCAAAAGCATTTTAGTATATAGTATGAAGCCATAAATTGGTTCATAAAACTAGCATATCATTCATGTAAAACACTATCAATCAGCATTTACATTATTCCTTCAAACTCAAATATTTTGAAATCTTTAATGAGTTTAAGGGTATTTTGATAATTTTGTAACTATCCATTTTGACTATTATTTATATTACCAGTACTTATTAAACACTGTAATGTAATATTACCGGTAATTTAAATAGTGATAATCTATCTAAGTGGTGATCTAAATTACCGGTTAATTAAATCGGTAATGCGTCAAATGACCCCTCACTGATTTGTGCTCTTAAAAAATCATCCTACTCATGGCATGTGTTCCATGCCAACCAACAATCTGGTGGAGAACCACTTAACATGAACCACTAAGTGAAGGCACTAATATAATAATGGAACTAGATGGAATGCATGCCCAAAGTTGTACTCAATACAAAAATTAGATGATGCATATAACACCAAGACACCAAAAAAGATTCTTCAAAACTATTACTAAATATTCTTAGGATGACAAGAATAAAGGAAATAAGAGGATGATCTATACAAATTCTAAATTCTTCATGACTATTGAGCATCACCCAAAAAGAAATGGATTTATGTAATGGTAGAGTGAAATCAAGCATGGTAACACAGAAAAAATAATCAACAAACTCACAAAATGTGTTCACTTTGTACGAACCAAATTTTGTCATTGTTTTCCCTTCCTCAGGAACCAAATTTTGTAATAATGAACTTTTGTGAACAAAAGAAAAGGAAAAAGCGTAGTGAATCATGCTTGTCACACCCAACTCCGTGACTAAGTTCTAATATCAATTATTGTATCCCATAATTATGTTTAACAATTTTGAAAATAAAATCGACAAAACCTTCTCCCTTACTTAACTTGTGGTATTTGCCAATACATACAAAAGATGCATATATATATTCATCAAAGTTGAAATAAAAGTTATAAGACATGACATTCACATATTATCATCATTGTTTCACAACCTATTTCACATGTAACACCTCACAGGATCAAGTCTTTATACAGTCTTACAAAAAGTTTCTCACAAACTTAATTACAACATTTAAAACTATCTATTACATGCATGCATCCAAAAACAAAAGTGAAGGAGGATTAAAGTGCTCCAGCGGCTCAACCTCTTCTATATGCAGTAAAATAAGCTCCGAGTCGACTCAACTCGAGAACTTACGAATATCTAAAAAAATTTAAAATGGGTAATGTGAGCAACAATCATTTGCTTAGTGAGTGGAATTAAAGTACAACACAGGAGAACAATACGAGTGTATATAACATTAAATAACCACATTCTTCATATGATAAAACATTTAAAGCATAGAACATATAACATAACTTGTCAAATCATATGAAATCTCATATAAGTAAAAGTAACTCAAAATATCATCATTTTCATAATTAAACTCCACACACGTGTCATTGCTCATATTCATCATGGGTCAATACGTATCCCTCTATGATCATGCGTCATACAGTTAAGCAGAGCTTCATAATCGAGAGTCACAGATACGTAGAGCAAATCATGGATCAATACGTATCCCTCTATGATTGTGTGTCATACAGTTAAGCAGAGCTTCACAATCAAGAGTCTCAGATACGCAAAGTAAATCATGGGTCAATACGTATCCCAATCATGATTGTGTGCCACCCAATCATGATTCTCAAACACCTGATATACGTCCTAAAGGCTTCATGTATATCGAATGCGATCCCAAATACCTTTTTCAAAAAGTATGGCTAATGAACACATGGAGTTTAATAATATCAAAATACACATGTCATAATCACATATCATTATCAAGTAAAACTTATTTTCACTTCACAAGCATTGTTTTCGGAAAATATTTTTGTATAAGATGTTACTTCATCTCATATGAAATCCTTGAAACACATCATAAATACTTATCATATTTCAAGATATGTTTCGATAATAATAATAATAAGCTTTGTTTGAGGTAATACCATAAATAAAAGACCTACATATAATATTTTGCTATGTTGTAAATTTACCCACTTACTTTGTACTTTATCACTTCAAGGAGGTTTATTAGATTTTCTCCCTTTCACTTGCAACTTGATGTTTTCCTACAAGCAATAATGCATTTTTACTTCTCAATCACTAATAAGGTAATATGCAATGCATGCTCATGATGCATGAATGATTATGCACCCTAAAATGTATATAATCATCTCTAATATCAATTTCTATTTTTAGGTATTTATATTCATAAGTCATTTCACACTTGGGGCTTTTCAATTTTTCAAAGCTTAACTAGATGTTGTCTCAGGATTTCAGACTGAGTACATGTCAATAAATAATTTATAATTTCTTAACCACATAGGAAAATCTTATGATTATGAATTACTTAGAAACTAGACATACTATGGTTTCCAACCCCCAAATATCGTTATATAAATCCAAGTGAGTAAATCATAACATCTAAGGCAATTTGACTTAGGGTTTGTGTCCTAGCAGACTGTATGTCACTGAAAGATTGATTTATATGTTTCTTTATACTTGTCCATTTAACTAGATCATAATTTTCATGAAAACTAAACTTCACTATTATTTTGTCATAAAAAAGTATAGAATTTAACTCGTTATATAGCCTTATAACAAAAATGGTGCATTCGGGTCATCATCTGTCCATGTCTAAGAATCTGACAGAAGAATAACTATGAAATGAAAAATTCATTTTTCTCTAGATACATGTCCAAATAAGATGATTCAACTTCTCACCGAACTCTTGGAATGTCTAATTAATCATGTCCAAATTCACTCTACTCCAATCGTGCCCTAATTTACAAATTGAACCTATATTAGACTCGGGACGGGATGAGTGACTTGCGAAGCTAAGTTCATAATTTTCTCTATAAAACTCTGTTTTAGAGATTCCAGGGGCCATGGAAAGCTAACTTCGAAAGGATTAACCATACAAAATTTCATAATTTATGATTTGTTAATCACGAAGTAATGATCCTCTCAATCAGAAGAACAATTTCCGGATCAAAACTCACCTGGAACAACCGATTTTCCCGATTTTCACCAGGTCTTTTCGCTCGAGTTCTTCCTCTGATAATTTTTCTACGGTGAAAAGATAATGTTAAGTGGCTTATATATTTGTTTCCAAATTTTCTGAGGTCGTATGGCAGTTTGGAAAAATATCTTTTTGAGCAGTTCTCACATGTCTACTTCAACAGCTTGGAACTTAAGTGATGGTCAATCACATTTTTTGTCATAACTAAGTGTTTTAATCCTAATTAAGCTTGCTTAATCTTATTTAAACATATATATATCATATTATTTAAAAAATTTATAATTTATTCCTAATAATCTTATGTAATAACTTTGTAAAATTTATCGATAATTAAGTAATCATTATGCTCTAATCAAAATATTAATTACTATATATAAATATCACTAAATGGACATCCAAACTAACTTAATATGTTAATTAAATGCATAATTATGCACAAATAATGTTTTTAGGGCACGTCCGTGACAATGCTCTTTAGGGCTCACAAGTTTGCTCTCTCCGGATCGAGGGCATTAACTTATGGTGTACGACAAATTGCTATTCGCTTGTAGGTTTTCTTTATCTGGCAAAGAGAAGAGTATTGAAGACATTAACTGATGGCAAAAGATGAACGGATACTCGCGTTTTGTCCGGTGAAGAGGGAAGGTTCGAATGAAAATTGCGAGGCACGACAAATAACGAAGAGGAAGAAGCACCACACACCCGAACAGGGAGAGAGAAAAAAAGGAGTGTTAATTGGATCAAATCCATTCGATGAACTTAGGTTGGTAGTTGGGCCCAATCCGACCTGACCCGATATCCGAGTTTATCGTTGTAAATTACTTTTAGTTTAAGTTAAAGCTTTTAACATTTAAAATTAGAATATTAACAAAATTAGAGTATTTTAAATATAGAAAATATTTAAAAATCTAATACTATTTTTGGTATTTAAAATAAATATTAAAGTTATTTTTATATTAAAAAATTTAAAAAATTATGGTCGAATAATTCGAATATATGACTCGATCCAATCTAACTCCGACGAGACTTAGCCGAACAAAATCGAATTAATTCACGAGTCAGAAACACTCTTAAAGAAAACTCCTATTAATCTATTTTTTCGATCTTCGTTGTTGATCTGTAAAACAACGGTCATGATCGTTCGTTTTCCCTCATGAATATATATGCCCTAGATTGCTAGATAAGCCATCACGATTGTTTTGGATCCCTCCAGAAAATTACTACTATCAAGGCACATAAATATATAAAAGCGATAATAACAAATAACTTTTGTTTATTGCTGATGTTTCTATCTAATCTATGTGAAGATGAAGACCACTAAAGGCACAATCGAGTTATTGTTGAAGAGATACAAAATTGATGGATCATTAATTATTCCTTCAGCTTGGGCTAATGGGCCCTGCCCGTCGTACACCACAAGAGAAATGTGTCTATCCTTTTTAAATTATTGTTATTGCTATTATATTTTCTTTTCTCCTTGGAGGAAAAAAATAATCTAACACACTGAATAAAACTGTAACGCCTCCAAATCGATTCCCGCCACGTGGCGAAGACCAACCTGAAGGCGCTACGGCATGCTATACTTGACTATATCTCAGTCAATAATCGAGACACGTCAGCGGAAGAAAGAAATAAAGAGAAAGATAACTTAAACATGCGAAAGTTTAAAAGTGACTATATCATTATTAAGAAATAAAATAAGTTCGACATCATGAATTTAAAATGCGGAAGATAAAGGAAAACTAATAAACATTCTAAAAGCCCTATGGTTCATGTGCTGTCCTATCGCTAGAGCCTCATCACCACACGCCTACTCCACCACGTCACTGACTTGGTCCTGTGAAAATCAGACACAGGGGAGGAGGTCCTCCCGTAAGGTTTACAGCCTAGTGGGGAACTACATGATATACAATACATGACATGTATATAATAATCAGTGGTAAATAATCATGCTTAACTTGAATATGGAAGATAACATATTAGTATCATGGATCATAATAAGAATAAGATCAACGATATCATGAATCAGGAGGATAACATGATGATTAATAAATATGAACTTATAACATACTGATATTTCATGACAGTAACTTGACTTGACTTGAACATGCTTCTTGATCTTGGTTATTAATTAACAATCAAGGTGACTTTGAGTGCCTTTAATTCTTGAGGTATGCTCAGCAAATGATACGGTCTTGTGCGGGTCAATGGGTGATCAAACCATGACCAAGGGGCGACCCTTATCTTGAAGCACTTGGCTTGGACTGACAACCCATGATTAATCTTTCATCTGAACTTATTAATCACTTTTAACAACTTGTGGCTCTTTGTTCTTGATTTCATGGATACGATAAGATCAATGCGAAATGAATCAATAAGAGAGTAAATCATGTAAATCGGTGAGAGATCTTTGTGGGGTTAGAAAATAGGATCAATCATATATATATAATATTTGGATAAAAGGAAAATAATTAATAAATATAATAAAAGGTTTTCTAGGGAATCGGTCGACCGATTCAGGGGAATGGTCGATCGGTTGTCTATGGGTCGGTCGACCGGTCTGTTAAGATCGGTCGATCGGTAGGTTAAATCAGATATTAAATAGGTCGGTCAATCCGTTCAGTGGAACGGTCGACCTGATGATGAAGGATCGGTCGACCGATGACAGGAATCGGTCGACCGGTCGACATGTACAGGAATATGATCATAGGCAGGTTATCGGTCGACCGATCGACATGTGTAGGAATATGATGATAGGCAGGTTATCGGTCGACCGGTTGCCACCATACATGCGGACCGGTCAACCGGTCGACGTCCAGAAAGTTACGAAACTTTCGAATTTCATCGATTTTTCAATACAATCTCACCCTAATCTAATTCCTATCTCCTAGCAAATCAATCACACAACAACAGAACAATAAGAAGTGAATTATGCATGCAATCAATCAATCAATCAAAGAATTCAAGGAATCAATCAATTAAAACAATAACTTGAACCCTAGCTTTGATCTTTTCTTTTCATAATGATTAGGGCATGAACTTGGGACAATTCAGAGATCATGCAAGGTGATTTCGATTCACCCACCTGATCACGATGGATCATACCCTTGATTCGTTAAAAAAAATTCACTTGAATCCGCCCCTGTTTCCCTCTCGGTTCTCTCGACCAATCAGCGCTTGCAATTCAACGAAGAGGGATGAAGGACGGGGAGTGTGGTGCAGGTAATTGCAATAGGGAAAAGGAAGACGTGCTTGATCCCGGCGGCTTGCTTCTTGGCCAAAAGCAAGATGCCCACAGGATGTCAAAAAGGGGATCCTTCTTTCATGAGATCAGCCGTACATGATTTTATAAAAGGTTTTAAATTTTATCTCATCTTCCTCTCCTAATCTCACTCTAATTTAATTAATGAGATCAGATTTTTATCTCATCACATAATTAAATCTTTCCTTGAGTCCAATCCTAATTGGACTTTGTTTATGTTTTATTCCTTTCGTGATTAGTCCAGCCGCTTTTTTTCTGGTCGTTACATAAACAATCCTTCAAATCCGAAAGACCATTTTTTTAGTTATATTACTAATTTATGAGTCATAATTCTTTTATTATTTACATAAAAATTGTAATATTTAATATTCTTCCATTACATTTCTGGAATTTGATTATACATTTTCAAATTTTAACTAGTGCTTAGTTTTATATTTTACTCATAATCTTAAATATAGTTTTATTTTATTGTTCACACAAAAAAGAAAATTCATTGGTGAACGATCTTTTTCCTTTTTTCTTAAAATAAGTGCTGTTTTTATTTTTTAAAAACTATATAAAAATCGTGGAATTATTTTCGACGAATTTGGTTAACAAAATTGTGGCATCCGTCGTTCGGGGGAGAGAGAGAGAAAGAGTTCAAAGTGTTAGGTAGAGAAATTGGCCACTTTGCAATAATGTTGTCATTTGGAATGTGGCCACATGACGCGTTCTACTTAATTTCTTCACAACAACAACAAAAAAAAAATAAAATTTTTAAAAAAAAATCGAAAATTCAGGGGAATCGACAAGACAACCTCGAGACCGCTGCCGGATTTGAAGGTGTTTGGATTGTTGTCACAAATACAGATAATTGTTTCTTTGTCAGCATCCACAGATGGCTGCTGCATCAACTGCTCCAAAAAAAGATACACAATGAAGTGTCATCTCCTAATGGAAATGTGATCTTAATATATATTGTAATTTCTACTAATAATAAGAGATTACGTGCATGTTCACCAAGTTTTCTATGCACACATCACCAAACTTGACTTTATTTAGATCACATTTAAATGAGAGCTTTGAAACGTTGTCGGCTGAGGCTTTTACTTCTTCTATGCACACGAGACGCACCGACATTTCCATGTCTAGGGTTTTTGTCTGATTAATATCAACAGACATATAATACTTAAACTATTTTGTCTTATGACGCTATTAAGCACACTGTACGTAAATTAAAAGGTCGATCCATTATTAAACTCATCTAATTCAATATGGTTGTCCCGAATCACGCACCTAAAAGTGACAAATAAAACTCCACAAAAATTCGAACTCGAAATCTTAATTATAAATTACATCACAACTAATAATCAAAATCGTAGGAGCCGTTTGAACAAAAAAATAATTTTTAGAGAATAATAAAAATTATTTAGAAGAATATAATATTCTTGTCATATTCTTATTCTTTTTTTGTTTGGTGTAAAAAGAATAAATTTTAAATATATTATATTTTATAATTAAATTATTTTATTATAACCAATTGACATTTATTATTGTTATTATAATAATAATAATATATGGTTAAATTATAAAAAAATTAAAAGAAATGATAAAAGATGAAAAAAGTGAGAATATGTCTATTCCATTGTTTTGATGAAATAAAAATCTTGCAGTTTTGTGAAATAAAATGGTGGTATAACAAGTTTCAATGTGATTTTATAAAAAATGTACGTTGATCGAGTTAATCTTAATATGTCACTTGTTTAATGATATTCATCATAATAAGAAACTATTTCACACTTTATCTACGAATCAAACGGTCCTTAGTTACAAATTACACCCCAACTAATAAGCACACTTCTTTGTTTACAAATTACAACCCCATTTTAGGCAGACATGTATAACTTGTGGATGCCCTCATTGTCATCTCTTCAACTTAATGTAACTTCAAATTCATCATCTTATCCCTCATTTTATTTAATCTAATTTTGTTATTTTTTCTATTCAATCTCATAATAAATCTCTCTCTCTCTCTCTCTCTCTCTCTCTCTCTCTCTCTCTCTCTCTCCCTCCCTCCCTCCCTCCCTCCCTCCCTCCCTCCCTCCCTCCCTCTCTCTCTCCCTCCATGCTACTACTTATGCATTTTGTTTTGGATTACCACTTGACAAGCATATTAATTTAATCAATATGAAAATTAAAGGCATATAGAACTATTTCAGAAATATAAAAATATAAAGAGAAAATAAAAATAGTGAAAAGATTTTAAATTATAAAATATTATTATATTTAAGGAGTTGATTTGAAATCAACATGCCCAAAGAGAAAAATAACAGAAAAATAAATAAGGTTAACGTAATGAGTTTGAAGCCAAGAGTGGCATATGGGCATCCATCTTAAGGACGAGCAACAAAAAAAAAATGTTTACTTAATAAGAAATAATTTTATATTGGCCAACCTTTTTCTTGTGCGAAATAATATAATCTAGGAATCTATCTTTCGGAAAAGTACACCATTCATCAAAATAAGTGTCACGTTCAAAGTGCAATACAAAGCTACATCTATTGGACAATTCAATAATTTCAATTGGACTTTGCATGTGATGCCAAAGCTACATCTTCTATATGGGGAAAGGAGGGACAGTGTGCACTTAGCAGCAATGCAATCTAAAATCAGGTCGACTTGATGTAAAATGAATAATTTAGGTGCAGTGAATAATTAAATATATGTTCATGTGCAAAATTATCTAACATCTAAACCTCACATAATTAATATAAGAGAATTCTAAAATTGGACATCATAAAATTGATTATGGATAGTAAAATCCTACTGATTTATAAAGAATATTTTTTGAAGGATCAAAAGTAACTTTTTGGCGAATTCTGGCACTAACTTTTTGTCTGATATTTAATATTAGAGCTCAATAAAGTTATAAGTTAAAGTATTCAAAACATATAAAAAATAGAAGTACATATTATTTTCATCTAAATTTAACTTTTTATTAATATATGTGATTATAAGATTGGGTATTAATACGAAAGCTTGTTTGACCTACATTAACACTCCATTGCATGCATAAAATGGTCGACATATCCATTAGTGATTTCGAGATCGCAAAATCATGAAAATTTAAGATTTAAATCGATTGTTATCATATAATTAAACGTATGATTTTGTCGAATTGAAAAATTAAATATGCGTCCATGTGTTGTATTTATTGGAGGTACCGTACAACACCTTTATTATGGAAAGTATATATTGAGAATACTAATGTTTTAATCTAGGCACCTTCATGATGATTTAATGATTTCACGGTGCAGCGGTTTTAAAAGGTTGAGCGTGGGACATGTGATTGTGATTTTTCCCTGATAAACAGAAATAGTTTTTTTTAAAAAAAATTTAATGCAACTAAAATATTCATATAATTTAGAAAATAACATATTTTAAAAAATATTTTTATGTTTATGAATTATGACTAAAATGTGATGTAATTTTCTATTTATATTCAGTGATACTTTCATCACTAGCACATGAAACAGGATATGACAACTATTTCGCCTCTTTTCATTTTTCTTCTCTGATTATGTAACTCCTCGAAAATTTAAAAGAATTATTATTTCACGTCGGACTTTGGGGTGATCGAAATCAAAACGGGCGTCCGATGTCACGACGAAGTCAGTAACTTAACCGACGCACAATTGGACTATCGAAACATTTTCAGGTGTCTGAAAGCGCAACAGATTATAAGAAGACTTCGGTTTTGATTTGTAACTCTCTTGATAGACGCAGAGGTCATTGTCGGTCTTAGCGACGATTGCCTAATCATTGGTACTACCGACAGGTTGGACACTATCGATACTACCGATGATGTCAACTGTCAGTAGTACCGACGGAAAAGCCAACCTCAATAGTATCGATGTGTTGTAGTTGATAGTACTGATAGTTAGAGCCGTTGGCTTATATATTTAATGTTTATTACGAACATTGTTACATTAATATTATAATATTAGAATAGTTAATTAATAAATTTGAATATTGGCGACCTTAGTCATCACTATTACTGACGGTCGACCTATCCGTCAATACTATCGATGGCTACGACCGTCCTCAATAGCCTCCGCCGTCGATACTATCAATGAATGTTTTGTCAGTCAATATTTCAGAAGAATTTGGTTTCTGTCGTAAAATGTGAAGAAATTTTTTCATATCGATCCGGATCTAGGTCTCCGATGTCTGATACTATTAGCGTCCGACTAATTTAGAGTTAAAAATATAGAATCTATTCCTTGGTCAATGTGATGATTTCAAAACTCGAACTCGGAGTTACCGACACTCGTCGAGCGCTTAAGACTCAACTCTATTGTCAATTGAGTCGCCTAACGTTAATTAAATGTGAAGAATTTTGATTGGTCGAAAACTATCTGTCAGAAATACTTAGTTTGCTTTAATATATCAAACTGCTAAATTCGTCAAGATTTCACCTGGCCTTGAGACTACTTGGGAAGTTGCCTCCCAAATAACCTTAAATTTTTCTTCTTTTTCTTAATAATATAAATCATTAATATCTATAAATTTTAAGCATATATATATATATATATATATAGAAATTATAACATAAAAAACATGTTGAATTAGGAATCAGAGAACTTTCATACTTGTTTCCATGAAATTTTTCCGACACAATATATAAAAAGGTGATGGCGATGTGTGGGACTATCAATTTTGCAAGAAAAATAAGGGGCTAAGGATTTAAATCAACTTATGATTTGAATTTTAAATTAGAATACGAGAGTTTTTTTTTCTCTTGCCACTTGAAAAACAGTGACGGCGTTGAAAATATCGATTCATTATCGAATTCAACTAATGACGCACAAATGAGATTTCCAACTGAACACAAAAAAATTGGAGGAGAATCAACATATCGCTAATCTCCATTAGAATCGGAGGAATCTTTTCTTTATATATATATCAACGTAATTAAATCATTAGTTCATGATCAATTCATTGTGGTCTCGACCTCTTCTCTAGGCTGAATACTATAACTAGTTTAATTAGTAAATTATTAGCCAGCATTTTTAAAAAAAAGGAGCATTATTGTTACTTTATTTTTGTGAGAAAAGTTGGTGATGCAAGTTGCATCATGGCATCCAGTCTGGAAACATTAATTAGAATGTGAAATTATACATGCAGATCCTACTGATAATATATATATATATATATATATATATATATATATATATATATATATATATATTGTACACTGCAAAATAATACCATCTCAATTATTTGCATGAAGCATCGGATGGTGACCACTTTGTTAGGGCTTGCTTGAAGAAGGAAACCAACTCATCCACTCAAACCATGCAACAAATTTTGAAGTAATTATAGGAGAACAAGTTCCACGAGGGAATTAAATGACACACTTGGTTGTAGCTTGGCCCCTTGTTTTTATGGCAATTTGCAACTTGTTTAATTATATAATAATATATATTAACATCAAATGTGACCATGTCAACATGCAATTTGGTGGCACCAACCCTCTTTGCATGAAGCATGTACCATAATGGATCCTTAGCCGCCTTTGCATGGCATATTATTATACATATAAAGAAGAAGAAGAAGACGCCAAGTTGCAGAAGAGGTGCCGTATGATTAATTCCTTTGAGTCATAATATATTTATTTAGCTGCTAATTTATTTATGAATTTTGGAACACATAAAGTTGGTACATAGAGAAATGCTTTTCACTAGCAAGTTCCAAATTTTTTTAAAATCAATTATTGTAAGATCGAATTGAGGATCGTGAGATTCTACCTTAATAATACACACATAGATGAGTGAAGTAACTGCCAAGAATTTGAGCTCCGAAGATCTCGCCGGTGAGTCGCCGAAAAAATGGAAGGAAGGAGAAGAAGACAAGCAAAGTAAAAGGGAAAGTTAATGTAGAATAATGTACAGGAGAAAATGAATTTAATTGTGGACTTTTTAAGTCTACTTTTCTATTTCTATTCTAACAAAATATTTATACAATTATCACCAACCGTAAGGACTAAATCTATATTCAATTTACAGCCTATATTTTAAGATTTTTTTAAAAATAAAATTGAGACATTTTGTTTTTGGATGATTAGAAGCATCGAGATCCAAATAACATTGTTCAATATTCATAGGTACCTTTTGTATTTTGCATTAATTAATCAAAGCGTATAAAGTAAAAGAATGAACCAATAATTGGTTCACTTTCTCTCTCCTTCAAATTATTCCTGCTCCACCAACCAACTTTGGTTGAACTCGAGTTCCAATTCCGAAACCGTCGCCTTTAAAAAGGATGCATAACATCAGCAGAAAAATAGTAACTCCTGAATATAAGTGGTCCAAAAAGTTAAAAAAATATATTTAGGTTTTCCAACAATGGTGAAAAAAAAGAGAAAAAAATAAATGTTGTAGTTGTATATATAATTAATTACAGTAAAAATAGTAATCCTAGAAGAGAAAGGTGACAAAAGTAAAATGCTGTGGACAGAGGGGACCCATGTGCAAGAGCATCACAATTATTCCATAAGAAAAAAAGTACCATAAACTAATAGAAAATTCCCCCTCTCAAACCCTCACTCATATCATGCACACATCATACATGGCCACATCTTTGTTGAGTTCTAATTTTTCATTCTAAACCACAAAACACAAACACAATCTAATACTCTGAGTCAGATGTCTTGCTTAATTGGATCTTGATTAGTTCTTGTATTTGATCTTAAAAGATGCTAAACAATCACATGGCAGTATGTATGACACCATGAAATAGTCTACTATTGCATGCTTTTCTTTATTGAGCTGAAGAATTAGTACATGTTCATATTCTTTTGAACTATTCAAAGTCCAGAAAAAAAAAAAAGAAAGGAAGGAAAAGCAGTTGATTTCTCTGATAAGAAAACCAAAGTGGTACTACATTAAGAGTGCCATTGCTGGCTAATTCCTGAGATTAAGCTGGAATTAGGACAGGGGAAGAAGACTTGTTCCTAGAAGCCAAAATGGACTAGTCAAATAAGAGCAACCCCTCAGGCATCACACTCTTAACTATGCCACCTCTTACACTTGTCTGATCTCATTGACATGAGGAGTTCATGACAAAGGAGGGAAAACTCAGGGAAGGTGCATTATAAAGGTCAACTGGGGCCTTGATAAAACTTTTGCCAACTGGGGGGACTCAGCATCTCTGCTGAGCCTGAGGGGAATAAACCAGAGCAGAGCCTGCTGCCTTGGTCCTTCTGTGAGGCCATCCTCCGAGGGGCACAGAGACCCAAGTTGGTCGAATATGGCCTACGAGAGGATCTCCGGCAGGAACTCCGGCAGCCGGTTCGACCTGCGGAAGGTCGGATTGTCCTTAATTGTAGGATGCGGTTTGATAATTCTGGCCTACCTTGTTTCCATGACAGAGCCTCCTGGTAAGCCCCCTCTTGCCTTCAGACATTCGATCTCTGAAGAAGCTATGATGATGAATTAGCAACGTTTTGTGATTCTGTCACTGCCTTTTTGCAGCTGATCAGCAGATAATTTTGCCTTATAAAGTCGGGACTCGTTCGATGGTAGACAGCAACAATAACCAAGAGCTGCCAATGCCAGGTGAGATGATCCTGACGACATCTTTTAGTGTGTGGGTATGCTCAGTTTGTCATCTGTTTGAGTAGGAAGCATGTGGGATGTCTGAAATGATATCGAATTCACTTGTTATGCACTCAATTTTCTGTGGAGTTAAGCAAGCATTTCTTTTCCAATTTTTTTTTTCTTCCAAAAGTTAAATCGATGGGTAGTTTTAGTAGCTCTGCTACTAGGAAGGAAGCTAAATGATCGGCCATCTGCATCCCGTTTTGCAGTTTCGCTTTTCTGTAAATGTGTTCATATGGACAAAAAATTTACTTCTTTCATGCAGAAGAGAAGAAAAGGCCAGAGGAAGTGCACATAAAGGAAGAAGTGGAGGAGGTCCCCAAGCAAGTTTCTTCCGCTGATAGAAATCAGAAGGAAGACAAAGTTGTTGACAGACAGCAAGGTGCGTATGCAAATTTGTTGAATTTAAGAAGTCTATCAGTGTTTTTAAGTGCATTGCCAGAATCTAATCTTAGCTTAAACATGGAATCGAAGATGGAAGGATTCAGGAACCGTGGCCCCAAGAAGGCAAGCCAATATGCGATACCTCGAACCCAAGGTCGGATGTTTGCGACATGGCCGGCGACGTGAGGATGCACGGGAGGTCGATGTCAGTGGTCTATGTCACTGATCGGCAGCCTCCGAGCCCAGGAACCAGGGAGTGGATGATTAGGCCCTACGCCCGCAAGGCACTGCCCAACATCAAGGAAGTCTCCGTGAAGCTGTCAGACGGCCACGCCGGAGAGCGCCAGTGCACCGTCAACTATACGGTGCCGGCCGTCGTGTTCGCCAACGGAGGGTTCACCGGAAACTACTACCACGACTACACCGACATCATCGTCCCGCTGTTCACGACGGCGAGACAGTTCGGCGGGGAGGTCCAGTTCGTGGTCACCAACATCCAGCGATGGTGGCTAAGCAAATACAAGCCGTTCCTCGACCACCTTTCCAAGTACGAGATCATCGACTTCGACAGCGACGACGAGGTACGCTGCTTCCCCCGCGCCGTCGTGGGCCTCATCTTCCACAACGACCTGACCATGGACCCGGCGCGCGCTCCCAACGGGGTGTCCATGACGGACTTCACCAAGTTCATGAGGGCCACGTACTCGCTGCCGCGGGAGACCGCCGTGAACCTGAACGAGACGCCGGACAGGAAGCCGAGGCTGCTGATCATAGCGCGGCACGGGACACGGAGGTTCACCAACGTCGAGGAGATAACTCGGATGGCGGAGGAGACGGGCTACGAGGTGGTGGTCACCGACCCCAAGTTCAGGGTCAACGTGGCGGAGTTCGCGAGCAAGGTGAACACGTTCGACGTGATGATGGGCGTGCACGGCGCCGGGCTCACCAACCTCGTGTTCCTGCCCACCGGTGCCGTGCTCATCCAGATAGTGCCCCTGGGCAAGCTGGAGGGCATGGCGAAGTACGACTTCGGGTTCCCGTCCATGGACGCCAAGCTGCACTACTTGCAGTACAGCATTGTGGAGGACGAGAGCAACCTGATAGAGATGTACCCGCGCGACCACGCCGTGTTCACCGACCCGATGGCCATCCACAGGCTCGGCTGGGAGGAGATGGGGAAGATATACTTGGAGAAGCAGAACGTTAAGCTTGACGTGAGCAGGTTCAGGTCTGTTCTCTTGAAGGCCCGGGAGCTTCTCCATAGGTAGGGAACCTGTGCAGCTGCAGTACTGATCATGGCAGCAATTGTTTTCTAGTTTTCTTCTTCTTCATTTTTTTTCTTTGATGTGGTTCAATTAATTGTTTACACAGTTGTTTCTGAAAAATATTGTCTTTAGACTTCATGAATAGATTTACTCATATAATGAAAAATGTGAGTTACCACATTTCAATTAGCTAGCAGAATGGTGTTCTTAACAGGGTGAACTGAAGGCCCTCATTTGGTGTTAAAAATATGATCAGACTGCTATCCCATTTTAATGAAGACATTACTAATGGCAGCAGTGTTTTAAAATCCCAGAGGACCTACTAAAATTGAGGCCATGCATGTCCTATGGATCCACACATTAATTGTATCACATATTTCCTACCAGAAATGTCCCAGCAAAGTTGTTCAAGGATTCATTTATTCATTGCTTTTACCACTTATTAACTTCTATTTAAGAACAGAAAAAAAAAATGAACATGTGAGCATAACTGTTGCACCTACTTCAATATATCCTCATTCTTTAAGAAGGCCTCAACTTGCCATGACAAACCAGAAAAAAAATTATCTCAGATTTTGTTTTGCTTTCACTACAAAATTTGAATTCAAAAGCTTTTTGCTGGACAGATTTATGACTTCTCTGTACAGCCATGACTTTTTCATATGTGCATCAGTTTTACTTCTAGTTAAATCATGACAATGGTGAGGAAAGTGACCAAAATTTAGCATCCTTTTAATATGCAGCATGAAAGGCATTGTGGTTGGAGAGAGGCATCTGTCAACAGGTTAATTTGTCTGCCTGCATTGCCATCTCACTGCATTGACAAGCTCTGAAAGGCCTCTCTGCATGAACAACCACTCCACATGCCAAATCTCCAAATAAACAAAAACAATATCATTGAAGAGTGTAGATCTCCTACTTCTCCCACCATATGCCTTCTAGATTTTAAATTAATAAGACCAGATAAAAATAATGATAGCCTACCAACATGTGGAAAGAAGTTAGTAAGATTCCTCCAAAAGATTGGACCATCATGCTCTCTGCAAGCTCAAGAGGACCTCCACTAAAATGATTGCTAGAAAAGAACAGGAAATAAGGTTCCCATTGTTTATTTTCATTTCAACAAAATATTTTCAGAAAGAATCTATACATGTGAATCTAGCAATTGATATCTCAAACTTATATAATGAAAAATGAAAAAAAATTAATACATGCATTATTTACTCATCATCTCTGTATAATTAGTGTTATACATTAAAACAAGCTAAAAACATTAATTTGGTTTATCATTTAGTGACAAAAGAACATTAGCAAATTTGAGAGTCTGAATGATCTTTGTCCGAAAAAATCAAGACACTTTTCGATTTTTTGTTGCAACTTAAAAAACAATTCCAAATGGAGGAAAAATCTTCTTCAACCCATGAGATTTTTGTACAGACCAGAAAATATTTAGAATCGCCACAGTAATTACAAATAATTATACTCTCTAAACTGCATTTAATATAAGATGACGCTAGAGGTGTAAGGAAAATTCGACTAACCCGAAAAATTTATCCTATCTGAAAAATCGAAAAAATTAAAAATTAGGGATCTTAATATAATTTAGGATGATTTTTAATAAATTAAAATTCATCCGCTAAAATTAGGATCTCACTGAAAAATCGTAGGTGCCCGTGGAGCTCATTTTTTATTTATATAATTAATAGATATATTATCGATTCTTTTATATTATAGATAAAATATTTTTTTATAAACTTTCATACTTTTCTATCACCTTATCAAACTCTAATTTAATAACTTTAAAATTTTAATAGTATATTTTATATTTAATATAAAATTAAATATTTTTATATTAATTTTAATTTATTCTATATATTTTTAAAATATAATTATATAAAAGTATGGCTCCGAAAAATCAATCCGAAAAAATTGATTTATTAGAAGGTAATTTTTATTTTTTTAAATGAATTTAGAACGATTTTTTTAATTTTAAAAATTGATTCGAAAAAGTAATGATTATTTTTTTCGATAAAAAATTCGATCAGATGTGAATTACTTAATAACACCGTTTAAAAATGAATTCTTTTTAACATGCAGGAAAAAAAAAACAAGGAAAAAAACTATTTCCTCAAAATAAAAATAATAAAAAAAAACACAAAGAGGAGTCGGTGAGTGTTACAGGATGGATGATGGTCTTCGCTGCACAACAGGACATGTCAAAAGCTTCTTGGTTGTAGGAGACGAGCTCCGCTCGCTGTCCATGTAGCTATCTCTGTTCGCAGTCCTGTATCAGCTCCGCGAGCTGAACACCGGAGATTGGAGGGAAGAAGAAGTTGTAGCAGAGGAAGATGGCGTACAAGATGAAGGGGTTCAAGCAGTTGAACCGCCAGAAGCCTCAGAAGTACGGATTGGGCTGCGTCGTCGTGTTCTTCCTCATCCTGTTGACATATGTCACCATGTCGAAGACCAACTCGATGCGCGTTTCCGTCGGTAAGATCCCTTTTCTCTGCTGCCCAATCCGTTGATCTGTCCGGTTGCACAGTTTGCTCGTGTTCTGGCGCTTGACGCCTTTCTGTCCCGAGCAGGAAATTCGCAGGCTCCAACTATGGTGATTCAGAATTCCTCGGACACTTCGTCGGATGTTGCGCTCGAGAGTGACAGATCCACTGAAAATTTTGGTGAGCGGAGCGTGAAACTTTTTAACCAGTTTTTTTTTCTCCCTGTTCATGATCGCAATGTAATTTGATGCTTGTTGAAACTTGGAATGCTGAGCACTGCAAATCTCGAACTTTTTTTTGTTGCTGTGATTTCAGACGTCTGTCATTAGATCTTGTATTTCGATGTTTCCTGCAATTTCAGATGGAATGGACTAAATGTGCACTGTTCTGTGGATCACAGATGGGGAAGCGGCCGACGCGAAGCCTCTGGTAAAACCAATATGCGATTTTTCTAACAACAAGTCCGACATCTGCGAAGTCGACGGCGATGTCAGAATCATCGGCAAGGACGTCCGGATGCTCTTCGCCGACCCCTCGGAGCCCAGCTACAGAGAGGCGGGCGGACCTTGGACCATAAAGCCCTACGCGCGCAAGTGGGACGCCGGCTCCGGCGCTCACGTCCGTCCGGTGACCTTGAGAGTGGTCAACGGCTATCCAGACGGTCCTCCCTGCACCGTGAACCACACGGCCCCGGCGCTGTTGTTCGCCATCGGCGGGTGGACCGGGAACTTCTTCCACGACTTCGTGGACGTCCTGGTTCCGCTCTTCGAGACCGCATACCGGTTCGGGGGCGAGGTGCAGCTGCTTGTCGCGAACAACCAACCGGCGTGGGTCAACAAGTACCGCCGGTTCTTCGACAAGATCTCGCGGTATCCGATGGTGGACTATGACGCCGACGATAGGGTGCACTGCTTCCGGGAGGCGACCCTCGGCCTGAGGTGCGTGCCCGAGGACTTCCGCATCGACCCGGCGAGGGATCCCTACGGCACCACCATGGTGGACTTCACCAGGTTCATGAGAAGCGCCTACGACCTCAAGAGGGACCGCCCGCTGCGGCTCGGCCATCAGCAGACGGGCGAGAAGCCGAGGCTGCTGCTCATAACGAGGACGGGCACGCGCAAGTTCACGAACGTGCCGGAGATAGTGGCCGCAGCCGAGGGCGCAGGCTTCGAGGTGATCGTGACGGAGGCGGACGCGGACGTGGGCAAGTTCTCGGCGGTCGTGAACTCCTGCGACGTCCTGGTGGGCGTGCACGGGTCGGGCCTCACAAATCTCGTGTTCCTGCCGACGGAGGCGGTGGTGATACAGATAGTGCCGTGGGGCAAGCTGGACTGGATCGCCGGGAACTACTTCAGGGAGCCGTCCAAGCTGATGAAGCTGCACTACTTGGAGTACAGCATCAATGAGGAGGAGACCACCCTCAAGGACATGTACCCCCGAGACCACGCAGTGTTCACGGACCCCATGTCGCTGCACCCACAGAGCGCCGGGTGGGACGTGTTCTTCAAGACGTTCCTGGTGCAGCAGGACGTGCGCCTGGACGTCGCAAGGTTCAGGCCTTTCCTGGACCAAGCACTCGATTTCCTCCGGGAACAGTCCTAAAAGATGCTTCTTTTTTCTTTTCTGTTGTTGTTACTTCGCTCTCCTTTGCTTTTTTTGATTCTTCAATCCTATAAGTACTCTTCCCTCAACAAAATTCTATAAGTACTCGGATTCGTTATATACAGAGAGATCGATGGTCTGAGATTCTTCACTGAACAAGCGTTTGATTAATATACTTTTTTTTCTCCTGAATATGAATTTGATATGCAGCATTTTGACTGATCGAATGGTCTGGTAAAGAGCTTGTGATATTTCTGTGAGAAATACTGAATCATAATGTTCATATCATCATCTTGTAATATGAATCATTATGCCGCATTTTGACTGATCCAATGATTAGTGAAAGATTTGGTTGATCCTTTGTCTCTGTTAAGCTTTCAATATTTCTCTGAAAGGTATTGAATCATAATGTTCATATCATCATAAAGATTTCATCCTGCTACTTTTTCTTATATTGCACTTTTCAATCCATCTACTTCATCAACTGCTATTGTAATATCAGCATTTAAGTATTCATGCAACTATGTACTTTTTTTCATCAAATTCCAAATCCAAAACTCATTAAACTGTGCAGCTTCTGTTCACTTCAAACATCAACAGTTGTTGAAGCAAAATCTAACGTAAAAAAAGGCTTAGAGTGGGGTGATGTCTTCCAATGTTGAATCCCCCACCATTATTTTAAGAACCTAATGTATTATATTATTTTACATTGAAATAATAATTTAAGAAAACCTCAATTATCTTATCTCGCTGGCCTTGAACGTTGTGCAATTATTTTGGTTTTCTCCATGGTTTTTACCCCTTGTCCCTAGATGCAGCAACATGCCGCAAAATCCTCAAGTTGATGAGTCTTTGCAAGGCTCTAAATTCCATGACATAAACAACATATATAGTCTCCAAACTCTACAAAAACAAAATGGTAGGTAAGTAGGTAAACCTTGAAGAGTGCTTTGCATTTCGTCTCTTTTAAAAAGAGAAGGTAAAACCTCTTCCAAGTTTATGTATCCGAGAGTAAATGCTTGGTGCTTTCATTTGGGTGGACAAGTTCATGTGCCATTGCCTTTAGGAGGACAGATTGCATCATCAAATATATGTGTAAACAATAAATGCGAGGGGGCCAAAGGAATCGTGATTTATATTAAGGGACACGGCAGCTCATTATGCCAGTATGTTATGACTGGAAACTCTGCAACCTCCTCACCATCACTATTCAGGTCAGTTGTATAAAATTTCAGCTGAAATTGGAGTCAGTCTCAGTCTTCAACAAGTGCGCAACAGAGAAGCTTTCAGCCAGTAAGTGCTCTTCTGTTGCTGCTACGTTTTTCAGCAACTTCTCTCATGGTGTTCAGAAACACTCTTCTCTGCTTATGAATTAGTTCTTCAAACGTAGAGAGCATTTTTAGTCATTTTTTTTCCTTTTTGTTCCCGTGTGGTACAAAAAAATTGTATGCTTCTGTTGCTAGATCTTAATACTTGAGTCAGCTTCTTTTGCAGAATTTTGGAGGGTGACCTCCTTATGAACCTTCAGTACTTTGTTGAAGAGTAAAGAGTAGAGGATTAGCCAACTCTGAAGCAGTAGTGAAGACAAAATTGTTGCTACTTAGATGGTGAGCTTCTGATGCAGTTTTTATTTTCCATAATTCTTCTGATCAATTCGCTTATTACATATCACTTTTGTTGCGATTGAACATAGAAAATTTTAGAAATTATTATCAGTTGTATCCTATCTTAAATAAGTGCCCAACAGTGCTTGCAAATTGCCCAACTTTGGAGTTTCAGAGAAGTTTAAGCATCATTCCTGATCCATCAGAGCTGTTATTTACGCTGATCGTAGTTCAATTTATTATCACAATTAGTGCAGAAACAGAGCGAATAGCATGAGGTTTAGGGGGTCATTTTCTAGTCTATCTTTTGTCCTCTCAATATAATTAATCAATCATTCGCTGGTCTTTAGAAATGGAATATGGCTATCTCTGGACTAAACGGTCATACATCTGTAAAGCAATGTCCACAAGAGGAACCTGCACGAACCCACAGAAGAAAAGTAGCAGGCGTCATGTGATACTTAAAACTCCTTCAAGAATCAAATCTGGAAATAAACTAATTAAGGAAATCTGCCTGCAGGGATCCATTTGCTATATGTTAATTCAATCAAGAAAAGGGCCAGAATAATGAGGGCACGACACATGGAATTGGACTCTCACTTAGCAGTTCTTTGGTTCTGTAACTGCATGCATGCTTTAACTTTTGAATAGACCATCAGATGTTGCTAATTAGCAGCATCAAATTGCAAAATCGACTCTAAAATCTAGAGCCTCAGATTCTCATCGTAATGCTAAAACTGCAAACAGTTCATTCAAAATTAATCTTCAGATCAATCTCAACCCAAAGGCCAAAGCTGATCATCTCCCTTTGTACCACTTTTTAGTACCAGCCAGTTGCAGAGAAAGTGACCACCAATCTGGTGTCTGATCTCATTGCTTCAGGGGTATCCATGACCACACCTACACAGTGCTTGCTCTCTATACGGTCCAAAATCAGCACACTGCTGCGTGTCCTACGCGTTGGCTCCTTCCATGCCCCACACGTGTAACCAATAATTCACTTGTGGACCATCGTTCGTTTGTGGCAGTAGAAATTTTAAAAGTTCTCAAATTTTCTTGATGCAAAAGAATTTCTTTTACACAATATTATTAGTGTATGATTAATTTAGTAATTAGCACGAAAATGGAAAGATAGACGTGATCAATTCAACTTGGAATAGTTACTGTGTGTCGAAATTTCATTTGTTTATTAGTCACAGGTTTTTTTATAAGTCAGCAACAGCATGCTGAGCTAATTAAAGTAATGCACAGACACCCATCTTTTCCACATGCCTTGTTGCTCCCTCTGAAATCTGAACTCCACATTGCTGCAGGCTATTATTCATCTTTCAGGACCCTCACCGAGCTGATTGGTCCCGGGGGGATGCATGGCAAAGACGAGGCCGGAGGAAAGTAGAGAGCAGGAGATGAAGGTGGTGGTGGGCAAGGTCCTCAGCCGCGTCGACCCTCCAAGCTTCGTCGTGGGGCTTGTGGTCGGATGCTTTCTTGTGTCACTGACCTACACCTTAACGCCCAAGTCCCATGGCATGCTCGAGTTCTCAATCCGTGAGTTATCTGCACATATTTTACATCTTGCATGTAACAGTTGGATTTCAGCTCTCATTGCATTATACAACTCTGTGGCAGCTTCAGTGGAGACTCGACCATCTCTTTCGCACTCGGTCGCCGCAGATTCTGCCGCTCCGATGCGCGGAAACATTACATGTAGTTTTCGACTCTCCCCTGTGTGCCTTAATCTGTTCTTCATTGAGTCCCCATTGCAATTTGACGTAATGATGGGATGTTCTGCGTTTGTGCTGAATGCTGATCTAATCTTTACACAGTTGGTTCAGAAGGCATAATCGAGAGAGAAATAGTTGGCCACTTATGCGACCCGATGTCCAGCCAATGTGCAGAAAGTGATGACGGTGGCATGCTGAAGAAGACCTCTGCTATTGCTGTCCCAATGCAGAGACCAGCTGCGAGTGACACCAAGCAAACAGGTTTATTTAGCTAGCATTAACAAAGTGATTCATACCTCAGTAGTAAGCTTTCAAGATCTGAAGCATTGTTTCAAAATGTAGATGTGGAGCCGCAGATCAGAAGGCCACTGTGCGATACTTCCAGAAGGTGGTCGGACGTCTGCGACATAGAAGGCGACGTTAGAGTCCTCGGGAAGGACGCGTCCTCGGTCGTACTCGTCACACCGCCGCCGACGGCCGGCTCGGCCAATCTTGAGCCATGGGTCATCAAGCCTTACGCCCGCAAGATGGACCCGGCGGGCATGGCCAACGTGCGGGAGGTGAACGTGAAGCCGTCGTATAGCTACGGGCTCGAGTCCCCTCAGTGTTCCGTCAACCACACTGTCCCCGCCGTCGTCTTCTCCATCGCCGGCTACACCGGGAACTACTTCCACGACTTCGCGGACGTCTTGGTCCCTCTGTTCCAGACCGCGAGTCGATTCGACGGCGAGGTGCAGTTCCTCGTCGCTAACTACAAGGCGTGGTGGATCATGAAGTACGGGCCGTTCTTCAAGAAGCTGACGCGCTACGAGGTCATCGACTACGACAACGACGACCGGGTCCACTGCTTCCGGCACGTCGTCGTGGGCATGCGGAGCGACGGGGACCTGGTGATCGATCCCGCCGGCTCCCCCATGGGGCACTCGATGGTGGACTTCGCCAAGTTCATGAGGTCCGCGTACGGGCTGCCGCGCGAGCGCGCGGCGAGGACCGGCGGTAAGCCGAGGTTGCTGATCATAGCGCGAGGGGGCACGAGAAAGTTCACGAACCTGAGCCAGATCGTCCGCGCGGCCGAGCGGGCGGGCTTCGAGGCCGTGGTGACGGAGGCGAGCTTCGGCGGCGTGGCCGAGTTCGCGCGCGTCGTGAACTCGTGCGACGCCATGATGGGCGTGCACGGCGCCGGGCTGACCAACTTCGTGTTCCTGCCGGTGGACGCCGTCCTGATCCAGGTGGTGCCCTTCGGCGGGCTGGACTGGATCGCCGGCAACGACTTCGGGGAGCCGTCGAAGAGGGCGGGGCTGCGGTACTTGGAGTACGCCATCGGCGTGGAGGAGAGCACCCTGACGGAGCTGTACCCGAGGGACGACCCGGTGTTCACCGACGTCAAGTCCATCCACCGGCGCGGGTGGAAGCAAATGGGAGCCATTTACTTGGACAAGCAAAACGTAAAGCTCGACGTCAAAAGATTTAGGCCTGTCCTAAAGAAGGCCATGAGGCTTCTCTCCCAAAATGCTTAAGTTGATTTTTTTTCTTCTCTTTTTTTTATTATTTTCAATATCAAATAGGAACCAAAATTTCATTACTGAAAATTGGACTTCAAAATATAGAATGGCATAATATTGTTATATCATAACAAATTTATGTTATGTGGGATAAGATTAGCTAAGAAACAAAGTGATCAAGAGATATATGCTATGTTTACTTTGTCCATCAATCTTATTGCCCTTCCTTCTTTGAGAATGAAACATTGAGGTGCATTTGGGTCTTCTCTCTTTTTTATTTTAATTTATTAAGGCCTTCTCTCTTGTAACCAAAAAATATTTGGTAAAAACAAATTGAAATTAGTGACCTATATAATCTTTTAAGTTCAGAGGCATTTTGAAATAATCAGCATCATTTGAAATAAAAAAACTAAAATCATAATTTCTTATCGCACTTTAATATATGCTTATATATATATATATATATATATATATATATATATATATATATATATATATATACTTCTATATGTGTAAATTAATAGGGCAACAACTCATGCTTTTCGAATTTGTCAAAGCATAAGATATATTTTTTATCAGTTTTTTTCCTCTTGTAAATTTGTTCATTCCATTCTCAACGGTCCCATTAATTTATAATTGAAATGTTTCTCGACTTTAATTTTTTTTACAACTCGTCTACTTGATTGTTGATAATAAGTTTTCCGATTTTCTTGAGAGATGACATAAGCGAGTAAATTGGAAAATTCATGGACGAAATTTGCAAAAAAAATAAAATTTGATACATTTTAATTACAAATTGAAATTAAGAACCGTTAAAATATTGAGTAAAAAACGAAAAAACGATGCGTGTAAGAAAGGTTACAATGACTATGGGCCGCGTAACAACAACTAGCCCAATGATGACCATTTTTGTGGACAGCCCATACGCTCACGACTGAAGGATCGCAAGGACTATATTATAATTTATATTATTGTTATTATATTTTAAATACTTGTAGTATACATCAAATTAGTCAGTAAACATAATATTTATTTGTTTATATATATAGTTATATAAGTCATAATTACTAGTATTACAATATATAATATTTGATTGTAACTAATTTGTAAATTAAAAAATCTCTTAATGTTATAAATATAAAATATATAAAAGTGTACGACAAATAAAAAAATCACCAAAAATTGATAATTTTTCAATTTAAAAAAACAAGTAAAAAAATATAATGATATTTTAAACGAAAAAAACCACCCGACATATATCACTTTGACTCCTAGCAATCACAGATTGATCAATTGGAGAATTATAAATCTTTCTCTTACAAACACTGAAGAAATTATTTTTTTTTAACCTTCATAACTTCATAATAAATTATAAAAAATAATTATATTTATTATTAAGGTTAATAATATCAAATTTTATAAAAATAAAAAATGATGAATATAATTAATTTTTTATGATAATCATATTCTTTTATCATCATTAATGATTATCGAAATTGTTAAAAAAAAGGATATGCCGCACTTAATACTCACGTAATAGAAATTATTTAAATGCAATCAATTATAATTATAAGAAATAACTATAAGAGCCATATTTCTAAATTAGTCATAAGCCGCATTTTGATTCACGTGAAAAGTTGGTGGATCCCTTTTAAGAGCAACATGCAACTTTGGGTTGTTGGGTTTAATTGCTTGCATGTGTCAAATCTAAAAGGCCTTGGAAGATTAATTTGCTGATACAACTTCATGGCCGTGCGTTGACTCGAATCTTGAATAATTAATTAAATCATGGATAAAGAAATTATTTAACTAAACATATATAAAAAATATATCTTGAATCTTGTTAGTTAAGTGCACTTTAGTTCCATAAAATATCATTTTTTTTAAAATTCTCCATCTTTTTAATTATTTCCAATATAATATAACCCTACACACATACAAGGTGAAAAAAAAAATTTGCTGAATATATGTAGCATGTTTTTTTAACTAAAATGCTATTCCGCCTTTTGTTTACAATATTTAATGCTATATTCGTTTTAAAGAAGTCCAAGTAATCGAAAAATATTCTAAAACTCAACCTGGCCACGCATAAAAAAACATCTTTTATAATATTAACGAAAAGTTAGGCAGTTTATAAATTTGAAAAGACATCCGAGCCCATGGAGCCTTACTTAATGTTAGTTGTATAAAAGTACATTATTATTATATGAATATTTTGTAACATATATAAGATCATTGCTTTCGATATTCGCCATGACATTCCAGTTGATTGACCATGCAATTAGAAAGCAAAGGAAAAGATGTTCATCATAACCATTCAATCACATTAAATCGAATTTTATTAAAATAATATTTTTTAATAATCTTGAATATAAATATCATAATTGATACAATATAATATATAAGAGATTAAATACTATGTAATCACAAAAAACGATTGGAACTTGTACCTATCTTAGTCATAGGATCCATGGTTATCGAATAGTTATAATTTACAATCATTTTATGTGATTACATAATACTTAATATATAAATAATAATAAGCCATAATAGTGATAAATTAATATGAACAAGTTATTTACTGTGTTTTAAAAAGTAATGTTTTTTCATACTCACTGTCACTAATATATATATATATATATATTATATATTATTAGTGATGCAATATTATATACTTTTAAATTTTCAATTAGTATATCCCCCCCCCCCCCCCCCCCCCACCCCTCCCATATTTATTTTTTAAAATTAAATAATTTTCTTATGATTTCTCACTCAACATTTTCCCATTTCGAAAGCAAAATTCTTGTACTTTATAATAATTTTTTACGTTCATTTTTATTTTTAAATTTAGAGTCAACTGGTTTTATTTTTCAAAATATGTATTATGCTTTAAAAAATAATGCTTATTCAAAATCAAGCTTATTATTATTATTATTATTATTATTATTATTCAATGAATTAACTTTCCTATTATTCAATTTTATTTTATCTTTTTTCCTTCTATCAATTATTAATTATTGTGCTTTCTTTTTTCTACTATTAGTTTTCAAATATCCTTTAATTTGGGATTGTTTTTTATGTTAAGAGTTTTAAAATCATTCTTAATACTTTGCCTTTTCTCTTATTTACTTTATTTTTTATTCAAGAAAAAAAAATTGGGTTGAACTTGAACTCCAGGTTCAACCTAATTTTTCCAATTCTTTTCGATTCATCCCGATTACTTATGAAAATTGAGTTATGGACCAAATTGACAGTCAATTCACGATTGAATCGATCGGAGCCAGAATGATTCTCTCAAAACATTGAAAAAACACATCAATATAAATACGATTTTAGAAGTACAAGAATCATATAATACAATCAATAGGATCAAACATAATATAACAACATTAAATGCCTAATACGATAACATTGCAGTGAAAATATTCAACTTTACTTAAATCCCAATAACACAATAATATAACAACTAGAAACCTAATATAATATAAATGACTCGATATTCAAAATATGTATATCGAGTCATAATCTTAATTGAGTCATGTGATGTTTTAATCTCTTATCTACATCAGCATTGTCATATTAACGTAACATTGGTGTATTTCTTTCAAATTTTTTCTTTGCCTCGATTTACATGGGCGATGGTTGACCTTGCATTAGGCATTTGGGGAGGTGTTGGCAGTAGCCAACAACTTCACCTTCGGCATGGAGATTGTGATCCCATCAAGAGGAAGGTTTGGATGTGTCATGGATCCTCTCCCTCGTGTGGAGCCACTCGAATTAAAGTAAATTAATTTTTAGTACAATAGAAAATATGATATATATATATATATATATATATATATATATGTATGTATTCTAGATATGTAATGACTTGGGGTTTGAGGGCCAAGGGTATTGATTGAATAGTCTTGTATGAACAAAATAGGAAGGTGGTCATGGGTTTGTATGTAGTTATTCCTTTCACCTATCAAAAAGTATTTCAAATTCGTGCGAAGTAAGGCCCAAAGTGAATAATATTGCTAGAATGTTAAAAAATGGTATTGGAGCACAAGAAACACGGGCCATGGGCCAAAGGTCTAAGGACCAAGGTATAGATTGAATAGCTACAATTTTCACCTATCAATACACGTTCTAAATTCGTGTGGATCAAGATCCAAAGCGAATAATATTTTAATTGGGCTGGAGTGTTTTAAATTTTTTTATTCAATAATAATAGTTAATAATTCAAAATATCCAAAATAGTTAGAACATCAAATATTTCATAACTCTCGCATAGAGTCCAAACATAATCAATGATCAATAATGATATATCAATATCAATCAGACTAAGGTAAGAAGACTAATTAATATCGATAACAATTATCAATTAACAATCAAAGATGGTCTTATCAATATTTCAATGTTCAATTTAATAATTTTAATTAAAAAATTAACAATCATTGGTCAATAATAATTCAATGATCATGACCTATCTATAATGTTAGATAATTGAATATATTGATTATTCTTATGATATTTTATAGTTATATAATTGATCATACTATATTGAACCTTGATGATCCTTATTGTGGAAGGTTTCTCCTACAAAAGAAGGCAAAAGGTTGAGTAAAGGAGAAACGCTCAGCCCAAGATATGTAAGTCCATTTGAGATATTGGAGCTGGTCTATGAGGATGATTGCGTACTAAAATTACCTCCATCTTACGGATGAGTTCATAATGTCTTCCACGTCTTAATATTATGAAAGTCAGATAAAGAAGACACTTGGTCTACATTATTGATGTAATAGCAATAAAATTTGTCCATACAATTTCATGACACATTCATATGTTTCTCATGATGCTCTAGAGCTAAACTTGCTCTCAAAATTTTTAATCGGTCTCTTGTGACCAAAAGATAGGATGATATGTGAAAAAAGATAAAATATGAAAGAAGGGTTGTCATTGCTTACCCAAAGAAGAGTTTATTATGAGGCAATTTCCTACATTGACAAATTGATGATTTAGGTAGTTACACATTTATTGTGTTTGCATGACATGCCCTAAAGTCGAGAATTTTTCCAATTATATGAAGGATGAAATGAAAAGATGAAAAAAATGAAAGAAAATCGTATATGATGAAAGGACTATCCTAATGTATATAATGATGAAAGGACTATCCTAATGTATTATCTCCTTGATCTCATGTTAATATGCTTTAACAAAGATGATTCACACCATGATTATCTCCTACTCTTATATTGATTTTTATGATCCTTTACATGATGATAATCTCATAATGATGATAAATTTTATGATATACTATGATCAATCTTCACTCTTATTCCTATGATCTCAAGAAGATGTCATCTTGTTTTATGAATCTCTTATAATCATGTCTTTTACGCCTAGTATGATGATGATGCTTCAATACAATATTTACCTTCCTGTCTATTATCATGAGTACTTATTTGCATATTGAGTTGCAAAACTCATAGGAAGATTAATCTCCCTTGCATTTTCATGTTATTAGAATGACGTATTAGATGATCTTCCCAGAACTCCTATGATGTTTTTCTTATTAGGCTTCCACACATTATGATTACTCTTCTGCATATGATGTTTTAATTGATCAGTCAAAATCTTTTTTTTATCAAAATGATGTTCATGTATTCTTTTGAGACATTCGGCAAGCGAGGTGTGTGTTTGGGGGTGTTAGAAGTCCTAAGGAAACATTGCAACTTTTATTATGAATCACCACAATACATTCATGTATATGATTGGTAGATCAAACCACCACCAACAGAAATTTTATTTTACTCCAAGGGATGAAGTTTCTTTGACTTAAGGATTCTACTTAGCCCCTAACAAATAAATAAGTAATAAATAACAAAGGATAAATGACAATCAACACATGTTGAATTCATATTTTACAACTTTTATATGATAAAACTCGTTAGCTATATTTGTAGGTTTTCAATCATTACATGGTCTAGATATAGAGATAAAAAGATCAATTAAGTGACAATCAATAATATGTTTAAAACTTAAAAATTTCTTTATAACTAGGACTCAGTCCAAGTTATTTTAACTTGAGTCAAGTGGATCCAAATCTCGAATCGAGACCTTTGTTTGGTTCAGCTCGACATCCCAAAAGAAATCATGCAGGGCCCCCTCTTATTGACTCGAGTCATATCCTTCGATGACATGGGTAAGGTATTGTTAGGATAAATATACTCTTACACACAAACTCGAATCAAATTATTCGGCAACATGAGTTGAGTCGCCTCATCAAAGTGTCGAATGACTAATGGATTTTCCTAATCTAACCCAAATCCAAGACAACCAAAATTATAGGTCAATCTACAATACAGGGCGGATTGCTCATCATCCACGTGAGAGGGCTAAAATGCTATAGGAATTAAGGTAGGTTCATGAAAGTCAACCTAGGTTCTACCTTTATTAAATTCCAATGGCGATTTGCCTTACTTTTTTGTGATTTTAACTCCATGGATCATGGGACACAGTTTGTATTGTAATTGATTTCTTATCACAATTACTCTATTATGAAATCACATGCACAACTAACTTTTGAATCTTATGTACAATGATTTTGAATTTAAGTTATACTTTCATGTCTTCTAAGTTTTACTAACACTCTTCTCCTTGGAGTGATTGTTCATGTTGCCCAATACAAAATGTGTTGTGCACACACGACGAGAAGGGTGAAAAACAAGAGGGATCAATATTAGGGTGGTTTATTATATAGGAAAAAATGTTTAAATCAAAACTTTCAATACTAAGTTTAATTAACTTAGAACACTTATCTTAATTAAGATTATTTATTTATATTTTTTTAATGATGTGGTTGTTTCACTAATCAAATTACATTTAAAATAAGAACTAATTAATAACTAGTGCTTGTACATGTGAAAGTTACTTGGGGTCTAATTAGTTTAGTAACATTTGCCGCGTGGAAATTAATTATTGGTCCATGGTTAGTAGTTATTTAGGGATTATTAATGGCGAATGAATGAGTCGAAAGATTGATTTGAGTAGGTCCATTTAATGTGGAATATCTTAAGGTGGCACTCAGATGAGGACTAAGGTCGAGAACATGATTTTATTTATTTATTACAAAAAATTAGACATGTTGGTCAATTAATTGTTAAGAGATGGATTTTTTATTTTTAACTTACATATCTTAAATCTAGTTTTCTTCTTAAATTAGACATGCTTATTGTATTATCATTTTCATCTTAAATATAGCTTTATTATTATATGAACTTAGTTTCATTATAAATATTTTATTTTTTTCCCTTAAAATCAATAACTTTTTTAAAAATTTCACATTCGTTATATTTATTGACCTGCACATTTATTCATTGGAAGGTCAACTTTTCAATTTTTATTAGACCTCACTTAAACTTTTCTATTGGATAAAAAAGCATCAAACTTTTTTAAAGTTGGATGACCACGTAGCTATAAGTTGAAATTGAATGATAGTTTGATAAAGACTTTTAAAAGTTGTATGTCCCTAATTTTTTATTCAATATATATATATTGAAATTTTTCACTTGAAAACTTTTGTTATTTTTCCATATCATATTTTTTGTACCTATTTTTTATTAGGTTTATTTTTATAGGAAATAAAAACCATTTATTGTATAAATTAGCATAATCATATCACATGAAATATATATATATATATATATATATATATATATATATATCACTACTATGGCTTATCTATTTTTTATTTAATACATATTTGCATAAACTAAATTTTAGTGGATTGTTTTTTATTATAGTGAAAGCATTCAAACGAGATATATAAGTAATGGCTTTAGTTATTTAAATCTCTCTGTCCAACTTCCTATTCTCTTTTTCAATTGAAAACCTCCATAGATTTTCTTAGATAAAAGAAAATTTAACATTTTTGTGTCCGATGAATTATGCCAAATACCTTCCAACTTTAATCGTTTTCTCAACTGCAATTCTCGAATTTCACTTTGTAACAAGATTGATCATAACTTGTTTCATTAAAAGCCATTTTCACCGATTATAGACCATTTTCCAGGTCGCGCTGCTGACATGGCACGTTCCCTCTCCTTCACGCAAGCATTTCTCGAGGTGGTAATATTAAAAAATAAATAATAATTAAAAAAATTAAGACATTTCCACCTTCAACGAGGGGGAGCTCCGATGCGTGAAAAAGGGTCACTGGGCGAAGAGAAAAAGGAGGGGCGCACCCTCTTTCGCGCGCCGACGTTGGGACCCCCCTCTGCAACCTTGTGTGGGAGGAGGGGGGCTCTCACCCCCACCCTTTTGGGACCTCCGGCAAGTGAGGTTGCAAAGGAGGACGAGGGCCCCCTCCTTTTCACTTTTCCTGTTCATTGGTGTGTGGGAGGGGGCTCTCCCTCCTCTTCTTTCTCGTTCTGGGATCTTTGTTGACTCCTTTTCACGTGTTGACAGCTCGTCGGAGCTCCCTCTCGTTAGAGGTGGAGGTGTCTTATTTTTTAATATTATCACATCCGTAAAATTCTTACATGGAGAAGAGAGAACGTGCCACGCCGGCGCCATGATAGCAGCGTGATTTTGCGATTTGAAAATGACCTATAACCGACGAAAAGAGTAAAGATGAAGGTCAGTCTTATTACAAAGTGAAGTTGAAAGATAATGCTGAAAAATATTTTGATATAACTTTTTTTCTTTTTGTGTCTGATCGAATTTATGTTTTAAGTTCTTGATATTTAGTCATTTTACCCCGTTAGCTATTTCCGTCCAATCTCTAACTTTGCTGCTATCTTGTTGCGATTAGTTCGAGAACTTTAAGTACAGTCTGTACAGAGAATATTGAACAAGCAAACTATTTTAGATTACATGTTTGGTTAATTGGTCTAATAATCACCTACGATTCAACCAAGAATTCAAATTAAAGTTCAAAATATGTCAATTTCCATTGTTGTAAGTGTTGTTGTAGTAGTCACAAGCTGCCTCCATTCATAAAACATCGGAAATCCTTCTTGACTAATTAATTAGTTAGTTATCATATTATTATTGTGGGGATTTATTAAGGTGGGATGGTGATATTTTAAATTAATTCCAAGATGCGGTAATTACCAAATATCAGGTCAAAGTGTCTTCTTCATACCACATGTTACATATAAAAAAAGACCAATGATATTTAAGAATATATATATGTATATATATATATATATATATATATATATATATATATATATATATATATCTCGCAATCATCTCAATGTATAAGTTGTTGGTATATAAGATCAGTTGAACATACCATTTCCATTGCTTCAAGAAACATATTTTGTAGCATGAAAACACGGAACAATTGATTTTAAATTTGATGACTGCTACGTGTCACCTTCTTCCATATTAAAAAAACTCTTGAATATGTTTACTATTAATTTGAACTCCTCCTGCATGGCCACCTACGTTGCATAATTTGCACCTGTGATCTTTAAGACATGAACTGTCACTCATATTTATATCATCTTTGGATGTTTAACATATATATTTTTTGGTACATAAACTTGTAAGCTGATTCTTTATGCACTTTAATTAGAGATATATCAAACTAATTAGAGATATATCAAACTAATTAGAGATATAATTGACATTGTTTACACTAATTAACCTGGTCAATTGATGCAAGCTGGTCCCTGTCATAAGGAAAAGGTACAAGAGGGCACTTTGATATTTTATTCAACCTAACTATATAATCATCTACATAAATATATATATGACGATTTAATAAACAAATGACAAGTAACTTGTGGTGGTAGCAGAGAGCAGATGGTAGCAAGTAGGTGGGACGTTCCAAGCATGATGTGCCCATAGCCTTATTGCATTGATTAATTAATTAATTATAATACTTCTAAACTAATAAAAATAAGAACTCTATCAACCATGTTTTATTTTAATAATTGATAATTTTGGATGAAGTATTTACAGACATCTAGGTTTTTTTTGTTATTTTATTGTAATTTTCCGGTTCTATTGGATCTTGACCTCAATTGTAATAATGTAAACAAGAACAAAAAAAATTTAATATGTACAAGAAACAATTAGTTTGGTAAGAAGTCGCCACTCTGTTAGTAGAAGCTTAATCAGGAGTAGTAATCTTTTACTTACAAGGGATTAATGCTAAAAAAAAGTTTAACACTGTGACTGAGACATTGCATATCAATATGTCATCATCTTAATTAGTTGGATTGCATTTATTATTTGAATAAACCATTTAACAATAAAATGTGATCTAGTGATTCCTCTACGTGAAATATAATTGATTTAATATTTCTATAACTATTATTTGATATAATATCATATTATATATCTAATGATGAGAGGAGAAGTATTAAAAAAAGGACAATCCAATTTGCACATAACACAAAAAATGATAAAACGACAGATATAATTTTTTTTGGAGAAACTTAAATGAAATAACAAGTTTGCTGATAAATGAAAATAACTAGATGCATGAGCCTCTTTAATTTTCTTTGTACTGGCGAATTTACAAAGTCAGAATTGGTTATGGAAAGACAAAAAATATTAAATGATAAAAAAAGTTTATAACCTCTTCTAGAAATACAAAATTTAAAAAAAAAATGAAAACTTGATGAGAATATTAACTTGAAGGCTGAGTTTCAATTTTATATATAAAAACCCCTCCTTTTTTCAATTACTTCAAATCCCTCTGATGAACTATTCTTAGATTTGTTACAGTGGAAAATTATTCAACAGATCCTTTCTGATCTGGAAAATAACTTTGTAATATATACATTTTCTTACTCTCTTGTCCTGCTCAGATTTGCTGAAACTGAGAACATGGAGGGCTGATTCAGGCACTTAAACAAAGAGTAAAAATGTGCAAAAAGAATGAGGAGAGCAGGTGAGTAGTTTCACTTGGTCAACTGTGTTGTTCTCATCTTGTGGTCAGAAATCATGCATTCACATAAAATACAAAAGAACTCGTACTGTGCAAAGTTCCTTCTTTTTAAAGCACTGTCACAGGCAGATGGCACTGACCAATCTCTGCTTAACGACAACTGAGCAAAACAATATTCTTCTTAACCGTAAAGAAAAAAAATAATCATAATTAAAAAAAAAAGAAAAGTGGAAGAGGAAAGGAAGACCTGTTCTTCCTAATTATCTGTCCATCTACATAAGAAACCTCATCTTGTCATCTTTCATGGTGATGTGAGGCACAAAGATTGAAGCCTCGGGGAGGATTTGCAGGAGAGCCATGGCGAGCAAGCTCATTCGAAACTTCAATCAGTCGCAAAGGCTGAAATTCGTGGGCCTGGTGGTCGGATGCTTCCTGATATCGCTCACCTTCATTCTGATGTCCAGGCCACAGTCTGTTCCTTTGCCTTCTGGTAAGTTCATCTGTCCTAGTTGTGCAATTTTCTTCCTCTTTTTTGCTGATCGCTTCATATTTTGTTCTTCTCCTAGAATTTTTCTCCACAAGTTTACCATCTTCATATTTCCAATTTTTGGCCTTCTAATCTTGACTGGTTGGGCGTTGCAGTCACACAGCTGAAACCAGCAGATGGTGAACAGAAACCTGTAACAAAAGGTAGGCTGTCATGCTCCTGCATCCTTGATGTGGCTCTACCATGACTGATTTCTGTACGCTATTAGGAAACTCTTCCTGATTGCTGAACTATGAAGAGCTGAAAGGTTTCTGTATGTTTTTGTTCCTTCAGGTGATGTGGAAAAGATTTCCGACAGTTCCCAGGTTGATTCTTCAGCTGATTCAGCGGTAGAATACATAGAGGAAGAAGTCACACTGGATGATGCTCTGCCAACAGGTAAGCAATTAATTTTATCCCACTTCCAGATACAAATCTGCATCTCTCCTCACTTGGCACTAGAGGTCAATGGATCAATTGAAAGATGATGTTAAGTTCCGAGAAATCCTTTGTTTTTTTTCCCTTCTAAACAGAGGGAGGAAAGATTCCTGCAATTCCCATGTTTTATCAGAGCTTCAAGCAAAGTCAATGACAACTTTGTTTTTCATTTTGAACTTTGCTGAATCCCTGTGTTCTTTTCGTCGATGTCGGAGCGCAGGCGCGGAGAGGAAGGCGCCACTATGCGATGTCTCCGACCCGCGAGTCGATGTCTGCGACGTTAACGGAGACGTCAGGATCGCCGGCAAGTCCTCCGCCGTTGTCCTCATGGAAGCAGCCGCGCGAGCCCGGCCGGAATCATGGACCGTCGAACCGTATCCTCGGAAGGGCGACGACATCTGCTCCAGCCGCGTCCGGGCGGTGACCGTGAAGTCCAGCCACAAGGCTCTCCGGTGCACTGTGCACCACGACGTCCCCGCCATATTCTTCTCCACCGGCGGGTACGCAGGCAACCTCTTCCACGACTTCACGGACCTCCTGATTCCGCTGTTCCTGACAGCCGGCGAGTACGACGGGAATGTCAAATTCGTGGTGTCCGACTTCAACTCCGACTGGATCAACAAGTACCTCCCCGTGCTCGAGAAGCTCTCCAAGCACCCGGTGATCAACCACGATGACGACAAGCACGTGCATTGCTTCAAGAACGTCGTCGTCGGCCTCCGGAGCCACAAGGAGCTCGGCATCGAGCCGTGGAGGGCCCCCCACGGCTACTCCATGGCCGACTTCGCCAAGTTCGTGAGGACGGCCTACTCGTTGCAGAGGGAGGCCACGACGGACGTCGAAAACCTCCTCGGGATGAGGCCGAAGCTAATGGTCATAGCTAGGTAGCGGAAGCTTTAGAGGCCTTTCACTTCACCATGTGCAGCGCTAGCTATCTTGTTCGTCTGCTTACATGCGCTCTGCGTTGCTTCTTGCAGGAGGCGAAGCCTGGCGTTCACGAACGTGTACGAGATCGTCCAGGTGGCGGACAACCTCGGGTTCGACGTGCGCGTGGAGGAGGTCGACGAGGCCGGCGTCGACGTCGCCAGGCTGGCGCAAATGGTGAACTCCTGCGACGTGCTGATGGGGGTGCACGGGTCCGGGCTGACGAACCTGGTGTTCCTGCCGCCGAACGCCACGGTGATACAGGTGGTGCCGTGGGGAGGGCTGGAGGACATGGCCAAGAGCAAGTTCGGGGAGCCGGCGAAGGAGCTGAAGCTGAACTACATGCAGTACAGCATCAGCGTGGAGGAGAGCAGCCTCAAGGACCGCTACCCGCGGGACCACCCGGCGCTCAAGGACCCCTTGCAGATCCACAAGCAGGGATGGGGCGCCCTGAGCTCCACGTTCATGGCCAAGCAGGACGTCAGGCTCGATGTCAACAACTTCAAGGACGTGCTGTGGAAGGCGCTTGAGCATGTCATGCACTGACTTCAACTGTGCTGTCTGTGCAGCATTCCGGCGGAACTGATTTGTAATTTCCTCCTTTTTTTTCTTTCTTTCAGATTCATTCTTACGGCCGGGCAGACGATCTCTCTCCCTCTCTCTCTCTCTCTCTCTCTCTCTCTCTCTCTCTCTCTCTCTCTCTCTCTCTCTCTCTCTCTCTCTCTCTCTCTGTTTGGATTTAGAGTTGTGCGAGCAAAAGATTAGATAACATTTTGAACGTACCATATGTAAACACAGATGTTTGGACTCGGAATGCGTCCTTGTAGAATCGGTCGTCCGCCAGACAACCTTGTGAGCATGTCATGATTCAGCCAGTTAGAGCCATTGGCTAGCAATGGAAGTCAAGGCCTCATGAAATCTTATTTTAAGCTACACAAAATGAGACAAACAATTCTGAAATATACTCATAATTTTTGTAAGGTCGCGAAGATTTAGATCTATCGTTTACGATGCAATTATAGTTAATTAAAAATCTTTAACCGATCTGTCTTGATTGCAAATTATATGCTTTGTTATAAAACAATTGTTTGGTCACCTACGTTGTGACGTTGAAATCCAATAAGGTATCTTGGGCTACATTACGAATCCGTAAAATGAAAAAAAAAACCATGAATCGCTAATGGGAAAATGTATCTTTTCAACTCTATCTAAACAAAGTTTGACCCCATCTAAAAAGAAACTTTAAATAACGAGCAATCACCTTAAGATTAAAAGAACAAATCAAAATACTAGCTAGTAATTCTTACTCGCTACAAGAAAAATGTCTATTTTCAACTGCCTAAAATTCGTCGCAAATGTGAGTTTGAGATGAATTTTCTGACGGAAGAGAACCGCCGAAAATTTGTTCGTCGCCGTCATCAGAAGTTCCCACGTGTCACGGCCCGAAGTTCCTGTTTTAGAAACTTGAATGCAACCGGCCTTGAAAACCTCTTTGCACGAGACTCCAGCAGCCTGACTGGGCGTCCTCTCGACGACCGCACAAACGCGCAGCGGAAGACATAATAAGATGAGATAAGACACTAGGAAAGAGCACTCGAGGTTGTGGGTAAAAGCGGATCTATTCAATTCAAAAGAACTCAATCGACAACTCTCGAATGGATGCTGAATACGAAATGATAGACGAGTACAAAGGTTGACCCTCTAAGTCTACTTATACATGTATGAGGAGAGCTACACATTAACTCCCTCTTGATATGGCCGAGATTCTAGGAACCCTCTCGATTTTCTTGTTGATATTTTGAGATTTTCCTCCTTGATTCTCTCAGCTAATATTATGGGATCTCCTGCTCAATTCTCTAGTTAATCTTGTCGGGATATCCTCCTTAATTCCCTCGATCGGCAAAACTCCCTCAGTTGGCGTGGGATCTTCTCTTCAACATCCCTTCTGATATCCTCACCAGAATCTGCCTGGAATTACCCTCATAATCATTTCGAGATCTCGTGGTTGTCCTCCTTGATATCTGCAAGATCTCCCTGATATTTTCACCGGGTTGTTGGTTGAAATAATCCTCATGATTACTCTTGATCTTCTCCTCAAGATATTCGGTTAGGATGATCCTCCTGATCATCCTAATTTGTTGGGATAAGGTGGCTGGCCGGATCCTCCTTGATCTTGGGCGGATATGGTGCACCTCACTAAATCTTTTAGTTGTCATCTTCATCCTGCGAGCAACCAAGAGCGATCACTCATGGACAGTTGTCCATCTCGACACCTGTAAACATTCCGGACACTTTAGGATGATCAGATTTGGCTTGGGACGAAATCGCAGCTCCGCTACCCAGGTGTGCGCCGCATTGCACTGCCGCCGCCGCCAAATTGAGCTTTCTGCCAAACTAGGCATAATGTCAAAGTGCGCAGAACGCCAAAGTGCGCATTCTGCCAAAGTGGGCGCCGCCTGCGTCCCAGCTTGCCTACCACACCGTACCACGCTCATCCTGGGACGTGGCTGAAAAATGGGGTGTGACACACGGCCCGAGCCATCGAAAAAATTTTCCACGGCTTGGGTCGTGAGAACTTCCCACGAGACGAACCGTGGCAAAAGCTTTCGACGAACGAAGCCGATGGAATCTTCGACAGCTATACGAATTTTCGACGGCAGAGTCTGTCGAAAAGTTTTTTCAAATATTAAAAAAAATGTTGGCCACTCGGATCGGCCCCCCGCAGACGACTGATCGGCCATGTGCGGACACCCGATCGGCCGCAAGCGGCCTGGTCCTCCACCTGGCGGCCAGAGAAGGCCCCCTGTGGCTGGATCCGACGCTTGACGGACAAAGAAGCCCCTAGTGGTCAGATCCGATGCCTGGCGGCCGGAGAAGGTCGCCTGCTGTAGTTTTTGGCAGCGTGCGGCCGGATGAGGTAGCAAGGCAACCGATCAATCGCGAGGCCGCCATTCCAGGCCGTATGTGCCGCATTATAGGCCATACGTGCCACCATGCGTCCGTTCGAGCCCGCGCGTGGCCGGGTCAGGCCGCCAGGTGGCCGATCTGCAACAAGACGGCCTAATCCAGCCACCAAGCGGTTGTTCGAGCCCGTGCACAGACAGATTTGCCGTGAGGCGGCTTGATTCGGCCGCCTAGTGGCCGACCCGGCTAAGACGAGAGAGAGGGAAGGAGGGTGGTCGAGCGCGTCGCCTGCGAGAGAGAGAGGGAAGGAGGGAGGTGCGCCGGTCGCCTAGAAGGTGGGAGATGGCCGTCACTACAAGAAAATCACGATTTTTCGACGGATAATTTTCGACGGTTCTAAATCCGTCGCAATTTGCAACGGATTTTTCGACGGTTCCGTTTCCGACGGATTTTTTGACGGTTATGACCGTCGGAAATAATTTATATTATTATTTAATTTTTCGACGATTAGGAACGTCGATATTTTTGACGGATATCCATCCGTCGTAATTTTCGAAGACTTTTCCGACGGTTACGACCGTCAGAAATAAAAAAAATTAAATTATATATTTTTAATATTATTATTAAATTTTTTCGACGGATTTTCCGACGGTCACGACCATCGGAAATAAAAAAAATTAATTATATAATTTATTATATTATTATTTAATTTTTTGACGATTAGGAACGTCGATATTTTCGACGGATATCAATCCGTCGCAATTTTCGACGACTTTTTCGACGGTTAGGACCGTCGAAAATAAAAAAATTAAATTATATATTTTTAATATTATTATTAAATTTTTTCGACGGATTTTCCGACGGTTGTGACCGTCGGAAATAAAAAATTTAATTATATAATTTATTATATTATTATTTAATTTTTCGACGATTAGGAACGCCGATGTTTCCGACGGATATCCATCCGTCGCAAAATCCGCCGCAATTTCCGAAGGTCGTAACCGTCGGTAAAATAAAAAATAAATATTTTATATAACTAAATAAAATAAAAATATTTATTATTTACCTTTTCGACGGCCGAAACCGTCGGTAATTAAAATTTCGTTATCCCGCTTTTTTTTCCCTTTTCCCGCTTTCTTTCCACTTTTTTCCTTTATATATTTTCCCTCCTCCCTCTTCTCTCTCCCTCCTCCCTCCACTCCTCTCTCTCTCTCCCTCCTCTCCTCTCTCCCTCTCCCGGACGCGAGCACCGGATCGGCCTCTCCCGCGCGCCGGACGCCGGCGACCCTCTCCCGCACCGGCGACCCTCTCCCGCGTCGGCGTATCTCTCTCTCTCCCGCTCCGCGTCGGCATCTCTCTCTCTCTCTGCTGTCGGCCGGATCCGGCCGCCTGGCGGTCGATCCGGTCGCTGGAGGCCGAAACCGGCCGCTGGGGGCCGGATCCGACCGCCTGGCGGTCGATCCGGCCGCTGGAGGCCGGATCCGGCCTCCTGGCGCCGGATTCGGCCGCCTGGCGCCGGATCAACCGCCAGGCGGGCCGGATCCGGCCTCCTGGCGTCGGATCCGGCCGCCTGGCGCCGGATCCGGCTGCCGGGCGGCTCGGACCGCCGGTCTTTTTCGGCGGTTGCAACCGTTGGAAATTTCGACGGCTCAGACCGCCGGCCTTTTTCGGCGGTTGCAACCGTCAGAAATATCGACGGTTCGGACCGCCGGCCTTTTCCGGCGGTTGCAACCGTCGGGGACTTTTCCGGCGGTTGCAACCGTCGGAAAATTTCGACGGGTCGAACCGTCGGGGACTGTTCC
The DNA here is from genome assembly GCA_030549335.1 of Pontederia crassipes. Taxonomy (NCBI): domain Eukaryota; kingdom Viridiplantae; phylum Streptophyta; class Magnoliopsida; order Commelinales; family Pontederiaceae; genus Pontederia; species Pontederia crassipes. The sequence continues at coordinate 24,916,246 of CM060187.1, forward strand.
GACGGCCAGAACCGTCGATATTTTCGACGAATTTTTTTCGACCGTCGCAAATCCGTTTGCGACGAGCGTTTTTCCGACGGATCGATTCTGACTGAAAAACCGTCGGTAATTGCTTTACCGACGGTTTTCGGGCTGATTACTGACGGTTCGGACCGTCGGTAATCCGCGTTTTTCTTGTAGTGCATCTCGCGGTTGAAAAAGGAGAGAGGAGAGAGGGAATGAGGGAGAGAGGAAGAAGGTGTATAAAAACTTTAAAAGAGAGGGAGAAGCAGGAAAAGAAAAAATAGGTGGGCGAGTTTAGTTGGATTTTTAATTTTATGACGGTTGGAGCCGTGGGAAAAGTTTCCTACGGCTTGAGTCGTGGAAAATATCTCCCACGTGTCACGGACTAAAGTTCCACTATGAAACCTTAGCGTAACCGGCCTTGAAAACCTCTTTGCACGAGGTTCCAAGCAGCCTGACTGGCCGTCCTCATGACGACCGCACAACAAGCAGCAGAAGAGAAAATAAGATGAGACAAGACAAAGGAAAAGAACACTCGAGGATGTGGGGGAAAGCGGATCTATTCAACTCCTAACAACAAAGCCGACAACTCTCGACTAAATGCTGAAGGTCGAATAAATAATCGATGAGTACAAAGATCTACCCTCTAGGTCTATTTGTACAAGTATGGGGAGAGCAACAAAATTAACTCCCCCTTGATATGGCCGAGATTCTAGGAACCCTCTCGATCTCTCTGATGTGGGGGAAAGCAGATCTATTTAACTCCTAACAATAAAGCCGACAACTCTCGACTAAATGTTGAAGGTCGAATGAATAATCGATGAGTACAAAGATCGACCCTCTGGGTCTATTTATATAAGTATGGGGAGAGCAACAAAATTAACTCCCCCTTGATATGGCCAAGATTCTAGGAACCCTCTCGATCTCTATGTTGATATCATGAGATCTTCCTCCTTGATTCTCTTAGCTAACATCTTGGGATCTCCTCTCGATTCTCTATTTTATCTCGTTGGGATATCCTCCATGATTCCCCTCAATCTGCTTTTTTCATTATGTGCACTGCAAATCTAACTCGCTAATTTTTGTTAAGCTGATCAACAAGTTTTGTTAATGATCATGGAGAGTATTGTGCAATACACTTTGAGTATGACTTCATTTTAAGATAATTTTTAAATAAGCACATGTACCATAGAACTAATAAAGCCACAAATTCTTTATCAAATTTAGGTAGAACATCTAGTTTTGATGTACTTTGGTTACATGGTCTTCCTCTTGACATATGGCCATTATCTGAAGGGCTCTTTTTGTACTTAATGATTTAGATCTTTTCAAGAAAAAAATATGACAAACACTAATCACTAAATACACTTAGAACCTTTCTTTTATATGACAAGTAGAATATGTCACCATGGAAGCTCCTCCCTTTTCCTCAACTTCTTCATTTAACTCTTCTACTGCTTTAACTATACCATCAGCATCATTAATTGTCCCTCAAATTTACAATATTATCTTCCTCTAACACTGCATCGAGTGTTTAATTATCTTTCCTTCAATCTTACAATTATTGTGGAAAACCCAAATTAATGCAGGATTTGGAGGGATAACTCAGTTTGAATTAATATTAAATGTTTTATCTAAATTTTTTATAAATTATTATAAAATATTCAAATTAGTTTTACTTTCAAGCAATATGAATGTGAATTTACATTTTTTTTCCTTGGTGGATTTCTGAGTTAAAACTCTTTTTTGGTGATATTTCAAATCAACTTTGTTTTGAGAGTCTTGCTAATATTGTACTTTGTAGGTATCATTTCAGTCCCCTAGTATCCAGACTAGAAGCTACTAACATTTTATTAATCTACAGTTGGGGTAAAGAGCATAATGATATTACATTAGTCATATTGGCAACTCCAATAATCACACATCGAACCTCTTGTTAATTCTTGGACGAACTCCTAGTAAATGATTGTGCATAAATCTCATCCGTGTGTGTATCACTACAAGAAAAAGTCGGATTTCCGACGGTTTATTTTCGATGGTCCGACATCCGTCTGAAATATCGACGGTTCTTCCGGCGGATCTTCTAAACCGTCGAAATTATCGTCGGGTATTTTTCGACAGTTCTAGCCGTCTAAACTTTCGACGGTCCAAAATTCGTCGAAAGCTTCCGTAAAAAATATTGGCACTTCGACGGTTCAGACCGTCGAAAGTTTCGACAGTTTACCTAACCGTCGAAACTTCCAGCGGTCTGAACCGTCAAAATATTTCAACGTTGGTCCCGTACTATTATTTAACTTTTTGACGGTTTTGACCGTCGAAATTTGCGACGTTCGACGCAACCGTCGATATTTCGGCGATCATACCCGTCAAAATGTTATGAGATTTTCATTAAGTAAAATATTCTAGCTTAATTGTTTTCAACGGTCTTAACCGTCGAAAATGAAAATTCATAATTTACGCAACTCTATTCAATTGGAAATTTATTATTATATATATCGATGGCTAAAACCGTCGATAGTTTTGACGGTTTAAAGAACCGTCGAAAGTTTCGATGGTTTTTCCAGCGGGTTCGAGCTGTCAAAACTTGAATTAATATTATATTATATTTACCTATGTTTCGACCGTCAGAAAGTGGCTATATAAAAACCCGACCCCACTCTCACTTTGTTCGTTTTCGATCCCGCTTATTTCATCGTCTGCATTTTGTCCGGCCGTCGTTTCGTCCGCATTTCATCCGGTCGTCGACCACCTCCCGCGTTCGCCGCCGCCCGAAGCTTCCGCCGCCAGGTCGCCGGCAGGTCGCCGCCGACTGCAATCTCCGGCGCAGAGCTCCGATCCCCGCCCTCCTTGCTCTCTCCGGCGGCCAGATCCGGCCGCCCTTCGTGGTCACAAAGGTTATTTAATGGCTATAAATATCATAGTAACCACAAATATTTATGTAAGTATTAAGCAATAACAAATTGGATAATGATATCATTCGTGGCAAATACCTTAATATTGTTCTTTTGTCATTGATGGTTCAATTCTAGATTGTACAACTTCCATGAATAAAAAACTTCCATCGATGGCCACCTCATGATGTGTGTAAAATTGATAACAGACGCTAGCAAGTGCACTAGTCGTTCAAGTAATAAAGTGAATGAATAGAGTTATCGTTCCCACAAGGACGGTTAATAACTTATAATTTATTTTAACCTTCTTAATTGAGAAACTAAGAAAATATATGATTTCAGATGTGAAAAAATAAAATAATAAAAATAAAGGAAATGATTGAAAATAATGATTTGATGATTAAGACACGTAATTATCGCCACTAAAATGTAATGAATTTTCTAAACTTAGAATTAGTTGAATCAATAACAAAGTAAATTTCCAAAATTAATTAATCAATATTTCAAGCTTTAACTACTGTCTTATGAATAATTAGAATAAATCAATCCTTTTGGTTTTTAATTTACTTAATTAATCAAAATATGCATTAAAATGGAATTAATATTAAGGGCTTTCTCAAGTCACCTTGACAACTACACAAATTAGGTCTCTTTCAATTTTTCTAATTGTGGCATGCAATAAATAAGATCGATCCTAGAAACTATTATGAAAATAATTACTTCTTCTCATATAACAATCAAATCATAAATCATGAAATCAAAGAAAACCATTAAACATGAAATTGCAATGCTATTAAATATTCAAACTAAAATAATATTGATAAAAACTCCAAAACACAAATAGGATTCAACTAGAATGACCCTAATAAAGAAATAAATCTGATAATAACAACATCAAATATAATATAAAAGATTGGAAAAAGAAAACAAAAAACTCTGGAGTCATTGTGCATGTGCTCTCACGAGTTTCCGACAGAATTTCACTATTGTTCTCGCTCTTTTCCTCCATCTAGGCTCCAGATCTATGCTCAAGATGGTTTTTCAGGTCCACTGGCTCCTTTTATAGGTTTTCTCATCCCCAAAGGAAAGAAACCGAAATTCTATCGAACAAGTGGATAAAAATGGCTTTAAAATCGTCTAATCATTCGCCGTCATGGCCGTGAAAGGCTCTATCATGACTGTGACAGTGGACTGTCATGGCTGTGAAAAGGACAAAATTTTTTGCTGGGAAATCTTTTTGTCACGGTTGTGATAGAAACTATCACAGCCATGACAATAACGTAGACAATTTTCTGATTTAAAGTAAATTGTATAAAAAAATAAAAAAATCCTCCTTTTCTAAACATAAAAACATTCTAAAATGTTAAGCAAATGACCTAAACTAATACATGATTTTTCGTACATCAAATACTCCCAAGCTTAATATTTTTCTCATCCTCAAGCAAATTTTCAGATAAGGCATAGGGCTCCATTACAAAACTAATATTTTTCTTCCACTATTCTTTTACACGATCATCACCAAAGTAACTATTCTCATCCAATACCCAGCCTTGCAGAATTCTTATCATTTAAACATATCCTTTATGCATATCTACAAATAATATTAGTCCATCTAGTATCAATATTGAACCATAAGTCTTTAAGGAGCTTATTTTCATACTATTATCATTTCACATTTCAACATTAAGAAATTTTTTACTTAAGAATTTAGTAATTCTCCATATTACACAAAGTGGTCCATGTAACGAGCTTTCGACCGACGGATCCCAGAGCAGATGCCCTTAAGTCTCCAGACAAGAATCTCCTACGGGTCTAATTACCGGGACACACTAAGGTTCCAGAGAGTACTTTATACTTTTTCACTTAACTGTTGGTGTTTTGTGCTTCTCCATATTGCATAAGGTGGTCCATGTAACGGACTTTCGATCGATGAATCCCAGAACAGATGCCCTTAGGTCGCTAGGCAAGAATCCCCAACGGGTCTAATCACCCGGACACACCAAAATTCTAGAGGGCACTTTTACATTAAATTTATATAGCATAATTGTAAGCTCCAAAAAGACTTAACGTTTTCAATAAAGATGCAATTATAATTAAGACTAACATCATAGTAAATTCTTCATTTAAAAACTAGTCATTCTACTTAGCAACAAACTCAATCTAAATTTCAATACTCTGGCGATACCTGATAAAAAGAAAAAGTGATTGAATTTCATAGATTAAGCGATGTTCTGAAAATAAATTTAAAGACAATAAAATAGTAAACAAATTGAAATGAGATGACACAATAAAATAGGTGGGATGGTCATTGAACTTTCTGAAGGCAAATTTTTTCTTCGCACTTGTCCATCTTTCATAATATATTCATTTGTCTTCTTGACCCTCCATTGAATAGTCCATGAATGATTCTTTCTCGGTTGTCTTCTTCCTGAATTAAAATATTGCATGTGACATGGGCATATAATGGGTACAGATTTATCCATAATATTATCCTCCGAGGCATAAGAAATCTGAGAACTCCACTTTCTTCTCCAATGTTTGCAATTTTGCATGCACGATATCAAACCTAACATTAAAATTTGGGGACTGAGGAGAAGAAATAATAACTGGTTATTGATCTTTCAACTGTGCCAATTGTGGTTGTAAATTGCTGATAAGTTGATATAATAGTGTACTTTTCTCTATAACTCCAATCAATTGATACAACTTTTCTTCGATGTTAGAATTTGACTCTGAGTGGGTGGATGGAGGAGCATCATTTTTCATATGGATCTTAGACTCCAATTGCTCTACTTGTCCCAGCAACTTTTCTTGAAGTTGAAATTTTTCCTTAGCTATTGACATAAACTTTAGCATTATGTCTTCAATTGTAGAATTTTCTTATACCATCGGAATGAGTTGAATACTATTATTGGCAATTTGCAATATTTGTGCTTCATGATCATCAATCATTTTTCTTTGTGCTTCTAAATAGTACTCCCATTGTCTTAAGTTTTGTTGTCATTCTGAATTGTCTCTTGAAGATATCTTCTATCACACAAAATTAAGAATATATGAAAGTATGTGAACTAAAGAGAATCTGTGTGGAATTTAATAAAAGTCTCAGTTAACAAGTAAAATAAAAATAAAAGTTATTAAATACCGTCCCTGACAACATCGTCAAAAACTTAATGCATGTAAAATTGATGACAAACATTAGAAAGTGCACTAATCGCTCAAGTAATAAAGTGAATGAGTAGAGTTATCATTCTCACGTGGACAATTAATAATTTAGATTTTATTTTAACCTTGTTAATTGAGAAATTAAGAAAATATATGATTTCTTATATGAATAAAAATAAAATAATAATAATAAAGGAAATGATCACCTGAAGAAATAATGATTTGATGATTAAGGCACCTAATTATCTCCACTAAATTGTAATGAATTTTCTCAACTTAGAATTGGTTGAATCAATAAGAAAGTGAATTCTCAAAATTAGTTAACTAATGTTTCAAGCTTTATCTACTATCTTATGAATAATTAGAGTAAATCAATCCTTTCGGTTTTTAATTTACTTAATTAATCAAAAAATGCATTAAAATGGAATTAATATTAAGTTTCACAAGTCACCTTAATAACTACACAAATTAGGTCTCTTTCGATTTCCCTAATTGCGGCATTCAATAAATAAGATCGATTCTAGAAACTATTATGAAAATAATCACTTCTTCTCAGTTAGCAATCAAATCTCTTAGCATGGCCGCATCCCTGCCGCCGTCGCCTCAGATTGAAAAGGTAGGGAAGAGGAACTTAGAAGGCGTACCCATTGATAGAAGATGAATACGACATAGGAAACATGGAGGAAGATGAATACGATGGAGAAGTGCAGGACAAAAATACGTGTAGGTTAAACAACAATATTAATACCTTAGTCCTTATTATTCTCCTTTTTTTGCGATAAAGGGAAAAAATACATGACAATTTTATCTTAGAATAACAACTAATATTTTTGGGTTCTAATAATTTATTTAAGAAAATAATGTAAAAAATATATAAATATGTATATATAACCTAAATCCCAATCAAAGTTAAATAATTTTAAAAAGTTAGACATACATAAAAATAAAAAGCAAAGAATTTAATTTATCATCTAAGTAAGGAATAAATAAATATTATCATAAACAAAAAAAAATATCATCTAAGTATTAACATAAATAAATATTAGAATTTAAAAGATAAGATATTTAGTTTATCTTTTATTAATAATAATTTATAAAATAATCTAGGTGGTTAATTAAATCGTGCAATTCTTAAGTTCAATGTAAATGAATAACAAGTATTAATGAAATTTTATCAACAAAACACATATATATGTCTGTGTACAATTAATAATGTTGAAATGATATTTCTTGAATATCAATAAAGTATGAATAAAACATTAAGCTTTTATAGAAATCTTACATGTTAGTTGCCACAAAATTTAAAAATGTAACAAATACATAATGTTGCTTTCAACAATTAGTTATGAAAATTTTGTGGCTACTATTGATGATAAAGAATATAGTTTATTATGAAAATCAGAATTGTGGTAATTACGTATATTATTTGCCACAAAATAAATTTTCATAACAATTGCTAAATGATTATTACCATGATATAAATTACTTGTGGCTATAAGTTCATTAATACTCACAAAAATAATAATTGTGACTATAAGATATGATTATTAGCACGAACTAGCATGTTGTGTATATTAATTTGTGGTTATAAACCAAATCTATTGTAGTGATCAATATACACTATATAAGTAATAATTACATTATAATATTTAACATTATTAATCTATGATCGGATCATTGGAAGTGTTAATAACTAGTGAGAATGTCAGACAAATGTGTCTAGTCATTGATAATTTATTGGATGGATTCATATCAAACTTGAGTGGGTTTGTCCTTCACTACAAAAAAATGGGAAATTTTTTACAATAAAAGATCCTTCAATATTTGAGAAAGATTTTGCGACGAACATAATATCATTCCCAAATAGTGATGAAAACTATGACTACCAAAAATACTTCATAGGCAATTCCATTCAGTAGTTGTTCCAAGACAAGGACTAACTTTCTTTGGAAATTCTAACAGACATGCCATCCCTCGAAAGCTTTGATGGCTACAACCATCAAAATTCAAATGTATTATAATATTATAATATCACAAGTAATGTTAATATTATTATTTAGTTATTAATGGAGCCATCAGATCTTCAGATGGATTCATTGGAAGTTCTAACGAATCTAACCATCCGAATTCAAATATATTTATTTAATTATTAACATTCTCAACATTCAACATCATCAGAACTTTCGACAAATATGCCATCTATCAAAAGTTCCGACAAGCTCTAGTCATCGAAATTCCAATATATCATATAATATGTTATATATAGTATTATACTGATCATTAGAACATCCAACAAAGATGCCATCCAATTGAAGTTCCAATCACTAAAACCATCGAAATTCAATTATTTTATAATATATTAAAGTATTTTAATCTTGTAAATAACATTAATAATACTATTTAACTATTAATGTTTTCATGGTTGGGAATCATCAAAACTATTGAATCGCCCTCCGTCGAAAGTTCTAACGGCCTTGACCTTCGGACTCAAATATATTATATAATATATTGTAGTGTTATAATATTACAAGTAATGTTAATATTATTATTTATTTATAACATTTTCAATGGTCACAATTTACGATGGATATGCCATCCATCAAAATTTCTTGGCTGCGATCGTAAAAAATTAAAATATATTATTTACTATGAAAAAGACAAAAACATTGATGGATTTTATATCGTCGAGAAATATGCTAGTAATCCTTATAAAGATTTCCCCACCCTCCTTTGAATGTCACTCGAACTATTCCTCCCCTCTTTTTTCTCCACACTCGATCGTTCTCTTGGATGACTTGAACTCCAACCATGACGCCCTCAGCTCTAGTGATCCGATCTCCGATGATGATGTCCTACAGCTATGGCGAACTTGACCTCTGGCCATGACTGGACTCCGACGAATGCAATATCCTCCTACAACAAGTTTTTTCCTCCAAAAATCCATCATTTCTTTCCTCCTCAGAGGGGGTGAAGGTGCCAATCCTTCTTATGGTGGTGGCAGCACAAACCTACTAGGGTTGGAAAATCCGACCATGTATGGCCTCATCTGCCCCCACAAGGGGGCAGCTCCACTGCCTCTTCTTCTTTTGGTGGCAGTGGCGCATGGATCCGCCCTCCCATGGGGTAGATCCAACCAACGTACATTTCAAATGGATTTAAACCAATTTATTAGGTTGAATTCGGAGAGGAAGAACCATTGACAAGTGTCATTAATGGAAACTTATATCCCTCCAGTTGTGAAAAAGATGTTTATAGATATTAGAACTCGATATACGATGTTGTTGAAGCAGAATATATGGTGATATTAGAATTCATTAAGAGTGAAAAAAGTCACCATATCCAGAAGTAGAATATTTTGGGGGGCTTATTCAATACCTCAAGTCAATCTTTAATATGGTCTATGTGTGTGAAGCATTCTTGGTACATACATTAACAGTCTGATTTATGCCCTAAAGTAGTGCTAGAATGATGTTGTAGCATTCATGGCAAACACAGTTCATGTACTAAGCACCAATTTGTTTTAAAATTAATGAGAACAGTTCATGTGAGAAGGTTGTGAGGTGCTATTTTAAATCTTAGGAGCAAACCATGGACGTCAGTGAACTATCAAAGTGACATAAATATGGTACACACTAATTAGTGCTTGGGTTTAGTGGTAGAACAATGTTAATGTTGGAGAAACATTTTAATGTCATATAAAATTATATTTTGATGATACAAATATCAAAAGATTGAAGTTAAAGTTCTAAAAATGTTTAATAAAAAGGGACAATTTATGCACTCACTTTGATTAAATAATTGACTATGATTTTATTAGATTCTGAAGGAATGATGAATATCAAAGTTGTAGAGAACCTTGTTAGCTATCCACAGAATTCAAAATTATCTAATTTGATAACTATGCAAAAAGTTATGCTCAAAATAGTACAGGTTGGTCAACTAGCCGGTCGAAGCAAAGAAGGCTGATCGAGGATATACCGTTCGACCGATCAAAGATGTCGGTCGACCGATAAATACATGGACTATCCCGATCGACGTCGAGATGATATCGATTCACTTACTGGTTGATAATCCGATCGACCGATCAAGCACAAAAACTGAAGAAATGAGCGCAACAGTCATATAGACCGGTCGATCGGTCCCTTGATCAAATGAACAATAAAAGGAGTGTCAAAGTCAGAAACAAGGCCATTCATCCACTCATTGAAAAAAACTTCAAGTTATCAAAAGAATACTTTTTACTTGAAGTTTTCTTTTCTTTCTCTCTTCTCTTCTTGTGAGCATAGAATTGTGATAGAGAGAAATATTTTTTTTCAGAAAAATTGAGAGATCTCCTATGTAAAAGAGGTTCGAAATCTCGCTTAAGATTGGCTTCATTGGAGGAGAGGTATGTCTTACCTCTCGAAACGGAGAAAAAGCGGTGGTATAAAGGACTTTTCTTCCTTGTCCCATTTGGAACAAAGGAAGAGTTCTAGTGGAATCTCCGATGGTCTCGAAGTCGAGAAGTCGGAGCGGAGATGTAGGCCAAGGTGTGGCTGAACCTCGTCAACAACCATCACGTGCATTGTAATTGAATTCTCTCTCTCCCTCTCATATTGTGTGATGTGATTTGTGTTGATTGTTGAATCGATTTTAAGTTTTCGTGACATGTTTTGTAAAATTGATATTGTTGATGTGCTTTGAATTATGTACCTTGTACCCAAAATTATGAAAGAAAAAAAATGAGAAAAAAGGAAAAAAATGAGGATCTGTGGCGGAAGCAGAAGGCTTGGACCGTGGATATACTCTCTTTTGTTCATAGTGAATTTTCTCTGGTGGCGCTCTCTTTTGCCCGTAGATGTTTCTCTTTTGTTCACATTGATCAAGAAGGTTTTATCACATTAAATCTATGTGTTCATCTTCTCTTTCTTTTGTTGTTTTGATTATTTACGATCCTCGGTGTTTTACTCCCAACAAATTGATATCAGAGCCGAGTTTCTTTCCGTGAAGATGACTACAACGAAGTTAGGCATCGAGAAGTTCGATGGGAACACAAATTTCAGTATGTGGCAAGTTCGGATGCTTGCCATCCTGGTTCAAAATGGGTTGAAAAAGGTGTTGTCGGGTCAAAAGCCTAACGCCATGGAGACGTCCGCCTGTGAGGGTCTTAACGAGAAGGCCATGTCTGTGATTCAATTGTGCTTGATGAACGATGTTCTTCAGGAAGTTCTTGTAGAAAATATGGTGGCTGATCTCTGGACGAAGTTGGAAACTCTGTATCTGACGAAAACCCTAACGAACGACTTGTGTTGAAGCAGCGGATGTACGCCATTCCTATAGCCGAAGCTACGTCGATCAAATCGCACATCAGTGAGTTTATCGTCCTAATCAATGATTTGAAGAACATAGATGCGAAGATTGATGATAAAGATTAAGCGCTATTACTTCTTTGTTCTCTGTCATCTTCATATAAAACTTTTAAAGAGATCATGATCTACGGTAGGGACAAACTCACATTTGAATATGTTAAGGGCAAAATGCTAAGCAAAGAAAAGTTGCATAACGAATTGAGATCAAACAACAAATCCGATGATCAAGTCTTAGGTCTGATCGCAAGAAGCAACATCAGATGAGAAATCAAAATCAAGATAGATCTAGATCCAAGTCGAAGAACAAAGATAAAGTCTGCAATTATTGCAAGAAGAAGGGTCATATCAAAGCAGAGTGTTACAAATTACAGAATAAGAATAAAAAAATTAACGAGAGCAACGAGAAGGGAAATCAGAAGGCTGATGTTGCAGAAAGTGAGAATGAAGATGTTCTGTTGGTGACGACATCAAACAAATCCATATCATTAAGTGAATGGATCCTCGATTCTTGATGCTCATACCATATGTGTCCTAATCAAGATTGGTTCTCCACGTACAAATCTGTTGAAAGTTGAGTCATTCTTATGAACAACAATGCTGCTTGTAAGACTGTTGGTATTAGGTCCATCCAGATTAAGATGCATGATAAGATTGTTAGAACATTATCTGAAGTCAGACATGTTCCTGATCTGAAGAAGAATTTTATTTCGCTCGATGTTTTAAACTCAAATGGTTGCAAAGTTGTTATTCAGTCTAATGGAATAAAAATTTCTCGTGGTGCTCTTGTGTTAATGAAAGGCCTCAAAATCGGTAACTTGTATGTTCTCCAAAGTTTGGCGATAATAGGTTCAGCAGCAGTCTCATCTACCTCAGAGAAAAATTACACAAAGTTATGACATATGCGTTTGTGCCATATGAGTAATAAGGGCATGCAAGTTCTCAGCAGCAGAGGTCTTCTTCTTTGTGCAAAAGTCAGAAAATTAGAGCTGTGTGAGCATTGTATCTTCGAAAAGTAGAAGATAGTTAGCTTCGGCTATGCGATCCTTCTCAGGTTCCTTCGAAATGAGAAAATAGGTATTTGCTGACATTTATTAATGACTTCTTTAGAAAAATTTAGATTTATTTCCTGAAGCATAAAGATGATGTATTTGAAACATTAAAGTCATGAAAGACTCTGCTAGAGAAGCAATCTGAAAAATTTCTAAAGAGGCTTAGGATTGATAATGGACTAAAATTTTACAATTCTAAGTTCAATGAATTTTGTTATAAAGAAGGCATTGCAAGGCATCGCACAATTGTGAGGACTCCACAGCAGAATGGATTCATAGAAAGAATGGACAGAACTCTACTAGAAAGAGCTCAATGTATACTGTCAAATGCAGAACTTGCAAGGAGTTTTGGGCAGAAGCTGTCAACCTGACATGTCACTTAGTGAATCGGTCTCCTCACCGATCCTTAGACTTGAAAATTCCTGAAGAAGTGTGTTCAAGTAATCCTCCTAATTACTCACATTTAAAAGTTTTTGGTTGTCTTACATATGCATATGTTAATGATGGAAAACTTGAACCTAAAGCTAGGAAGTGCATATTCCTTAGTTATAAATTTGATGTTAAAGATTATAGATTATAGTGTCTTGAAATCAAGAAATCATTATCAGTAGAGTGTTACTTTTAATGAATATGTAACGCTTCACTCGAGAAAATACTTGTCTATTATTGATGATACAAAAAACTAGAAGACTTTGGAGAAGATGGAGTTAGACTTTCAAATTATTTTGATGAAAAGAATAATGCTCCTGATACTCCTGAAATCCGTACATCACCCCAAGCTCAACAGCAATACATGCTAGCTCATGATAGACCGAGGAGAGAAATAAAAACACATGGTTCGGATTTAAAGAACTGGTGGCTTATGCATTAAGTGTTACTGAAGATATTGAGTTACCTGATCCTTCATCTTATTCTGAAGCTATTCGAAGTCCTGATTGCAATAAGTGGTTAATAATAATGCAGGAGGAGATGGAATCTTTACAGAAGAATGACACTTGGGAACTTGTAAAACAACTAGCACATAAGATGATTGTTGATTGCAAATGGGTGTTCAAGAAGAAAGAAAGGATCAATAATGAGTACAAAGCAAGATTGGTGGCAAAAGGCTATAGTCAAGTAGAGAGTGTTGATTTTCATGATGTGTTCTCTCTTGTTGTGAAACATACTTCTATTCGTACTTTGTTTGCTATTGTTGCTTTGCAGAATCTTAAATTTGAACAACTAGATGTCAAGATCGCAATTCTTACATGATGATTTTGAAGAAGATATATATATAGAGCAGAGGGTTTTCATGTTGAAGGAAGAGAAGGTCAAGTCAAGTTTGCCATCTGAAGAACTCCTTAAGTCCTTATATGAACTTAAATAATCCCTCGGCAGTGGTATAAAATGTTTGATTCATTCATGTTGAGTATTGGTTTTGCTAGAAGGTAAGATAGGTGTGTTTACTTGAATTATGGTTCATTTATCTATTTGTTACTTTATGTTGATGATACGTTAGTTGCAGTGAAAGACATATCTGAAATTAACATTTTGAAAAATAAGTTAACTTCTGAATTTGAGATGAAAGATTTAGGAGAAGCAAATAACATTTTAGGAATGAAAATTTCTAGAAATAAAAGCGCAGAAAGACTATTTTTGTCTCAGCAAAAGTATATTAAAAAAGTCTTGGAGCGTTCTGAAATGCAGAATGCTAAGGCGGTTAGTACATTGATCGGTGCACACTTTAAACTGTCATATTCATGTTCACCACAATCTGATGAAGACAAAAGATATATGTCAAAAGTTTCTTATTGTAGTATAGTTGGTAGCATTATGTATGCAATGATTTGCACTCGTTCCTGAGAAGTTGTTAAGTGGATATTATGATATTTAAGAGGTACTTCTGATGTATGCTTGGAATTTGGTAGAAATTCAACTAGACTTGTTGGCTATGTTGATTCAGATTTAATTTGCATGAGATCTTGTGTAATATCCCTAACTTAAACATGTATGATTAGAATGTTATATTATGTTATTGGTATGTGTTATGAAAATCATGTTAATACATAAGCTTTAATGATAATTATTAGAGCCCGAAAAGTGATGGAAATTTGTTTAAGGCATGAAAATATGATTTTCGAAAAAGTGAAAATTTGAAAAATTAAAGTCTCGGTAATTGTTCATAAATGGTTTGCACTCGTTCAGATATATCTCATGCTGTGTGATGTTAGTAGATATATATATAATTCAGGAAAGAAGCACTGGGAAGCTGTTAAGTGGATATTAAGATATTTAAGAGGTACTTCTGATGTATGCTTGGAATTTGATAGAAATCCAACTAGACTTGTTGGCTATGTTGATTCAGATTTAATTTGCATGAGATCTTGTGTAATATCCCTAACTTAAACATGTATGATTAGAATGTTATATTATGTTATTGATATGTGTTATGAAGATCATGTTAATACATAAGCTTTAATGATAATTATTAGAGCCCGAAAAGTGATGGAAATTTGTTTAAGGCATGAAAATGTGATTTTCGGAAAGGTGAAAATTTGGAAAATTAAAGTCTCGGTAATTGTTCATATATATGAAATGATTCTAAAAGTGATTTTTAACAATTTTTAGGAGGTGTATGAGTTAGGTAAAACATAGATACAAAATCGAAAAATCTGTGAAATCGTGATTTTTGTTCTTCGGACAAAAAAATATATTTCCATTCCTTGGTTATTTATTTTTCTAAATATTTTATTTGAATCCAAATGGGGGTAGTTCCTTATTTACATGTAATGTCTTAAATAAATGAATAAATGAAAAATGAAAAAGCCATTTACTTCTACATGTTAATAAATGAAAAGCAAAATGGCATTACATGTTAATAAGCCATATAACAAGGGTATTTTTGGAACAATGGCTTCCACCAGCTGAAGTCGGTTCCCCTTCCTTCTAATACTTATCATTTTTACCTTTTACTATATTTCTCTATCGTTTTCACCACTTTGGGCGAACACCTAAGGCAAGAGCAAAAACATCCATAAATTGTTGAAGGAATTGAAGGAAGAGAAGGGGCAACTAGGATTTTAGATTTTGGTAAGTTCCTACTTCATTTTCTTTGGATTTCAACTACATAATTCCTAACTAGGATTCTATGAACCTGCCTCATCTATTCATTTTCATATTTTACTTGAACATAGGGCAAAACTCATGTTGTTCATGGGTAAGATTAACTCTAGCCATGCTCAATTGGTACCCGAATATTTAGCTACATAATTTCATACCTTTGGGTCATCCAAAAATTATGAAATTTATACTTATTGATCCCCTCTAGTCTATTTTCATTGAGCTTTGTAATCAAGTTAATATGATGTCTGTGGAGAAAGTTATGTTCTTATCTTTAAGGTACTAACACTTATCTTTTGAAACTATGACCCGATTTTCTAAATTATGGATTAATCCAATATGTCATAGAATTATTTGATAATTTAGGGTGTTATGAGATTAGGTTTCAATCAA
The DNA here is from genome assembly GCA_030549335.1 of Pontederia crassipes. Taxonomy (NCBI): domain Eukaryota; kingdom Viridiplantae; phylum Streptophyta; class Magnoliopsida; order Commelinales; family Pontederiaceae; genus Pontederia; species Pontederia crassipes. The sequence goes on from CM060187.1 coordinate 24,932,191, forward strand.
AATTGGAATCACTATAAAATAATATCTTTAGGGAAAGCTATAAATGTTTTACCGAGCCTCACTTAGTCTGTTTGGATGAAACATAGGGCAGATTGTGCTAGTATTTGTTGAATTTATTATGATAAATACAAATAGATATAAATTCAAGTAATTTTATGAGTTTCACCTTGGAATGTCTACTATTTGGGAAAATTAAAATTACTAGAATATGGAATGTTTATTATTTTATATAAATCATAAAAGTAAGGTTACTCAGTCTGTCAGAACATAAAAACAACATAAAAGCTAGGCTGAATGTTGATTTTCATGAGAACAAATCATAATGGAATAGGAATATGAAACTTTTACAGATTAATGTCTCTGTAATATGAAACTAAAGAAAATTATAATGATGTCATTTGGTTATGTATATTAGAATATATGGATTTTTCTTTATTATGTGTGCAATCTGTCATAATATTAGGTCATTCCTTATGTTAAATAGTTACTTAAGTTATAAGAGTAAATACTTAAGGTTCATATACCTTTGCATTATGTTTTATGTGTGATAGGATTGTGTTCAGAGTATAGTAGTAATGTGTTTCTTACTATTATTGTTATAGGAGTAGAAGAATAAAGTAGTGAACAAGGAAAGGAAAACATTTTGTTAGCCCTTATAGGTAGGTTGGTTTCTCCTACTCTATGTATTCACCTCTTTTGAATTTCGAGTTGTATTGACTGTGATATTATTGAATATGTTTTGGATATGTTATGAATTGATTTCGAGAAATGCAATTATGAAAAGTATATCTGAATGATTGTATGATTGCACATTTGAAAAGTATATGTGATATGATGTGAATGAGTTACGAGAAGTGCAATCTTGTTCGATTTGAAATGATATTTGATATGATTCATCTTCTGATATTGAGATGCAATTGGTATATGATGAATCATGCATTTGCATTGCATTGTATGATGGTTGGAGCTAAGTGCTACATCACTGATCACGATGAGAGCCATCTCTAGAGTCAAATTCATCATTCTATTCTCCAATAATGGGATGAGATATGTTGGAGCTAAGTGCCATGCGAAGCTAAGTGTCACATCGTAAGTAGTCGCTATGGGGGCCACATCTAGAATCCGTCGGGGCCACTTTTAGAGTCCACCTATCATTATATGATTTGTTCTCCAAAAGGGATGAGGTAAAATGGGGCTAAGTGCTACATCGCTGATCATGATGGCAGCCACCTCTAGAGTCCACCTACCGATCAACTGGCCAATTGGTGATCAGTGCATACATATGAGAGTGTTGCATTGCATACACATGTTTGATATGTTTAAGTGACAATGAATGTAAATTGAGTGTAATGATTTTGATTGGGATGTTATATATGTATTTAAAAAATGTATGAAGATATTGACTTTGATAATGTGATTAATGCATGTATGTTTATGTCTCTCCGAATTTATTAGATGGTAACATATAGCTTATGAGTTAACAGTTTACTGAGCTATTATTTGCTCACAGTGTTGTTGTACACATTTTCATATCAGAACTTTTGGGATCGCGAGAGACAGCCTTAGTAGAGTGTGGATCATTTTTGTTGTTAAGGTATTGAGAAGTCATATGTCCCATCGCGCGTGTTAGATAAAAGACTTATAGCTCTCATATTTTTTTGTTGGGATATGGAGAGAGTTTGATATGTGCTATGTATGAAAAGTAATTTTTTATGTTGTAAAATGTAAATCTTTTATGACTATGTGGTGGTGTAAATCCTAGAGTTGTTACATGCTCTGAATGATCAATATAAATTGTCTGGTTTTCTTATATGTGTTATCATTTTCTTGTATTATTTAGAGGGGTTATGCAAAATTTTTTTTAAAAAAATAAGGAAATATATTTGATCATCCATAATAAGTCGCGAGCTCTGATTTAAACCACAGTTTAAATCGAGGTCATGACATCTTGATAGAAGAATGTCTCTAACTGGTTATATCTTTACTATTACTACTTGTGCTGTGAGTTGAAAAATTATTTTGCAGGATACAGTAGCATTAGCCATCACTGAAGCTGTAAATGAAGCTATCTGGTTGAGAGGATTAGTTGGAAAACTCATTATGAAAGAGGAAGCTAATATCATATATTGTGATAGTTAGAGTGCAATACATCTTAGAAAATATCAAATGCATCATGAAAGGACAAAGCATATTAATGTGAGATATCATTTTGTTCGTGATATTATGAAAAAGCAAGATGTTCAAGTTCAAAAAATTAGCATACATGACAATCCAGCAGATATGATGATAAAGAACTTACATGTTATCAAGTTTGACTATTGTTCAGACTTGATGAGTATTCTACAAAGGTCAAGCTGGACCCATGTGGGCCATTCGGCAAAGGAGAGCATGTTGAGCATTTATTTTTTAGAGTTTTGTAAAATTCAAGTCAATATGCAAAATTATGTATCATGTAACCAAAATTATGAAAAAATGAAACAAAAGGAAAAAAATGAGGATCAGTGACAGGCTACAGGCTTGGGCCGTATCATGATGTACTCTCTTTTGTTCATATTAAATTTTCTCTAGAGGTGGCCTCCTTTGTCCGTGGATATTTCTCTCTTATTCACATTGATTAAGGAGATTTTACCACGTTAAATCTCTATGTTCATTTTCTCTTTCTTTCGTTGTTTTGATTATTTATCGATCCTCGGTACTTTTACCCCCCCCAACAGATATTTTTGTCTTAAATACCAATTCATCCTCCTTCCCTTTCCCTCTTGGTGTCCTTAGGGATCCTGCAGCTAACACAAGAGATGGGTTGTACATAGTTCATGTAATATGCTAATGTTAACAATAGCCATAAAATAAGGTATTTCAAACTAGGGACATTGCACAACTTGTAGCAGCAAAAGCGTAGATCATGTAAACTTGTGAGTAACAAGCGACAAAAAGAAAAGGAAGACAAATCAAAGCAAAAGAAAAGTAACAAACGAGTTCTAACATACCTTGCCCTGACGTTTTAGGACTTGTATAATAGAGAGGTACAGTTCCCGGACTTGTAGCAGGGAAACCTCTTATGAAGACAACGTAAGAAATAAGGAAGGGGGAAATCGAAAGAGAAAAATCAATGGCATCGCAAATCAGGATCCTATGAACTACCTGGATGGAGAACATACTCCCTCAACAACTATTGTTGTCGAATGTAGGTTGAGATGTCCTCTAAGATCTTTGGTTGTTGGATACGTAGTAATAGCGAGCAAGATTTACCGAAATGGTAAAAGAAAGTGAGACCTATTCTAAAGATGAAGATAAATAAGGAAACCGGGAAATCAGAAGAGAAAAGCAAATGACTTGAACAAGTCAGGAATAGATGAAGTACCTGAATGTTTAACAAGTTGCTTGTCTCGACGTGCTCCAATCTTCAACGAATATCACGGCGACAAGTGGGCGAGGGCTCGAAGGGGAAAGTGTTTAGTTGTGGTTAGATGAGAAAATAAAAGAGCCAAGGGTTTTATTGTCAACTCTCATGAACAGTAAAATGACATCAAAGCTCTTTGTTCAAAATGACGAATATCTTGTATCCCACCAAAAATAACGAGTATTGTAATACAAAAAATACAAAACGGACAAGGTTAAACATACTTCATGCATTGTGCAATTTTTATCGTCACTTATTTCAAATTGTCAAATTGTATGTCGCTATTACGATGAATAATCACTTAATCCACCTTATAATTCACAATGTAACAGGCCCTAATAGTTAATTGTTGTATCTTTTAATGCCTTCTAAAAAGAATAAATTTATTATTTGATTAATTATTGCTAATGCTTATAATTTTGTGACGTCTAAACGTCACTAAAACATGAAAATTTTGTGACGTTTAAGTTTATAAAGACGGCTAGTGAATATATCTATATATCATTAAAATTCTTTTATAACTAGATTTTATGGGATATTTATTAGATGAAGTGTATTAAATATTATATATGATCTTTCGAAGTTTTGATGTCCCTTAACAAAAGTCATCAAAATGTAATTTGATTTGTTGTAGCGACATATATGCGAAAATATGCCCCTAACATGACATCATGATAGACGACACTAGAGAATTAGAAGCAGAAGATGAGAGGGAGGGGGTAGGAACTATCATTATTGGACACTTGTCAGCTTACGATAATATTATTTTCCTACCATGTTCCCACTTGAAAATCCAAGACTTCTTGGTACGTAGGCTGCTAAGTGTCAACGAAGAGTAGAAAAAAGATATAATAGATACCAAAGGTTACGTGCTTCCCATGTAAATGGTACAGACATGGACTGCTAGCACTATCTCGAGCTTTGGGGAAGCCATCAACCATGGACCAGTAGTCAGTAGATGGTGTCCACTTCATCATGTGGCCATGTCTCATGCTCCTCTGCTACCTCCTCCTTTTTTTATTCCCATTGCACTATGATATTGGTATCATTATTGAGCACAGATTCAATACGTAGCACCCCAAAGTTGACGTCAAAATAATTATTTCTCCATCGCAATCAGCCCTCGGTGGTTGGAATGGCAACTTCATTAAAGCATTATATACATGTATATATATATATGAAATGTAATGTCAAATGTGCATATGTATATATCGATATGCAAATGTCTGCTTGTAGTTTGGCGTTTTGCCTTGAGCATTTCCTCTTTTTTTTTCCTCTTTCCTTTTAACTCGTCACCTTTTGGGTGGCGTCGACTTGTCACATGCAATGTTCTCTTTCCTCTTAAACTCTTATCATTTATGTTTTCTTACTATTTTAATTGACCATTAGTCTGTCTCTCATTTATTTATTTCCTCTCCTTATATATGTAAAATATACTTGATGAGAGTTTCACTTGTGGCATAAAGAAAACAAATCTCAGATTAATCGAGAATATAGTAATCTCTTGAATATTGTGACAGAAAAGAAGTATGCATCATCTCATAAGCCTAAGTTCGGATGCTACACAAGGAAGTTTACTACCCTATCTACAGTGAATTAATTAGGCCCTACTTTCTAGGTACAAATAATTCGCCTGAATACTAATTCATTAATCAAATTAGATTATTGTTTTTAACCAGCCAAACTTTATACGGTACACCACCCACACCCCCTAAATTACTGATCAAATTAATTAGTTGCGAGTGACATAGTATATAAAACATTATTTTAAAAAAATAAAAAATATATGTTTTTAAAAAATTATTTGCCTTTGCAATTAATTGTCCTTTATATTAAAATGCAAATGGTCTTCATTTATATTTTCTTTTATAACCTTTATCTTTTCTTATAATATATACATTATTTTCATTTTCTATTTCAGTACTAGTAGCGAACATTCATATATCTTATTATATCATAATGCAAAAAGAAATGCAAATCTTATAAATAGTTTAAAAATGGATTCCACTGAATGTTTCATATAAGAAATATGTAAAGTTTTTAATTATTTAATTAATTATATATATAGCGGACGTGAATAGTCCACCATTTTTATATAGTATTTAATATTATTTGGATCAAAAATGTAATTTATTATTATTTTATTATTTCGTAGAGCCTCCCTACCATCTCCATCTGTCCATGGGAAAATGACAATTAGACAATTATATTCTATGACCAATATATTGAAGTTAGTGATAGGAAAAATGCACGTGTAATTCGTGGAATGTACGATATTCTAGCACATGCGCATTACAGTAGTAACTTTTGGGTAAAATTGGCATGATTTACTTTCTAATGTAATCATTGTAATTGTGTGATCTCTATCAAAAGAAAAAAAATTGACTAGCTAGGAACATGTAGTCCCTAGCTATATATATATATCAAGCTGTAAGTGTAACACTCCAACAAGGAAGCACGTATAGGAACTAAGAAGAAGATTTATATAGTTAAAAAAGGTTGGCTTCTCTAATTGTTCCCAACAACCAATAGATCACCAGTCAACTACTCGAGGGACGTTGCATTAATTCTTGCATGCATGCATGCACGGCTTAGATATTTAGTTGGCCATGTGATCTTAATTAATTAGCACTCTATCTCTAAATGTTACGGCCTTGAGCGCTTGAGAGAAGAAGGGGAAAAAGTCACAATTAATTAAAAGATCAACCATGCACATAAATTTCAATTGAAAGGAGAATATGTATGTACATAATAATATACATAAGATGGACAAAATTTCAAAATTATCACCGCCAAAAAAGTGTGTCAAGTTTTGAGCATCATGTCATGATGAAAAAGTTACCATGATTCTTATATCTTTTTTCTATATATTTTCTTTCCATATGCCAATCATGGTTCATGATCAGCTCAAATGAAGATCAAATTATATAGATATATATATAATATATATATACTATTACCGTGCAAGTTTATAAGTTTATGCGGCATTAAAAAGGATAACTAACCACAAAGTATTACAAATTAGTACCATGTTATTATCAACACTTTTTAAGTATATATTTGTATATATACTTAATGCAAAAAGGAAGAAGAAGAAGAAGAAAAATGTGGTAAAAAGATATTAAACAAGGATTACAGCAGGCGAAGAACGAACTGGAAAGTCTTTGACTAATTTATGTACGTGCTGCAGTGGTCAAGCCGCCGCCAGGGCCGCCGCCGGCCGGTCGTGCGGCAGGAGCTTGAGGGCCTCGAGCAGAGTGTTCCTGAGCCTGCCGAGGTGAGGCTTCAGGTTCTGGTTCTCCAGGTACGTCTTGCTGATGGCGTCCCAGCCTTGCTTGTGTATGGAGTAGGGGTCCGTCAGCACGGGGTGGTCCTTGGGGTACTGCTCGGCGAGCGTGCTCTCGTCGACCTGGATGTGGTACTCCAAGTACCTGATCTCCATGTCCGCCGTCGGCTCCCCGAAGGTGTCCCGTGCCAGCCAGTCGAGGGCGCCCATAGGGACGACCTGGATGAGCACGGCGCCGGCGGGGAGGAACACCATGTTGGCGAGCCCCCCGCCGTGGACGCCCAGCATCACGTCGGCCGAGTTCACCAGCCGCGCGAACTTGCCCAGGTCCGAGGTGATCTCCGGGTCCGCCGTCCGCACGTCGAACCCGAGGCTCATCGCCATGTCCGTCATGCTCCGCTCGTTCAGTAACACACGCGACTTCCGCCGGGATATGATCAGCAGCCGGGGCTTCCTCCTGACTTCCCGTTCCCCTCCCGAGGGCTTGGCCGCCACCGCCCTCTCCAGCCCGAACGCCCGGCGGAGGAGCGCCTTGAACTCCACCATCGAGTAGCCCGTCGGGGTCCGCGTCGGGTCCACGCCCAGGTCTTTATGGAAGTCCAGGCCAGCGACCAGGCGGGGGAAGCACCTCACGGCGTCCCCGTCGGCGTCGGCGTCGATGATGTCGTAGTTGGACAGCTGCCGGAAGATGAGCGCGAACTTGCTGATCCACCAGGACCTCGCGTCGGCGACCACGAACTGGACCTCGCTGCCGAACCGGTACGCCGTGATGAAGAGTGGGACCATCACGTCGGTGAAGTCGTGGACGAGGTTCCCCGTGAACCCGCCGACGGAGAACACCAACGCCGGGACCGTGTGGTTGTGCGTGCAGCTCAACGGCGTCCCGTCAATGCCGGTCATGGACCTAAACGTCCAAGCCTTTACGTTCTCCATGGCCACCTTGTCCTGCTTGCGGGCGTAGGGCTTCATCTTCCACTCTTGCTGCTGCGTCAAGGTAGGATCCAGGAGGATGGTTTGGGAGCTCCCATGCACTCTAATGTCGCCCTCTGCGTCGCATACCATTGATCGCTGGCTGGTTTGCAGGCATATCGAGTTGTCAGCTTCAATCTCTTCTTCTGAAGAAAAATGTGATTAATTGTCATCAAATCAAATGAATTCTTCATACGAATTAACATATATGAAGCTCTGTAATTACGATCACTACTTTACAAAATGTTTAATGCACATGGAACACTTGAAACCTTTGGTCGGCTGCATTCCGGATTGTGATGGACAGTAACGAGCCTTGATGAAAGACAGGATGCAGAGGCAGAGGATCATGGAGGCCAGGACGAGCGCATTCCTTGTCCTCCTGGGCTCAGGCCTCGGAAGACTCTTCACGGACTTCATTCTCCCACCTCTTTCTCTCTCCTCCTTCCAGTTGCTCCTCTTGCCCTCTGAGATTCCTGAATTGTAATTCTTATACCAAGTAGGTCGGGCACTCTGTTCCTCATGGACTCAATTAGATTTGACAAGTTCATTCCCTGTTTTTTGTTTGACTACGAATGGAACCCACAAGAGAAATTAAGAGCTTTCATATTACTAATCATGGACTCTTCTTGCTCTATTATTATTATTATTATTATTATTATTATTATTATTATTATTATTATTATTATTATTATTATTATTATTATTATTATTATTATTATTATTATTATTATTATTATTATTATTATTATTATTATTATTATGTCATGTTTAACAGTGGTCTTAGTCTACTGCATTTGGACTGTTTCACAAGTCACAACATTTGTAGTGGAAATTTCTTTGTCATATGTTATCTTTTCATGAATGAACTGCGTGATCTCTCCCTACTTTCCAACCAGCAGGGCCCTTGAAAAAGTTACTCGCAAGATTAATAGCTCTTTTTATCTGTCTACTCGAAATCCATCCTTTAGGAAGGAGCATTGAAGCACCAACATGATTGATGGGTCGATATAATATGACAATGGTCCTATATGACTCAGAAGATAATAATCCTTTTCAGTAGACTAAAAAAACATGTTTTGTAGAAATGGAATCTTATAACAATAAAGTCAGAGAATGTTAGAGATCATCATATGATACACTTCAAGAATACTATATTAACATATAAACAAATGGGAGAAGAGAACAGCACACTCTTCTTTCTGAGATCACATGCCATCATGCAGCCGCCTATGAAAACTGGCATTTTTAGCATTTAAAAGTACATTTGTTCTCTTCTGCAACTTCAGAACCCAAATTCGTCGTCAACGGAGAGTTGCGGTGGAGTTTAAAAATAACTCGTTCCTAAATTCTCCTGTTCATATCTTATACAGCATATTTCTCTCGGATGCAGAATTCTGCAGAGATTTTATTTCTGAAAATTTGACACTGAGCAGGAATTTGGTAGGCTTGCGTTTGTTTTTTTTTAGTAATCAGCTCACCGATTTCTTGCAAAACAATACCAAAGGCATGGACTTGGAATTTTCAAAGGAGAGATTACACGGCGAAGAACATGGAAGAGAACTAATAGCAACGTGATATTATATGGAAACTGTCATGAATCTATCAGTTGATTATGACATTGTTGGCGAGTAATGTTTGAAACGACAAAACTGGGTGTTGATGACCACAGCTTCCGCTACCTAATTTGTGGTGACCCCCTGCAATAATTTTGTGAGAGAGAAAGGGAAAACAGTAGTGTTATTCAAACATCTCTCTCTCTCCCCCCCCCCCCCCCCCCCCCCCCCCCCCCTCCGTATCCACCTCTTGTGTAAAAGGAAATAGACTTCGTACTAATGGTTTAACTTAACTTTTAGAAGCAAAGTAGTGACGCAAACTTCAGATGTTAGATGTCAGTGTTTCATGTTATACTGTCAATTTTCTTCCAACATGTGCAACTTGGTTTGCATGAAGCTCAGCCGTTCTTTGTGCTCAGAGCAGCAGCTATCAATCAGTTAACACAAATATGTATAATAATCATGGTATGATGTCATGGCAGGCTACAAAAATTATGAGGTTTAAATCGTCTTAACCACCAAAGTTATAGCCAAAAATGTGGGGCAGAAACTTGAAAGCACCTCCCTGAGCCTTGAGGGCTGTGTTCCCAGAAGATGCTTCCAGCTAGATGGAGCTCAATGCATGGCTCTAGTGCACAGAAGCAAGGTCCTACATTTTGCTCTCCATCAAACCCCTAATCAGGTCCCTCAACAGGACCCTCTGATAGTTATATTTACAGCACAGATAAAAGAGAATACACCAAATGAGGTTAATAGCATCATATGCTCAGACATCAAAACAAGGCCGGCCAGAGGTCCCCCATGCAATTTAGAAAGCTATGGTTCACTGCAGGAGTACCTCAGTGCATGAGGCATTGATGATTTGATCTGAAAAAGGCATGGTAACTTCAAGGGATTCATTTCTTTCTATTAGAAATACAGAGAAGTGAATTGTAACTGCAATATGAATCTTATAATGCATACATAAGTCTAAAAGGGTACTGTCATGGAGTGACAGGCATCTTATACTATTTGTTATCATCTGATTGTGACACCCTAAGAGAGTTTTGGAGAACCTACTTTTGTTTCATCATATTTTCTTCTGATACAGACAAGATTCAGTTAAATCGTTTCACCGCATTAATCTACAAACAAATAGTGAGACCAAAGCCTGAGTAAAACATGCCAATATAATTGACAATAATACTAAATAGTAAACATCAAATCAAGTACAAAAGATCTATTGATGGTAATGGCGACAAGAAATTGAATTATTAGAGAACAGAAAGGGTTGATGACATCAAACAGGATGGTTGCTGCAAAGAAGAAAACGAAATGAGAAATCAATATCTTCTACCTTCTACACTGCTCTTTTTTCATACTAAACAATACTGTGTTTACAAGGTCATGAGTATGTACATGGTATATATTACAAATAAGAGAAAAAAAAATTGGAATGTTTGATCAAAACTTATTTTTCATCATTGTTCGACAAACTTGCCATGTCCAAATTAGTAGGAAAAAAATGAGAACCAAAACCAGACATGTCCAGAAACTTATCATGTTGACATTGGGTCAGGAAGCAGACCTGCTAAGAATGGTGCAATACTTCAGTAAAAGAACTTGAACGGAACATAAATGTGCAGAAGGAATTATGAGGAGGATTGGTGAAACTCACTATGTCCAAACTTTATGCACATCAGAAGCTCTAGTATACATATTGCAATGGACAACCAACAGAAGACACCAACCTTCTCCACAGATTTTCTGGGATAATTTATCATGTTAAGACTTCTGTTTGGACTAATCAAAAGCTCAAGAATGTACATCATCCACATTCCAAATCAATCAGATGCACTTAATGATACGTCAATATATTCGACAGCATATTACCTGTATTGCAAATAGGTATTATACTACAGGATAGTTGGCATTGCAATTAGCCACCAGAGAACCAACTTATATGTGATAAATGGAATTCTTGGAGGAATCCAAAGACAAAACTTTAAAAAGAATATATTCAGCTCCACAGTCAGAACCACAACACAGAGGAAGAGCACTTGAATGAACTTCCATGGTCCAAACAAAGGGTGTCACTCATCTTTGTCCCATCGTGCAGGCATAAACTGGCCCAGTGTTCTCCTAACCTTGATAGAATTCACCAATCAAACTTTACAAAAAGAAAAGGCAACAGAATAGACAGGTGTGAGACAATGAATTGAAATATCAGAATTATATAGTAACCAAATTAAGTGTTCATAATGTTTACATTTAAACAAAATCCCCCTTTTATTGAAATGAAATCTTTGAACGATGAAGTCAGAAATATTTTGATACTTTATATTCAAGATTAAATATACATGATTAAATATTTTGATACTTTATATTTTGAATTAAGGGTTTTCGTTTAAGTAGGAATAAAACAGAATATATGCATAGCAATTTCACAAATAAACAACTTAGAGACGATTTGAAAGTTTAGCTAGGGGAGGATATAACTCCTCAAGTGACAAAGTTTAAATATTTAGGATCAATTGTAAGACAAGATGGTGAGATTGATGACGATGTTAATCATAGAATTCAAGTTGGTTGGTGTAAGTGGAGGAAAGCCACTGGAGTTCTTTATGATAGAAAAATACCCAATAAAGTTAAAGGAAAATTCTATCGTACTGCTATAAGGCCAGCAGTGTTATATGGTAGTGAATGTTGGGCTATGAAGGGACAACATGAACGTAAAGTGGGGGTAGCCGAAATGAGGATGTTGAGATGGATGTGTGGTCATACAAGATTAGATAAGATTAGGAATGACCATATACGTGAACGAGTCGGAGTGGCTCCTATTAGTGAGAAAATGGTAGAGAATCGTTTGAGATGGTTTTGGTCATGTTCAGAGAAAACCATTAGATGCGCCAGTAAGAAGAGCAGATAAAATAATTTGGAGTCCGATTAAAAGAGGGAGAGGGAGGCCAAGGCGGACACTTGGCGAACTAATAGAGCAAGATCTATTGGTGAATAATATACCGAAAGGTTTGGTTACTAATAGAGCGGAATGACGTCGTATGATCCATGTAGCCGACCCCACCTAGTGGGATAAGGCTTTGTTGTTGTTGTTGTTGATGAACTATGACGGAAGATATGACACTTAATCCTTCATTTTGTATCTACCAATTCAGTAGCAAGAACAAGGGAGGTGGAAGCTAATGTCAGAGATGAGATGTATGACAAAGCTTAGTGATGATGCAACACCAGCAATTGCCTAATGCATTATTGCCAAGAGATCAAGGAAACTAAAATACTAGTACAGACAATTGAAATGGAAAAAATGAACTTAACTCTATGTTTTTTGGCATGGTACCTTACCCATGATGTTAAGCTGGCAACTGAGACCAACTCTTCATATGTTTTCCCATCGAAGTACCTAACTGTATGCATGCCTGCCCAGATACTTGAATCATGTAACAAGTGATCATCATGATAACCAACTGATTGCATGAAAAATACTGAACGGAAAGAAGCATGACAACATGAAATGAGGAATCTTTAACAAGTAAAAGAACATAACATGGACAAAATTTTTTGGAGGGTTCATTCCAAGTAGCAAATGCCCAAATGCTACATCAAAAGTAAGGAAGGGTTTCACTAGTGGTGTAAATGCAAAACAAACATATAGATAAGGCATTAAGACCAGTACCAAATCGTGAAATGAGACCATCCAAATTATATACATTTTAAAATCAAGATTTAAAGGTGCTTCCTAATTCCATGAAGTCCTATCTCGGTGCTTTTGACTTTTGTTTTGGGCCATGGGAGCCACCTACTTGGTGCTTCCTAATTCCATGAAATCCTATCTGCTCGTTTTTTTACAGATAATGTATTCCTTATAATAGAAAAGCCAGCCAGTCACTCTGATGACTTACAGAAATGCATCTGAGAACTGGTAACTTGGAGACAATTGCTGATGCTATATACTTCTACATCAGCATTAGAATCTTGGTAACAATTAATTGTTGAAGCTATGGATGACAGAACTTGTAGAATTTGATCATATCAATTACACATGAGTCAAACTATGCAATCACATAATGACCTTATTCCAATAATTCTGATGCAAGAAGGATAAGGATATCTGAGAGTTTTCAAATAATTGGTTAGATATCCATGCTAAATGAAATAACCTACTCAAATATCTTTGAGATAAAAAAAAAATCTTAATAACTATTTAACATAGCTAACTCACGTGTTTTGCTAAGATAACTTGTTAAGAAATCATCTATGTGAAGAAAAAATATTGATTACTTTATAATATTTAAATACAAGTAGTATTGCTTTGAATAATAAATACAATATAGAAAAACTAAATGTCAGATGTGATGATGATATTTTCCTAAGATACTTTAACATTCGTAGAATGTATCAAGTCTACAACAAAAAAAAAAAAACCTTCACTAGTTGAAGAATTTATGCATGTAAAATTCAGTGAAATTGAACTTTCTCAAAAAAAAAAAAAGGAAAAACGAAAATAGTTGAAGCTGATGAGATGGTTAGTCTACAATAATGATGGAGATGTAGTGAACCAAAATGTATGAATTAAACCAAGTGACAAAAATAACGCTTTAAGTGATCGAATTTGAATAAGTGACATATGTGAAATTTAATATTTAAAAAAAACTTGGACTACTAAAGGATTATCTTATTGTTGAAAACAAATAGGATTTTGAAACAAGATGTATGAATTTGGTATTATTGAGAGAAAAGAAGAGTGGATTCACTAACCAAAGTAATTTTCTAATTGCTTGAAAATAGAAAGGTTGGTGTAAAGAGGTGCTAATGTACATCTATGGGAGAGAAAAAGCGAGCAAGTCAACTTCACCTGAATTCATATAAAATAGATGACTCAGTAGAACCTTTGTAGCTTAGTTTTAAGAGAATCTCCGTGTTTATTTAAGCAATTGATGGTTTTGTGACAATTTCTAGTAGACTACTGTTAAAGTTGAGAATTTAATTTTAGGAAGCTTAAACCCTACAATCTGCAACAATAACAAATAGAAACAAGAGCACTAATAGAAAGATGGGTATAGAATATAGAGGCCCAGTATCTTGTAGATTAAATCTCACCAAACCAATTGCAGACCAAGATGTACAGGATAATGCTATCCCACCAGCATTGATTGAAATTTGACAGCATATGTCGAAAAGTTAGTTGTCAAGTATAGTTAAGATATTAGATTTTGGAAATATAGATGATCATACAAAACAACTTATTTTCATAGTATATGAACAAATCTGATTTAGTGTCATATGTTAAAAAAGTACCTCCATTGTCTCAAAGCCAATTGATAAAACCCACAAGAGGTGTTGGTTCCTGATCATAGTAGCTTTGCCCCACCATCCAAAAACATGAGCAAGAACAAACTCATCAAATAACGTCTCCTGCAAAAACAAACCATAAATCAGTAAATGCAAATCTAGCATGAAAATGGACAGACTTCTTTTGTTGATTCTGTGGAACTAAAAACAAAATGGTAGTGTACGCAGACATCATAAATAAACATTGTTAAACCTGCTCTTGGGATTTTCAGGCATATAAATCCGACAGTCAGTCCCATATGACCTGAAGTTATGATCTTCACATAAGGTGCTTCTGTAGAAAAGATGGGACTCCTTAAAATCAAGTACTTACCAACTCCAATATCTGGATGTAGAAACTTCATGAGCTGCCTAGCATCATCACAATTCTGGAGAAGAAAATAATGAGATAATGTAAACAGAACAAAACATGGACTAAGTAGATAAGTGCTCAAGTTAGATGCCCCTACTATCACATGAAGAACTAACATGGTAAGAAAACCAAATAAATGAGTTAAACCGGGGCACTACAGAAGTTAGTAATAAATGATTTTAACAGGGATACTGCAGAAGTTAGTAACTAGGATTTCTGAATAATCCAGAGCCAACGAAACACAAAATCATCAACTTGAACTTCCATTTAGGTAAGGAATGAATGAGTTTTCATCAATAAGGTATGCATACAAATGAATAATGTGCTTGTTATAACAACATACAAGGAGAAACATATCAGCCCAAAGCCCCAAACTGTTGAAATCAAATTGACCAACATCTGCTTTTTAACAAAGACACATTCAGCAAATCTATACAAGGAAGCAGAAGAACTATATTATAGATTTCAGTCTGAATATGTCTCTAAATGCTCAATGACAGACCTAAAAAGGTAGAAATGTGAGAGCAACAAGATAAACAACTGCCATCCCATGAACCATACGCCAAACTGCAGGATGTGGCCTAATCAGTATTCTGAGAAGCATGGATGCATTTAGAATCAAGAAGACGTCATATTTCTACCAAAAGTTGTTAAGCAATCGATGTGCATTGAGGACAATTTATCCACATAATGCGTAAAGTTTAGTGTAACATTCATGGATTCTGGATTAACAGAGAGAGTTGCTCTGAGTTCTGGTTATTTTTTTAACTCAAAATTGTTCCAACGCACTTGCGTTCCAAATGACACACGGCACAAATAAAATATTCTATTCACGTAATGATGTAGGACTCACAAATAAAATAAATAAATATTTAGATAAAAAGGAAAAAATAAGGGCCTCTTCTTGATTTGTTCCCTTATCTATTTGGTATCAAAGCACCTTTAAAAATATTCAAAAACAAGCTTTTTTGTTCTTACTTTTTTCATCAAAGGATGTAAAATCATGGAGCTCACCACATTACTTGCATGAACAAAGGAAAAAAGCAAAGTTAAATTTGCTCATGTTTCACTTAAAAATATCCATGCTTCAAGTTTCTTCATTCTTAGAAAGTACATCAAGAACAAAAATATTTGTTCCAGGAACAAATATGAAGAGAAAATAGTATTTCGATGCAAGAATTTGAATTCTCGTTAGTTCTTTAAAAGTAATCGATTAGATAGAAAAAAATTGATTTGATGTTTAGATAAAAAAATATAATGATGGAGAATTTTAAAAGTTGATTAAATAGATGAATTCTAATAATATTTGGATAAAAAATAATATCTAAAAAAATAATTTATTATCTTAATCAATTAAAATTATTATATAAAATTTAATTATAACCATTATAGTTATGTCAATACTATAATAAATAGAACAAAATTAAAAAGTAATTAGTGAGAAAATACAAATTAAAATATCCTAATATAATATAAATTATATTGTGTTAATGGTTTAAAAAACAATAAAAATTTAAATTAATAAAATCATATTTTAATACAATGGATATAATTATTATGCATAACATTTACATTGATTTTATGTATTTTTTATTGTCTACAAATACTAAGTAAATTATAATAAATAATCTATAAAAATCCGTATTTATAATTAGATCTAAATAATTTTATTTTGCAAGTTTTATGATAATATATTATTAAGTAATTAATTCTTGTTAGAAGAAAAAATGAAAATATTAGGATTTGAGGGTCAAATCAGTTTGGCCAAAACTTAAGAGACATTTTATAACACTCTTTAATATCAAAAATTTGTCACAATTTCATGATTAAATTCTAATCCCAATTATTATTTAGCGCTTCTAAAAATAAAAATGATAAAACATCCTCCTTACTTATATTGTGTTATTTGTCGATACATATAATAGATAAATATATATTCATCAAAATTTAATATACTCACGTATTATCACTATTGTTTCACACATCATCTCACATAACACCCCATACGATCAAGTTACATACCATCCTACGAAAAGTTTCTAATAAACTCTATGATTTTAACGGGTCTGCTCCCAATTTTTCGTCCATTAGATCTATCATCAAGGGCTGAAATCGCGCGCAATTTTACAACCATCCGATCTGTGCGCAACGGCTGAGATGTGCTAGTTTTTTGTTCTCCCCTCTCCCAAATCTCTTTCTCCTCGTTTGTCGCCTCCTACCCTAAATCTCTTGTCGATGTCATCTCCTTCCGCATTCATCTCCTTTTTTGTCGATATGCGTCGATCATCTTCCCAGGTCACTGTCGCCTCCGTCTTCGTAGGTCGCCGCCACCTTCATGGGTCGCCGTCGAATCTGCCTTCACGAGTCACCGCCGCCTCCTGCACGTAGCTGCCCGAGAACCCTCGCCGCCGCCTTTGCGACCCGAGAACCCCTTCGCCTTCGCAACTTGTCACCACCTTCCGCACGTCGCCTCAACGTCCCCGACGGCCTCGAACCCTCAAGTGTCCGTTCGATGCCTCAGCCTTCGCAGGTCACCGCCACCTCCGCCTTCGTGAGTCGTCACCACATTCACCTTCGTGAGTCGTTGCCGCCTCCCGCACATCACCGCCCAAGAACCCTCACTGCCGCTGCCTGAGAACCCTCATTGCTTCAATGTCCCCGGCGGCTAAAAAAGAAGACTTGCTGATGTTTTAGTTTCCCTTTTTTCTTTTTGACAATATGATAAATATGTTGAGATATTTCATTGTCCTGTAAGGGATTTAGGGGAAATTAGGAAAAACATGTTTTCTTTCCTTCTAAAATGGCTCATTTTTGCTTGAGAGAATCCTATAATCTTCATGAAGCCTTCTTCTGAAGAAAGCAATGAAAGTTCACTTCGCCATTGTCAATTACACTTTTCTTGATTTTTTATTAAATCAATTCTGGTCCATTTAGGACTTTGTTAGAATTTGCTAATCCGAAAACCGAAAACATCTCCTAAGGATGTTAAATAAGAATCCTATTTCTTGCGAGAAAAAAACATTCTTGTCCATCTTTTTACTACCCAGATGACACGAATAGAGAGTCGTCGTTGGAAGCAATGTTATCTTACTCGGACGGGACATAAATCTGAATAGATTTTTTTAGTAATAAATATTGGATCATTTTAGCCAAACAGTAAAAATTACTAAATTATTATGTTTAATATGTGTATTACTAGTGTATTCATTCTATAAGAAAGATAAAATAGATACCAACAAGTTTTATTTTAATTTTAAATATACAAAGTCATAGTTGATAAACACACAGTTCAGAGATTTAGCTATTAACATCATTAAAATTGAAACTTTTTTCTAGTTTTCAATTATTTTCACTTTCTACCATGGGCTAGAAAATCAAAAAAGAAATATTATATTATTTGAGCCTCAAATATTGCATATAA
Organism: Pontederia crassipes; assembly: GCA_030549335.1. Taxonomy (NCBI): domain Eukaryota; kingdom Viridiplantae; phylum Streptophyta; class Magnoliopsida; order Commelinales; family Pontederiaceae; genus Pontederia; species Pontederia crassipes. Next base: position 24,950,521 of record CM060187.1, read on the forward strand.
ACAAATTTAGTATGGTAGTTTCTACGTAACCCCGGGGTTCGAAACTTAATGATGTTATAATTCTTCATTCATTTTTTTAACACTAAGGAAGTATTTACTGTATTTATTCATTTTACCTAGTAATTAAGATTATATTTTATTATTAAATTATCAAGAATATACATTACCTTATTTAGCAAAAGTAATTTCTCTAATAATTCAAATCGTGTTATTATTTACTTATAATTAAGGATGACTAGGTAATTTACGTTTCTTACTATAATATCCTTTATCAATAATGTCAATTGAAAATTTATATACTTGAGTTGAACACTGAAACAGAAAATTTCATAAAATTAATAATTTAAAACACTTCGTATACTTTTAAATAAAAATAATGATAATAAATGATATATATAACATTCAAATGTGTAAGTAATAATAATAGTATATTTCTATGAATAATAGCAAAAAAAATATTTAATATTTTTAATTATGATAATGACAATGCTAATAATATTTCCTTTTTTATTATTTTTACTATTACACAATTGGGTAATATTAGGAAGAATATCATATTGTTACACTTCCTTTCTAAGCAATTTGAATTCTCACTTTATATCTGATCTGAATTATGTAGTTATGTAAACTAAAACAAATAATTTAGTGGACCCAAGTAATTTAAATCAAATTACTAATCTAAAAATATTACATGCAAAAAAATCCTCTAAGGACATTTAAATCGAAACAAATTTTAAATGGTTGGAAAAATATTGATCAGTTCAAATGATTGAATCTGAATTTTGATCAAATTCCACTTATTCAAAGTGATGTATTAGCTAAACACCCTTTTTTTGCAAACAAACAAGTCCAAGCAATAATTAATGCATTAAAATATCATATGGATAAAAATTCCAATAAGGTTTTTTCACTTTATCCTCGATTTTTTCTTAAATTAATTATTAAAAGAAATTGAGTGTCATTTAGTCTAATTAATTTTGGGTTTTGGCCCAACCCTCTCTTGTTTCTTTTTTTTTCCATATTTTTCTCATACACTAGATACAAATCTTTATTGTGTGAGAGTGAAGGAAACAACATCACACTTAAGAGGATCACTATTTTTTTCAATACATCTATTTGGCTAAATTGATAAAAAAAAATGTTGAAAATTATTGTTACTAAACACTTGTTTAAACTTAAAAAATAATTAACCACATATTTGGATAAGTGTGATAATAATAATAATAATAATGATGATGATGATGATGATGATGATGATAAGAAGAATAATAAGAAGAAGTAGTAGAAGAAGAAGTTATGTGTGCGTGAGAGAGAGAAATTAATTTGGCAATCCAGAAGTATCATATGTTAACATGTTTAGATTATGAATGATTTTGGTCATAATAAAATTCACCACTTACAATTTTCCTAGAAAAGATATTGAATCTACATAAAAATAAATAAATTTAATTATTTTAAGGAATTGAAAAAAATGCAACATGATGAAGTAAGCTATGTTAAAATAAGATACCTGATTATACTATTATATAATATATTTTGCATGGATTAAATTTAAATGTATTTGTTTTAAATCTTGGCATTCAATGACAATAGTAAATACTCAAATATATTAACAAACTATTTTATTATAGATTAAATATTAGAATAACTCACATTTCGAGAATGTAGGCAAAATATCACTTTATATAGATTTAATTAGTTAAACCTCATTTTAAAAAAAACACTTAGGAAAATTATAATTATTCTTGAATATTGAAAATTCCAGTTTTCTTCTCTAATTTTATATCATTTATTATAACAATTGATCATCTATTAATTATGATTAACTATTTTAGCTATAAAATCTTATTTCAAATTTTTTTTTTCAATCTAGGGGTGATACCCACACCTATTCGTGGAGGAGGATAGGGTCATAGCCTGCCCCTCTTGTCACGCTCCCACCTTCGTCCCTACTTCTAATTCTCGAGGGTGGAGCTAGTTCTATGTCCGCTCTTCATCCTTGTGAATCTTTGATTTCTTACGGAACATGTCGTGCCCTTTATAAAATAATTAATATTTATAAAATTTAATAAAATAACCTATTGAAATTTAATAAAAATAAATATATGCATTAAATAATTCAAATATAATTAATTAAAAGTAATGCAAACATAGTTTTTTATTGTACAATACTAAAAATCACATAAAATAACTTTTAAATAAAATAAAATTGTTAAAGTATTATTAAAGTTCAAATACTTTGATATTAATTTTGAGGATTGGCAAATTACAAGGTAGGGCATGTAAGCATGTAACCTCTTCCCAATTCTCGAAGTAATCCTGTAGGTCACTTCGTCTTCGTCCCTACCTCAGAGAAAAATCATTGTGAAAGGGGTCATAATCGGCATTCCCCGGAAGATCCTTGCCCCTCAATGGTTTTTCTCCACCCTTATGAACATATTTGTGTTAATTTCTACATTCAAGAGTATACTTTTATTCATCCAAAATATTCTCCAAACTAAATGAAGCCTAGGAATACAATAATTAAAAAAATAATTCAATGGCAACTAATAAGTAATATATATTATTGAATGACTTATAGTAAATTTTGAAACACTTGTTTATAAGTTATATTTATAATATCATTTATTATTTGTCCATCGTTACTGTTTTAAGATATTTTCTACTTGTTATTCTTGGAAGAATCATTTAAGTTATTTACGTGAAAGCTCTTAAGTCTTAAGAAATAATAATTCAGTTATTTTTGTTAACAAATAAATATGTTACCAAATGACTTAGAGAAAATTTTGAATCACTTTCTTATAAATTTTATTTGTACCCCCATATATTATTTGTCCACTGTCATTTTGTTTAAATTTTGAAACATTTTCTATCTCTTGGAAGGATCACATAAGTTATTCGTGGCGATAAAAAATTCACCCCAAAAGCGAGACATCATCTGAGGGGACTTTGGGTGTTATGCACGTTCGATGTCATACATTTGTATTATAATGAATAGAAGTAGACTTCTTAATAAAAGAAATTTTATTGAAATCTAATGTCAAAGATGGACAATATCCTTAGGTAACAATCGAAAGGCTTACATCTCATCAATAATTATATACAATGAGTCAATATATATTAGAACAACCATGATACTTATTATATTTAAACATGTGCAACACTCTTGAGCCATCTCGTCATTCATTCTTAGTTAGCTATACTGATTCAAAATGTTGAGTTTCTTAATTAGAGTATGTAAAAGGTCATGGTATTGCATGACATATATTTGCATAAAAATATAGTAACATGTACGCTATGGGCTAATTCACAATCCTCAATATATGACATCACATTCTTAATATCCAAACATCATTATAAGTAAATATCATAAATATACATTATTTCAATCTTGTAATTATATTTATTATCAAGTAACATCTAGGAGTTGCTTCCTTGAACTTTATCATTTGTCATACTTGCTTTACTTTTTTCCCTTTTTCACTTATTAACTTCACATTTTTCTTATTATTGTTTTGTAATCTTTGAATATTCTCATTTTCTCTTTTTTAGCATGTGAGACTTTTAAGTGCTATATTTCATATTTCTTTCATTTTCATTACATTATATTATTTTATCACAACTTAGTTAAAAATCATGTCAATTTTATCACACAGGCTAGATAGACTTTAGAAATTGCTATGACCCATGCCCCACCAATGAACATCTTTGAGAACATGCATATCATAATAATAAAGAATTTCGTTCTCGGCCACCTTTTGGAAACACTCAAATAATTTGTGATGAGTAATTTTGTTCCCATAAATCATATACACATTATTCATAACTTTACTTCACGATACATTCTTTCCTTGAAGCACATGCACCAAGTGCAAGACTTTACTTCCAATTTTAATGAGTAACAGAAACTTATTCATCAACTTGAAGTACATTATGTATTTTCAATACATCAAATCATTCATCATTCAATCTTTCATTTTTTTAATAAGCTATTCACGACTATCCATTCATGTTGTAATACCTTAAAAAAAGAGAAAATGGGTATTAACCCATTATCCATTAACCCAAGACCCAATACAGCAAATCCCCCTTATATAAACTAAATTCTACCCTAAACTTCATTCCCTCCTCATTTACCCTTTTCTAAACCACCAAAATCCTCTTCCTCTTAAAAATTTCTACAATCACCCAATGAAGAAGAAGAAGAGGTTAAAGCATCAAGGATAAACTGGAGGATATTGAAGCACACAAGAAGAGATGACAAGGATCAAGGAGGGCCAAAATTAGGAGGAGAAAGAGGAAAAAAATAGGATTAAAGTTTTAACTTAAACCCTAAAAATTGTTTGAAGAGATCCAAGCCCTATTTTCTACCTTAATGCTTTTCATTGATTAGATTGGGGTGTTATAATATTCCCTTTTATTCTTATATAACTAAAACTAGGGTCAAATCATTATTTTCTCACTCTTAGAATCATGACCCGTCGTCAAGGCCATGAATAATTTAATGTGCGATGGCTCCATTGTGCTCTAGCTCATGTTTGAAAATCAAGGATTGAATAGATGATTTTTTTTGTTCATTTTGTACAAATTTTCATGGACATGAACATAATAAAAAATTTGATAGTGTGCATTCACAATCGTGACACATGTCACATCTATGACTAGACAAGTCATACCCGTAAAACACAATTTGATAACCAGTGCAATTCGACATTAATTCTATGGGTCTCTCGCTCGCTCACAATTGTGACATAAGCATCGTGTCCATGACAAGCCATGTCATGTTTGTGAAATACAATTTCATAGGCCATGAAACTTGGCTTTAAGTATGTAGACTCACTCACGGTCGTGACATGCTTATATAATTTAATGTGTGATGTCTCCATTATGCTCTAGCTCATGAATGAAATTCAAGGATTGAAGAGACGATTTTTTTTGTTCATTTTGTACAAATTCTAAAGTTTATATAATGTAGAAAATTCATATTTTTTTTACAAAACCAATGCACAAGATCATCATTGGAAATTATTATTAACAACATTATAGATTTTTCTTCAAATTACACATGAGCAATAGGATCTAAATGTAATTTTAAATAATTCACTTTCAATCACAATCCAAATAAGAATGAGAAAAAAAGTGAGTAAAATATTCTTAAGGTAATTGATACTATTCATGTAACATTCACAATCAGCGTGTGATATTATCCACTTTGGACATTGGTCCGCTTGATTTTCTCAAAGCGCGTCGCACCTTGACAATGACATATCACCATATATACCTAGCATCTCTCACGTAACTTATGCATGTGAGACTAATCTAGGGGAGGGACAAAGCGAAATATACCTTGCCAAGTATAGAGGTGTGCAGCTACGTTACTTTGATACTAGAGGACGCGTTTTGAGAAAATCGTGTGAGCCGAGGTCAAAAGCGGACAATATCCTACGTAAGTGCAATGATGTTACACATGATATCAGATCCACTCTGCGTGAGCCACTGTGCATGGTGAAGTGCGATCACTCAACGAGGACATTGAATCCCTTAATGACAGAAGGGTGCATGATGCATGCTTTGAATCAGTCCCACATGCATAAGTCACGGGAGAGATGCTGTGTATATATGATAATATGTCATTGTTTAGGTGTAGCGCGTTTTGAGAAAACCATGTGGGCTAAGATCCAAATCGAATAATATCACATGTTGATTAGGAATATTACAATTCATGGGTAAACTCTAAAAAATTATGAAATGATAGTATATTATATTGGTCTTGATTTTTTATTGGTTATAGAAAAATATGGTGTCAAAGTTGTAATTTAGGAATCGTTTGGTGTATTATCGACTTGATTAATCAATAATTTAGATTATTATTTAAATAGATTATTACTACTTAAATTATCGATAATACGAATAATAGTCGAACTAATTAGAGAATAGATTACAAAATACTCTTAAAATTATTTCAAATTTTAATCACATATTATTATAAATAAATAAAGCAAAAAAAATTAGAAAAGTAAATATTGATAAAAATGAGACAAGTTATTTGTAAAAGATTTCAAATAATAAACAAGATGAAATTAAATTATATCTATTTATTAATAAAATATTTTAAATTAAAACTTAGTTGAATGAATATTTTTTGTTCAAATCAACTAGTAATCTAGAAATCTCTTATGTATTATTAGTGAGGTAGTAATCAAGATTATCAAAGTAATTAAAAATATCAATAATCAGTTGGAGTCAAATGAAATATTATGATGAGTCTATGAATTTTAAATAAAACTATCAATAATGAGTTGCAGTCGAACTGATCCTTGGTTTGAATATTTTTTTCAATATTAGTTTTTAAGTTTTGATATACTGTTAGATTGAATATTATATATTAGAAAAAAGAAAAAAACAAAATGATAACTAAATTATATTTCACACACTATTTATTTTTTATAGGGCCTCATTCTTGTCATTTAAAGAATATTATTGTCATTAAAGTGACCGAATAAACAATGTTGATTGAAGAATATAATTGAAAAATAATATATATATAATATAAAGTCATGCATCATGACATTTTTGTAATTAATTTTGGAGCTCTCTCTTCCACCATTTCTTCTATCTTTTTTCTCATTTTTTTGAATTATCAAAAGTTTTAATTCATTATTTGTTGTATAACTCTCATCTTAATTCGTTTTAATGGCATCATGAAGACATTAAATTTCACAATGTCATAATTAATGACATCCTATTTAAATTATTATTAAGTTTAATTAGAATATTATAATTATTAAATATTTTTTATTTGAAATTATTTTTTTTTAAACTACACCAATTAAAATGTATATATATATATTTAAAAGTACACCAATTAAAATACATTTTAAGCTATTTAATACGTCAATTTATCTTTTCTGGATCATTCACCAATTGAAAATTAAAAAGATATTGAACTTTTTTATTTTATTTTTCATTTTTGTGAATAACCTAATTATTTTGTATAATATATAATTGTTTATATTTGATTATTATGTTGTAAAAATCATTAATGCCTATTTCATTTAAAACTATGATAATTATATATATATATATATATATATATATTAATGCATTTTAACCTATTTAACACTTTAGTTTAAAATTTCTTGTAACTTTATACTATACAAGATCTTTCACAATTAATTTTATGGATCATTTACCAATTAAAATATAATAAAAATTATGTATATTTTTTATATATCACAAATATGTTTATATATATATATATATATATAATTCCAAGGCTCGACGACATTTCTGTAATTAGTTATGGTGTCTTCTCCTTCTTCCTTTTTTTCTAATTTTTATTTAATAATTATATTTTTAATGCATTATCAAATTTTCTAAGTGATGACCTTCTATAACATCTCATCCCATGACTTGAGCGTCTGCCCTTTTTTTCTCCTCTTTTTTATGGAATCCAAAATGCTGCATTTAAAGAGTTTGATTCCATTTAAAATGTTTGGCATTCTTGTGTACAGAGTTCTTCTGCCAGTACGACGTCAATATCCAGCACTCGCGCATTATAGCAAATGTTTGGGGGCCGCCTCTTCACCTTCACACAAGTGGTTTCGGTGCAAAAGTATGAGAGCCCATCATGGAGTCCGACTTCGACTTGATCAAGAGCTTCAAGAAGTGGAACAATCCCGCACTGATGGTTCACCCCGTCACCCTCAACTTGTTGGCTCGCTAGCACTCGACGGTCCTCTCCCGCCTCGCCCTCGAGCAGAAGCTATCACTCCGCTGGAGCAAAATCCTACGGCGAGGGGGTCCTCCGCACCCTCTACAAATTCATCGACATTCTCTCAAGAAGCATTCGTCGTGCAGCTAATGTCGACGGTGACGACGAATACATGGCCTACTATTCTGGCGGCAAACAAAACAATGTGATGGAAAGCATGAAAGAACCCCCATAGTTGCTGGCCACTTTTAAAAGACGACAACTTCAAGTGTCGCCCTGTGTTTTTTCTCGGTTTGTCTCACAAGAAGAAGCATGTGACGCTTCAACCAGTGCGGAAGACGTCGTTGCTACAGAAGAAGGCCCAGCCGCACCGACCAACTAATAATCACGTGTTTGAGCTCGGTGAAACAATGAACGAGTTTGTACGAGGAGTCGATATACCACGACAAGTTTAGCATCACGTCAAAGGTGGCATCCTTCGAGAAGTTCAACTGTGGATCATTGTCCCGTAGGGATTGGGTGCTTTGTGCTCAGGTTTGCACCACATGCGAACCTCCATCAAAAAAGGTGGGTACATAAAAATATAAAACTATTTTATTATAAAAGATTAAAATATCATGTTTTAAAATAATTTAATGTTCTTAAAATAAAAAAGTTATAAATTATTTTTCATAAAATATTTGTAAATTAATTAAACAAAGTTGTTCCCTACTTTTATTTTTAATTTTAAATCGATCCGTAGTTATGAAGACCACTTCTATTTTGCCACCAGGCTCCACTTCTCCTTGCTCGTTGTCCCAAAGGTTTTTTGAGGGTTTCTACTTCTCCTGCTCCTCGTTGTCGTCCTCGATCCTGATCCCTAGCCATGGCCACAGCCACCATCGCCTCGTCCTCTGGTGCCGGAGCTCCGAGAGCCTCGAAGACGGAGAGCTACATCGACACGAAGCGCCGGGACGACGTCCGGCAGGCCAACATCATGGCCGCCAGCGCGGTTGCTGACGCTGTTCGCACCAGCCTCGGCCCCAGGGGCATGGACAAGATGATCGCCACCGCCGCCGGCGAGGTCATCATCACCAACGACGGCGCCACCATCCTCAACAAGATGGAGGTCCTCCAGCCCGCCGCCAAAATGCTCGTCGATCTCTCTCGCTCTCAGGATGCCGCTGCTGGCGACGGCACCACCACTGTTGTCGTCCTTGCCGGCGCGCTCCTGCGACGCTCCCTTTCCCTCCTTTCTGCCGGGATCCATCCGACGGCCGTCTCCGACGCCCTGCATCGCCTCGCCGACCGTGCCGTTCAAATCCTCCATGACATGGCCGTACCCCTCGACCTTTCCGATCGGGACGCCCTCGTCAAGTCCGCCGCCACGTCCCTGAACTCCAAGGTCGTCAGCCAGTATTCATCCCTCCTCGCGCCGCTCGCGGTGGAAGCCGTCCTCTCCGTCGTCGATCCCGCTCAGCCAGACCTCGTCGACCTCCGTGATGTCAAGATCGTTAAGAAGCTCGGCGGCACTGTCGACGATACGGAGCTCATCAAGGGCCTCGTCTTCGACAAGAAGGTCAGCCACTCGGCTGGTGGACCTACCCGTGTCTTGAACGCCAAGATCGCTGTCATCCAGTTCCAGATCTCTCCGCCAAAGACTGACATTGAGCAGAGCATTGTCGTGTCCGACTACACCCAGATGGATCGCATCCTCCGCGAAGAGCGCAACTACATCCTTGGGATGGTGAAGAAGATTAAAGCTGCGGGCTGTAATGTACTACTTATACAGAAGAGCATTTTGAGGGATGCTGTGACCGATCTCTCGCTGCACTACTTGGCCAAGGCAAAGATTCTAGTGGTTAAGGATGTTGAGCGAGACGAGATCGAGTTCATTACCAAGACGTTGAACTGCTTGCCCATTGCAAATATTGAGCACTTCCGTGAAGATAAGCTTGGGTTTGCGGACTGTGTGGAGGAGGTCTCAGTTGGGGAGGGAAAGATTGTCAAAATCACTGGGATCAAAGACATGGGAAGGACTGCAACTGTGCTCGTTCGTGGATCGAACCAACTGGTTATTGATGAGGCTGAAAGGAGTCTGCATGATGCATTCTGTGTCATCAGGTGAGTCAGGACTTCTACACTCTTTCTTTTGCCTGCAATAACTGACGTATCCATATTTCACTATGTTATATTGACTGCCAATATCAACAACTGAAGTGTGAAAAAGTCTATAGTTAGATTTTGACTTTGTCTAGCACTAGTATTTTTAACCTTTTTTTTTTTTTGAGAGAGAGAGAGAGGGAAAAGGGATAGTATTACGGAAGTTGTAGTTATCCTCTTTTATTAGGAGATACAAATGTTCATGTATGGAAACACTGTCCAATATTCCCTCAAAAGGCCATCGTATATCTCATTTCACGAGTATGGAACTATTCCCTTGGAACCAAATGGCCCAAAGGACAACTAGTGGTACAACATATTGTTTCTGCCAGCAATATATGTACCAAGTCTGATGCAAACTTCCAGCTGAAGCTACTTCAAAATACTTCAGCATAAAATAATCCGTCTAGTCACACCTCACATTCCTTCAAACTTACCTTGCCAGTGAAAATGAGAAAAACAGGTGAGAAAATTCTCTTCCGATTCCTCTCAAACAGTACAACTCATGTCATCCCTCATTGAACATATACATTCTATTGAGCATCATTCATTGTCTCACAAGCCATGCTAAAAATCTGACCTTTATTGGTGCATGAGCTCTCTAGGTACGTCTACAATCCCTTTCAAGGTCCTCCACCTGCCGGTCACCACCACCTAGAAAGGCCAATTTTCAGCTCTCTTTTGTTACTGTCTGAATGGGGGTTGGAGATTTGGGGAGTATGAGCAAAGTTCATCAATGTGCTGATCAGACAGCCTCATGTGGAAAACATGCATCCATCCTTCAAGGTTGGGTTAGCTGCTAATGCATATACTCTAGAAAATTTTTATCACCAAGGTGCTTGTCTGTGCCAACACCTAGGGATGCCATGAAGCATGGATTGGCAAGTGAGAGCAAGAGGTTCCCTTAAAGATCTCATTTGGTTTCCCAAGACAAATCTCATTCACAACTGGCTTAGTGAACCGACCGCTACAAATCATTATTGGTACCCACAGGCTCGGATGATTAACATTTGCATTCGTCAAAATAGAAAAAAGTGATGCCCACAACATTAAGGACCAACTTTGCTAGGATCAACTATTTCATTCTCCTGAGATTAAGGATCCTCAGACATCCCTTTGGCAATTGGTGATACCCTTCTGCCCAAGCTACAAGGTTTTTTTTTGAGAGAAGCCCAAGCTACAAGGTACCCCTTAGATTTGCTACTAAACTGCCAAAGAAAGTTTCTACTCAATGTGTCTAGGCACAAGTCAACATGTGACAGGTGTGGAACACCAACATGTGATCCCTACAGATCATAACATAATGGTTAAAATATGTTCAAATTGATGTCTTAAGTTTATTTATGTTCTTTTACATTTATTGACTACTGCAACTACTAAGTTCATGAAACATTTCTGCTCAAAAAAAAAAGTTCATGAAACATTTTTTTACTTAATTGGTTTGATGAATAGTTAAAGGTTAACAGCTAGTTGCACCACCATCACAGTTGAATAGTTATTTGCTAGTTGAATAGTTGCAAATTATTTTAATCCTGAACCATGTCAAACGTCATTGTGTGGTTGAGGATATAAAAGGAGACAGATTATCCTTGCATTGGTGTTTACTGGCACGTTGACATAAATGTTATGATTATCGTTGAAGTACTTAGACGTTTCTCACTGAAAAAAAGTACCTTAGATGTTGTATGCAAGAATGAACTTTATGGCTGGGTTGTGAACTGATGAAGTGGAATATGTTTTTCTTTCTTTTTTTTTGAGAAGGAAAACTCCGCCTATGTTTTATAGCCGGTCCCAAGCCCGGATAAAGGAGGAGGGTTGTGTTAGGCCCCGACAGCCAGCGTAAAACCCTGTCGAATCTCATGAACATGGATCAACGAAGATCCATGTAGCCGACCCCACCTAGTGGGATAAGGCTTTGTTGTTGTTGTTGTTGTTGTTTTTGAGAAGGAAAAGGATGACCACCAGAGTTGTGGTTGCCATCCATTCCATTTTTTTTAAGTGGAATATGTTGGTGGTTAAAGTTCAATATTTTACATTAATCTTGAATTGTACTTTTTTTTCAAAGTTGTAAGACCTTATGAACTATTTGGTTTTTCCAAATAGTTCATAAAAAACCAAATAGTTCAAAAAAAAAAAAACTATTTGGTTTTTCAAGAAGTTCATTGATATTTATTTGGGGTTAAGTTCATTGATGTTTTGATTGCTTAGTGTGGTAGAACATTATTGATGAACTTTGTTTCAATCAGAAGTGTATATTATTTTTTTCTTGGGCTTGTCTATAAGATGCTTTTCTTGTGTGTTCTTATTTTGTTCTTTCTTAGACAAAAATGTTGGTCTAGGAACTTTTGGATGACTACCTTCTTGCTAGTCGTCCTTTCTCATTTCGAAAAAAATGCTGGTCTAGTGCTACTTACTTACCTCAACGACTGGATATTTTACGCAATCTAGTTCAATATACTTATTTTGCTCAATCTAGTTCAATTTCTGTGTATAGAAAATGTTGTGATGTTGCTATCTGACGCAGGAGCTTTTTTTTTTAAATTAATTATTTTAATTGAAACTGATGTTTTAGTTTATTAGTCATCAATGTGACCTTTTAATTAGTTATAAGGGTCATGATTAGTTATAACGGTCTTGATTAAAAGTGGGTTAATCAAGGGTGGAGATTGATTAGTAGTTTATAACCTCTTGTAACTCTAGTATTTAAGGCTGCCAATAGGGTTTTCAGCCGTCATAATCTCTCTTTTATCAAAATTACAGATTTTTGTGGTTTTCTCATAAATCCTAATTGTTCCTCTATCAATCTTTCTCATCTTCTAGCCTGATTTCTCATTATTCTTGCTAATTTTCTCTCCTTACTGCATCAAATTGGTATCAGAGCAAAAGATCCTACAAATTATTAGGGTTTTCTTTGTTTTTGAACCATGGTTGGACGTGGTAGAGGCCGAGGACGTGGTAACCCTGGACAACAAGCAGAGATGGCAGAGATTCGACGAATGATTGAAGATTTGTCGCGAAGTGTTCAAGCCTTACAGTGACAGGAACGTGTGGCAGCCCATATGGAGATTTCGAAAGGTGGCCACGATCTAACAGACATACCAGAAGGTAGTCTGGAAGATGATACTGATCAAGGGTATTTTGATAATCCCTTTCATGAAGCTGGAGCCGATACAAATCCGGTGCGAGGTCGATTGGAGCATAGGTTGATTCATGCCCTGGATCTGAACAGTGGTGGAATTAGGACTGAAGTTGCTGATTTTCATGGAAAGATGCATGCTGAAGATTATTTAGATTGGGAAACAAGTCTGGAAAATTATTTTGAGTGGAAACCTATGGCATAAAATAGAAAAGTGTTATTTGTGAAACTGAAATTAAAGGGGACAACACTTCAATGGTGGAAGAGAATTGAAGAGCAACGTGAACGACAAGGTAAACAGAAAATTGGCACCTGGGAGCATATGAAGACGAAGCTGCGAAAACAATTCTTACTCGCTGATTATACAATGAATTTATATGAAAAGTTTCATTCTTTGAAACAACGAGGTATGAATGTTGAAGAGTATACTTCAGAGTTTTACAACTTATCAATTCGTGTTGGGTTGAATGAAACAAATGAGCAAGTAGGTGCTCGTTATCTTGTTGGGCTTAACCAATCTATTAGAGATGAGATGCCTATTGCTCGTGTGTGTACTCTTGAAGATGCCCGACAGCAAGCTTTATTGGCTGAAAAACGAGTATGGCGATATGGAGCGCGTAGACCTTTAATAGGGCGCTCAGGAGGCATTATGCAAAAGGGTACTGGTGCTGTTGGAAATACAAAAAAATAACACATTTGCACAAGGAACCAGTCAAGGAACTCATGCAAATAAAAATGATGATAAGGGGAAAGCTGTAATGCGTTACGGTGGACAAAATAATTCTGCACCTACGACTTTTAAAGGAAACAACACACAAATTCGTTGTTTCACTTGTGGTGAAAAGGGTCATGGTTCTTATGCTTGTCCATAGTGAAGAGTTAATCTCGTGGAGTTGCAAGATGAAGAATATGAAGAGTCAGAGCCTATTTATGATAAGTATGTGGATGAAAGTGAAGAAATAGATGTTCTTCCTGTTCAAGGAGAATCATTGGTGGTTCGAAGTGTCTTAACTACCACAACTAAAGAAGAAGATTGGAGAAGGCATAGTATCTTCGGAACACGTGTTCTTTGTGGCGGGAAGGTGTGTGATCTAGTTATAGATGGTGGTAACATGGAAAATGTCATTTCTAAAGATGCAGTAGAGAAGTTGGGATTGGTTATTGAAAAACATCCACATCCTTACAAAATTCGTTGGCTTAAGAAAGGTAATGAAATTCCTGTCACTACTCGATGTTTGGTACAATTTACTATGGGAGGTAATCTTCAAGATGAAGCTTTATGTAATGTTGTGCCTATGGATGTTGGGCATATTCTTGTGGGAAGACCGTGGTTGTATGATCATGACATGGAGCATCACACTAAATCAAACACATTCTTTTCATAGGAGTAACAAAAAGTACACCTTGTATCCAATGAAAGAGAAAACACAAGATGCTAGTTCATCTAAAACTAATAAGATTAATGATTGTTTGTGTGCTGAGAAGTTTGAATTAGTATGTCAAGAAATTGGGATTGTTTATGTGTTAGCAAACAAGATAGTTGGAGGCGAACCACTTGGAGGAATATCCCACCAACCACCTGAAGTTGAGCAAATTTTGAAGGATTTTTCAGATCTGATTGCTGGAGACTTACCGCAATGTCTGCCACCGATGAGAAGTATTCAACATGCAATTGATTTGGTTCCAGGAGCTTCTTTACCAAATCTGCCGGCTTATAGAATGTCACCTAAACAACGTGCTGAGGTGCAAAGACAAGTTGAAGAGTTGATATCTAAGGGTATGATACGTGAAAGCAAAAGTCCATGTGCCTGTCCAGCTTTGCTTGCACCAAAGAAGGATGGTTCGTGGAGGATGTGCGTGGATAGTTGTGCCATTAATAAAATTACTGTGAAATACAGATTTCCAATACCCCGTTTGAGTGATATGCTTGATCAACTAGCTGGCTCTAAGTTGTACACGAAGATTGATTTGAAAAGTGGGTATCATCAAATCAGACTACAAGATGGAGATGAATGGAAAACAGCGTTCAAAACACCGGATGGGTTATTTGAGTTGTTGGTCATGCCTTTTGGCCTTTCTAATGCACGAAGTACATTCATGCGAGTAATGACTGAGGTATTGAAACCTTTCCTAAACAAATTTGTTGTCGTTTATTTCGATGATATTCTAATTTATAGCAAAGATGTGAACGAGCACTTAGTGCATCTACGACAAGTTCTCGAAGTATTGCAGCGAGAGAAACTTTTTATCAACTTGAAAAAGTGCTCTTTTATGTCCCGCGAAGTGGAGTTTTTGGGTTCTGTTGTTTCAGCTGCAGGCAAGGTTGTCAAGATCGGGATCTTATATAAGATCGGAGGGGGGTCATAAGATTGAAGATCGTAAGATCGGATCGAGGATCGTAGGATCCTACCTATTAATAAAATAATATATTATTAAAATAATAAATATATTTTTGACAAATTTTTCGCATTGAAATCTTAAATGATACCCCACTAAGACATTTTTTATCGATTCTTAAGTCAAATTATATCAAAATATATTAAAAATAAAAGAAAATGTATTTAACTTCATATAAATTAATTTTTATTATCATAAATATATTTTAAATTAATATTTAAATGATTATATTAATCATATGAGATCGTATAGGATCGGATAAGATCGTAAGATCGCATGACCAAAATTAAGATCGTATTAAGATCTTACACATAAGATCCTCAAGATAAGATCGAGATCGGAAGAGGTCCGTAAGATCGTAAAATCATAAGATCTTAAGATCTAGATCAAGATCTTGACAACCTTGGCTGCAGGTATTAAACCATATCCAGGGAAGGTTCGTGCAATTTTGGAATGGCCTATTCCGCAAAACATGAAGGATGTTCGAAGTTTTCATGGCTTGGCGTCATTTTATAGGAGGTTTATCAAGAATTTCAGTTCTATTATGAGTCCTATTACAGAATGCTTGAAGCAAGATAGTTTTAGATGGTCAAATGCAGCACAAAAGGTCTTTGAACTCATAAAAAAACTGATGACCGAAGCCTCTATTCTTGCTCTACTTGATTTTGAGAAGTTATTTGTTGTGGAATGTGATGTATCTCATATTGGAATTGGTGCAGATCTCAACCAGGAGGGTAAACCTGTGGAGTTTTTCAGTGAACCTTAGTTAGAGCTATTCAACATTGGGAGCATTATTTGGCTTACCGAGAGTTTGTTGTTTATTCTGATCATCAAGCTTTGAAGTCCCTAAACTTTAAAAAGAAGTTGAATGAAAAACATGCTGTCTGGAGTGCTTATCTTGAGCAATTTAGTTTTTTCGTGAAATATAAAACTGGGCAGTCTAATGTTGTGGCAGATGCCCTTAGTAGGCGATCCACGTTATTGTTGCTGATGAATACTCAAGTAACTGGTTTTGAAGAGATAAAAAATCAATACAAAACTGATCCATATTTTTGCAAAATATTTGTTGACCTCGAAGGACCTAGAAGGTCTGAATTGTTGCCTTATCGCTTACACGAGGGATATCTTTTTAAGGGCAATCAACTTTGCATTCCTCAAGGTTCTTTGCGGGAGCAAATTGTGAGGGAACTTCATGGAAATGGACTAAGAGGTCATTTTGGAAGAGATAAGACGATGACGATGGTGGCAGATCGTTATTTTTGGCCAAAAATGTTTCAAGATGTGAATAACATAGTAAGAAGATGTTCAGCTTGCCAACTGGGTAAAGGCAACTCACAAAATACAGGGTTATACACTCCTTTGCCAATGCCAGAGACGCCCTGGATACATTTAAGCATGGACTTCGTCTTGGGTTTACCAAAAACAGCAAAGGGATATGATTCGATTTTTGTTGTGGTGGATCGATTCTCAAAGATGGCACATTTCATTCCTTGTTCGAAGACTTCTGATGCTTCACACATTGTTGAGCTCTTCTTTAAAGAGATTGTGAGATTGCATGGAGTTCCATCTTCTATTGTTTCAGATCGAGATGTCAAATTTGTAGGATACTTCAGGAGAACTTTGTGGAGAAAAATGGGCACCAAATTGCAATTTTCTAGCACATGTCACCCCGCACATGTCACCCCCAGACAGATGGGCAAACTGAAGTTGTTAATAGGAGTTTGGGAAATCTATTACGATGTCTTGTTGGAAATCATGTGAAAAGTTGGGATGTGATTCTTCCGCAAGCAGAATTTGCTTATAATAATTTTGTCAATAGAAGAATCAAGAAGACACCTTTTGAAGCTGCTTATGGATTGAAACCACAACATGTGCTTGATCTAGTTCCTTTGCCACCAAATGCGAGAATCAGTGATGATGGAGAGGCCTTTGCTGAACACATTAAAAAAGTGCATGAGGAGGTAAAAGCTGTCCTGAAATCAAGTAATGAAACTTATGTCAATGCAGCCAATCAACATCGGCGTATTAAAGATTTTGAGGAAAGCGACTTGGTCCTTGTACACTTGAAGCAAGAGAGGTTTCCTAAGGGCACTTATCATAAACTCAAGTCAAGGAAGTTTGGACCATGCAAGATACTAAAGAAAATAAATTCGAATGCTTATTTCATTGAGCTTCCATCAAATTTGCAAATCAGTCCTATCTTCAATGTCTCAGATTTGTATGCTTTCGAGGGCTTTGATATGGAAACAACTGAAGTTTCAAATCAATTGGAACAACATCCCAAGTTGCTACTGATGTTATTGAAGATGTGTTGGATGTTAAAGAGATCAGTTCTCGTAGAGGTAATAGATATAGAAGATTTTTGGTTAAATGGTTGAGTAAACCTGAAAGCACTTAGATTAATGAAGATGAGCTCAAGAAGATCGATGCCGAAATGTATGCTGATGTGGAGCAAGTTTTTTCCAAGGAGCCAAAATTTTCAAGCTGAGGAGATTGACGCAGGAGTTTTTTTTTAAATTAATTATATTATTTAAAACTGGTGTTTTAGTTTATTAGTCATCAATGTGACCTTTTAATTAGTTATAAGGGTCATGATTAGTTATAACGGTCTTGATTAAAAGTGTATGCTGATGTGGAGCAAGTTTTTTCCAAGGAGCCAAAATTTTCAAGCTGAGGAGATTGACGCAGGAGTTTTTTTTTAAATTAATTATATTATTTAAAACTGGTGTTTTAGTTTATTAGTCATCAATGTGACCTTTTAATTAGTTATAAGGGTCATGATTAGTTATAACGGTCTTGATTAAAAGTGGGTTAATCAAGGGTGGAGATTGATTAGTAGTTTATAACCTCTTGTAACTCTAGTATTTAAGGCTGCCAATAGGGTTTTCAGCCGTCATAATCTCTCTTTTATCAAAATTACAGATTTTTGTGATTTTCTCATAAACTCTAATTGTTCCTCTATCAATCTTTCTCATCTTCTAGCCTGATTTCTCATTATTCTTGCTGATTTTCTCTCCTTACTGCATCACTATCTCTTTCCTTTTCAATGAAGTCTGATTATAAGATCCTTTTTATCTATATATACCTCGTGCTTACTAGCAAGTTGAGGTTGAGATGATTAGTATCTTCATTGATCTTGAGATTGTAATTTTTATATCCGTAGAAAAATGTATCACCTTATGGCTATAAAATAAGATATTGATCAATCTCAAAAAAAAAATATGAGAGTGATTTGTCTTCATCTTAGAGGTCCTTGTAGGGGGTTATTCACAAGGGCTTCTAATAAAAGAGAGAAGGTGGGGCAGCTATCGTATGGAAAGGAGCCCAATGGTAGTCTATGGTTAAGTGCCTTGGATCATGATGTCTTTAGAAGCATGAGGGAGGAATGAAGAGGATGAATAAGGGACATGAAGATGGGGATAAAAGGATGACTAGAAATAGCTAGTCATCCACACACACACACACCAATAAACATGGGAAAGATGCACATGTATGACAAAAAAGAAAACTAAAGCTTCTGTTTTACTCCTCTCCAAACAAAAACAATTTTGACTTATTTGTTGTAGCGTCTCTCCCCGAAAGTGAATTTTTTGCGCTGAACCCAAATATCCCCCAAAAACTGATAGCTACAAGCTAGGGGTTTGTTGTGGGTGGTGTCTCAATGATGTAGAAAGAGTGCCAAAATAACTCTAAAGACTATGAATCCATGTCCTCCACACCATTTCACCACCTAGAGATGGAATTGCTGTGTACCAACTTTTTTATGCCTATAATTTGTATATAAGTATTTACAAAGGACTTAATTATTCAATATTTATTATGAGAGGAAATGAAAATATAGTTTCATAATATACAAAGTTTCCTCCTAAAAAATCAATATATGCACAAAGTTGTTAAGTAAATCTCAATCTCTTGATCTGGATTTAAAGTCGCAGATAAATATAAGAACTTTCTATTTATTTTATTAGTCCTTTGAAATTGAAAAGACTTGTTTTAATCGTAGTGTCTAAGATATGAAATGATGAAAGAATTGATGTGATGACATATAAACAATAATAAAGAACTCAAAAGCTTTATTGTTTTAGTATGAAATTAATAACTAATATTTATATGAACCGGGAACGAAAATCACACAGGAAAGGCACCCATAAAAATTTTGAGGGCTCCACTCTTGAACTTCAACCTTACAACAAACCCAACAGCCCCACCCCACCCCCTGATGTGTCTCCTGAGGTAAAGGATGAGTGCCTTGTGCACTCATCTAGTTTTTTATTGAACTACTTGGTATTATATGTTACAACCCATCCAATCTTAATTTTTTATATATTATCTTTCTTCTCTAAAAGTAAACCCATTCTGTTGAATTCAAATGGACCATAGTAAAGCAAACAACACAGCTACGCGCCCTATAAAAGTTCACGGGTCGGATTTGACCGGACTCTGGATTAGGTCATCCCTCTTTGGAGGGTTGGATCATCCGAATAATTCGGACCGTGTTGGATAGGGTTGGGTGGTCGGGTTACCCGACCACCATTTTTTCTTTTTTTTTTTAATTTTTTCTTACTCTTTCTATTATTTAATATAAAAAATATTATATAATATTTATTTTAAAATATAAAAGTATTAAATATTTAGATATTATTTTACACATTTAAAATGTTTTATTTTAATGTTTTTTATTTTTTTATATAAAATATAAGCTGAAAACTAAATAAAAAAAATAAAAAAATCAGGATAGAAAAGATTCATGATAAAAATTAATGAGGGCTATAGCTTTGCTACCCAATTGTCATTAAGCATGACAAAATTCATGATAAATTAATGTTCCAGCATCCTCCTGTATTTGTCCATAATGCTAGACCAAAAAGATTCCATTGTGTCCCCAGATGTAAGGTTAGATTGATGTATTCACTATAAAAAATAACATCGCGATTGAATTTCCAAGGCCACAAAGGATCCTCTGTACTTCTTGTCAATAGCGAATGCTATTCTCTTCAGTGTGCTTTTGAATCCACCCAACCTTATAAGGGAAAGATATGGTTTAGTCTTCAATTCCAAACAATCTACCATTAGTTGGAGATACAATGTTGTTTGAGCTGCCACTATCACTAATTGCATCACAGAGTTTTCCGTTAATAGTTGGCTTGTGTCTGAAAAATATATGATGCTATACATCCTGCTTTCTTGGGTGCGAGCAAGAGGTGTCAAATCATCTACATCTTCACCTTGCTCGTCAACATTAGATTCATAAAAGAAAATCTGAACAACTTTAATAAATGCAGTTCCTAATTTTACTTTGACTTGTACTCAAGATTCAAACATCCTGCATGCTTGGCACAGATCCTACATCACTAACTGTGAAGTCATGGATTTAGTATTGGAAATTATCTTGTAAAAACAGGGAAAAGCTATGCATATATGCTTCGTCGGCATATCTCCTGGTCAAGGAGGTGCTTGGCAGATTAGATTTCTCATTTGCGCTTTACAAGACAGCTTTGTACCATAGATGGCTAGTAGTTGCTTGGAATACCAGCTTTGCTTTTGGAGATGTACATTCTAAAATACTGAACAATTAGATTATTGTTGATTATCCAAGGTGAAGCATAACACACTTGGTTTAAGGTATAATGTGTTCTAAGAAGATATTACAATTTTGGTAAAAGGTAAACTCCAGCTAGACATGCTGTCACCTTAGCGTTCAAAATTAAGAATTGTTTGTAGGCAGGTGTATATATATATATATATATATATATATATATATATATATATATATATTAGAAAACTCCGCTTATGTTTTATAGCCGATCCCAAGCCCGGATAAAGGAGAAGGGTTGTGTTAGGCCCCGACAGCCAGCGTAAAACCTTGTCGAATCTCATGAACATGGATCAACGAATGAGCGGAATGACGTCGTATGATCCATGTAGCCGACCCCACCTAGTAGGATAAGGCTTTGTTATTGTTGTTTATATATATTAGAAATGAGGTTTGGTTACTAATAGAGCGGAATGACGTCGTATGATCCATGTAGCCGACCCCACCTAGTGGGATAAGGCTTTGTTGTTGTTTGTTGTATATATTAGAAATGAGATAAAAAATAGGTTATGTGAAATGAGATCAAGTATGCTTTTAGGTTGGAGCATGACAATGTTCTTTCATTTATCTCCATATGATGTCTGCTATAAAACATCCATTTGCATCACATAACATATTAGTTTTCCCTAAAAAAGAAAGACATTAGTTTTGCTTCCTTCAAAATCATCTAGTTTTGCCATGTTGGTAATTCCAAAGAGCATTAGATTCTTTTCCCATTTCTCTATGCCTATGACTTATTGTAATATATCTAACGGTTGACATGTTATGTACAGATGCTTGGTTAATAAGAGGTTTCTTATTGCTGGCGGAGGTGCGCCGGAAATCGAAATGTCACGGCAACTTAGTGCTTGGGCGAAAGAACTGCAAGGCATGCAGAGTTACTGTGTAAAGGAGTTTGCAGACGCGCTTGAGGTCATCCCGTACACCTTGTCAGAGAACGCGGGGCTTGACCCGATAACCATTGTGACAGAGTTGAGGAACCGGCATGCTCAGGGCGAGGCGAATGCTGGAATCAATGTGAGGAAGGGGCAGATCACAAACATCTTGGAAGAGAACGTTGTGCAGCCGTTGTTGGTTAGCACTAGTGCTATCACGCTCGCGACCGAGTGTGTGAGGATGATTTTGAAGATCGATGACATCGTGATGGTGAGGTAAAGAATCTACTTCCAGTGTCTCATGTAGTATTCAGTTTTCTACTATATATTTCTTTGCTCAAGGGAAGAGATGATCTCAAGCTGCGGTGCAAGGCCTGGTATGCCACCAAATTTTGTATGCAGGACGAGGTCCGGATCATGTCAGCGGACAATGGATTTAGCTCGATTTACTGGTCATTTTATTTTAGCTTGAAGGTGCATATTTAAAACCTGCCAGGAGGGATCAATATTTATGCCAAACTTTGAAACCTTTCTTTTAAATCAGTTGGTGCTTTCTTTGCTATTCATCTTTTGACTCATACATGTTTAATTATATTAAATTGATGTTTTAGTTCCTACATAACTCCGCCTATGTTTTATAGTCGGTCCCAAGTCTGGATAAAGGAGGAGGGTTGTGTTAGGTCTCGACAGTCAACGTAAAATCCTGTCGAATTTCATGAACATGGATCAACGAATGTGTCGTATGATCCATGTAGCCGATCCCACCTAGTGGGGTGTTTTAGTTCTTACATGTCATGATGCTTTTTTTTTTCTAAACGGTAGCTGAGTTTGAGACACGTTTAGAGGAGTAGTCAGTTTAATGTTAGCCATCGATGATAAGAGAGAAAAAAAGATAACAAAAGGGGACTCTAAATGTGAGTCCTTTATAGTCGCATTCTGCCTTTTTATTAGGAAATATTTGTTTATATGTAAAAAGGTTTTCCACAATGGTAATGATGATCGAGTTAATAATATTGAATTGGCTGTGAAGTTGCCCATCATATTTATTTAAACGTTTATCACTGTTGTCATCTATGATCCCCAAAATAATCACGCTACAATCTTTTTTTCTTTTTATAGAAAAATAAAAGAATTCCCCCTTTTCGTCCTTGACTGAAACACTTGTGCTGCCAAACTTATGTATTCCCGATGGAAGAAAAATTAGATCAACCCAAAAATTTACTCGATTTGAAAAAATAAAAAAAATTAATTGATCCGTTTAAACTAGAGTATCAATTGAAAAAAAATATTCTGTTTTTATTTATTAATATTTTATTTATATAATTAATTCATAAATAATTAATTTTTTTATTATTGGTATAATAGTTTTTATATAGTTTAACATGTTCTTATCACATCATGAAATTCTAATTTAATAGTCGTAATACTCTATTCTATATTAAGTTAAATATGTTAATATTAATATTAATTTATTATATTTTGAAATATTATTTATTAAAAGAGGGTCCAAAAAATCATCCAAAAAAATGGATCAATTAGATGATGATTTTTCTTTTTCTAAAAAAATAATTTTAGGGTATTTTTATAATTTAAAAAAATGATCCAAAAGGTCAAAAAATCAGTTCGATCCGAATCACTTTTGCTCCAAAAAAATTCTACGGTGGATATTAATTTTAAAAAAATTTAGTATGATTGAAAATGTCGATCTTCATCCTTTTTTTTTCCAGAAATATGGTTTAGTGGTTTTGACAAACGAAAACAATGAATCATTTCACATCGCGCGGTAATGTCTTTTTATTAATTAAATAATTGATATAATAATAAGTTTCTATTAAAATAATATATAATAATAAATGTATTATTAACAAGCTCATAGTCTCAACATTGGTGACCACTTCATTTATTATCAAAGGAAAACGAGGGATATAAAGTCGCCGTTAGTTAGTTAGGCAGTGATGTAGAAATCCTGCCAATTAATATTTTGTTTTTTAAATGCATCAATTGGGGGGTGTGCATTAATAAGTGAGATATCATGAGTTACGTTAGGTTAGCTGACCTCGCCCTATGGGAAAAGCCACCTTGCACATGTGGTGGTCATGGAACAAAGAGCTAAGCAAAATATGAGGTATCATATATATATATATATATATATATATATATATATATATATATATATATATATATAGGGACTTACCACTTGACATGACCTATGCATTTATTTATTTTTTTCTTTTAATAATAGAAAAGGAAACATCGAAATTTAAAATTAAAGTATTCTTAGAAAGAAATCTAAGAGTTGTTTTATCTTGAACAAACGTTACCATTAGCCTATATTATCATCAGTATATATGTTAGACCGGAGATAAAGAGACTTCAAAAATATGAAAACTTTTAGGTCATGTTTTTACTTCTTTTGCATACAAGAGTTTCATTCAATGTAGTGGTTTCGTTCACTATAATTAAAGATGTGATCCTATAAATGTTTATATTAGTTGGATAGTATACAACAAACGTGTGTAAAGAGAGTTTTACATTTTATTTTACTTTCTTTTGTCGTTCAATAGTTAAAATGATATTGCGAAAGCTTGATAATCACAATATTATTTTTTTTTGAAAAATAATATTTTTCGCCCATAAGTGGTTGTGATTTTTCCATATCATTACAACTCTATGACCTACATAGTCAATATATATAATTGATGTTGTCCGAGATTTCAATTAAGATGATAAAAATATCATATGATAGGGTCAATGAATGTGAAATCAAAATGAATTTGGGAGTAATCATATGAAATAAGGAAAATAATTATATCAATAATAAGTAAGGTTTATGATGAAGTAACTGCTAAACTGTTATTTGATAGGAAAAAAAAAGAAAAGGAATGAAATCATAAAATGAATGTGATGAATGATCATAATGCATCGATTACTACGATGATGAATGTATATCATATTATAAATATTTTATATTGTTATGTTAATAATGTTGCATGCCATGTAAGGTGTAACGCCCCGAGACCCACGTGACTTTCACGTGCTCAGAGTCGTCCCAGAGGCGCTACTCAATTTTCTATAAAACATTTTTGCGGAATATAAACAATAATTGCGGAAGACTTTTTCAATAATAACAACTAATAATCCATTATATTCAAAATAATTAAAATATTAATAAGTTCACAATTCTAATAAATGCGGAAATAATAAAAACTAGACAACTCAATCTAGAACATGTGCAACATCTGTCTATCACTGAGCATAACCACCTGCAGGATCATCCTCTATCGAAGTACTCTCATCTGCACGGATCCAGGTACAGGGAAATATCCATGAGTATAAAAAAATACTCAGTACGTAGGGTCTAAAAGACAATCAATATGCTCAATCGAAAATAAGATAAAATCAATAATGAGTCGATTGAGCAGTCAATACAATAATCAATTAACAATTTATCAATATGAACAATATATCAGGCTATGGTCAACAGACCAATGTAAATCAATAACAATTGTTCCAATTAATAATTATCAATTGCCTGATTAATAAATTAATATTCAATTAATAATTTCCAATTCAATAATCAATGGTCATTGGCCAATAACGATTCAATTCAATAGGGCAATAGTAATTGCCAACTCCATGCCAATATATCCAAATGACCATGATTTAATTCTATTTACTGCAATTCCAATTTCAATTCAATTCGATTCGATTTTCAATGTTCGGAGTTATCCAATTCAATGAGGAGCGCTCAGTCAATTAAGGGACACCATGCCACTTTCATGCAGGCCAGTGGGGGATCAGTGCCACGGCAAGCCCAATACGATTCAATGAGTTCGTGTATGGTGGGGGACGAGTGACCATACACAGGACAACCATAGTTTTTACACTATCTGCCCCATTCAATTCAATTCAATTCAATTGGTCCCGGCTTAGTGGCAATCAGTGAACATGGGCCCAGTAGCTTTCGACTTTTATCTTGTTTACCTAAAATGTCTATCTTTAAATAAATTATCAATGAGATAACTTCTGAACTCCAAACTAAGTAGGTCAACAATACAATCAAAATCAAAGTTCATCATAGTATAAACAAATCAATCACCAACAATATCATTAATACATCAAATTAATTAATAACAACAATAATAATCAGTAATTAAAATTTACTCAAAAATAAATAATAACTCTAGGTAGTACTCTCTGTTCATTACGGCCGTAACATCATTTTTCTTTCTCTCCATCTTCTCTGATTTTTACGGCCGTAAATTCTCTCTCCAAATTTTTACCCCCTATTTCATTACTGCCATAAACTTTTACACCCTATTCTATTACCCCCTTTCTGTTACGGCCATCAACTTTTACACCCTATTCTATTACCCCCTTTCTGTTACGACCATCAACTTTTTACACCCTATTCTATTACCCCCTTTCTGTTACGGCCATCAACTTTTTACACCCTATTCTATTACCTCCTTTCTGTTACGGCCATCAACTTTTTACACCCTATTCTATTACCCCCTTTCTGTTACGGCCATCAACTTTTTACACCCTATTCTATTACCCCCTTTCTGTTACGGCCATCAACTCTTACACCCTATTCTATTACCCCCTTTCTGTTACGGCCATCAACTTTTACACCCTATTCTATTACGGCCTATCCCGTTACGGCCGTAAAACTCTACTCTTCGGCCGTAACATTTTTTTTTATTTCCTTTACGGCCAATCTATCTCCCCTTTTCTCTCTCTTCTTTTCTCTCTCTTCTTTTCTCTCTCTCTCCCAACTTCTCGGCCGTAAAACCTCGTCTCCATTTTTTTTC
Source organism: Pontederia crassipes (assembly GCA_030549335.1). NCBI lineage: Eukaryota > Viridiplantae > Streptophyta > Magnoliopsida > Commelinales > Pontederiaceae > Pontederia > Pontederia crassipes. The sequence goes on from CM060187.1 coordinate 24,977,192, forward strand.
TTTTAATTCCTTTACGGCCAATCCATCTCTCCTTTCTCTCTCCAAATTCTCAGATTTTTACGACCGTAAAAATCATCTGTTACGGTCGACATCTATTACGACCGACATCTATTACGGCCGACATCTTCTCTCTCTATCTTTTCTATTTCATTACGGCCGAAAACCTAACTCTTCGGCCGTAACATTATTTTTTTTTTCTTTTACGGGCGTAAACGCTCATTCTCTATTTACCCGTAAAACTCTTCCCTCGTTTCGGCCGAGAACATCACGTGTCGACAAATAATTACGACCAGAAAATTACGGCCGTGACAAAACTAATTTAAAACTAAATTGCGTCGTAAAACATCATGACACAATAACAACCAATTAGAATCCCTCCTACGTACCTCGTAGCCGTTCGACGTTGAATCATGCGCCTTTGCCGTCGGACACCAAGAACCCATAGAAAAGAAAACTCTTTTAACGATCGACGCTAAGGATTTATTTATAGGGCTCTTAAATCTTTATCTCCAATTCATCTATAACTTACAATGCTAATCAAATTTAATCTTTTAATTAATCCCTTTTAACAATTTTGATTTGTTTTAATAATTAAATAATTCCGAATTTAAATAAATATCCCATAATACACTTTTATCCTTAATTAAACTCCTCCCCTATTTTCCTTTATTTTCGGAATTATTTATTATAATAATATTAATGGTCATTTTTCTCAAAATAAATAATAAAATATTATTTTTTCTAACTCTCAAAAATTGGGGTCGTTACATCATAACCTCCTTAAAAATAAATTCGTCCTCGAATTTGCGTAAACGAAACTACATCATCTATCTAACAAATTTGAAAAATCTTTTCTGATTTCAACTTTCCATTTTAAAATGTCATCTTCATCTTCATGATGTGTCCTACGTATGTTACTAATCTCACTATGTTAGCCTACTATTTTTGTCTCATGTGGACTACCTTCAACATTTCTTGATGAAGCAAATTTTGTCAACATCCTTTTGAATGTGCGTCAGTATTCTCATGACAAGAATTGTCATCAATGAATTGTCCATCAACCTCGCTCCAGCTGATAGGTGAGCAATAATGCCTTCCATACATGACTATGAAGTGGCATGCCTATGTCAGAGTGGCGACTGTTGCCACATACTAACTTCGCTAGTGGGAGCTGATTGTTCCAACTATCACTCCGGTCTAATGCAAGTCCAGAACATATTTTTTTTAAGGTCTGAATTGACCATTCAGACTACTCATTCGTCTGTGAATGGAAGGTGATCTAGAAGTTCAACCACATCCCAATTGCTCTATAGATGCTCCATCAGAATTGGTCTATGCATTGTAGATTTTTATCCGACGCGATGGATATCAACACTCCATGTAGTCGGATAACCTCCTTAAAAAAATGACCATGAGGCTTTCGATGGACTAACCTTTCTCTAATGGGTATGACATTGGCTATTTTAATATATCGATCCTCTATTACTATTATCACATTGTGTCCATATCAAGCCCTCTAATAACATCCATCGTTATCTCTCTTTTTTTTTTATACTATTGTGGATTTTCAATCTCTTGTAGTACACCATGTGACATCTGATGCTTCACTTTCATTTGCCGACCTTCCATAGTAATTTCGATTGCATGTAAGATGTGTTGCTATCCTTGCACCATCACTATTGGTCATTAGACTGAGTTGGACGATACAATTGCTCAATGCTCATATTCTGTCGGCTCACCGCCAAATGAGCAAGTGACCTTTCTGCTTAACATATGCTCAATTGAGTTTGCTTTGACAAACTCGTAATCTTTTAATAATTTGATCCCTTTTTTTATCGACAAATGTTCGGAAGTGTACCTCAACTTTGGTGGTTCGTGGAGAATTCAAACTATTCATCCTACACATTGTGTCACCGATTCTTGGGGTGAAGACCACAATTGCTAATTCGATATCTAATCGTTTTAATGTGTTGGCAACTATCTTCTTCCTATATAGCATCAAGACTCATGCCATGCGGGGGTTGTATGCATGGTTGTGGGCGACATAACCTCGGCCTGAAGGTCTTTTCAAAAGAAGGACATCGTTGTCAATTTCTTCTCCAATTCTTAAAACATATTTTTAGCCTTTCCTAAGCCATTCAAATTTTTATATCTTTTTGTCCTTCTTGGTGAGGTTCGTCCATGGTAATACTATCGTGCAGTAATCTGGTGCGACTCTCCGCTAATATTCTGCAAGTCTAATGCGACTGTTCAAAAAGATCTTGCAAGTCTAAGGAAGTTTTTTTTTCTTTAACACGTCCATTGGTTGAATCCATTTGATTATAGCATTCATCTTTTGATATTCCATCTATGCGATATTTCTGGAGAACATTATCTCATTCTGCCAAAATTTGTATTTCGATAATTTGGCGCATACTCATTTCTCTTAATGTTTGCAGTGCAATCTGCAAATGTTCTGCATGTTCCTCTAAGCTTGACGAATATATTGGAATATCATCGATCTTGGGTTAACCAATGTAGTAACAACTATACTATAATTTTTTTTAACATACTTGGATGTTGTCCTTCTTCCATACCATTATGTGTGCACTTCATCACTTTTTCTATTGAGTTCGAGTGCTCAACTTTTTACGGTAAATTATGAGCACCAACTAATCGATAACCTCCTTAGAAATATTGTCATATGAGTGCTTCCATTAAACACTCTACTTTTCAATGGTCAAATTTTTTTTTTATGAAAAGTAAACTATAAACTATATTCATTCCATATAACACATGCTATTTGGATATACAAAATATCTAAGGACTAGTTGGAGTGGAGATTACAATTTCGACTTGATTAAGCTTCAAGTCATATGTCATAGCATATCAATCTATTTGGGTGATTTCAGCACCATTCTTGGAGGCCTATTGTTGTCGTAGAGGTTCGACCCATTTTGATTCATCGCAATCTCTTGCGAAGTGACTCATCTTGCCACAATTTAGGCATGCACCCATTGCCCAATAACATTCATCGAGATGCATTTTGTGGCAGTAATTATATGATTCTCTATGTGGTGGAGGATCATTCCATGTTGGATATGACTTTCCTCGGTTGTAGTTTTCGTGATGCCGCTTCTCTCTTCTTTGATGTTTTCTATCTTTACTCCAAATATGATTATGATCATTATATATATATCATCTTGATTCGGTTGAGTTGCGTTTGTTATGTCATCATTTTCACGCATGGTAGCAAACTCTTTCGCAACTTGAAGGGTATGATAGTTACAACATTTTACCCGTCCTCGGAGGCTTGGCTTGAGACCTTCCACCCATTGCTTAACGCGATTCCTCTCTGATTGACGTCGAGTAACATACTTCTCCAACTTTAAGAATTCGATCATGTAGTCCTCGACTGTCATGGTATCCTGTTGTAGATCTCGATATTCCTTCCATTTTCTCGCTCTTCGGGAAATAGGTAATAGCGATCCTTGAATATCTTTTTAAACTTTCTCCAAGAAATTAGGTCCTTTTCCGGAGAATGTGCAGCCTTTGTTGTGTTCTACCAATGCCTAACGTCACCTGTTAAACGCCTCGTAGCACATATAGTCTTGCAGTTCTCACCGCAGTCTTTCTTCACTAGGGTTTGGCCAATTTCTTCTAGCCACCTATAGGCTTTCTCGAAGTCACCCTTCCCATCAAATTGGGGAGACTGTAAGTTGAGAAAACGCTTAACAATCTCTTTTCGATTATCGTGAAGGGGAACATCATGACTCTTAGTATTACTATAGTCTCTGTACATTGAACAAGATTCATATGATGATGATCCATGGTTCGAACGTTCCTCTTGATGTTCATTGATTCATTCATTATTTACTTGTGGGCCTTGGGCCGCTTGACCATCCTCCTCTGCACTTTGAGAATTCGATCATCGATATCTATTTCTCGGTTCATGATAGAATTGATGAGAGGTCATCAACTTGAAAGACATCTGTGCTCACTCAATAATAAACAATACAATACAATTCCATAAGTAAGTAGTCAACGACTATGTCATAATGAAAAACTTACTTGACCCTACTGGATGGCTGCAGTGGTTGCTCGTGACAGTTGCACATGGACTCAATTCTATCTATTAGAGACAGCTAAGAAGTGTCTCTCCTTAGGCTCTGATACCTTCTGTAACGCCCCGAGACCCACGTGACTTTCACGTGCTCAGAGTCGTCCCAGAGGCGCTACTCAATTTTCTATAAAACATTTTTGCGGAATATAAACAATAATTGCGGAAGACTTTTTCAATAATAACAACTAATAATCCATTATATTCAAAATAATTAAAATATTAATAAGTTCACAATTCTAATAAATGCGGAAATAATAAAAACTAGACAACTCAATTTAGAACATGTGCAACATCTGTCTATCACTGAGCATAGCCACCTGCAGGATCATCCTCTATCGAAGTACTCTCATCTGCACGGATCCAGGTACATGGAAATATCCATGAGTATAAAAAAATACTCAGTACGTAGGGTCTAAAAGACAATCAATATGCTCAATCGAAAATAAGATAAAATCAATAATGAGTCGATTGAGCAGTCAATACAATAATCAATTAACAATTTATCAATATGAACAATATATCAGGCTATGGTCAACAGACCAATGTAAATCAATAACAATTGTTCCAATTAATAATTATCAATTGCCTGATTAATAAATCAATATTCAATTAACAATTTCCAATTCAATAATCAATGGTCATTGACCAATAATGATTCAATTCAATAGGGCAATAGTAATTGCCAACTCCATGCCAATATATCCAAATGACCATGATTTAATTCTATTTACTGCAATTCCAATTTCAATTCAATTCAATTCGATTCGATTTTCAATGTTCGGAGTTATCCAATTCAATGAGGAGCGCTCAGTCAATTAAGGGACACCATGCCACTTTCATGCAGGCCAGTGGGGGATCAATGCCACGGCAAGCCCAATACGATTCAATGGGTTCGTGTATGGTGGGGGACGAGTGACCATACACAGGACAGCCATAGTTTTTACACTATCTGCCCCATTCAATTCAATTCAATTCAATTGGTCCTGGCTTAGTGGCAATCAGTGAACATGGGCCCAGTAGCTTTCGGCTTTTATCTTGTTTACCTAAAATGTCTATCTTTAAATAAATTATCAATGAGATAACTTCTGAACTCCAAACTAAGTAGGTCAACAATACAATCAAAATCAAAGTTCATCATAGTATAAACAAATCAATCACCAACAATATCATTAATACATCAAATTAATTAATAACAACAATAATAATCAGTAATTAAAATTTACTCAAAAATAAATAATAACTCTAGGTAGTACTCTCTGTTCATTACGGCCGTAACATCATTTTTCTTTCTCTCCATCTTCTCTGATTTTTACGGCCGTAAATTCTCTCTCCAAATTTTTACCCCCTATTTCATTACTGCCATAAACTTTTACACCCTATTCTATTACCCCCTTTCTGTTACGGCCATCAACTTTTTACACCCTATTCTATTACCCCCTTTCTGTTACGGCCATCAACTTTTTACACCCTATTCTATTACCCCCTTTCTGTTACGGCCATCAACTCTTACACCCTATTCTATTACCCCCTTTCTGTTACGGGCATCAACTTTTACACCCTATTCTATTACGGCCTATCCCGTTACGGCCGTAAAACTCTACTCTTCGGCCGTAACATTTTTTTTTTATTTCCTTTACGGCCAATCTATCTCCCATTTTCTCTCTCTTCTTTTCTCTCTCTTCTTTTCTCTCTCTCTCCCAACTTCTCGGCCGTAAAACCTCGTCTCCATTTTTTTTCTTTTAATTCCTTTACGGCCAATCCATCTCTCCTTTCTCTCTCCAAATTCTCAGATTTTTACGACCGTAAAAATCATCTGTTACGGCCGACATCTATTACGACCGACATCTATTACGGCCGACATCTTCTCTCTCTATCTTTTCTATTTCATTACGGCCGAAAACCTAACTCTTCGGCCGTAACATTATTTTTTTTTTCTTTTACGGGCGTAAACGCTCATTCTCTATTTACCCGTAAAACTCTTCCCTCGTTTCGGCCGAGAACATCACGTGTCGACAAATAATTACGACCAGAAAATTACGGCCGTGACAAAACTAATTTAAAACTAAATTGCGTCGTAAAACATCATGACACAATAACAACCAATTAGAATCCCCCCTACGTACCTCGTAGCCGTTCGACGTTGAATCATGCGCCTTTGCCGTCGGACACCAAGAACCCATAGAAAAGAAAACTCTTTTAACGATCGACTCTAAGGATTTATTTATAGGGCTCTTAAATCTTTATCTCCAATTCATCTATAACTTACAATGCTAATCAAATTTAATCTTTTAATTAATCCCTTTTAACAATTTTGATTTGTTTTAATAATTAAATAATTTCGAATTTAAATAAATATCCCATAATACACTTTTATCCTTAATTAAACTCCTCCCCTATTTTCCTTTATTTTCGGAATTATTTATTATAATAATATTAATGGTCATTTTTCTCAAAATAAATAATAAAATATTATTTTTTCTAACTCTCAAAAATTGGGGTCGTTACATAAGGATTATAAAATAGTTCATTCCATACGTCATTATTATACGATAGGTCATAATATGTTAATGACTCAACTAGTTCATAAGAAAAATGTTCCACATGTTTAAAATTAAATTAAGTGCCGTAATTAAATAAACAATGCAGTGGAGTCTCTCAATTGTTGCTTGAAAATACTACGCTATGTTTTTTTAATTTTAATTAAAATAATTTAAGTTTTGAGTCTTCTGCCCTATTTGTTATAAGAAGGGTTATTTTCTTAAATCTTCCTAATAAAAATGATCGAACATAATGTATAAATTTTTCTAACCACACTTAATTTTGAGATGAATTCATACAATTATGCACCAATCTAGTTTCGCCTTAATTTTGGGGTGACAACAAGAAAAAAAAATCCACTTATACAATTCTCCTTTATATATGTTTTTATAAGAGTTGAAGATATTGTATCGAGTTCAAATCCTTGTCTTTGGAAACATAGAATATTTTTATTGGGAGCGATAGGTACGCGGTCCGAGATGAACTTAACCGGATTAGCTGAGCTTGATGATGAATCAAAATTTCTAATATATGGACAGTGCGCTCCTTAATGTTGCGCGAGTTGAATCATGGACATCGAAAGTTGGCCAAAAAAATATTGTATCGCTTTAATTAATTAACCAATCAACCATTCATTCTAAATATTAAAGTTTTATTGTTATCTTGTGATAAAAGAAAAAAAAAACTTGTTCCAAGTGTCCACTCGTTTGTGCTAGTTTTCTTTGTCAGCTGCTTAATTGTGAAGTGTCCTCATATATCATCTTGAAATGGCCACTCAAACTACTTCACATATTCCCAACGGCACATAATTAGGAGAATAATTACGAACCTACTTTTGCATTTATGAGAATATCCACATGTCGGCAATTTTCTTTAATATTTGTCTTTTCTTCTTTAATCTTGAGAATAATTAAAAGTACTCTGATAAAATTATATGATCGTAAAATGTTAAGATTGGTCTTTTCCTTCGGTCAATATTATAAGACTGAATTCGGTTGAGTTATTTTTTTAAAAAGAATTCGTTAAAGGGGCAAATAAATTAATTTTAATAATAACATTTTAATGACTAACTTGAGTTTTTCGATTTAATTAACAATTAAAGAATATATATATATATATATATATATATGGTCTTTGAAATTTATACCACATGCTATATAAATTTCGTTATAACAATGAATATTGTTTCGCTTTCAACATTAAGATTTCATTGGTTGTAATATTTCATCAACTATTAAATCCACGCATATTATTATTATTATTATTATTATTATTATTATTATTATTATTATTATTATTATTATTATTATTATTATTATTATTATTATTATTATTATCATCATCATCATCATCATCATATTCATCATCATCATCATCATCATATTTTGAAGGAAGCAAAAAATACAATTGAAAAATAATTTAAAATTTACATTGATGCAAAATTAGATGATTTATTATGAAGTATTTCTATTACTTTGTAGGTAACTCATTCATCCGCTAACTTAGGAAGTATTTAATTATTACTCTCTTTATTGAAGCTTTTAAAACGTGTTACTTTATGTTTATTAAAATCATTATATGTTATTAAACCATTAAATATGTCAACAACTATGGAAAGGCGTACGAATAAGCATTAGATGTTAGGGATGACTTAATTGAATTAATTGAGTTCGATAGTGAATCGACATTCAATTTGTAAATAGCGCGTTGACGAATAATTTGAATGGTTGGCATCTTCGCATACTTAAAAAAAAAATGAAAGGCACGAGAAACTCATTCATATTATAAGCATCACATCTTACAGTAACTTATTATTATTATTATTATTATTATTATTATTATTATTAAAGGAATATTCTAATGACATCCTTTTTCTTTCTGCCATCGCCATAACGAAAAAAATGGGTCCTTAATCATTGTTACGAGTTCGTGGCAACTCCATGAAATTGACACATGGGAGTTACATTAATTAATTGAGCATTGATTACGAGTAAGAATAGTCTTTTTAAGCAATAATTGATCCAATAATTCAACTGATAGGGTTACAAAAGGAAACGCAAAAATAACGAAAAGGAAGAGCTTTTTTTCTTTATAATGTTACATATGAGAATTAATTTTGAAATGTTCTAGTTTATGAGATTTCTTATTGCATTATTCTCATAAATTGAAAGGTTTTAAATTAATTACTTGGAAACAAAAATAAAAAAACAAATTCAATACTTTTTTAACTTGTTAATATCTAACTAATTACGGTATAAAAGTTTACTCTTTTATAATATTTTGAAGGGTCATTTTAACACCCCCATGAACTATAAGTTCTTTCACATCTAACTTTAAACTAATAATTTCAGTCCTTGGATTTATCTAAAATTAAATCCTTCCATTGAAATTATTCTAAATTTTATCATTTTTTCTAATAATTGTGAATTATCATTTTTACCCTTGTATTCTTATTACAATACTTTTTTTTAAAAAAAAAAATCAATACGGGTAAAGTTATTAGTTGATAATAATATTTTATGCAGTATTATGCATATACTAATAGTTTTTTTTATATTTTATAACATTTTAAACTAAAAGTATAAAAATCACATTTCACAACTATAAAAAAAGAACTTAATAGAATTTGAAATAAACTTGATGAAAAAGCTTAAATATCAAATTTGAATACGTTTAAAAAATAATAATTATTATATTTTAGAGTTGAATGCAGAAAAAGATAATAATTCAGAGGGTGTTATTAACCCTGTTTTTAAAGTTTAAAAGTTAACTTGTTCATATATATTTTTTAAAATTTTTGTATCAACAATTGACCCAATCGGTTTATGCCTGTGTTGAGATTTTTAAGTCCCAAAGGGACATGCCACCGACGGCCCATAATTACCAACGTGGCTTTTGGAACGGTCCTGATGTGGGCTCCAATGTGCTCTATCACATCCGCCGTCCATTTATGATCCGACGGATAGGAACGAGGAAAGCACGAAAAGCTACCCGACACCAGCCGAGCACTTAACGGGCTGCCGCTAACGTTGTGTCGGCGACGTTACATTCGACCTTAAATCGGTATAAATACTCGTAACTCCCCTGTTCTCCCTTTCCCTCCCCTGTCGTCGTGCAGGATCCTCATCGCACTTCCGGAGAAGCGACGAGAGAGATAGAGAGTGGAGGCTAGAGGCAGCGGAAATGGACGTTGATCGGTGCTCCGGAGGCATCTACTTCGATATGGCATCGTCCGGGAAGGAGGAAGCCGCGGAGTTGCAGGGTATCATGGAGAGGATACAGTCGGGGGACGAGGAACGCAAGGTCCAGGCGGCGAGGGAGATCAGGCGGCTGACGAAGACCTCGTCGAGGCACCGTAGGAAGCTTTCCGGAGCGGTAGAACCCCTGGTGTCCATGCTCCGCTCCCGTAGCGTCGAGTCCGGCGAGGCCGCCATTCTTGCGCTTCTCAATCTCGCCGTTAAGGACGAAAGGTGAGGCTGAAAGATCACTTTTTATGCATCGAAGTAACCGATCTTTAACGTATTTATTTCGTTCTACTCGAAATCATTTCTGGGTTTAGTCGTTTATTTCCTCGTCCAAATGGAGCGGAGAGGTGTTATGCGGTTGAATAATTCGATGAATTAACAAAGTAGCTTCTTTTCGGTGACTTAGCAGAAGACGTAAGGAATTTTGCACCTTTTTCGTCGTTTATTTTTCACACGACCTGTTGAGTTAATTGCCTTTGAATGATGAGCAACTGCTGGATTCCATGTGTGCAATATGTGCTGGGTATCCTTTTTTTTTCACTGATACCTCAATCGATTGCTATATCTGTGCTTGAGAAGTGATAGCACTGCTAAAGTACCATTCTTCTGCTAAAAATTACTTTTCCTTTGAAGTTGAATTGTTACGCTTAGGTAACTTGGATCGTGGTAGTTTGTGTGGAGTAGAGATACCTGTGCAGTGCATCAGCAGGATCTGGCCGACCTACCTAATTGACCGTGCTTGTGAGGTTTCATCTTTTTAGTCACAAGTGTTGCAGCTTTGCTTTTTATAAAGCTCAAGTGGTTCAGCTGCGTTTCAGTAGGTCATAAATCATTTTTGCTTGCGTGCGAAGTAGAATGATGTTGACAACAATGCTTTTTTAATCCCCTCTTGATCTGTATTATGGTTTATATTGACTTAGGCTATAGAAAACTCCCCATATAAACTTCATCTTCTTAGACTGGGGGAACCAAATTTATGGGGAGACTAAATAATTAAGATTGTCTAACGAATATAGTTAGATCACTGCATTTTGATTCTATTTAGACAGGAGTTTGTTGGAATTCTTGAGCCTTTGTACCATTACACATTTTCAGACCTTTTTCTGCTCTTGATGTATATTTCAGGTTTATTTTGATCATAGATATTGATGGTTAGATTTATTTTTATTTGTATTTATGGACAACGTTTTGGAGGACATTGGTTGTCCACGAGGACTATTTCCTGTCATACGACTTTCCCTGACCAGCTTCCTTAATTATTCCCTGGATACCAAGTTGATGTAGTGGGGTTGGATGTCAAATTGTCAACCTCTGATGTAACAGTTGCTGCTATGACATTGTAACTACTTCATTATGTCTTTTATTTAGGGTGAAATAACTACTGTAATTAACCTATTTCCAGAACTGTAACTCTGTAATATACGTCCTTTAGAAAGTGACTTAAGATGCCAAGTCCATATGTTCTATGATAAATTTTCTTCAAGTTCTTGTTAGATTTTCGGTATTGGTAGTTTAAAGACATTCATAGTTTTCCTTCTGCTAATTTCATGTTAGGCAATTTTACTTAATCCATTTTCGGTTTTATGCTGACAGAAACAAGATCAAGATAGTGGATGCTGGTGCGCTTGATCCACTCGTTGGGTTCTTGCGTTCCACAAATTCGACTTTGCAAGAGTACGCCACTGCTGCGGTCCTCACCCTCACTGCATCATCCATAAACAAGCCTATAATCAGTGCCTCTGGTGCCATCCCACATCTTGTCAAAGTTCTCAAGGATGGAAGCCAACAATCTAAGACTGACGCCCTCATGGCTCTCTACAATTTGTCCACGATCCCGGATACGCTGCACAGCATCTTGTCTCTTGGGCTTATTCCCTCTCTCATCACTTTCCTCAAGAGCTGCAAGAAGTCCTCCAAAAGTGCTGAGAAGTGCATGACACTTCTGGAACCTCTGATGAGCTTCGAGGACGGACGGAATGCTTTGACAGCAGAGGAAGGGGGAGTGCTGGCCGTGGTGGAAACTCTTGAGGAAGGTTCCCTTCCAGGCAGAGAGCATGCCGTGGGAGCACTCCTTGCAATGTGCGAGAGTGATCGCAGTAAATATCGAGAAGTTATTCTTAAGGAAGGCGCTATTCCTGGTATCCTGGAGCTCACTGTTCAGGGGGCACCAAAATCTCAAGCCAAAGCCCGTTTGCTTCTTGAGCTGCTAAGGAACTCTCCCTATAGGAGGTCGGAGCTGCAGCCTGAAACTCTCCAGAACATAGTCAGTAGCATCGTATCCAAAATCGACGGCGATGATCGTGCAGGAAAAGCAAAGAAGATGCTGGCCGAGATGGTTCAGGTCAGCATGGAGCAGAGCTTGAAGCACCTGCAGCAGAGGGCACTTCTCTGCACGTCCGGCCGCGAGGTTATCGGCAACTGCCTGTCCGAAGTTCCTTCCAAATGACCAACCTCAGCAGTAAACCTTGTGCATGACTTCATGTCAGGGAGGAGAATAAATCTCATAGCATAACTATATGTGCCAGTCCAGGCCACGCTGATGGTATCTAGTGACTGGTGAACTGTCCATAGCTATTTCATATATTTTGTTTGGCGTCTTGTACGTCGCCTCCCTGTGTGCATGCTTCAGAAATGTTGATACAAGAAAACAACATAAAAGCCTTGTTCCCGCAATAAGACTTTAGGTTGTAAATAAACTGCTAGATAAACATGTTTCTGTAACTTTTCCGAATCTTTCGTTATATTTGTTGCTCTCTCTCTCTCTCTCTCTCTCTCTCTCTCTCTCTCTCTCTCTCTCTCTCTCTCTCTCTCTCTCTCTCTCTCTCTCTCTAAATATAAAAATATATAACGGAAAAAGATGCACGTAGAGTCTGTTACAAATTCAGGTTAGATTTGTTCAAACATCGTTATCGTTCTGCTTATTATCCGTGTAGCGCCCCGAGGGACGCCACATATGCGATCATGTACCTCTACTTTGACTCTTTGACCTTTCATGCTTTGACCAATTCGTTGATTGGACGGTCAACACAAAAGAAAAGCTAAGCGGAAGAATAAATAAATAAATTGTTACAACGGAAGGCTTATGAATACAATGACGGATAACATAGCGAAAGAATCAACAGACATATGTATGAATAGCGGAAGACTATACGATAAGAGGAAGTCGACAAAATAGAAGCAAATGCGGAAGCTTAACACATCAAAGGTTTAACTAGCCTTCATAAGAGGCGACAGTACATGAGCCACATACGCTCAAAAAGTGACCAAAATACATCTAAAAAAGGTACCTTGGTATGAGTAAACAATCTCATTACTAAGCACAATGCGGAAAGCAAAAAGGTGTACTCGTCCGTCCAAAAAGATAGTGACTCATGAATACGAGACTAGTCTAGATAAAGAAACGACTTCGGTCCATAAGGACACGGTAAGACCTATCACCATACACGACCCAACACATACAACGGTAATACAAATAACTACGACTCCTCTCCATGAGGACCATATGCAGTAACACACCACCCCGCCGAGACCTCCGAACACGCAGCACCACCTCACGTCTAATCATCATGCACCTGTGGGGATCACACATGGGAGCAAGTTCAACCATTAGCATAAAGCTAAGTGTGGGTTCATATAAATCATAAATCAATTCTATCCAAACATAGCATGAAATAAAATAGATAATCAACGAAAGAGTAGAATCAAGCCATCATGGATAGGACTCATAGTCATGACATGGATAGAGTGCATGGTAATAACATCATGTCTGGATATCATAATCAATAAAGAAAAGAACGCATTTCCATATTCAATTGCAATGCTTAACTTTCATACATTCGTACTCGTTTGCTTTCATGCTTTCCTTTCATTCATTCATAACTTTGCATTTTTCCATTCATCTTTACTTTCATCTTTTGAAGAGCTCTTCATCTTTAGGGGAATACCATTGCATAAAATTGATGATACAGCTATCTAGACATCATATGCACGTGGGGGATCAGTGCCACGACGAACCCCGTCGGGTTAGGATGACCTCGCCACCGGCGAAAGGAACCATCCGTGGGAGAGACTCCAGCCTAGATAGAGCAAATGGTAACCCATGAGGGGGCCTGTTACGAGGCAAGAACATCATCCCTCATCGTACTTGTGCCTGTCTTTCGATTTGTCGATCAAGGCAAATGCAGGTCTTCGTCTTTCGACGGATCTTGATTTGTTTAGAAAATCCCGTGGATGGAAGTTCAATTAGAAAATCATATTTAAGATCATAAAGTCATGACCTCCAATCCACACGACGAATGCCCAAAAGTCACGGGTCATCTGTCGAGAACATTTCGGTTGACCGAAAGAGTGCGGTCGCCGCTTTTCATTATGCTTAGTCATCATATCATAGTTCATCGTTATTCATCGTCATTCATTGTCATTCTTCATCATGTTCATGGAGGTCGTCATTGCTTTAAAATCATAGTCGTTGTCGTACACAGTAAAGTTCGCAGAAAAATCATTATCGTTCTTGGCATAATCAAATTTGGTTCGTTTCATGAAGAGGGGTTGATAGTCATAATCAGTAAAAGACATAAATTCATAAAAGGTTTGGGGCAATAAGATTCCTTGGATGGGTATAGTAAGGTTTTCACATTTGATCACAAAATCGAGAGTCAAAATATCGGGGTCGGGGTCGCAACCTGGGCCGAGTAAAAGAAACATGGGCCGAGTCGACTTTGATCAGGCTCGGTCTGCCAGGGTGAAGACCGAGAGGAAAACCCGGGCCGGGTCGGGTGTACACCCGGACCGAGTTGAGAAGGCGATCGAGTCGGGAGAATTGATTCTCCCGATCATCTTCCCGGGATCGTGGGTGACCCGGTTCGGGTACCTGGTTCGCCCGAGCTCGAGCTCGGCATCCCTGGCGGACCCGGGCCGTGCTCGGGTGAACCCGGTGCGGCCGGACCGAGCCCGGGCCGAGTTCGAAGGAACTCGGGCAGAGTTCAATCGAGTCGTAAAATAGGTTCTAAGTTTCAATCTTCTTCCGATGATCGCCGACGCAATACAATGAAGCTAACTACGTTATTGGCATACATTCATGAAATGTAGAGCATCTAAAGTCTAATACACAGCAAACCACAGTCCTAAGCATACATCTAACAGTAAACTACTACTATGACAGTTCATACATTCATATCATCTCGGATCAGATTGTTCGTGCGTATAATCGTTCTCTTTTCATATATTTACATCCTTGCATAATCAGTGAATCATACATATCATCATGGCAGTTTCATGTAATTCTTTAATCATGGCAGTTTCGTTTACTTCTTTCCTCATGGCAGCTTCATGTACTACTCAAATCATGGCACTCAGTTCGTCATATTCACATACGATGGAGCATAAGACATTTGCATATTTAGATCAACACATGGGGGATTCGAATCAGGCATGCATGGTTCTTTTAGAGTCCAATTTATGAAGAAGATCCCGATCCACACACCTGTAGGCCTACGGAACTGAGGTTCGTCCGAGTAGCGTTCGCGTTCTGCTTCTATGTCGTCGAAGATGACCGGCGACGTCCTTCCGTGCTCGTTGTTCGCGCACGTCGGAAAAAGGGAGAACGACCGAGTGGGAGTTAGAAGTCGAGAATCGCACAATGACAAGGAGATAAGGCATTGTTCTCACCACTTAAAGTTGCTGCTGCCCACCTGCGTCGGAGCTGACCTCCGCTGCTGTCCGTCCGCCGCCCGCTGTCCGCTCGCCAAAGAAGAGGGAAAAAAGAAGAAGGGTGAGGCAAGGTCTGAGTGAGTGGAAATCAGAGGGAAAACAAAGGTGAGGAGCAATGGTCATGTTCTTACAGTGCCGACGTTCCTACGTTGCCCTCGCCGGAGATGATCACCGGCGTCCTGTCTCGCTTGCTGATGTCAGCTCGCCGGAAAAGAAAACGGAGAGGGTGAGTCGCACGGTCGGACGACAAAACAGGGGGGAGAAACGGAGGAGATATTTAGGGCCTTACTATGTCGCTGTTCCTACGTCGCCCTCGCCGAGGAAAATCACCGGCGCTGCCCCTTGCTCGCCCGCGTGTCGCTGCCCCTGCCGTTCGCCTGCGCCGGAGCTGGTCACCGCCGCCGACCGTCCGCCGCCTGTTGTCCACGCACCGGAGACAAGAAGAAAATCGCGTGAGGAGGCTGCTCGGCCAGGGACACAGAGAAGCAGAGGGGGAGGAAAAGAAGAGGTTGGGCGTCATTTTATAGAAGAGGGGAGGAGGTCGGCCGGTGCTGCTCCCCACAGTGATCCGATCGCCGGATTTCACCCGCCAAGTGGCTCTCACTGGACTGGGCAACAGGTTCGGCGGCAGGGAAAGAATGAGTGGAGAGAGGGAAAGGTTGCAGCAGTACACGACGAAGAAGAAGAATAGAAGGGGAAGCAGGTAAGTAGAAGAAGACAAAAGTTTAGAAGAAAGGGGGCTCTGCCTTACGTTTTCATCATTGCTGCCATTATTATTATTTTTTTTACCATCTGACCGTTGTGTTACATTATAATATCCATAGAAAAAGGATTCGTCCCCGAATCCAGTAAGATATGGAGCTTACCAAATAAGTGTGGAACCTCTTTGCGCATCTCGGACTCGAGTTCCCATGTTGCTTCTCTCCCGTGATGGTACTTCCATGTGACTTTAACTAGTGGTAATTCCTTGTCCTTCCGATATTGGATCTTACGCTCTAAAATCTTGGTCGGGTACTCGGCATAAGTAAGATCTTCCTTCAGGTTAGGCTCTTCGATCCTCGCGACGTTGGCGTCGTCGTGCTTGTACTTCCGGAGCATGGATACGTGGAACACATTATGGACCCTTCCGTAAGAGGGTGGTAGAGCCAACCTGCAAGCTGCATCGCCAACTAGATCGAGTACCTCAAAAGGTCCAACAAAGTGAGGGCTGAGCTTCCCTCGTTTGCTGAATCGCATTACGCCTTTCATCGGAGACACCTTCAATAGAACTTGGTCTCCGGCTCTGAAAATCTGTTCTTGGCGCTTCTTATCGGCGTAGCTCTTCTGTCGTGATTGTGCTGCCTTCATTCTTTTCCGTATAACATCCACTGCATCTGTGTATTCCTGAGCTCGGACTGCTAGTTCCTCGCTCATGGCTATCCTCTCGCCGCCTTCGCCCCAATGTGCGGGCGAACGGCAAGGTCTCCCATACATCGCCTCGAAAGGCGCCATGCCTATGCTGGAGTGAAAGCTATTATTGTACGAGAACTCAATCAGTGAAAGATGCTCGTCCCAACCACCGTGCCAATCCAGCGCACAGGCTCGAAGCATGTCCTCTAATGTCTGAATCGTCCTTTCCGACTGTCCGTCCGTCTGAGGGTGGAAGGCTGTGCTATAACTCAACCTGGTGCCAAAAGCCTTCTGAAGACTCTTCCAGAACCTCGATGTAAATCGAGGATCACGATCCGATACAATCGAGACTGGAATCCCATGCAGTCGGATGATCTCTCGTACATATACCTCTAGTAAACTTTCCACGGACTGCTTCCATTTGATTGTGATGAAGTGGGCTGCCTTCGTCAATCTATCGACCACGACCCATATGGCGTCGTGACCCTTTTGTGTCCTGGGAAGTCCTGATATGAAATCCATTGTGATGTTCTCCCACTTCCATTCCGGTATTCCTAACGGCTTCATGAGCCCATATGGTCGCTGGTGCTCGGCCTTTACTTGCTGGCATACCAGGCATCTGGACACATAGTCGGCGATCTCCCTCTTCATGTCATTCCACCAGAAACTGCGCTTGATGTCCTTGTACATCTTCGTACTACCTGGGTGGATGGCGAACTCAGACTTGTGTCCTTCGTCGAGCACCTCTCGTCGAACCACAACATCACTCGGAACCCAGAGGCGGTTTCGATATCTGATTCATCCGTCATTGTCGATCTTAAAGTCTTCTGGCTTATTCTGACTCCTCTGGATCATCTTCATGTACTCTTCGTCTGCCATCTGTGCCGTCACAATCCTGCTAATGAGACTCGGCTGTAACTGGTGTGTCATCAGGATTGCTCTGTGTCTTGCAGCTCGAGGGTTCCACTGGTTTAGTTCCTCAATCATCTCATATCTGCGCAACTGGAGGAACGCCAGGGAAGCCTCCCATTTCCGACTAAGAGCGTCGGCTACTGAGTTTGCTTTGCCGGGATGATAATTGATCGCAAACTCGTAGTCTTTAAGGAACTCCATCCATCTTCGTTGTCGCATGTTGAGTTCCTTCTGGGTGAAGACGTATTTCAGGCTCTTATGATCAGTGAACACCTGAAATTCTTCACCGTATAGGTAGTGCCTCCAAATCTTAAGTGCGAATACAATCGCTGCCAACTCCAAATCATGCGTCGGATAATTCACCTCGTGCTTCTTCAGCTGTCTTGAGGCGTAGGCGACTACCTTCTCATGCTGCATTAAAACACATCCTAGGCCAGTGCCGCAAGCATCGCTATAAACAGTGTATCCTCCGCTTCCCGATGGCAAGGTGAGAATCGGAGCGGAGGTCAATCTGTGCTTCAATTCCTGGAAGCTATTCTCACATTTTTCCGTCCATGTAAATTTTTCATTCTTCTTCGTTAGATGAGTGAGAGGGGCTGCTATCTTCGAGAAGTCTCGGATAAAATGCCGGTAATAGCCCGCTAAACCGAGGAAACTACGAATCTCCGTAGCATTCTTCGGCCTATCCCAGTTGGACACTGCCTCGACCTTCGCTGGATCCACTGCGATGCCTCGTCGTGACACAATATGCCCTAGGAACATCATCTGCTCCATCCAGAACTCGCACTTGGAAAACTTTGCGTACAGGTGATGCTAACGCAAAATTTCCAAGACAATCCGTAAATGCTCCCGGTGCTGCTCCGGGCTGGAGGAGTATATCAAAATGTCGTCTACAAAGACAATCACGAACTGGTCCAAGTGCTGCTTGAATAACCTGTTCATCAGATCCATGAATGTTGTTGGGGCATTCGTCAGTCCGAAAGGCATGACCGTGAACTCGTAGTGGCCATAACGTGATCGAAAAGCAGTCTTCGGCACATCCTCTTCGGAAATCCTCAGCTGGTGATAACCGCTCCTTAGATCTATCTTCGAGAATACTGAAGCCTTGGACAGTTGGTCGAACAAGTCGTCGATCCTGGGCAGTGGATACTTATTCTTGATCGTGACTTTGTTCAACATCCGATAGTCGATGCAGAGACGTAAGGATCCGTCCTTCTTCTTAACAAACAGAACCAGAGCACCCCAAGGAGAGACGCTAGGTCGGATAAATCCCTTGTCGAGTAACTCCTGAATCTGTTTCTTCAGCTCTAACATTTCCGCCGGGGCCATACGGTAAGGTGACTTGGAGATCGGTGTCGTCCCTGGTGCTAACTCAATCCTGAAGTCTATCTCCCTCTTCGGCGGTAATCCGAAGATGTCATCTGGGAAGACGTTCGAAAAATCTCGTACCACATCTATCTGTTGTAGAGCTGGGGTAGGAGCATCGGCTATCGTCACACTAGCCAGGTATCCTCGGCAACCTTTCTGTAAGAGCTTCTGTGCCTTTACAGCTGACAGTATGATTCCACTGTCTAGCTTCGATGTGCCTCTGATCGTCGTCTTCTTTCTTCCCTTAGTGCCGATAATAACCTTCTTCTGTTTACATATTACCGACGCATCATGGTAGGACAACCAATCCATACCTAAGATGACGTCGTAGTCCACCATGGGGATTACAATTAAATCAGCAGAAAAATCTTTCCCATCCACTACGACTGGTACTTCAGGGAGGTACTTTGTCGTGCGGAGGATCCCCATTGGCGTCTTTACATTCATACTGTGCTTCATCCCTTTTATAAGTACAGGAAGGGTGGAAGCACACGCCTCAGAAATAAATGAGTGCGAAGCACCCGAGTCAAATAGTACTAACATAGGCAGACCTGCGATAGAAAGAGTACCTCGGATAACGTCGTTATCCTATGGCGCCATGTCTGCCTGGACGTTGTAGAGGTGTCCTGGTACTCCTCCCGGACCTCGTTGGTTCTTTGCCGGGCACTCTCGGACATAGTGTCCGACTTTTCCGCATCCGATGCAGGCACCTGTCTTTCGGCGACACTCCCCTGAATGATTCTTACCGCAATAAGCACACTCATGTCTGACCTGCCGTGGTGGTGTCGGCAGCTGTAGGGGAGGTGGTTGTGCCGGTGCTTGCCTTTGCGGTTGATGCTGATGCTACATTCGTTCCCACTGTCAGTTAACATCATATTCATCATATCACTTATGCCACTTAATGCTACTTTACCTGAAGCGGACGACGTGCCGGATGGCGAGGGGCCTCAGGGCGTGGCCGTTGGTAAGGCTGGTGGCGACGATCCTGGCGTGTGTCCTTACGAGGTGGGCGGGGATCGTTCCATCTCGGCTTAGCCGACTCCGCAGCTCGTGTCGGCTCCTTCTTTAGTTCTTCACGCCGCATCTGGATCTCGCGCTCAATCATGTATGCCATTCGAACAGCTCCATATAAGTCAATCTCTGCACCATAAGTCACTCGCTCGCGGATGGTGTGATGAAGTCCGTCTATGAACTGCTCGGCGCGGTCAGCTTCATCCATCTTGTTTTTACTGTAACGTTCCAGTTGGATGAAACGAGCATGGTATTCCGCCACAGTCAAGTTTCCTTGGCGCAATTCTTTGAACTCCTTAGTCTTCTCCTTCCTTCGGTAAGCTGGAGCGTACTGTGTTTCAAACAGCTCCTTAAAGTTCTCCCAGGAAATAGTCGTCTGACCTGGGAATCTAGTAGCATGCGTCGTTTCCCACCAGTCGCTAGCCCGACTAGTGAGCATGTGAATTGCGTAACGGACCTTACTATCTTCACCGTATCTGCCAGTGACAAAGAGGTTCTCCATTCGAGTAAGCCACTGGATGGCCTCCTCGTAATTCACTGCCCCTCGAAAGTATGGCGGGTGTAGTTTCAGGAACTCTTGGATCGTATCCTCCCAATGAAGAGCCCTCACTGGTGCTGGGGAAGGGTACGGTACCGTGTACATCGGTGCTGAATACATAGGCTGCTGGGATGGTGGCGTAGGCTCCTGTGGCTGTACAGGAGGTAGCGCCTGTTGTAAATCATCCCCGACTTGACTCCCAGGGACGGAGTCAGGTCCCTCAGTCACAGTGTCCGGGGTGGCCGTCGCACGGTCAGCACCCCGTCCGTGCCCACGGCCTCTGCCGCGTCGAGCCGTGGAGCGTGTCGTAGGAGCCATCTATCATGTTAAAATCATTCATTTCAATAAACAATCACACTTTGCAATTTAAACATACCATACTTACAGAAGGTGGCATTGCGTGACGGCGGCTCGGGGGTTTGCATATGAACCACACTTAGACCTTAACTTCTATAACTAGGACGTCAAGAGAGTCCTAATGTTAGGCTCTGATACCATGAAATATGTAGCGCCCCAAGGGACGCCACATATGCGATCATGTACCTCTACTTTGACTCTTTGACCTTTCATGCTTTGACCAATTCGTTGATTGGACGGTCAACACAAAAGAAAAGCTAAGCGGGAGAATAAATAAATAAAATGTTACAACGGAAGGCTTATGAATACAATGACGGATAACATAGCAAAAGAATCAACAGACATATGTATGAATAGCGGAAGACTATACGATAAGAGGAAGTTGACAAAATAGAAGCAAATGCGGAAGCTTAACACATCAAAGGTTTAACTAGCCTTCATAAGAGGCGATAGTACATGAGCCACATACGCTCAAAAAGTGACCAAAATACATCTCAAAAAGGTACCTTAGTATGAGTAAACAATCTCATTACTAAACACAATGCGGAAAGCAAAAAGGTGTACTCGTCCGCCCAAAAAGGTAGTGACTCATGAATACGAGACTAGTCTAGATAAAGAAACGACTTCGGTCCATAAGGACACGGTAAGACCTATCACCATACACGACCCAACACATACAACGGTAATACAAATAACTACGACTCCTCTCCATGAGGACCATATGCAGTAACACACCACCCCGCCGAGACCTCCGAACACGCAGCACCACCTCACGTCTAATCATCATGCACCTATGGGGATCACACAGGGGAGCAAGCTCAACCATTAGCATAAAGCTAAGTGTGGGTTCATATAAATCATAAATCAATTCTATCCAAACATAGCATGAAATAAAATAGATAATCAACGAAAGAGTAGAATCAAGCCATCATGGATAGGACTCATAGTCATGACATGGATAGAGTGCATGGTAATAACATCATGTCTGGATATCATAATCAATAAAGAAAAGAACGCATTTCCATATTCAATTGACATGCTTAACTTTCATACATTCGTACTCGTTTGCTTTCATGCTTTCCTTTCATTCATTCATAACTTTGCATTTTTCCATTCATCTTTACTTTCATCTTTTGAAGAGCTCTTCATCTTTAGGGGAATACCATTGCATAAAACTGATGATACAGCTATCTAGACATCATATGCACGTGGGGGATCAGTGCCACGGCGAACCCTGTCGGGTTAGGATGACCTCGCCACCGGCGAAAGGAACCATCCGTGGGAGAGACTCCCGCCTAGATAGAGCAAATGGTAACCCATGAGGGGGTCTGTTACGAGGCAAGAACATCATCCCTCATCGTACCTGTGCCTGTCTTTCGATTTGTCGATCAAGGCAAATGCAGGTCTTCGTCTTTCGATGGATCTTGATTTGTTTAGAAAATCCCGTGGATGAAAGTTCAATTAGAAAATCATATTTAAGATCATAAAGTCATGACCTCCAATCCACACGACGAATGCCCAAAAGTCACGGGTCATCTGTCGAGAACATTTCGGTTGACCGAAAGAGTGCGGTCGCCGCTTTTCATTATGCTTAGTCATCATATCATAGTTCATCGTTATTCATCGTCATTCATTGTCATTCTTCATCATGTTCATGGAGGTCGTCATTGCTTTAAAATCATAGTCGTTGTCGTACACAGTAAAGTTCGCAGAAAAATCATTATCGTTCTTGGCATAATCAAATTTGGTTCGTTTCATGAAGAGGGGTTGATAGTCATAATCAGTAAGAGACATAAATTCATAAAAGGTTTGGGGCAATAAGATTCCTTGGATGAGTATAGTAAGGTTTTCACATTTGATCACAAAATCGAGAGTCAAAATATCGGGGTCGGGGTCGCAACCTGGGCCGAGTAAAAGAAACACGGGCCGAGTCGACTTTGATCAGGCTCGGTCTGCCAGGGTGAAGACCGAGAGGAAAACCCGGGCCGGGTCGGGTGTACACCCGGGCCGAGTTGAGAAGGCGATCGAGTCGGGAGAATTGATTCTCCCGATCGTCTTCCCGGGATCGTGGGTGACCCGGTTCGGGTACCTGGTTCGCCCGAGCTCGAGCTCGGCATCCCTGGCGGACCCAGGCCGTGCTCGGGTGAACCCGGTGCGGCCGGACCGAGCCCGGGCCGAGTTCGGAGGAACTCGGGCCGGGTTCGACCGAGTCGTAAAATAGGTTCTAAGTTTCAATCTTCTTCCGATGATTGCCGACGCAATACAATGAAGCTAACTACGTTATTGGCATACATTCATGAAATGTAGAGCATCTAAAGTCTAATACACAGCAAACCACAGTCCTAAGCATACATCTAACAGTAAACTACTACTATGACAGTTCATACATTCATATCATCTCGGATCAGATTGTTCGTGCGTATAATCGTTCTCTTTTCATACATTTACATCCTTGCATAATCAGTGAATCATACATATCATCATGGCAGTTTCATGTAATTCTTTAATCATGGCAGTTTCGTGTACTTCTTTCCTCATGGCAGCTTCATGTACTACTCAAATCATGGCACTCAGTTCGTCATATTCACATACGATGGAGCATAAGACATTTGCATATTTAGATCAACACATGGGGGATTCGAATCAGGCATGCATGGTTCTTTTAGAGTCCAATTTATGAAGAAGATCCCGATCCACACACCTGTAGGCCTACGGAACTGAGGTTCATCCGAGTAGCGTTCGCGTTCTGCTTCTATGTCGTCGAAGATGACCGGCGACGTCCTTCCGTGCTCGCTGTTCGCGCACGTCGGAAAAAGGGAGAACGACCGAGTGGGAGTTAGAAGTCGAGAATCGCACAATGACAAGGAGATAAGGCATTGTTCTCACCACTTAAAGTTGCTGCTGCCCACCTGCGTCGGAGCTGACCTCCGCTGTTGTCCGTCCGCCGCCCGCTGTCCGCTCGCCAAAGAAGAGGGGAAAAAAAAGAAGGGTGAGGCAAGGACCGAGTGAGTGGAAATCAGAGGGAAAACAGAGGTGAGGAGCAATGGTCATGTTCTTACAGTGCCGACGTTCGTACGTTGCCCTCGCCGGAGATGATCACCGGCGTCCTTTCTCGCTTGCTGATGTCAGCTCGCCGGAAAAGAAAACGGAGAGGGTGAGTCGCACGGTCGGACGACAAAATAGGGGGGAGAAACGGAGGAGATATTTAGGGCCTTACTATGTCGTTGTTCCTACGTCGCCCTCGCCGAGGAAAATCACCGGCGCTGCCCCTTGCTCGCCCGCGTGTCGCTGCCCCTGCCGTTCGCTTGCGCCGGAGCTGGCCACCGCCGCCGACCATCCGCCGCCTGTTGTCCACGCACCGGAGACAAGAAGAAAATCGCGTGAGGAGGCTGCTCGGCCAGGGACACAGAGAAGCAGAGGGGGAGGAAAAGAAGAGGTTGGGCGTCATTTTATAGAAGAGGGGAGGAGGTCGGCCGGTGCTGCTCCCCACAGTGATCCGATCGCCGGATTTCGCCCGCCAAGTGGCTCTCACTGGACTGGGCAACAGGTTCGGCGGCAGGGAAAGAATGAGTGGAGAGAGGGAAAGGTTGCAGCAGTACACGATGAAGAAGAAGAATAGAAGGGGAAGCAGGTAAGTAGAAGAAGACAAAAGTTTAGAAGAAAGGAGGCTCTGCCTTACGTTTTCATGATTGCTGCCATTATTTTTTTTTTTTGACCATCTGACCGTTGTGTTACAATCCGGATCATCTGCACTCTAAAAACCGCCGTGTCATTCCGCTAGTTTCCCTAATCACTTGCACTCCCTGCATCTGCAATTCTGCATCCTCACTCTACAGCCAAAGGCACGTTCATGGCCTCCATCGATGAAGAAATCACCAAGGTCGAAGACGGCACTGCCGCCCGGGACGCCGGCATTTGCTCCGCGGCTGTGGTGAATGTCATGCAAAAGGTGCATGTGCATTTTAGCATCCACTCATCCTCACGTCGAACTGTATGCATAGAATTAAATATGGCTGATGCCTTGAAAACAACGACACATCTCAATCTCTTCTGCTCTGATGGCGCAGATGGTGGCGGAGGTAATCGGGACGTTCTTTGTGGTGTTCGCCGGCTGCGGCTCCGTCGTGGTCAACAAGATGTATGGATCTGTGACGTTCCCTGGAATATGCATTACATGGGGTCTGATTGTTATGGTGATGGTGTACTCGGTGGGACACATTTCTGGGGCTCATTTCAATCCCGCAGTCACCATTACCTTCACCATCTTCAAGCGATTCCTTGTGGAACAGGTCCATTTCCATAATTCCTGTCCTTTCCTTCAGCCACCTAAATCATGATAAGAATCTCAAACAAGATAAACACTTAACTCTTAGAATTATCCTTAAATAATCAATGAACCTTAAAATTATCTCTTAGTTTTTCAGTTACTGAACTCTTTGAAGTTTGAACACATTGCGACATTATGTTTCCTTTTTATTCTTGTGTGTCCCCAAGTGTCGGTATCAGAAGGTGCATGACTTTGCACTTACATCATATATTATTTTTACAACGATCCCCTATAGAAAGCAAATCATATATTCTTCATGTCATATGTTTAAGATTTCTGAAACAGAGCAAACAGCTTGTATTACTCACTCATAACTATGTAACATGTATCATAGAGGAACATATGTTTCCTTTACACTGGTAGCAATTAGAATGTGAGAGCTCTAAAGTTACTTAAGCATGATGGCAGATTAAGTCTTCAAATTCTTATGTGATCTTTGGTATATATTCATGCAGCTACCACTTTATATCATAGCTCAGATGTTTGGTGCCATCCTCGGAAGTGGTACATTGTATTTGCTGTTCAATCCAAAGGCTGAACACTTCTATGGAACCACACCAGTTGGATCAACCATGCAGTCTTTCATTCTGGAAATCATCATATCCTTTCTCCTTATGTTCGTCATCTCTGGCGTAGCGACAGACACAAGAGCCGTAAGTGTATCCCATTAATTTGTTTCTTAATTTCTCTCCTTTCGGTTATAAACAGCCATAAACTTAGTGGCTTAGCTGCTTCCATATGCTCCCTGCAGATAGGAGAATTAGCTGGAATGGCTGTTGGATCCACAATTTTATTAAATGTCTTTTTGGCCGGGTAAGTCTAGCAACACACTTCTTCTTTCCTGCTTATTTCATAGAGCAATTAGAAGCACATTCGTCTATATAATTATGATATCTGAGCTAATTTCATGACAGGCAAGTATCAGGGGCATCTATGAATAAGGAGCCTGGGTCCTGCCATTGTCATGCGCAACTACAAAGGAATCTGGGCATACATTTTGGGGCCAATTATAGGCACTTTGGCCGGAGGTTTTACCTACAACCTCATCAGATTCACGGACAAACCACTCCGGGAGTTAACCAAGAGCACCTCCTTTCTTAAGAGCATGTCCAGGAGCCGCATCTAGAGGAGATGAGGCATGCATGCTTCCTTCAGTCCATAGCTCCAGGACCAGGAAATTTCTGGCTCATAGAACCATGTTTATTGTGCTTGTTGTATATACAAATTCTCATTCTTGCTCTCAGTAGCAATAATTTTAAGGTTAACTTTTGACTTGGAATTTAGTTGGATGTACACACATGTATTCCAGCATTTTTCTTTTCCAAACAATGGCATTATTCTGTAAACCAAACCATTTTAAATTCATAGTTGTTGAGAACTGATTCTCATCTTAGAAATCAGAAGTTCAAATTTCAAAGGTTCATGGAATCTCAGTTACTTTTACTATGGATTCTCATTTTGTACTAGGTTTATTTGCAACTCTGAAAACAAGAAGAATAAACTTTGCAACTCTGAAAACAACAACAACAACAAAGCCTTATTTCACTAGGTGGGGTCGGCTACATGGATCATACGACGTCATTCCGCTCAATATATTCGTTGATCCGTGTTCATGAGATTCGACAGAGTTTTACGTTGGCTGTCGGGGCCTAACACAACCCTCCTCCTTTATTCGGGCTTGGGACCGGCTATAAAACATAGGCGAAGTTTTTGCAACTCTGAAAACAAGAAGAATAAAACAGACATGTGATGTCTGTAGTAGTAGCTTGTGTAGTGGACAATGACAGCCAGTGCAACATGAAAAATATACTAAAGACGTAAACATATGTTTCTCTTTAGCTAAAAGCAGAATCCAAACAAATGCCTGGGTACAGCATCCTGACTCACCTGGAGATCTGCTTCTGGTAGCCGACTCCAGGTCACTTATCTTCTGTACTTATCTGTTCCATTGCCACTCTCTCACCTCAGCATTGCCATATATCTATTCCATCATTTGTCTCTCCTGACAAGATCTTATGCATGCACTGGAAAAGACCTTCCAACTCTTGGATAAGAAAACCTAAACATCATAGATGAAGAAATGTATAACAAAACAACTTCCTTTCATTTTCTCTGTTGCTTTCCAATCAAAAGTACAAGAGGAGGAGAAAAAGATGATGAGAACAACATGCCCAGTTCCAATCCTCATTTCCTGTAACAACTATTAGAATAAAATTGGCATGCACATGTTCCACATCATTCGTCACTTCCTTCTGGCTTTTTTCTAGTCCTTTTACTTCAGAATGGTGCATGACTGTGTGTGCAAAGAATGCAGAATACTTGCTATATGCACTACTTTTATGCTAGTTATAAATTAGAACCTCACATTTATCCTCTCATCATCACATTAAAACATATCCATGGGTAGTAGTTCATGTCATGCCCATAAGTCCAACTACACAATTTATTGGACCAAAAACTTAAATTAAGACCTAAAGATAGCAGCTTCATTTTCAGATTAAAATACGAGAAAAAAAATAGTTCGGAATTCGATTTCTAAAACTATAAATTTTATTACTATTTATCCTTTTTTTGTTCGAACTCTTGACTATCATGTTTTTGGATCTTTTTGTAAACAAAATATGAAAGCATTTTACCCCTGTTTGGATGTTCTGTAAAAAAATACATAAGTATCTTAAGCCGTAATCATATTCTAAAAGATAGATTACGGCTTAAAATCAAAATAGTGTTTGGATGTACATCAAGATACTTGAATTATAAAAGTGGATATTTTACATAATTTTAATATCATAAGATATCATATATTGTAGCATAATAAAATTATAGTAATAATGGAATAAGTGAAAATATATGTAAGTATGATTATATTGTAAAATGTATACGTAGAACATTTAATGTGGAACGAATGTTGAGCATTTATTTTACTTATTACATTAATAAAATAAATATATATTAATTTAAATTATGTGTCAAATAGTAAACATGATTAAGATTATGATCATCGAATTATTCGACGATCATGATCAAGCTATTTTAATAAATATAATTAATTCAAATGTTATAAATTTATTTAGCCATAGATGATATTTTTTATTATAAGATCATCTCAATATATTTATATTACTTCATCTAAGAAGTATATGATTAATTTAATCATAAATTATAATTATAAAATTACTTAAATAATAAAAAATAAGCGCTCTAGATCAAGGTGCTCTACGTACTCATTAATATTTTTATAATTATACAAAACACAATTTTAATTATTTTTATAATATAATTACTATTAACTGTAGGAATTATTTTTTATATTATAATAAATTGATACAATTTAACTGTAGAAAATATCAAATACTATAGCATAATAAACATATTATGATGATAACTGTACTAAGTTGCAAAATATATTTTTAAAGTAAAAAATATATATGTCAAGTAAAATTATTGATGGTCTACCCTATAGTCTACTACTAATAATGATTATATATTTTATCTATAAGCTTTCTTTTATAATTTATTATGGTGCCTTCTTTTGTAGTATCGAAAAATATTATTATAATTATAATACCATAATACTATAAAATTGGATCCAGAGAAGTATTATAATCATACCACTTTAATGTTTGTCCAATGTCTTAAGCGTTGTCACCAAAGTGAAAACAGAGAGAAAACGGAGCTGAAAGTTCATAATTTTTTTCCCAACGCATGAACCTTAAAACGTAGGAAATAGTTTCTATAAAAAATGACATCCATTTTTTACAATATTTTTTAAGAAAACTCTTTTTTGATTGGTTTATGCAGTTTTCTATTATACCCAAGGAAGGCCTAAGTTATATTTTACATAATAAATTATAGCGTAAAATAAGTTAATGGAAAAATACGATACATAAATTCATTCGGACGTTTTAATCTATATGTTAAAAGTTGGTTTATCATATTTTAAGTTATTTTCTAAATCACTTAAAATATTTATTAAGCATTTTAACGTTAAATTATCGATTGATTGATGAAAAGAAATGAATGTAATTGTTAATTACTTTAAAGTTACATGCATCCATGAAAAATAAGAAAAGAAAAGATTTTTAAGTGTTCCTTATTTTTCATTTGATTTCTTACGAAAAAAAAAAGAATAAAAATAAGTTTCATTTGAGGCCCAACAGTTCTTTGACACGTCGGAAAGCAGATGAAGTCGGGGCCCATGTACTGCAGCACATTTTTCATATAACCCCTCCGCTTCCTGATTATTAAAGAAAACTCTTTTGAGAAAGGAAAAAGCATATCTTCCATCTTTTCATTTTATACTACCAATACTTAATATATTGTAAAAAGAAATTGTTTTTGAAGTCCTAGGTGACTTTTCCCAATTAATCGAGATACCTAACATTATATTATGAATTTAATGGTGGGTAGCACCTGCTGCTTACATCTTTAGTAGTTGATATACAATATATAGTGGATGAAAATGTGTGGTTCACTCTTACAAAATGTTCAATTCAATAAGCCTGAGCGGCCGGTTCAATCGAGATGAAATTCGTCCAATCTCTTTGTCTTGTCGTCGTTGATGAAGTCCCCTCGTTTCTTCTTGCCATGCTATCGTTGTTGAAGTCGTTCGCCTTGTCACCGTCATTCTCCTCACCTCGTCGCCGCCAGTCCTCTCATCCCCTTGCTGCTGAAAAGTCGCATCGCTTCGCCGCTGAAGTAGCCTTGACTCACCCCATTGAAGCGTGCTCGCCGCGCCGCAGAATTACGCGTCTCGTCACCGTTGCTCCTTGTCTCGTCTCACCGTTTCTTACCTTGCCTCGCCACGGGTGAAGTCGCCTTGCCTCGCCGCTCAGCCACGTTCGCTTTGAGTGTAGGGAGCAAGTTGCTACTCTATCAAGTGGGTAGCACGTCCATTAAGTCCTTATATTATATTTTGAGAATTGAAGAGAATTCCATTTTTTATTTTCAAATGGTGTTTTATACCAAGAATTTTGAATTTTATTAAGAGTTACCGATCCTAATTTTAAGTGAAAATTTATTTACTGATACAAATAATAATTTAAACGATAATATCTATCTTTTAAAAAAATATATATTTTATTTAGTGTTTTACCTTCACATTTTTAATAATACATCTTTTGACTCGTATTCTTCTTTACATGGGACTGATACAAAAATACAAACAGCAACAAGGAGCTGTTAGCATTTAGCAACATTTTACAGCCCCTCCGCGACTTCCCAAAAGTCCCCCTCTATAACTTCGTCGCCCCCGCGCTCGCAATCTTTTTTTTTCTCATCGGTCGAACTGCGTCCAAATCTCCGGATCTTCTCGCTGGCGATCTCGCCAAAACCCTAACCTTAATTCTTCATATCCATTTCGATTTCGTCTCCTCTCCTCCTCATTTGATTGGAGTAGAGCGAGAGAGGGAAAGAGAGGAGACATGGGAGAAGGGATCGCGCTAGACAGATCCGGGGACGAGGGATTCGAGGCGTCGCCGGCGACGCCGTGCGCCGTGAAGGGGGATCTGGCGATGGACATCGAGGCGGCGCCGCGCCCGGGGCGGGAGGGCGCCACCGCCACCGCGGAGGACTGGAGGAAGGCCCTCGCCAAGGTCGTGCCGGCCGTCGTCGTGCTGCGGACCACCGCCGCCAGGGCCTTCGACACCGAGCTCGCGGGCGCCAGCTACGCCACTGGATTCGTTGTCGATAAGGCCCGCGGGATCATCCTCACGAATCGCCACGTCGTTAAACCCGGTGGGCGCTCTCTTTCCCGCTCTCGTCCTTCGAGCAGGAATGGTTTCACCGGCGGTTCTGATTGGGTTTCTTGCCTTTGCGATTATTTAACTCAGGTCCTGTGGTTGCGGAGGCGATGTTCGTGAACCGAGAGGAAATTCCGGTGCATCCAGTGTATAGGGATCCTGTATGTTGGTATTTTCTTGCTTTGTGATTTTAGTTTAATATACTTCGTTATCTCGGAGACTATGTTGTCCATGAAAAAAAAAAATGTCTGTACTTCTATATTGATCGTCTTTGTGGAGACGCTGGAACTGTACACAAGTTACCAGCCAATAACATGCCTTTGTCTCAAAGATCACCACTATCTTTTACCCAATAACAAAGGTTCATTAGGGCATATATGACTATACAGTTGCAGGTTTGCAATGATGATCACGTGTGGAAAAATATGCCAAAATGTACATAAATTTCAATCATGAAAATTCTGACTTTGCTGCTCGCTTGCAAGTTCTTTGATTTTTTTTCTTTTCTTTTTAGAATTACAATGACATCATTGCCAACTAATAGGTACATGATTTTGGATTTTTCCGTTATGATCCTGAAGCAATCAAGTTTCTGACCTATGACGAAATTCCTCTAGCACCGGAAGCTGCATGTGTTGGTCTGGAGATACGCGTTGTCGGTAATGATAGTGGTGAAAAGGTAAACAGACACACCTTTTTCTTGGAATTTGTGATTAAAATCTATGCTTTAAACTCAAAGTTTTACAAAGCACAACATTTGGGTAATGGAATGGTTATTCTACTTAGTTATATGCAGGAGAATAATCACATGAACTTCTTTTCTTAATAATGTTTCTCAGATATGCAAGCATTTCCTTCAATTATCTTGTATGCAAACTGCATAATTGAAGGCTTGTTTTCTTAATAAATGAAAGCTTGCTCTTGCTAAGATTTCTTGAGAACAGCAATGGGGCAGATTGTGTTAGTTGTAAACTTTGTTGCCCTCTTAGAAGTACAGTGCTATAATTTCATGTGCCCCTTAAACACTCTATATGTAGTTTAAGGAACTCTTAATGCTGGTTTACTTTAAACTTTGCAGGTCTCCATATTAGCAGGAACACTTGCTCGCCTAGATCGAGATGCCCCTCATTATAAGAAGTAGGTGGTGCCCCTTCGCATTTCATCTTTCTGTATCATAAATCATATCATATGTTTGTATACATCAAAAAGTTGAATACTCTCATTCAATGCTTAATGGTTCCGTTAGTTTCACATGTATATGAATATGATCCTTCCTTACTGGTACATGAGGTTTGTACCAGATTTAGTGCAATTTTGAGGGGGCAGGATAATTTTCTGTTATGTCAATTAACTTTGGCAAAAGGCAATGGTTTTAATTTCCCTAGAAATGTTCTATTCATCTTCACCTCTCAGTATATATTTACTTTGAGATGAGATGCTGCTTCTTGATGTGTTGTATCTCAATTTACTACTTGATAATGATGTTTACTAAACAACTCCTTTTTTACTCCGTTCTAAAAAAGTCACATAGGTGCCTTTGAAATTCTTTGACTGATTTGATTAGCATCAGAATGGAATTAGGCTGCACAAAGATAGTAGTAAGACAAATAGAGTATATTAATTACATTTTTTTTAACAATTCACATATATGATACTTAACTAGTAAGGAATCTGTGATCCTTTATGCACTGGTCCATGACTTGGCTTTTTGATGTCCGTGAGGCTGTCTTCGTAACAATCTTCTTATTAACTTCATGTTTCTCTATTATTTTGTGGTCCATGACTATTAGGCTAAGTGTGTGTGTTCACAGATACTCACATATAGTCTTGAACATCGGGTCTCCAGGTTATTTTATTCTTCTTTTCAGGCTCTATTTGAACTGAATCTTTGGCCACAATCAAGTAGAACATAGAAAATTGTACTTTTGGGGATTTTACTTAACTTCTTCTCTGTCCAACCCACAGTTAGCACGTGAATTTGTAATGCCAGACTCTAGTTTATGATATCTATGCACCGAGTTGTTATAATTATTTGTCCTGATGTAAATTTTGTTATAAAACTCCGCCTATGTTTTATAGCCGGTCCCAAGCCCGGATAAAGGAGGAGGGTTGTGTTAGGCCCCGACAGCCAGCGTAAAACCCTGTCGAATCTCATGAACATGGAACAACGAATTCGTCGTATGATCCATGTAGCCGACCCCACCTAGTGGGATAAGGCTTTGTTGTTGTTGTTGTTGTTGTTGTAAATTTTGTTAGTCCTTTGTTAACACAATATCGCTTGCAGTGATTCTTGGACATTTCTTAAATCTACCATATTCTTATCTTTCAGGGATGGATATAATGATTTCAACACATTCTATATGCAGGTAATTAATCAGTGAAATTAAATGCTCATCTAGGTCGAACCTGATATATGATCTTTACTGCTTCCATGTTGAATAGACTTTTGAAATGTTTCATTGAGATTCCGTGATATCAATTTCTGTTATCCGTCTAGATATATGTGATCTTTGTATTTTGAATTTTATTTCAACATCAGTACAGGTGCTCTTATCATTCATTGAAATGCTAGAGACCCCTAAAAAATTGAAATGCTAGAAACCCCTAAAAAATTGAAATGCTAAAAACCTAGAACCCTCGAAACTTGGTTGCAATGAATTATTTATCAGGCTGTTGTTGCCATTTTTTCCTAATGACTTGTTTTAATTGTCGATTTTTTTTACATTTAAAGCGGAATGGCGTCGTATGATCCATGTAGCCGATCCTATCTAGTGGGATAAGACTTTGTTGTTGTTGTTGTTGTTAAAGCTTAATGATTGGTTCTGTTCATTTTAGATGGTTGTAAATTATATTAGTTGTATGTGATTTAAATGAGGAAAAAGAAAATCTGTTTTCATATGCAAATTAAAGTATCAAGTCAATGTTGGATCTTGTATAAAATCTATAAAGGAAAATTTATGCTGTAGAGGTTATTTATTTTCTTAAGGATTAGTAAAAAAGTTAGAGAATAAACTAGATGAATGGAATGCCCTTGATAACATATCGTCAAAGTTCAACTGATTCCATTTTGCCATAGTTTGCAAAATTTCTAATGCTGAAAGATGCGTTGAATAACCTTACGAGATAACCTTACAAAGTAAAAAAAGTCAATAAGCTTTTTTGAGGAAGAAAAGGATGACTACTGTGTTTGTTGTCATCCATGTACATATGTATCACTGAAAAGGAACATCATGTACATGTGGCACACTCTCCAGTAGAGAGCGGCAATAAAAAAAAGTGCAAGCACTAATCCAAACCCCACTCCCGAAGAAGACAAAAGACTATGTACAATATTATCCACTTGACATCTCTCCCGACAAAAATGTCACCGGCCAAAAAGGTTGCCAATGAAACTCTCCAGCCCTGTCTCTCTGCAAAGTCCCCGCAGAGCCTGCCAAAAGTCCTGAGCTGCTAGAGGAGCAAAGCCCATGATGATCGTCCGAGACGAAACCTCCCGGGACACCCTACATCTGAAGAATAAGTGAATGACATCCTCCTCCATCTCCCCGCATAAAGTCAATGAGCTACTATGTGGAAAATTTTAGATGTAGAAAAAGTGTGTAAATGTATTATTTATATGCAAATATGTATAGAAAGAGCAAACAAATAGCAAACAAAGACCTCACATGAGATATTGCATTTGAAGAAAATATGGGTTCACATTTTATAGTTTGATGTACCATTGAGCCATTAGGTGCAATTTGGTGTCACCCCATTTGTCGAAGGCATATGATTCAATATGAAGATCCATTATATGGTCTTCCTTGCAATTCCATAGCTTCCCCTTGATTTGAATCTCGTGAACTAAGTGTTGCACCGTCTCAGCTTCTTTCTTGCTCAAGGCCTTTTGGTGGTTGGGTTCAACCACAATGGGGTAAATTCTGGCTCCTATTCTCGTTAATGAAGTGGTTGGTATGCACAAGTATCGTCATGGACATTGCATCCACATTCAGCCGAAGTACTTCGTCCCACTCCTACAATATGTAGGCAACACTTTTTCATCAAGTGATCCACAACTAAGGTGAGAGATCACTTATTTGGGGCTTCCATTATCTGAACATCATATCGGCTCTAGTGGACACCAATTGTTGAGAGGCTGGGCCCAGGTTGCATGGCTGGAGTTCCTGCTTTCGCACAGCGGTTGACTTGTTATGCTCCGCTTTGTTTTGTTTGCTCTGTCGATCTACTACATGTTTGTGCTTCTGATGCCACATCAGGTTAGGAGACAACTCGAGTCTGTGCAGAGCAGATTTTTCTAGCAGGGGAGTGCCATAGATTGGAGGGACATTCATCTTGTATCGTGGCAGATCATCTGCCGCCCCACCTCTTAGGGAGGACTAGGTGTTTGTGCACTCCGTTATCCTGGCCCGGTGGGTTGGGCAGATTATGGTCCTTAGGACAGCCTTTGGCGCTCAGTCAGGACCTCTCTTGGGACTCTAGAGCTGTTCTTCCTCGTGGGGCCTCCGCGTTTTGGCGGGGCGTTGCTGCTCTCCTTCCCCTGATTTGGTCGTATTTGGTCCCCTCCCTTGGCGGTGGTGAGACTTTCTTTTTGGCACCACGACGGGAAACCTGGGTCACTGGCGGCTTCTTTCCCTCACTTATTGGCTCTTTTGGCACATCCTGATTCTTTATGGTCAGAGTCCGGTGGTCCTGGCACAGGTTCGTGGACCCCGACGTTCAGGTCTGGGTTCTGACAGGCGCACTACGGAGCTTTTGGCCCTTCATTAGCAGATTGCCCCATTTTGGTCGGACTCCTCTCGGCGATGCATGGGTATGGATTATGGGTATGGATTTCTGAGACCTTTACTGCGCGCAGCCTACATCTTCGCTTCCTCCCGGCCAGCTCGATTTCGGTCACTCTCCAGGCCGATTTCAGACACATTGGGCGCGTCGTGGCACCGGTTGGTGGACCCCCACATTTAGGTTTGGTCTTTCTGACAGGCGCTTTA
The DNA here is from genome assembly GCA_030549335.1 of Pontederia crassipes. NCBI lineage: Eukaryota > Viridiplantae > Streptophyta > Magnoliopsida > Commelinales > Pontederiaceae > Pontederia > Pontederia crassipes. The sequence goes on from CM060187.1 coordinate 25,013,417, forward strand.
CGGAGTTTTTGGCCCTTCATTAGCAGATTGCCCCATTTCAGCCAGACTCCTCCCAGGCTGATGCTTGGGTATGGATTTCTGAGACCTTTACTATGCGCAACCTATATCTTCGTTTCCTCCCAGCCAGCCCTATTTCAGACTCATTTGGCGTGTCGGGGTGCCACTTAAAGCCAAGATTTTTGCTTGGCTTATGCTGCACGATCCTCACAAGACTGTACAGGGAAGGTGGGTACCCCTTGATAACAAGTCCTGTGTTCTATGTGGCGAGGCAAAGGAGGAAATCACACACTTATTCTTCGGTTGCATTGTATCTCGCGAGGCCTAAGGCGGCTGAGCATGACAGGTGGTCCACCCCTGTCATCGGACACATTTTGGCAGTCACTTAGAGCCTGCAGCAGCAGACGAGAGGACATCGCTGGCGACCTTTTTGGCTAGCGACTGGGCCATTTGGTTGCAGTGTAACCGGGTTATTTTTCCTGGGGAGAGGTCTGAGGATAGGATTGTACTCCATAGCTCTTTTCTCCTTCGGAGTGGGGTTTTGGATAGTGGCTGTACTTTTCCTCCTTTTTTTGCTGCTCTCTTATTGGGAACCTACGTTTGTATCCCTTTTATAGTAATATATACGTGGATGACACCCTAATTGGTATTGCAATACTAGTGGAGCCTTTTGACATGGTTGTCTGAGCCAAGTATGCTTACATTCATTTTGACATGACCATGTAGGCTGCCAGTTCACACACTTGAGGGTTTCCTATAGATCACTTATTTGGGCCTTCCTCCTTTTGACCTATCTGCAATGGTTAGGTGGGATTGGTCTACAAGGCATTTCTTGTCACGAGTGATATATGTGGCTTCTACTACTAGCAAATCGCCTAATATGTTGCATTTTTTTGGTGGGCTGATTGTCACGTTTGATGGTGGGCTTGTTTCACTTGGCTAGTGTGATGGACACAATCCTCACTAGAATCTACAAAGCTAGATTGTTGGATGACTCAAATACTACATGTGCCAATTGTTGAGTCATATATGAGGACATTGAGTATCTTTTCTTCATACGACCAATTCATGTGTAGGTCTAGCGTCAGGTGAGATGCTGATGGATAGACACTAGTTCTTATGACTGTCGTTTGGGTCAATCGACAAGCATGTGTGCAGAGCTTCGAGGAACATTTAATGCCTCCCAATTATTGTACTATTTTCCATTTGGTTGCAGCATACCACTTTCGAGGATGAAGATGCTATCTTGATAGTATTGTACAACATACATCCTTCTCTTGCCAAGGGGTGGAAATCATGGCTATGATAATTTTGCTTTTCGCAACGGTTATTTCTTAAAACCCGCCTTGAACTATCACGAATTTTCACTTGTAACCCTAAGGTATAAAACCACTATAGAAGCAATCTTGAAATTTTCAAGTTCCAACAGATTACTTCGGTCTGGTTTATCATTTTTTTTAATTGGCAATTTTTACCCTCTGCAACAAAAAAATAACAAGAAAATGAGAGAGAGAGAGAATAGGGTTGTGATGAAACAGAGAACCGGAGGGGAGAGAGAGAGTAGGCAGAGGGGGTGGAGAGAGAGTCTGCGTCGTGCGCAGCTTAGCCGCCTGTCCCATTTATCCAAGTGGCCCAGACTGAATGCGCCATGACCACACTGCCTCAGTGTACAGCATGACCAAGAAGACCAAAGAGGCCATTACGCACATCCATAACCACATCTATGACCTCTCTCTCACACCAATCTCCACTTCACTGTCTTCCGCCCCTACAGCCACCCGGACTTGGCCTACTCCTTCACGAAGACATCCTCACTGGTGACTATATCTTACTCTTCCGCACATCCAAAAGCACTGCCGTGCAGCATGGCTTCACCTGCATCGATGGCGTTGTCAGGGGCTGCCTCAGTGAGCTCGAAATGGACGAGTAGAACATTGGTGGTGACGATGAAAGGAAGAAGGCAGGCACATCTCCACGTGTACAACCTCGGAACACCTTGCCAGTACCTGTACCAATGGCCAAGATGGTCAGCATCTTGGAGGATCTTCTGGGGAGGAAGGCCAAGAAGAACGTGGTGACGTAGCCACAAAATGGCAATGTGCCCTACACCCATGTCGCGGGAGAGCTGCGTGAGAAGAGGAGCGGGGAGACAGAACTGCATGAAGAAGAGATAGAGAGGCACAGAGGGCATCGAGAGAGAAAGAGAACTGTAGGGGAGGGAGAAAGAAGGTAGGATTTTTTTTGTTGTTAATATCAAGGACAAAATCGTCATTTACTAAATTAAAAGGAATCAAAATTGATGGTAAACTAGACGAAAGCTAATGGATGGACTGTACTGTCCGAACGGCAAACATTTAAGGTTAAATGGGGGTTAAAACTAAAAAAATGCAATGGTTCAAAGGGGGTTTAAGGAAATAACCTTTTTTGCGATTATGCCCACACTTGATTGTTCACCCCATTAGTATTTTGGTTCCCCCCTATACTTGTACATTCTATGGACAATAGTTCTTTTTTCCAGAGCCTATGACAATCAACTTTTAATATAATTGGATATGCCAAATGCTGCAATCATTTTTTTTCCCTTTCAATCAATGTGAAACTAAAAGCAACAGGATCCTAAAAAAATTAATTTTTTTTAAATATAGTCCTATTTGATAGATCCTAAACAAGTGGAAGGCTGTATTGAAAGTCAAGCCCATTACTTCCAGGACATATCTGACATGCAACTATAGTGAGAATATAATATCTTTGTATATATACATATATATAATTAGGGTAGGTTGCAAACAAAACTAGGTGCGAAGAACGCACACTATAATTAACATTTTGTGCAGTCAGACATGTACATTATCCTGGTTCACACCTATTGTTCTTAATGTTCTGCACCTTAATATAAATGTGTCTGTACGCACGTACTTATGTTGCAAGCTTTTAGTTCTTTCTGATTGTTCCGTTTGAGACAATATACATTTCTCTATTTGCTATGTATGTATGTAGCAAGCTTTTAGTTCATTCTGGTTGTTCCATTTGAGACAATATAAATTCCTCTGTTTGCCATTCTTTTGTTAGTTGTTATGTATTAGTTGTATTATCATATTACACAAATTTTCTATCTCCTTCTATGGTATTCTTTTGTAACTTGTTATGTATTATTAGTTGTATTATCATATTACACAAATTTTCTATCTCCTTATATGGAATCTTCTGTGTGATTTGTTTGATATTTTTATGTTGTATTTTTGGTTAGGGTCCATAATTTGTAATACTTGAACTTTCTTATGTAGGCAGCATCAGGAACTAAAGGAGGTTCTAGTGGTTCACCAGTCATTGATTGCAATGGAAGAGCTGTTGCATTAAATGCTGGGGGAAAATCTTCGAGTGCTTCAGCATTTTTTCTTCATTTAGATCGAGTTGGTGTTCTATCTAACTTTGACTATGATGCTTCATCTTCCATTCAATATTTGTTTCAAGCCATATAAAAATATTTTTTATGCTATTGATTTTTCTATTTTCGAATGCTAAGTGAAGCATTGGATATTCACATGATCGATAGGATATAGTCTATGACCATTTTGATGGTTCTGTACCATTTATGCATAGTGCCCTTGGATGATATTGTAATAGTTTACGTAATAAGACTTTTCAGTTGTCATATTCCACATGAAATTATCTTATGTCTTTCTCCTCAAAAGAAATTATCTTATGTCTATGCTGGTTTGAAAATGCTGTTTCAGAATTATCTTTGTCTCAAACATCATCTATTCAACCAATAACAAGTTTCACAGGTTATTTCAGTGTATTTGATCATTATTTCTAGCGACATAGCATCCTGCACCGCTAAATACTAGAGATGGACACTGCACTAATCGAAAGTTTTGTGGTTCATAGACTGCTGAAGAATTCATGGGTGTTGTGATCTTAGTTAAGCATTTAGAGCCTTTTTCCATAGCACATGCATTCTTGAGAACATAAAATGAACTAGTGTTAACACTATCTTTTACTATTTCAGTTAACGATAACATTCTCATGTGTTTTTGTGGATTTATTTTAAAATCTATTCTTTGTGTTAAGAATATAAAATCAATGATGTTGCTTTTCCTAAAGGCTTAAATGTTCAGGAAAATTGGTTAGTACATCAAATTTAATATGGTATTAGAGCCAGAGGTCAAGAGTTCAAACCTCGTTAAGCTCTTATTAAAAAAGAATATTTTCTTCCCTTTGTTGTCCACGTGATGGCTGGGCTAGACCAAAGTTGTCAGCAGCCCACACATGAGGGGGAGTGTTAAGAATATAAAAACATTGATGTTGCTCTTCCTAATGGCTTAAGCTTTTAGGAAAACTGGTCAGCACATCAATTTCAACAATTTGCAATTGTAGTTTGATAATCAGACATTTCATTAGTAAGCTGCATTTCAAAAAGTACTTCTGTGTCCTATTCTTTCCGTTGCAAACATTCTCAGATTTTCTATTGCTAAATGGCGTGCAGGTTGTTAGGGCATTAACTTTAATTCAGAATAGCTGGAATACATTTGGAAGCAAATTAAATACTTTTACAATTCCTCGTGGTACGCTTCAGGTTTGTTTTCCTAAGCTTATGCAAGGGTTTGGCTTCTTACGTTCAATCTTATTAATCATGTTCAGTGCGGTTAGGACCATCTCCTTAAAAATACATTCACCACTTGAAACAAGTCCTTTACTTTTTGGAAAAACGAGCCTAGTGTCTCACATGATGTCGTACTGAAAATGATTTATTTCACTATATATACAAGTAGTTAAAAGGAATGAAAGATGGTTTCGGTTTTGAGTTTTTTATCCTTGTTCTATAGTGTATACTTTTTAAATGTCTATATTTCCTTTTAATCATTGTAACATTTGATCTAATGACTGAATTTAAAATTTTCATACACATGAGACATCATCAAATACTTACCATAATCTCGTGTCTTAATTTTTATATTTGACAATTATGAATCATGAAATTTTTGTCAATGATATCAGATAAGTCATTTCTACATTCACTAAGAATAATATATCACATACATAAGACCCTAAACTATATATGGTGTTTTTACATCTTTTTTTTCCTTTATCAGCTGTCATTTTATCCTTTTATAGTCTTTAAGAACAAAAAGAAGAAAGAGGGGAGGGATGTTGCCCCCTGCTAAAGAGGGGAGGGATGTTGCCCCCTGCCCCTGAGGTGGGGGCAGGGACACCACCCTTTTTTTTTTTTGAGAAGAAAAAGGATGACTACCGAGTTTGGTTGTCATCCAGGTATATATATCACTGAAAAAACGTCATGTACATGTGGTACGCTCTCCGTAGGAGAGCAGCAAAAGCACGGGAGTACAAATACTATGTAAAACCCCACTCCCGAAGAAGACAAAAAAATATGATGTACAATATTATCCACCTGACACCTCTCCCCACAAAAAATAACTCGCGCTGCAGCCAAATGGCCTAGGCACCGGCCAAAAAGGTCGCGACTGGCACTCTCCAACACTGTCTTTGTCTGCCCAGACCCCTCAAAATCTGCCAGAAATCCCCAGGTGCCAAAGATATAATATCAACAATGCTCGTCCGAGACCAGACCTCTCGGGACACCCGACAATCGAAGAAAAGGTGGGTGACATCCTCCTCCATCTCCCCGCATAGGGCACAAGAAGTATCCGCGTGGGTCGCCCACCGCGCCCTGTATACTCTGGTGAGGACTCTCTCGCGCCGAAGAATCCAAACAAAGATTTTGACTTTTAGCGGCACCTGAGAGCGCCAAATGAGCCTGCAGTCGGCTCTGAAGTCCTCTGAATATGTGGTGGGTGGAAGAAGACGGAGATAAAGGCTGCGTGCCGAGAAAGTGTGAGAAATCCAGATCCAACCATCTGCCTGCATTGGGTCAGGGCGGAGGGGAGCAATCCTCTGGTGAAGAAGTAGCAACTCAGAGAAACGCTGATCAGAAAGTGAAGAGCCGAACAAGGGAGTCCAGGAACCCGTGCCCGGGCCGCCACTCTCAGACCAACACTCGGCCACAGATGCGTCAGGATGTACCGTCAAGGCCCACAGCCGGGGGAAACGACTCCGCAAGCGGACCTCCAGGAAGCCAGTCGTGTCGCCAAAAAGAGAACTTCCCCGGAGCCAAGCGAAGAAGTCATAAATGGGCGTACCCGGGGGAAGAGTGCTGCCACACCCCGCCAAAAGGAAGATGCACCTCTAGGTAGGATAGGTCTCGTGCTCCAGGAGAGGTCACGACCATAACAAGTGAAGAAAACTTGCCTCCATAGACTGTCCGCGGGACTCATGATCCGACCCACCCACCGAGCAAGGAGTGCCCAGTTGGTGGTGCGCAAGTCCCGAACTCCCAATCCCCCAGGGAGGTGGGCCTACATATGCACTGCCAGGCAACGGCCCTCCGAGAAGAACTGCAGCCCTGCCAGAAAAACCTGCTCCTCAAAGAGTCAATCCGGGTCAACACCTGGGCAGGCATCCGGAGAACAATGGTGTTTATTAAACTGGAAATTATATAAAAAATGGAAAACAAGGTGCTAGTTGATTCCAGGACTTATTCGTCTGCTTGGAAAAGAATTAGGATTAGATCTGACTTATTTGATTAAGTTTTGTGGAGTCTGGGATTTGATCATAGTTTAGTGGAGTTTTATGAAAATAACCCAGATTATTTGACTGTACTAGAAAATGCTGGTGGAGCTTCTAATGGAGGGAAATTTATTGAGCTGTGAACCAAGTTCTTGGGACGATAAAGAAAGCAACAAAGGTAATGAACCACAAAGCAAAGGAGGGGAAAAATAGATCATTAGTTAAAGCGGAAGTTTGATATGCAAAAAGGAGTGGAGGAGGTGGTAAATTGGTAATAAAATGTGATGGCCAACCAACTTACCCGAGATGTATTGGTGAGAGGTGGCAGTCAGATCTATCCACAGATTGAATGCCAAGAAATGTCTAACTGGTCTAATTTGGACGAATTACACACCTAATTCTTGTTGCGCCTCATAAGTTAAGGAAAGATCTTCACTTAAAGCGACCCACGGGAGCTCCGTATGAACTTGCAGTCCACCCTAAGCGAGTCTGTGATCGAGATAGTAGGTAGGAAATGAAGGTAGAGGCTACTAGCTGAGAAGGACTTGGAAATCCACACCCATCCATCCATTTGGGAGGGGTCCAATCGGAAAGGGGCGATCCGTTGATGAAGTGCCAGGAGCTTTGAAAAATGCTGAACTCAGAGGGTAAAATTGAAGAGAAGGGTCCAAGAGATGGTGCCTGGGACACCGGCTTCCGACCAGGTCTACACGACCTTAGCATTCTGGAGCATCGCCAAGGCCCATAATCGTGGAAAAGACACAGCTAATAATCCCCCAAGAAGCCCAATCATACTGCTAGAAGAAGGCTGCCTTGGAGCCAAGTGAACGAACCATGAATGGACCCACCAGTGATACAAGCGGCACACCCCCTGCCAAAAGGTTGAGGCTCCGCGTGGAAGAATGGTCTTGAACTTCCATGATAGATTACACCTCTAGTAGGTGAAGAAGATCGTGTGTCATAGGCTGTCCTCAGGGCTCATGATCTGCCCCACCATCGGGCCAGGAGAGCCCAAGTGAAGAAGATCGTGTGTCATAGTCCCAGACACCCAGATCACCTTGTGAAATGGGTCGGGTCGATACATGATCTGCCTAGGTGGGTGCCTTGCTGATTCGAATTACACTCCTATCAGAAGATACTTCTACTCAGAGAGTCCAGCCATCTCAATACCTGGGTAGGCAGCTGGAACATTGACATATAATATATGGGAGCTACGAGAGAACGGACTGGAACAAAATAAGGCGACCACCACGCGATAGAAGCCTTGAACTCCAGCCATGCAGCCTATGCTCCGAGTTTGGAAGCTCTTGGAACATGATTCATTAGATAGATCACTTAGCTTCGAATGACGCATATGAGTTCCCTTTTTTGCTTAGCTAGTCAGAGTTGCTAAGAGAGTTCTGAGAAATGCAAAAATAGATAGATCTGCTTGTGTTGTTCACATATATAGTACATTATTTAACATTCTTTTGTTCCCTTATGTAACACTCAGGTGACATATCTGCACAAGGGATTCGATGAAACTCGGAGACTTGGGCTGCAAACTGAAACAGAGAAGGCAAGTTACTTGTTGACATGTATAGCTCATCTCTTTTAATAGTACTCTTATTGGATTAGAATCCTTGGGAATTGATGTGAAATTTGGTCATTTAATACTTGAAGTATAACATTTGAATTTCTTGAGGATACTATACTGATATGTATTAATACCCAATATTGCCACCCTATTCTGGTTCTGACAGGCAGTCAGACTGACATCAAGTTTACAATTTCTTTCTAACGAATTGAAATGTGATTTCTGTTTTTTATTTGTTAATCTTTACATGCTTAATCATGTCTGTTATATTCTTAATCAGATGGTGAGACTCCTTTCTCATGTGGGTGAGACTGGAATGTTGGTTGTTGATTCAGTGGTTAGTAATTTTGCAATTTTCTCTCCCTCAGAAAAGATTATACAATCTGCATAATCATCTTTGAGATACTTTGTAGAATAAGAGATTTATTTCTTTTTTAAAAAGTCCTTTCGATTGTCTTTGACACATTTAGGTGCCTGGTGGTCCTGCACATAAGAAGTTGGAACCGGGAGATGTACTTGTTCATGTTAATGATGAGGTAAAGTTCAACTTAGAAATATGCATCTTTGATTTGCATTGTTGATAATTAGGTAATAACATGATACAATACACCAAGTTCTTTAGGAAGAAGATTCTTTATAGTTGTTCGGTATTTAGATCATCTGCTCCAATATAATATTCCTGATTGCTTCTGCACATGCTACTTAATGCATTTTTTTCTTACGATTTTCCTGACTTATTGTATATTTTTTTTATGATGGTCCTGATTCTGATCCATATATAGCTTGCAATACCCTTTTCTGAGTTATATGGCTAGCCACAGTCCATGAGCATAACTGAAATAAAGAACAAAGAGAATTGACTACATATTTTCTTAAAAGATAAAAGGATGTTTATCAAGATCTTGTAATCAGACAAATATGCCTTGCACTTTATCTCTATCCAAAAGCTACCGTTGACCTTTCACTGCCCTTCAATGCCCTTTCCATAAAGGGAAAAAGATATATAATGTTCTCTGTGTAGAATCTAGATCTACCTGCCATGTGTAATAGTTGGCATCCAACCTACCATACCATGTAAACTTACAACTGGTTGCTTTATGAATTGGTATAATGGTATTATGTACAACTGCCCAGTCTCTGCTGCCTGGTTGTTTGTCATGAACTTTCCATGAAATTGTTGACTGCCTGGTTATGTTTCCACTGCACACTGACCAGCCTGAAAACAGGCAGCTGGAAGATTTCACAGCTGTTGCAGGAGAAGGTGACCCATCTACGGTTACCGTGCATCGATATGGAAAGCACTGCAATTGCTACTGAAGCACCTCCCTAGTCAAATAGCCACTTATATGACTTCAGAGATGTGCCAATGTATACGCTGCTAAAAGGCCACAAGTTTCATCCTGGTTCATTTGATTTGCCGAACATGGTGACGTGGTCTTGAAACTAGATCCATCCCGATCAAACTCTGGATTACTAATCTCCTGAAGTAGTAGCAGCATAAGACAAATGTTCAAAAGAAACAAAGCTGAATGTTGTCCTGAGCTGGACTGTTTCGAACTTTAGAAATTCCCATGCTTCCTGATAGAAGACTTTGGAAATAGAACTTCTTACCAACTTACAATCCGTTTGTATAGATGGTTTTGATATACTGTTTTGATAATTTGTTCTTTTTTTCAGTTGAAAAAACTGTTCTTTTCTTGTTAGATCATTGTGAAAGTAAGGTTTGGGTTAAATTCTAAACTTTTTCTTGAGAGGGGAAAAAGATGATTAACCAGATTGTTAATAATCCAAACCCATGTGTTAAACTGCCTTAGAAAAGAGTTTACAAGAGAGCAATCAGAAGTGTGCCAAAAAAAGCACCATTCATTGTACAAAAAAAGCACGACTAAGGATGTTTTCCGCGATGCATCTATCATTCTAGAAGACAGTTTTATTCCGCTGCAACCAGATAGCCCAAAGTAATGCATAGAGAAGAGCACAATTTCTTCACGACCAATAGGTGATGATCATACCAGAAGTTCCACCACGTCGGAAGGTGGTCCAGAACTCCACCTTGGTACCATTAGGGATCCAGTCGAAGTTGGCATTATTCCAAGATTTTTTTGAGATCTCGCAATTAAAGAAGAAATGATCCATATCTTCCACCAAATTATTATTATAAACTTTGCAGGTTGACATCACCCCTGTGAGCCAGTGAGCATGGGATCTGTCCTCTCCGCAGGAGCAAGATAAAAATTTTGATTTTGAGAGATACCTGTTTTCAGGCTGAATTATTGTTTTATTTTGATTTGATTAGGTCACCAAATTTCGTCAGCTCGTCAAATTTTGATTTTTACCGAGTCAACTTTAAGAGCGAGTTGAGTGATCCACCGGGCACTAAGCTGACCGACCAGGGCAGTCCAGGTTTTAACTTTGAAGCATGGAATGCTCTCAACTGGGCAGCTGACAAGTTGAACCGATTTTATGTAAAATTAAATTACTTAAACAATGAAATATTAGTACAATACATCTTTAACTCTAAAGACACCTTTTGGTCAACACCAGCCATCATTTGTGGAGTTATTCAGCTTGTAAGGGTAGATAAGGTTCATTAAGTTCAGCAGCTCAGAAAAACGCTGATCAGAAAGTTGGGGAGCAACAGCCCAGTTCCAAGCCCGAAGGGTCCACCCAGACCTCTGCAATTGTGGCGTTTTTATTTTGAGCGAAAGCAAAGAGACAGGGGAAGTGGGCACGACAGCCCAGCAGGAAACCAATCATGATGCCAGAAGGAGGAAAGGTCGTCCTGGCCAAGAACGGGACAGAAAAAAATCTCTCAAACTAGGGAGCACCTGCAAGATACCGTTCCAAAAGTAAGAAGCATCCCTTTCCGTCCGGACCCCACTAGGTTGGACGGGTGGATCTCGCTTTCAGATTCTTTCTCAGCTCACAGCCTCTACCTTCGTTTTCTTCCACCCACCACTGTATCGGAGGAGCTCAGGACAGACTACGGACTCATCTGGCGATCTCGAGTGCCGTTGAAAGTCAAGATTTTTGCTTGGCTTATGCGGCGAGGCCGACTTCTCACCAGCGTATACAAGGCGAGATGGGCGGCTTACAGTGATACCTCATGCGTCTTATGTGGTGAGACAGAGGAGGACATCGCTCACCTGTTCTTCGAGTGCTCATGGATACCTTCCCAGCAGCCTTGGAGGCCTTCTGGCAGCTTCTCCGCGCCCTTGACAGACGACAACAGCTGGTGGCATGTTTTGGTGGTGACCTTTTTGGCTGATTCCTGGGCCATGTGGCCGAGCCATTTTTTGTGGGGAGCGATGTCAGGTAGAGAGTATTGTACACCACACTTCTTTTCTTTTGCGGGAGTGGGGTTTTGGTTAATCATTGGACATCTCCCTTTTTTAGCCACTCTCCACTGAGAGCACATTTTGTACATGACGTTCCTTTCACAGGTGTATCTATATATATACATGGATGACAATTGTGAAACCTGATTGTATAATTCCTTTCACAGATATTTCCCTTTTTTTCTCTCATTTGCTGTTATAATTCTAAGCTCCTTTTTTTCTCTCCCGAAGAAAAAATCACGTCCTACATGTATCTATCTATCTATCCCTTTCTTATCATGCTGTCACATGAAAGATCACAGCACTTTTCCCTCTCACTTTTCTGTGCCAAATTTTTAATCTTTTTCCCATTCGGTTCCAAATTTGCATTTCTATGATAAAAGAACACTTTTTTGATGACCTTAACATTTCCCAAAAGAAATTTTCTTAACAGAGTAATCAAACAATAATGCAAATTTGTTTTTCTGTTATTCCGAAATTTGTATTTATTATCTTACTCTTGGCAGAGCCGCCACTTCTCTCCTTAATGAACTTTGATAACATAGAAATTCTTGCAACTTCTTCAGTGGATTTTGATATCTTATGTTTGATTCAATCAGTTTTGTTAAATTCTTGTTAATATCCCTGCAATTCAATGAAAAACCACATGTTGATAACATTCTTTCAGGTTGTTACTCAATTCCTTAAAATGGAAACAGTACTTGATGACAATGTAGATGGTGAAATAAATTTACATATTGAGAGAGGTGGAACTCCATTAATGATTAAGTTGAAGGTAAAACTCAAGTTTCCATTACAGCTTGTTGCTATTTGTCATGTGAAGGTGATGGCATTCAATTTAGAATGATAGGTCTGATGTGCTTATTTTCTAATATTTCAGGTTCAGGATTTACATTCAATTACCCCAAACTACTTTTTGGAAGTGAGTGGAGCAGTTATTCATCCTCTTTCCTATCAGCAGGTCAGGAAAATGTTTTTCTTTGATCGCATCGTTGACTGTTTTTTGTGCCATTAATATGCATACTGTGAAAGATAAGAATCTAGACAACCTTCCCCCAACTAATGTGGTATGTGCCATTTGTTGAATTTGCTAATATAATCATTTGGTTCAATTCACAGGCTCGAAACTTTCGTTTTGAATGTGGTCTTGTATATGTTGCAGAGACAGGGTAATCATTCTACTTCTGAATCATACTATCTTTTATTTGCTGAACTTCATAATTTACTAATTTCTGTTAGTGCATACTCAATGATAGTCATACTCATACTATTAGCTATAATAATTTTCCTTCACAGTGCAAAGTTTCTTCAATAAAAAATGTACCGCGCAATTCCACGTGGGTAATTGGAAGATAGGAATGAGAAGTTTATATTTTATCACAAAATTCTGAATGGTAAATGATTATCTGTAGGTATATGCTCTCCCGAGCAGGAGTTCCACGTCATGCCATTATTAAGAAATTTTCTGGAGAAGAAATATCACATTTAGATGATTTCATTTCAGTTCTTTCTAGATTATCTAATGGTACTCGTGTGCCATTAGATTATGTAAGCTACATGGATCGTCATCGAAACAAGGTACTATGCTCTTTGTTTTGTTGCTTCTTTCCGTGCAACTTCTTCACCTTTTTTCTTTCTTCATTTTCTTTTAAGAAGCTGATTAAATTGGAGTGAGCAATATTTAGCTAGATTTGTACATTTTTCTCCACAGTGATATATATACAACAACAACAAAGCCTTATCCCACTAGGTGGGGTCGGCTACATGGATCATACGACGTCATTCCGCTCTATTAGAATATATTCGTTGATCCATGTTCATGAGATTCGACAGGGTTTTACGCTGGCTGTCGGGGCCTAACACAACCCTCCTCCTTTATCCGGGCTTGGGACCGGCTATAAAACATAGGCGGAGTTATATATATATATGTGTGTGTGTGTGTGGGTGGGTGGGTGACACCCTAACTTGGTGTTCACCCTTTGTCTCCTAAAAAAAAGAGATTTAGCTAGATTTTCATTCCCAAAAAAAATATTAAGTTCTCATTCCCCAAAAAAATATTAAGTTCTTCTAAAAACACAGTTACTAGCTGATCACCCGAGTCATCCGTTTCAAAGGTGGAATAAGGCTTTATTCTCTTTGTTCCACTGAACACTCATAAAAATGGTAAGGGCAGAATTGGTATTCAAAAAAGTAGTTATTATGTGAATTGTTGTCCTTTTAGAGAGAAACTATTCTACCAAATAGGTGGAATTGCTTATTCTTTCTAAAATGATTAGGTTAACATATCTTATTCTATCGTATTCCTCCAATCAACCAAACATATTACACATCTATTCTTCGAGTGCATCATATCTCGACAGGTCTGGGGGTGCGGCTGAGCCTGATCGGTGGTCCACCCCATACACTTGAGACATTTTGGCAGTCACTTAGAGTCGCAGTAGTTGGAGACATCATTGGAGGGCATCGCAAGCGACCTTTTTGTGGCTTCAGTGCAACCAGGTTGTTCTTTGTGGGGATAGTTCTCAGGTTGTTAGTGTTATACACCATAGCTCTTTTCTTCTTCGGGAGTGGGGATTTGGGTAATGGCTGTACTTTCCTCCTTTTTTGCTGCTCTCTTCTCGAGAGCCTACACTTATATATTTTTCCCCATCATGGTGATATACCCTAATTTGGTGCTCATCCTTTTCCTCCTAAAAAAAGGAGTGTATAAGATTATTGTTCTAATTGAAAGGTTTGCCTATCTCTGTGGCGTGTGTTAGCTTTTTATTGCTTCTTTTTTCATAGGTGTGTTTTTCCACTTTACATTTTACTATACTTTGTGACCTCCTTTTTGTTGCATTTCCTATGGCAAGAAAAACCCATGATGACTTTTTATCTTATGAACTAGACTTCTATCTCCTCTGTTTTTTCTCTCTTTTGGAGAGAGTTCTACCTCTTTTGTACTACTGAAAAAAGGACACCTTGTGAAATTGTCAAGAAACTCCATGCCATAGGCGAGCTTGTAGTCATCCTTGTGGGCCAGTCTCCAATTCACAACTCCAGATCACATGTTGACCGGATGTTTGATGTTCTTTCCAGTATCCACGGTGACTTGTTATTGCATATTCATAATTTAAACAAAGCTGAGGTCTTAATGCGGAGAACCTGACCTTGATCACTGCTTCAGTTGCTATGATGTCATGTGTGAGCTCCCATGTTCACCACCACCACTATCTCAGTCCAGTGTTACAAACAAGAGCTCTTCACCCTTGGCCAAGGCTTAATGTGATTGTTTTGCATCCTTGTTTTACAACAACATCAACAACAAAGCCTTATCCCACTAGGTGGGGTCGGCTACATGGATCATACGACGCTTTCGTTGATCCATGTTCATAAGATTCGACAGGATTTTATGCTGGCTGTCGGGGCCTAACACAACCCTCCTCCTTTATCCGAGCTTGGGACCGGCTATAAAATATAGGCGGAGTTTTTGCATCCTTGTTTTATTTGCGCGAAATGATGTCCATGAGTGAACATGAGGATCCCAATTGCACCGTCTTTGTGCACGCCTTGTCTACAGATGGCATGTCACAACAAGAAATTTTTGGCTTTGGTTTGAGCAATCCCTCAACTCCGCCTATGTTTTATAGCCGGTCCCAAGCCCGGATAAAGGAGGAGGGTTGTGTTAGGCTCCGACAGCCAGCGTAAAACCTTGTCGAATCTCATGAACATGGATCAACGAATAGAGCGGAATGACGTCGTATGATCCATGTAGCCGACCCCACCTAGTGGGATAAGGCTTTGTTGTTGTTGTTGTTGTTGTTGTTGTTGTTGTTGTTGTTTGAGCAATCCCTCATGTGCATCAGTATAGATGAAGCATTGCACCTTCTTTGCCTTCAGTTTGTTCTTGCCATCCTTTGAAACTTCATGTTGCAGACTTGTCGGTCTTGTTATCTCTACGCCCCTTTGATCTTTCACTGGTGCGCACTTGTTGGTCTTCTTTTCGGGATTGTCTTGGTTCTTTAAATATCTCCCTTGGATCTCTTAATCAATCCACTTGGGTAGCTATTTTAATAGTAGAAGTTTCAAGTTTTCAGGGTAGCTCCTCTATCTCTGAGATGGGGGACTGGACCTTCTTAAAAAAAACAATAAAGGATTGAGACATTTGGACAGTCCTTAATTGACCACTTGTATTTAATGGCTTTAAGAAACTTGTGAACTTGCTCCTTGCCATTGGTGGTGTAGAAATCACTTTTGAACATCTGCCAATATGTGTTTTCATCCTAGTCCCCATTTCGGGTCTTGGTTCATCCAACAACACTACAACAGTGCATTCTTGACCTTGGGCAACTATGTTGATCTCTATGGGATCCTCAGTGGTAGCATACACTGTAACAATGCTTCAGTGACATTCTATTATTGTAACTTTCCTTTTTTTGATTTTGTGATATGGTTTTGTGACTTGATAGGACATAAATGCAGTCATACTATCCATATTTTTCCATTTGTGTGCAAATATCCACAAAATAACTACTACTTTCTTCATCTTTAAAGCATTCATATTATCACTGTGATCTCGAATTCAAGAATCCAGCAACCATTTTTTATTTTAACACCTGCCTATATGTGTTTTCTTTCTTTTCAGTCAGTTTTAGTCACAATTGATCGTCATGAATGGTATGCACACCCTCAGATATATACTCGTGATGATAGCACCGGACTGTGGATGTCTAGGCGAGCAATACCCACAGAATTTCCGCTATTGTCATCACCAACTAACTGCATTCGAACGGACACTGGCTCCATCACATTGATGCCAACAGATGAATTTGATGTTTCAGAACATAAGCGCCAGGATTCCAATGAAAATGGCATAGAGGGGGATGCTAAAATGGAGGCTGATGATGAGAACGTTATCGAAACATCAAGCACTAATGAAGATTCTCCTAGTGAGAAAAAGAGACGGCGAATAGAAGAAGATTCAACTGCTGAAAAAAGAATATTGTTTAACGAAGCTTTAGATGAGGACAAAGATCAAGCTTTCCAGCATCAAACTAACCTTGAAAATGTTGAACTTTTGCAAAATCATGCAGTAGTGCAAACTAATGCATCACTTGCTGAAGAGGTGATCGAACCTACTCTTGTAATGTTTGAGGTAGGTTTGTTGTTTTTCTCCTTTTGTCTATCATTGATCCTACGAAAACGATTTGTTGTTCCATATCCTTGATTTAGTGATATTTTCTGCTTTCCCTAAAAAGAAAAGTAATATTTTCTGCTTTAAACTGATTGGTGTTACAGTATTCTGCAGTTTAATAGCATGGCATGTGTTTTGGTAACCTCGTCCAGAAAAAAAAGTCTTGTATTAAGCCTTTTTGTCTAGCATGTCTGACTATTGGATTTGATAGTTATCATTTTTTTTTTTGAGATATGTAAATGTTCTTTTTTGTGAAAGGGATAAAAATGCCATTTACATTTAAGGAGCTTTATCAATACTCTTCTTCATCGTGGGTGGTATTGCAAGACTATCACTTCTTTTATCTTTCTACTGGTTCCTTGATGGTCATTTCTATAATACATGACAGCTTTTCAATTTATAGGTAAGGCATGTTACACTTGATAGAGGCCACAGTTTTCTGGAGGCAATTTGTTGAAAGAAATATGAGTTCTTAATAAAAAAACTGGAGTCCTTTTACTAGGCCCTTGAGACAACATTGTATACTGTCGTGGTAAGAGTTAAATGAATCACTGGCACATAGCTAATGAGCAGCAATTGATGAGTTTTAATCAATATAACTATCATGAAAACATTGACCTTACTGTATGCCTTGCAAGTGGTGGATCCTATATAACTGGGAATTAATATCACTTCTTTTGTGGGTTGAATTGTTTTCTTCTAAGGTGGACCGAGATTATTCATTTTCTCGGTTTCTTATTATGATGTCAGTCTATCTTTTTAGTTGGAGAAAGAATGGTCTTAGACTGTTAGCAGTTTTAGACTTTGATGGGCTCGAAGTGAGAATATTTTTTTAATTTAGTTTCTTTTCTGCAGAAGAGTTTCATTATTGTTTCTTGTTGCCAATTCAGAGAACTTTTAGGAAGTTTAATATGAAACCCTGAAATTCTAATTCTTCACACCTTATTTGTCCGCCAATTCCTATGAGGATGGATTGCAAACAATTAATAAAAAAGTGAAGTAATGGACTACAATATTATCATGTAGTTGTTTGCTTTCCAGTGAAACTCATTACTTATAGAATGTGTATCCTACAACCCCTAAATGCATAATCAAAAATGAAAAATCTCTTAGACATAACTCCACACATGTTGTTTCAAACAGTTCCTAAAAGGTAGTGGTTTACTTACTAGTGAAATATATTACCTTTTTTAGGGAATATATATGTAATAAATATATATATATATAGAGAGAGAGAGAGAAAGAGAGGCATATTAGCATGCAACCACAAACTATGGTTGCACCGTGTAATCACATACTATGGACCTTTGTATTGGCATCATTTTGATCTAACGGTGTAGATTTCCTATATTTTGGGCCATCAAATCAAAATGATGTTGATCCAAAGGCTTAGATTATGTGATTGCACGGTGCGACCACAGTTTGTAGTTGCACACTAATTTAACTTATATATATATATATATATATATATATAACTTTCTAAAGGTGTAAATGTATACCCTACAAAACCAAATGCATTTATCTCGAAACAAAATGCTCTTCGACACAACTCCACATACCTCGTTTGAAGCAGTTCCACAAAGGATAGGTGTTACATGATTACTTGTACTGAACAATAGAAAAGTGGAATTTTAATATTGTCATGTGATTTTCTTATTAGTGATTCTCATCTTTAACTTAAATCCTGGGTGATAATATATTAGTTGCGACATTGCGGATCATGATTTTCATTCTGCAGGTCCATGTACCACCATCATGCATGCTTGATGGTGTGCACTCTCAACATTTCTTTGGGACTGGGGTTATTGTATATCACTCAGAAGCCATGGGTTTAGTTGCTGTTGACCGCAATACTGTTGCTGTATCTGTTTCTGATGTAATATTGTCATTTGCTGCATATTCCATGGAAATTCCAGGAGAGGTTTGTGCATAGATTCTTTTATAGAACTGACAATATGAAATGATTGGACTGACTGATAGGTTTTCAGGTCGTTTTCCTGCACCCACTTCACAATTATGCCCTAGTTGCATATAACCCTTCTTCTCTCGGGCTGGGCGCTTCCAGCATTCGTGCAGCTGAACTTCTTCCTGGTCAGTTGTAGATTCATAAGAATATTCCTGTTTGTTGTTAGAGTAAATTTTGAAGTGTTAACACCAATGTAAACACCATCTGTCAAGGACAACTTCATAAATCTTCTTTCCTAAGGCAGCATAGGGATTGCATGATATTATAATTGCAAAAGTGAAAGCAGACTCAATAACAAAGCTGGGGTTGCAGTTACCCCGCTTTCGAGTTTCATTTGCTTCAAAAACTTGCATACCTCCAATTCTATCGAACCAAGCTTTAACTCGTAGTTTCGTCAAAAAAAGCTTGAACTTGTTGTATATACTGATTGGAATGAGATGGTTGGAAGTTCTTTTCTTGTTCATGGTTTTTGCATCCATAAGTTGCTAGTTAAGCTTTCCCTTTCGACTTTCCAGAGCCTGCCTTGCGGAGAGGAGATTCTGTATATCTTGTTGGGTTAAGCAGAAGTTTACAAGCAACATCAAGGAAATCGATTGTCACCAATCCTTGTGCTGCTCTCAATATTGGTTCTGCAGATTGCCCACGTTACCGTGCTACAAATATGGAAGTAATTGAACTCGATACAGGTTGGTTTAACAAACTTACCATTTTAGTAGACAAGGTTTAAATTTTGTTCACAAACAATATGCTGGTTCTTAGTGATTTTGGTTCCTTCAACATGTATCCACATTCAATAATAACTGGCACCGTGCAGTGGGCAGCCCAGACTGAATTCTTGAAATTGTGTGGGAAACCACTCTAGTTTTCATGCCAGAACTCAGCTGCCAAAATATATACCAAATGATACATGTTAGTCAATATGTTTTATCCTTGCCGGCAGATATCATAACAATTTGCAGAAATTTTCTCTTGTTTCTCCATATAAGATGTTTCTTAATAATTGCAAATGCCTTCCTGCTAAAAACATTAATATTGCTGTAGATTTTGGTAGTACCTTTTCGGGTGAAAATAATTGCAAATGCCTTCCTGCTAAAAACATTAATATTGCTGTAGATTTTGGTAGTACCTTTTCGGGTGTACTCACTGATGAACACGGAAGGGTTCAAGCTTTATGGGCAAGCTTTTCTACTCAGGTAACCACTGTTATGTTTCCCTTTCTTTCACCATTTGTTTTCTTGCAGAAGATGTCAAATAAGATTGGAAAATATGATGTGCAGGTGAAATATGGTTGCAGCTCTTTGGAAGATCACCAATTTGTCAGAGGGGTGCCAATCTATGCAATTAGTCAAGTCCTTAAGAAGATAATTTGTGGAGCGTCAGGCCCCCCTCTTTTAATCAATGGCATAAAGAGACCAATGCCTCTTCTGAGAGTTCTTGAGGTGGAACTCTATCCAACATTGCTTTCCAAGGCAAGAAGTTTTGGATTGAGTGACAGCTGGGTTCAAGTAAGTTTTTTTTTCTTGGTGTCTGCTATCAGCAGCAGCTACGAAGTTGGGTAACAATGTAACTTGCTTGTAACCATTCATCGTCATATCATACCTTCTTGTTTAAGCATTCATCGCCTAAATTTCATTTCAAAATGTTAAAATATAATTTGGAAATCCATAAGGTGCATTATGATTTGAAGGTAGGAAGTCACAAACAGTGTTTTTTCACAATCCATTATCTCTAACTGGGTTTTTTTTTGTATGTTAGGAATTTATTGCGAGTAGGGCTGGAAATAAGCCGAGCTATTCGTGAGCCACTCATGGCTCGACCTATTTTTGGCCTAGCTCGGCTTGGCCAATTATTAAAATAAGCCAGAAAAATAAAAAAAGCCTATGTTCTTAAAGAGGCTTAGCCCCTTAATAATTGGCCTAGCCTTATAGCTTATCAAGCTAAGATTTATTAATATATTAATTTTTATATATAAATTTTTTAAAAATAAAAATATTTTTTTATTTTTAAAATCTTCAATTTTTTAATTCAATACTACTGTTTTATTGTATGTTCAAAAAAAAGTAAATTAGTGATGCCTCTTTTATTTAGTTCATATTTATTATTTTTTAATAAATAAGATTTATTATATTTAATCTAGTATACCATCAAAAAATATATTTAAAATATATTTGGCTTGACAAGCTAATAAGTTAGATTTAAAAATTAATCAAACAAGTTAGGCTAAGCTTATGTTCTTGGCTTGTTATGCTATAAGCTTGGCTTAAATATTTTTATCTTGTAGCAGGTTTGACCTATTTAGGTGGAAGCTTAGCTCGGCCTTGCTCGTGTCCAGCCTTAAGTGCGAGAGAAATTTTGCACCAAAGAACGCAACGAAAATTTAAGACAACAGAATATTATTAGATGGAAAAATTCAGAAGAGGATTACAACTAGATTAATCTTGTATTCCTAACCCCTTGGGAGTTTATATAGATACTCCCTTTACAAATGATAGGAACTTTAGTTTGACTAGGACTCCCCAAAAAATGGACACCTATCACACATATGGAATTAAAATTATTCTGAATTACAAATAAAATACACTCCAAAAATTTTTCAAAGGGGGCTCGCCCCCCCACCATGCTCGTTGTCCTGGCAGCATGACCATCGCCACCATACATTGGGGACCAGATGGGTTCCCAGGTAGGATAGGATTCACGGCATTACTAACACTGTCATGTTAAGGGGTCTGGATATTTTGCTTTGTTGGATGAGTTGTGTTTGGAAAGGTGTGAGAAGCAAACCAATGTTTTTAGGTTGTGGTAATTTAGCCTACAATTAAAAAGTGTTTGCATTTACTTGGAAGCTAAATATAGACAAGTCTTCACCTCATTATTAGTTTCTGTGATTTGCAGGCTCTTTCCAAGAAGGATCCTGTAAGAAGGCAAGTCTTGCGTGTCAAAGGTTGTTTGGCAGGATCAAAGGCAGAGAAGTTGTTGGAGCAAGGGGATATGATTCTGGCTGTGAATAAAAGACCAGTCACGTGCTTCCTTGACATAGAAAAAGCTTGCCAAGAATTAGAGAAATGTGAAGAAAATGATGGATGCCTTAAAATGACTATTTTCAGACAGGTAACGCAGCATTGCCATGTTGTTATGATCTTACTATTAAGTTTCATAGATCTAACTTTATCATTAAGTAGGGAAAAGAATGTGATCTCACTGTTGGTACCGACATTAGAGATGGAAATGGAACAACCCGCATGGTCAACTGGTGTGGTTGCATAATTCAGGATCCTCATCAAGCAGTGCGTGCTCTTGGCTTTCTTCCAGAAGAAGGGCATGGAGTGTATATCGCAAGGTATTAAGTTTAATATTAAGTTCAACCTTTCTTCAATTTCAATATTAAGTTCAACCTTTGCGATAGCCATAGAGGGTGAATGAATCTTGATAGTATTTACTTTATCTTGATCAATATGCTGAGGGTTGCAATGGGGGTTGTATATTGCAAAGTATGTAATTGCTTTTCCTTTTTTATATATTAAATTCAACTTTTGTGATAGCCATAGAGGGTGAATGAAACTTGATGTAATTACTTTATCTTGATCGATATGCTGAGGGTTGTAAATCTATGATACCTATTCATCCGAATCTGGATTAACGCCTTAAACATTTACTTGACATTGCTGATACCTTATGTCATTGGTCATCTTTGTCTGTAACGTAACAACAATGTCATTTAGAAATATTCTATTGACATGTCACATGTGCAACCAGATGCTGAGTGAACATATAGAAAATTCTGTTTGCTCAGATTGGCTCCGGACTAAATGTATCTCCATGCTCTGAACAAAATGTGTTCATACTCACTTTTTGACAAAAAGATCAAATAATTATGGTCATGAGCTCTATATTTGGACATGATTAGTTTCTTTTGTATGCAGATGGTGCCATGGCAGCCCTGTGCATAGATATGGTTTGTATGCTCTCCAATGGATTGTTGAAGTAAATGGAAAGCTAACACCAGATCTGGAAACATTCGTAGAAGTAGTTAAGGTTTGACTTTATATGGAAACTTTGGAACTTTATATGGCTTAATGCATTTGCTTTTTTTATGCTACCTACAGTCATCTGGAAAATGTTGTGATGGGAAGAAAATTCTTCTATTTCGTTGTTTTACATCTTTCTTATTTAAATTTTGGCAATGTTAAATGTACCAAAATTTAGGGACTGGAACATGGAGAGTTTGTGAGAGTAAGGACCGTCCATTTGAATGGGAAGCCACGAGTTATGACACTGAAGCAGGACCTTCACTACTGGCCGACATGGGAACTTAAATTTGATCCAGAGACTGCAATGTGGCGTCGAAGGACAATCAAAGCTCTGCATTCCAGTACAGCATAACTACACTTGTCTTTTCATGGTGTTCATCAGATAAGATCATCTTGAGCTCTTGATAAGCAGGTAATACATAAACGGCGGTACAAACATCAGCATGTTGCTTTTGCTACTGTATGTTGTAAAATATCCTCATTATTCAACATCTCTCTAAATTAGCGTCTTTCCTGTTATACTAAAATATAATGGTCGTCCATTTTTAATCAAGTGGTAAAGTTGAAATAGATTCCTGGAAGGGAAAGTTATCAATTTTTTCGTTGGCAGGTACATTCTGCTGCAGTAGGTTACTGTTATGTACCGAAATGTCCCAACTCTAAATTCTTTTTTTTTTTCCGGTGGGGTCCCAACTATAAATTAAGTCAATTTGTTCTTTGGGCAAAAGGATTTTATGCCCCTCGTAGCTGTCTTCTATACAGTGTACAATGTAAAAAATCTGTATGTACTTTTATGAGTTGGTTTTACTAAATTTCTTTTGTCTTTAATTTGTTAAGTACTGGTACTTTCGCAATTTAAGCTTTGGACTATTTTTCCTTTCTTTTTATCTGGCAGTTTCTCAACATTATGTTCCACTTTTTTTCAGACACATCTCGAATGAGAGTATGAAAGCAACTACGATTTAAATGATTTTCTGTCCCATACAAATAATTATAATCCTGAGTTCTCGAGGTAGGACATTCGATACCGAGTTTCGTTGCATTTCCTTTATTTATAGAAAATATAGACTTGCTTTCTTATTTACAACAAGAAAAGTCTCGATTAATTTTTTTCCTAGATTATATTTTCAATGAAGCAAACCTAAAAGAGAGATTATTGTTGTTTCACTTTTGATTATTAGATTCATTTATGATACTTTCCGTGCAAATCAACTATTGACTTTTCGCAATTGGTGAAATAGGTCTGCAATTGAAATAGGTCAGTTTGATTTCTTTTTTTTTTAAAAAAAATTTATTTGAGTGGTCAAACTCGATTTTTTGTGGCCCGAGTTTAGCACTTTCAAACTCCTCACCCTCTTGGCAAAATAAGAGTAGTTCTTCTATCCTTCCTCCATGCTTGTTTCACCCGTCAAATGCAACATACAAGAAAAATAACTTTTGGCAACTCACTAAATATTTGTTAACGTCACAAAACACTTTTTCCCGACATTTATTAAACAACAATTGCA
Organism: Pontederia crassipes; assembly: GCA_030549335.1. Taxonomy (NCBI): domain Eukaryota; kingdom Viridiplantae; phylum Streptophyta; class Magnoliopsida; order Commelinales; family Pontederiaceae; genus Pontederia; species Pontederia crassipes. The sequence continues at coordinate 25,037,588 of CM060187.1, forward strand.
TACATAAAGACTAAAAGTCATGAAAAGACTGCTTTCCATGATATTTACCATGATATTTAAAACATGCAAATGAATGGCAAAGATTTAGTTGTTAACACATAATTCATTTATAATTGTTGAAATGTAATTAAAACTAATTATTGGCGATGTTTAAGCCAGAATAATGGCGAAGAGTTTGACAATTTTTTTTAATAAATTAAATCGAGCCTGTTTAGTTTAAACTTCAAAATTGAAACGTATAAAGATAAAATATTGGTATCTATGAAAATTATTTGAGATGTCACGAAAAATTATATTATTGCTTTTAAAAGATTACAGATATTACAAAGAAATCTATTGAGTAACCCACTGAGTTGTCCTAATCTAACATGATGAGAATTCGGATTGCATCGGATCAATGATCCTTCATATCATTTACTTGATCTAACTAAAATTAATCGAGTTTGAGTTCAGTTCGAGTCAAACAAACTAGAGGTGTTAACAAGGGAAGTTCATCCGCGAGGGAAAGAAATGTCTGAGATTAATAAGCTGGTAGTGCCGCTTGACCAGGCATTTGCATGTTATTGACATTATACTGCCCTCAAAGATTTAAATAAATTTGCAAGCAAGTTTGTCAATTAACTTTCCAACCTTATCATCACACTTCATATATACTACGGCTCTATTTGGCAATGCCAAAAATAATATTTGGAGTAATGTTTAGAGGTTGAAACGCTATTTTATCTGTTTGGTAGGTATAATCAAGTAGAGTTTAGTTTAGTAGTATTTTGAATGAAAATATTGAAAAGCTATTTCTATTAGCATTTAGTTTTTAGCATTTAGAGATTTATATTTTTTTCTGATTTTATCCTTATTCAAATGTATTATTTTTTCGATTTATCTTATTATTTTATCACCATTCAACTATATTCTTTTTATACTCATATTTACTTAATTACAAAATATTTATTTTGTTAACAATGAATATATAAATTAATTTAATAATTAATATTTTCATATCATGTATGAACTATATAAAATGTATTATAAATATTATATATATATATAACAAATTTACTTGTGAAATTTTATTTTATTTCATTGAGATATTAATTAATTATTTATTAAATTTTAATAAAATTTGTATAACAATTGAATTAAATAATCTATTGTATGTTCAATTATATCATTTTATATTCATCCGCTAATTCCACTATTGAGTTTATCAAACACTTGTTTATTAATATCTTAAATGAATCGCTAACTGTTAATCATTAATCACTATTCGCTATTTAAATCAATATCCGTTATCAAATCGCTATTCGCTCCTCGAAAATAATGCAAACAGAACCTAGTAATCGTAAGCACCATTGGATCTTGATAAAAAAAATGCCCTTAAAAATTTGAGTAAACTCCACCCAACTTTGCATCTCAAAAAGGAAACCGACTTAACTTTTATTGGGAAGGCATGCGCAACAAATGGATAAAAAAATGTGATAATAATTGCTTAGAACAATCGGATCAAAATGTTTTGTTTTGGTAATAGTTAAGTTTGATTTGTACAATTGATTAATAGGACAGTTTCAAGCTACAAGAGAGTTAGTGGTCTTTGCTTAAAATTATTATAGTTATCCTGACTACAAACGCCTCGTGTCCAGGAATATCTAAACACCTACCAAAAACAGATAATTCAAATATTACACACAGCACCACAAAGCAGATAATTCAGCATGAGATCTCAGGAGGCCAATACAAACAGTTCAGATTAAGAAACAGATACTACACTACCAGGACACAAAGCCTACATTTCCTAGATGGCAGATCACAACCAAAGGTAGCCACAGCAGAAGTCTAAACTGAGAACAAGGATCTATCATAAAATTGAGAAGAGTAGAAGAGCTAGCGCTGGGAGATGGAGCAGAAATGAGGACAGTGACCGGAAATCAGAAAATTCGCCGGCGCCATTGATCTGAGAAGAGCCGACTGCGAGCGGCATGCCATTCTGACGACGGGAGCAGGAAGTTGGATCCGGGCTTTCCTTAGCATCCGCCGCCATCAGCGTGCGAAGGACGGCCGTTGCAGCCGGGAGATGCAGGGTCCTGTTCTTGGTTAGGAGCCAAGTTATACCCATCAGCTGGCATTCCCTGTCATGAGAACCGGTCGGTTCCTTTGCATCAGATCCAGCGCCATAATGGCTCCTCTGCTTCACTTTAGCCTTCAGCTGAAATAAAATGCATTATGTTGTCACTTCAGAAACTTGTGTTATCAGTAATTAAGAGGCCAGTAGGAACTCTTGCTTGTGATGCATTGTTGTTTCATCCAGTCTAACTATTTCAAGGATCTTACAAGATGAAGGAACGAATTGTATCTGTAAACTTGGAGAAATCCATTCTTTGTATAAAATGGACCCAAAAAAAACAAGTATTATGAGTTGTTTCTTTTCCTTCCTTTCCATGCAGAAAAAAGAAACTGCAGTAGTATGATTAAGACTCATTTCTTTCAACTTGATTTGTAACATGGAAAATTAACATTCTATCTATTAATCGGAACGAAAAAGCTGTTATGATCGTTTTTCTTTTGTCTTTTGGCTTCATGCTACATCCATCCACGGAGGTCCCCCAAATATTCTGCATCAGTTCATGAAATCTCTGAACCAACAGTGCAGCATAAGACAAATGGTGCAGGACACGGCCGATGGCTTCATATGCTTAAAAGATCGACCTGTGCAGTCACAAGATAACTTTTTATTCAAACTACAAACAAAAACCTCTATGAACTTGTCATGATCCCCGCGGAGCTTTATAGCAATTTGTGGATCAGACCGTGTCGCACTTGTCTTCTTTCTGCTCTACTTTTTCTTTCTCTCAGGTGTTTTGAAAGTAGTAATGCAAACTAAGAAAGACATGTTGATGTGCTTGTTATGGATTTTGGTCATCAGGCAAACAGGTCAAATTGCAGCATTTTTAATCACAAAGCTTTCAGAATTCTAAGAACATATAGAACAACCAAAACCACTTTGCGATTTGGTTCCTCCAAAATGGCAATAACGCAAGTGTAATGCACATTTCAGCTAGGGAATATATATATGCAGGTCATTGTAAGGGTGCTATGTCGTATCATAATATTAAGCGTAGCGTGTGTTCTCATCTATGTAAAGACTACAAATTTATTGAATGTCGTGGATACTAAAAAGATGACGCTTTTCGAGTTACCTGGTTGAGGGTTCGGAGACAACGAGTGCAGCCGGCGAGTCCAGTCCGGGCGCAGTCCCGCTCCAGCTGCCGGCCAACGTCGCCGTCCGGGACCCACCGCCCCTGGCCGGCGTCGATCACGAAGCCGCCCCCGGCACACGTGAGCCTCCGTAGCCGCACGCCACAGTAGCAGTAGGCTGCGTCGCACGTACCGTTCACGCGCGGAAGCGCCATCCCGCGGCTCCGAAGGGCGCGTTCGACGCCGGCCGCGCAGGATTCCGAGTCGTCCGGCAGCGCCGGGAGGTCGAAGCCGCCCGCGGCGACGGCGGAGACGGAGGGCAAAGGGTGCGCGGCGAGGGCCGTGGCGGAGTACGCGGCGTACAGCCAGGCGGCGAGGGCGGGGCAGCAGCGGGAGCGGGAAGGGAGGCCGGGCCGGCCACCTCTTGCGGAGGAGCAAGCGGCGGAGACGAAGGGGAGGAGGTCGGCGGAGAGGTCGAGTGGGCAGGCGGAGGAGGCGTCGTCGGCCTGCTCGGGGAAGGCGGGGATGGTGGCCGGAGGCGCGCCGACGACGCCCGTGGCGAATGAGGGCAGGATCTGGACAGGCGCAGGGTCGGGCTCGGGCAGGGCTTGCAATGCAGGGACTTGGGACAGCAAGTGAACGAGAGAGAACAAGAGAAGGTAACGAGGCATTTTTCTCATTGTTGCTGTTCTCGTGCTTCGTTTGTTTACTTTACTACTTTATGTATTTGCTCTCTCTCTCTCTCTCTCTCTCTCTCTCTCTCTCTCTCTCTCTCTCTCTCTCTCTCTCTCTCTCTCTCTCTCTCTCTCTCTCTCTCTCTCTCTCTCTCTCTCTCTCTCTCTCTCTCTCCCCCCTTGTTCTTGGTAAGCAGTGCTCTTTCTTCTTTCTCTTCAGGGTGGTGTGGCAGTGGCGCTGATAAGTTTTGGCTTTTTGGTTCTCTTTCTTTCTTCTAGCTAAGCACTGAGGTGTTTGGAGGACAGCATTGGTGTCTGGCGACCTTGGGGAGAGAGAAAGGGAGACAGGAACAAAATGAGTGTTAGTGAAATGAGTGTTCACTGGTGAGGAGGTGATTCGGAGAGGAGTACTGTGTGAGTTTATGTGTTGAAAGCAGGGCATGGAATTTGAGCTGCAGAGAGGAGGAGGACATAAATATAATGCGTAATATTTACCAAGTTGATCTTAATGTCAGTCCTTTACTACTAATTAATATTTACCAAGTTGTTTCTTTCCCGATAAGAATTTTCTTCTTTTTTGTGTGGAAAAGGTGTTAGTATCATGGGAAAAAAACAGATAAATTTATTCTTATGTTAGAAATATAAATGTTTTTATGAGATTTAATGGTCAAATATACATTAACTTTTTCTATGGTTTGACATGATGAATTGTACCCATAATTGTTAACCTCGAGTTAAGATATCAACGCTATTTTTCATTAATGTCGCGCAAATTAAGATATTATCGCTTTCTAAGCGCGACGAAAATTTACTATAAAAATTTTTTTTTCACCCATCATTTTTTATAAGAAAACACAATAAGGACCTCGACTATTTTTGTAACAAAAATATAGAAGCAAAATTTGAAAAAAAAAGATATTTTACAATGTAAATATATCAAGGTAAAAAAGATTACAGCAAGAAATTTGAATATGCATTCAAAAACGATGAACTATAAAAAAAAGATTATATCATTATACTATTATAATTAAATTATATTTTTGTAATATTAAATATAATAAAGTCTTAAGTACTGGAGCATAGTAGTTAAACTAAATTATATACTACAGTATAAAAAATACTTTCATAATTATACTATTGCTATAATATCATTATATTATTGTATTAAGACTAAAAAATTTTAAATACTAGATAAGATTTATTTGGTAATATAAAATTGATGTAACAAAATAGTCAACATTACAATATTATGAAAAGTATTTTATAAATTTTATTTAATATTTAAATCTATTTAATATCCGTTACTTTTATAGCTTTGTACATTACTATAATTATTATCGTAAATTAAAAATGCAATCCAACAAAAAATATTAAAAAAACTTATCAGTAGATCAAAATTTTCTGCGGGGAGGTGAACAAAGAGAAAACAACGGAAAATAGAGTTCATAATTTTTTTTACGACTTAAAGAGTTAAAAAAACATTGAAAACAAAACGATCAAAACTATGTTCAGATACTATTTTCTATATGTTTTTAATATTTTTTTTAAAAAAAATCATGTATTACTGAATCGTTCCGTTTGTGTTTGGAACAAAGTTTTGGTATCCCAATATTTTTAATCCCACTTTCATTATTGTTCTTGCAATGATTGTATGTGGGTTCCAAAGGTTAAAATGGGTAAAAAGAATAAGAATATTTCTTGTCATAATCTCAAACCAATCAAGGCCTGTGCCCCTAACCTTGATATTTAGTCTAATTATCATAATCTAATTTTGTGAAGCTAATTTTCTTGTTTTATATGAGCCTCTTCTAATAAAAAAAATAAACATTATCACTTCAAAAGTTACTATTTTTACTTCATTAAATTCAATTAAATTATTTTATCTCAAATGTGATATATCTCGTTGGTTCATACTTATGTATTTCACCAAAAATAAGCTTCAATTCTTTCGTAAACTGATGTCATATTTTATTTTAATATAATATTATTTATTATATATCTATTATTTGCTATGTTTATGTAAAGAAACATACTGTACTTCTTTGTACATGGAAATATTTATGAGATTGGAAAGTCAATAAAAAAATCAACAAATGTACTTTATTTAAGTGTGTTATATTCAAAATATTTTTTTCTACTTCGAAAATGATCCCGGAAATCTTGATAGATATTATCGTTAAGCTATACCAACCACTTTGATTTTTCTCCTAATTAAGACACATCATATCATATGTTAATTTTTAAGTGAAAAGAAAAAATATATATATCTTTTAGTAATATGAGAACACATGGACAAAAAGATTATTTATGAAGGTAATTAATTGTAATAACAGGACCTACTTTAGTTGTTCATATACATGCGCATCTTTTATATATAACTCGAACTTAGATATATCTTTTAATATATATTATTGTTTTATAACAATATTTTTTAATATTAATTACTTAATATATTATTTTACTATTACTTCTTTAAGATAAATATAGTCACCTTAAAAAAGATTATAGTCCTCGTACAATTAAAATACAGAATTCTCAAACTTTAAATTGGCAATTTGTCCTCGCTTAATTAAATTTTGAGTTTTTAATTATGGGCACCTAAAATAATCGTGTCCCGCATATATAATTCCGTAAATCCGATTTTTCATTCATTTACTTTCTAATAGGGGCGTAAGAAAAATCCGACGAACCCGAAAAATTCATCCGACCCGAAAAAATTGAATCGAAAAAATCGAAAATTAGGGATCTGAATATGATTTAGGGTGGTTTTTGCTAAATTAAAATCCACACGCCAAAACTAAAGTCCCATCCGAAAAAATCGTAGGGCCTTGGAGCTCATTTTTTATTTATGATTTTTATTTATATAATTAATACATATGTTTTTCATTCTTCTATTATAGATATAATATTTTTTAATAAAATTTCATATTTTTCTATCATATTATCAAACTCTAATTTAATAACTTTAAAATTTTAGCAGTATATCTTATATTTAATATAAAATTAAATATTTTTACATTAATTTTAAATTATTATATATATTTTTAAAATATAAGTATATAAAAATAGGGTCCCGAAAAAACCGATCTGTTGGAGGGTGATTTTTATTTTTTCGGAATGATTTTAGGATGATTTTTTTAATTTTAAAGACCAACCTGAAAAATAACGGTTGGCTTTTTTACACCGAAAATTCGATCCGACCCGAATTACTTTCGCCCCTACTTTCTAATATGATTGTGATATTTGAAAAATATTTTGATAAATTATATATATGAATAATACGTACTTAATTAAACCAAATGCAATTGTTAGTGTCGGCATCACCAATATCGAAGAGGATTAGTTGTGTTGTAACTATCGGACGACGCACGACCAACGCAATTACTCATCAACTCCACTTAGCAGATTTTGTTTAATTGGCATTACTCTATAGATTCGAAATCTTAGAATACATATGACCGGATTTATGAGATGTCATGTACAGGATCTTTCTAAATATCCAAACACATTTCAACTGCAGGAGCCAATGATCGATAACTAATTAAGCAAACCTAATTCTCCTTTAGAATATCATACAATTGCAGCTGCTTCTCCTGTTGCGTGAGAGATGGATCGCTGGGAAGGGGCTCCTCCGCTCCATTAGCGCTCTGCTAAGCAACCAACAGATTAAGAATTAGGAAGAAGAAGCACAGCTCATTCATTAACGTGCTTTGATTTGGATGATCACGTACGCACGCACCGTAGCCTCCAAGTCTCAACTTGGGAGACCTCCGCGTCCAGACAGCCGCGGCGTGTTGCAGAGCGCTGGTGCGGCCGGACGGCGAGGACTCGACAGTTGATGTTTGCGTTGCTGATGCCTGGAAATGCGGCTCTGAAATTTTAAGAGAAAAAAAATTTGATGGAAGATATCAGCGAACACAAAGATGGTTTCTTTCCTGATCACTCGCTCTCAGTTAACTATTTATATGTCTTGTTTTTTAATGATCAAATTTACTGGAAACAGTATGTGATATATGCAATGCCAAGATAACATCTGATCAGAACGATAATTTTTAAGCTCGAAGGTACGTATCTGCCATCTTACAGGATGATAAAGGTCGTCAAAAAGGCAGAAGAATTAATCATGCAGTCGACAAAAACGATTTCTTGATAATATCAATCAACAGCTAGCGAGGAAGGAGAGCTTGCATGCACGCATGCATGCAGCAACTTGAGAGATCACCTGAAGAGGAAGCTCTTGTCATGGAGTCCCAACACAAGAGTGGAAGCCCCAACGCTGGTGACGGTTGACACCACCAGCGCCGCTTGGTCGCCCTCTGCGACTACGATCTCCACCTTCGCCTGCAAATTACTGACAACGCACGTCAATATTACATATACAACTATTACGCATGCTGCTGCAGAAAGGTAGTGCGTGCGTACCTCGGCGACGCCATTGCAGAGGTCCTTGAAGGAGAGAGCGAGCTGGAAGCCCCTGCGGCGGCGGTTCCTTAGCTTCTCCCTGCATCGCGTGAGCGGGCAGACGTAGAGGAGGGTGATGGAGTCGCCGCCGCGGATGAGGTTGCGCACCGCCCACTGCAGCGCCGCCCGGGCCGCTTCGGTCTCCTCCACCACCACCAACACCCTTTGGCTCTCCATTTTATATATATTATCCCCTCTTCACTCTCGGCCCCCTGCTCTCTCTATATATATATCTCACCAGTCCAGAAATATATATATGTATATATATATACATATATATATATATATTATAACTGCATACATCTGTATAGAAATACTTGTATTAATATATATATACATATATATATATATATATCATAGAGAGAGAGAGAGAGGGGTTTCGTGTGCAATTAGCGTGACTTGTAGCAGTAGGAAAGCTTAATTAACAAATGAAGAATCTTATGACCATGCAATATGCATGCATGATCTCTAGGCAAATTAGCATGGCACACTTGAAATATGAGCGTCACGTCTATAGGCGGACGAGTTTTATATATATTTCAGATGATTAGTTAATTGCCATGTAGCTCTTACGGATGGTACTGTTTCCGTTTATTGTGCATATATAGATATATAAATGATCCACTGTGTGCATTATTTTATTTTATTTTTTGCTGTAATGTGGATAGATAATGTATCTGAACGCATATTAGTTATATTATTATATAAAGACTATGCGCATCTTTTATTAAAGGATTATTTTCCCTTACCTTCCTTAAATTATCGCGAATTATCACATCTAACCTCAAACTACGAACTTTATTTTTTAGCTATATAAACTATCGCGATTTTTCTAGTTTGGTTCTTCCGTCAAATTCTGTCGATTTCTTCGTTATTTTTCATTTTTCGCATTTGTGAAAAGTCCATTATACCTCGTCGGAGGTCATAGGGAGGGGGGTGACCCCACCACTACTAGAAAAACGCAGATTACCGACGGTCCGGACCGTCGGTAATCAGCCCGAAAACCGTCGGTAACGTAATTATCAACGGTTTTTCAGTCGGAATCGATCCGTCGGAAAAACGCTCGTCGCAAATGGATTTGCGACGGTTCAAAAAAATCCGTCGCAAATACCGACGGTTCTGGCCGTCGGAAAAGTCCCCGGCGGTTCGACCTGTCGAAATTTTCCGACGGTTGCAACCGCCGGAAAAGTCCCCGGCGGTTCGAACCGTCGATATTTCCGATGGTTGCAACCGCCGGAAAAGGCCGGCGGTTCGAACCATCGATATTTCCGACGGTTGCAACTGCCGGAAAAGGCCGACGGTTCGAGCCGTCGCAACTTTTCGGCGGTCGCAATTGTCGAAACTTTGGACGGACGTCGCAACCGTCGATCTTTAGACGGTCGCAACCGTCGCAAATAATTTTTTAAATATAAAAAAATCGCCTGGCGTTCGGATCCGGCCGCTGGAGGCCGGATCCGGCGCCAGGTGGCCGGATCCGACAGCTGGCGGCCGATCCGGCCGCTGGAGGCCAGAACCGGCCGCCTGGAGGCCGGAACCGGCCGCCTGGCGGCCGATCCGGCCGCTGGAGGTCGGAACCGGCCGCCTGGAGGTCGGATCCGGCCGCCTGGCGGCCGATCCGGCAGCTGGGCGGCCGATCCGGCCGCTGGAGGCCGGATCCAAACGGCCACGACCGGATCCGGCCTCCGGCTGACCGACAGCAGAGAGAGAGAGACGCCGACGCGGAGCGGGAGAGGGTCGCCGGCATCCGGCGTGGGAGGGTCGCCGGCGTCCGACGGGCGGGAGGAGGTGCTCGCGGCCGGGAGAAAGAGAGAGGAGTGGAGGGAGGAGGGAGAGAGAGAGGAGTGGAGGGAGGAGGGAGAGAAGATGGATGAGAAAAAGTGACGGTTGCGAATATATAAAGAGAAAAAGTGGAAAAAAAGCGAGAAAAGGGAAAAAAAATGGGATAACGAAATTTTAATTATCGACGGTTGCGACCATCGAAAATGTAAATATTAAATATAATATTTATTTTTTATTTTATCGACGGTTCAAATCATCGGTAATCGTTACCGACGGTTTTGACCGTCGGTAATTACGACGGTTTTGACCGTCGGTAGTTATATTAATAAAATATTCTTTGTATGATATTATTATACATTTACCGACGGTTACGACCTTCGGAAATTGCGGCGGATTTTGCGACGGATGTATATCCGTCGGAAATATCGACGGTCCTAATCGTCAAAAAATTAAATAATAATATAATAAATTATATAATTAATTTTTTTTATTTTCGACGGTCGTGACCGTCGGAAAATCCGTCAAAAACATTTAATAATAATATAAAAAATATATAATTTAATTTTTTTATTTCCAACGGTCATAACCGTCGGAAAAGTCGTCGGAAATTGCGACGGATGGATATCCGTCGAAAATATCGACGTTCCTAATCGTCAAAAAATTAAATAATAATATAAATTATTTCCGACGGTCATAACCGTCGAAAAATCCGTCGAAAACGGAACCGTCAAAAAATCCGTCGCAAATTGCGACGGATTTAGAACCGTCGGAAATTATCCGTCGAAAAATCGTTAGTGCACCCCCTGTACCACGCCGACGAACGCATGGGAATGAGGGGGAGGGGGGACGACAACGAGGGGGTGGTGACCCCCCACCCCCCTCTCCGGCGTTGGGAAAGAGAGGGAAGGGGGGTCGTCGCCTCCCCTGCGTCGGCGGCGGCGGGAGGTCGCAGGGAGGGGGCGACCCACCCCCCTACGCCACGCCGACGAGCGCAGGGGAAGGAGGGAGGGGGATCACCCCCCTCCCTGCAACCTCGCCGGTCCGGTGAGGGGTGAACAGGGAGGGGGCGACCCCCCCCCCCCCCCTCGTGTTTTTTTATTTTTTTTAATTATTATAATTTTTATGTAAAAGTGAACTAATATAAGGGTATAATGGACTTTTCACAAATGTAAAAAATGAAAAATAATGGAGAAGTCGACGGAATTAGATGTAATGATCAAACTGAAAAAATCGTGATAATTTAGGTACCCAAAAAACGAAATTCTTAATTTGAGGTTAGATGTGATAATTCGCGATAGGTTAGGGGGGTCAGAGGAAATAACTCTTTATTAAATATTCATAGAATTTGTTATGAATTTTGTAAACTTGAATCATAACACATCCTATATACTAATGGAAATACATCTTCTTATTGATCATCTTAGCACTTTGATAAAACACAAAAGAAAAGGTGCATCTCCTCAATCTTGGACACTTCTCAATATAATATATAAAATAAAAAAAAATTAGAATTAATAATATGTTTGTAGAACATTAAACAAATTATGACACACTACTGCCGGTCCCTCCGTAGACTATCATTCTCGTGGCATGATAATCTTACTGCATCAATTTCAAATAAGAAAATTTTAAAATAAATGTTCTCTATAATTCATGCATCCGGGCAAAGCCCAGGCCCACATGGATTCACTATTAAAAAATCCCATCAAAAGTACTTAGACATATAGTACCAAGGATTAGCCTTGGAGTGCCTTACTTCTTTCAATTAGGGACTGTGTGTAAGATGGGGGAAGACCCTTCCATTATTTTCATTCTTAAGAAATTTAGGCTTAAACCTATTATCCTCTGCAACATGCTTTCATAAATTGCTTGTAAAATTAGTTGCCCATAGAGTAAAACAATTCTTAAATTGTAACAACTTGTATTTAAAAAATAAAAAAAGGAAAAAGGACAAAGATAAATAACAAATAATAAAATAAAAGTGTTGCAAACATTTTGTAACCGACCTCCCACCCTCTTATGAATACATCTCCGAACCCTAAACATCGACTTCATTTTTCATTGCCCTCATCCATGCATCGTCACGTTGGCAAGAGAGGAAGAACGAGAGATCGTGATCGCATGTCACAGCAAAGAAGACGTGACAACTCAATATATATATATATATATATATAATAAATAAGTAAATAGAGAACCAAATGGATAAGATCAAGAATGAACAACTATGCATACAATGGATAAGGTTATGGATAAGATCAAGAATGGACACATATACATATGAATGGATAAGCTTATGGATAAGATCAAGCATGGACACTTATGCATACGAGTGGATAAGATTATGAATAAGATCAAGAAGGGCAATGTAGATATTTTCTCTCATCCAAAATCCCTATATAAAGAAGACCTCTCTTGGACATTCCTCTTTTTCCTCTCCCTCACTCATCTCTCTTCCTCCCAAGGGCCATCATCCAGCAAGAAGAGAAGGATTACAGCAAGGTTCATCTAGGGTAATCTACATTTCTGCATCATTTAATCATTAGGGCCATCACTCACTCCTTCTTTCCCATTTGGATTGCTACCTAGGCGGAGAACACTAAGGAGAAGTGACTATTGGTGAAGAAGAAGGCCAAGCTAGGATCAACCACGAAATAAGGTGGGTGATACCGAAATCCCCTTGTATAATATGATAGAAATTGATTAGAATTAGGTTCTTACTGTGTGATGTGTTCTTGATGATGGAAATGACATGGAAGGATGAGTGATTGATTGTATTATCATGTTTTGATCCATGTTTGTGATTCCTTTTGATCTAGATACGTTCTGTATTAATCCCCTAGGCTTAGATGATTGATTTCATGCTTTGATTGCATTTTTGGATTGAAAATCATGTTTATCGCAATTCTGTTCGAGTATATTTTCATACAGACCGGTCGACCGATTTTGTATATCGGTCGACCGATGATGAGGTTATCGGTCGATCGATCCTTGTAGATCGGTCGACCGATCAACCTTTTCCGAGCCGTGTATCGTTCGGTCGATCGACCGAACGAAGCTCTTTTTTGTAAGTACCATCGGTCGACCGATCCAGAGATATCGGTCGACCGGTGTAATAGAAACTGATTGTGTTGCGTGCAGATCGACCGATCCAGAGATATCGGTCGATCGGCGTCCGAAGAACGATCGACCGACCAGTGAGGACCGATCGACCGATATTTGTTTAGATTGCATATTTGATCCCTATTTTAATTGAGGTTCATTCTATGCTTGTGTTGTGTCACTCCTTACTGTTTGGCATGTTATGTGATTGTATCCTTGACCTTGTGTTGATCTGTTCTATGATCCAATCCTATCATGGTATGCAAGTATGACAAAGTGATTAAGTAAGAAATGATATGAATATGTTTATGAGAGTGGTGGTCAGAGTTTATGTTATGTGCTTCATGTTAGGGTCGCTCCCTTAGCCATGGCTTGATCCCCCATTGGCTCTTGCTCTGACGTAAAATCCTCCAGGAAGAAAACACCCAAAGGCACATAATGTTAAGTGAAAGTAAGAGCACAAGAATATGAACAAGTAACATGAATATGATGATCCAAGTATGATTATTGATCACGCATGATCTGAAATCTTTTATGATTATATGATTGATTCCTGATCTCTATCTCTTTTATACATCGATATCTCAAGTGAATGATCTTATGTTCAAACCTGACCTTATTATATGTGATTACTAATTCTGTCAATTGCTATTTATTGTTATGCAATATGCACTAATGGTTTCCCACTAGGCTGTATAGCTTACGGAAGGACCTCCTCCCTTGTGTTGATTTCCATAGGGCCAGGTCAGTGATGGTGTTGAAATCATGTGCTGCGACCAGCGATGCTAAAGCACATGAACCAAGAGAGGGACTGATTATCTTTATCTTTATTTTTCGCATTATGAGCTTGATGTAATTCAAATATTAAGACTATCATGATCTTTGTAATATTTTGAGACTTCCGCATTTTATGATATTTCTATATTTCCTTATTTGTTTATATTATTGGCATACCATTATTTTTAGTTGAGATTTGGTCAAGTATATGATTTATGTTATAGTGCTTTTGTAGCGCCTTCGAATAGATCATTGCCACGTGATATTGGTCGATTTGGGGGCGTTACATTTATAGTATCAGAACCTAAAGTCAGGACTCTCTTGACGTCCTATTGTATAAGATACTATGGTATAAGAGAGGTTCATGTGCTATCACTGAGCTATCGCCACACTCTCCACTGTAAAGTACAAGTAAGATCTTTCTTGCTTTGTGTCATTCCTTATTGATGTATTGATGCTTATTTCATTGGAGTGGTTGATTCCTAAGGAGGTTATTTTTGTATGGTAGGAATTAACCTAAAGAGTATTAGTGATTATGCAAAAGGGTCATAAAGATTATGAAAATTGGGAAAGAATAAGTAATGCATGAGGATGATTATATTTACATGAATAATCATCCTTATAGATATTTAGAGAATATATATATATATATATATATATATATATATATATATATATATATATATAAGAAACAATTTTATTTCTTTTAATTCATGTTTCCATCTCTTTCATTATCACCCTACTCACGGACTTTTTCAGCTGACTACAGCAGTATGAAGAGGAAAATGAGTAGGCATATTACAAAGAGATGTAGTTTTATGAGAGAAATGAGGGAATTATAAGAATAAATAAAAGAATTGCCTCACACAATAAGTAGGTGCGAGATGGTTCCAAAATAGTAGAAGTAAATTTTATAGGAAACCAAGCATGCCTAAGTTATGATTTATGTAGCTCCATGAGTTTGTTAAGATGGAGGTTTATTTATATGCTATATTGATAAGTAGGCACCCGTAACGCTTGTTGTACCTTATACTTCATATGGGTTCTATGTTATGTTGATAAAAGTCTTAAGAAAATACAAACTAGTTATATGAATTCTTATTACCATATATTGATCTAAGAGTAGATATGGATGAAAAACATAGAATTTTGAAAGACTAAGGGGTCACATTGGATTGAAGAATGGATACCAAACATTCAACCGTTACCCCGTTTCAATTGATCAAAAGACATTGACAAACGGGCGTCCACTCCTCCTTTCGGACGACCGCTAAATGAATTGGAAATGGACGACCGTTGATTTGTAGGCGTCCAATATGTGGATAGAAGGAAATTTGATCCTAATCGAATATTTTGATTTATTAAGCCTTTGTCCACTTCATTTATTATAAAAGGAAACGAACTTGAAAATGGTTCAGAACGATGTTTAGTATAACCTTGATCTAATTACAGGTCGAAAGAGAGATTCGTTATAATGATGAAAAGTTATGATATGATTTAGAGTGAGGTCATCTCCTTCGAGGGATGTTTCCGTCTAGAACAAGATTTATCCTTACTCATGTTATGGCCTAGTGCGAGGTCATCCACACCCTTACAGATATTTCCACCTTGTGCGAAGTATGATCCTTATTATTGAAGTCAAGTTAAAAGAGGGACAATTGTATGAAAAAGGGACAATTGTATGAAAAAGGGCCAACGCAAGATGTGAAAATTGACTAAAGTATGATATGGAAATGGAATATGGTAGATTACGAAAATGGACAATGTGCAAAAGTTAAAGATGATTGCTTGTCTTGTATTTTGGTGATTGTTTTACTTTTCCTACCTTATTGCTTGAATTCATTCTATGCGTTTGCCTGCATTCATGAGGAATTAAGGACTTATGTTATGTAGCGTGCATAAATTGTTTGGGTCCCTTATGGATTAGAGTTATCATGTGTTCCATCGACCGATCGAATCATCATCATAATCGTAATATTGATTCAGGGTGTTTCTCACTCCTTTAAGATAATTATATTGGTTTATTCCCCTATACATGGAGGGAAAGACACTCATCTCCAAAAGAAGAGAACTTGCCATGGTGATATACATATGACCACCGGTTTTCTATGAAGGTATATGGCATGATATCGCAATGGAAAGATAGATCAATAGAAGACAGTGCAAGGTAAACTAAGAAGTTAAAGTTAGGTGACTTCCATGATTAAATTATCAAATGAAGCATTGATACAAAGGATCGAGACATAGGAAGGATATTGAATGACATTGATTAACGAATCATCTTATTATAATGGTATAGATCGTCAAGAACAATCCATTCTCAAGTGATTTATAAGACTTTTGATTGATTTCAAACAAAATTATCGCATTGGACGATTACTTGCACAATCCCTCAAGCCATATGATCTAAGTTGAAGGTCAAGTGACCACATCTCTAGATGACTATCATTATACCATATCACAAGAACATCGACATTGGGCGACACTAAATGTTGGCAATTAGAATAGAACGTGACCTCAGAAGTAAATATAATTCTTTGCTCATTAAGTTCAGGTATATCGATGTAATCATACAAGTAGACATCATGCTTCTACATATGCATATTTATGATCTTGTGCATTTGATATTTCTAATTATCACACTACATATACATGTTACCAATTCATGGACCCTTGATTTCATATAATTATGCTAAGATACAATGATATCAATATATGTTGATGGAAAAAATGGGGGTTCCCCCATTTAAAATGGGGGAACATACCCCCCATTTTACGGCGCCAGTCCGATCTCGATCGGACGAGCGCCATTTTAGATTTGAAAAACCGCCATTTTATCCCAAAAAACCGCGTGAACCGACCGTGCTTGAATCGGCCATGCGTGAACCATCCGTTCGTGAACCGCGATGATAAAATGGGGGGCGCAGTGAAAACCGGCCATTTTCTCCCTCATTTTCTCTCTCCCTCTTTCTCCCCTCCTCGCGCGACGACGACCGGCCGCCATCCACGACTTGCACGATGACCGGTGACTTCGACGACGACGTCCGCGTGACCACGACCAGCCGCGACACGATCCGTGCCACCACGAACGCTGCCGATCATCCGATCCGCGCCACCACGATCGCCGCCGACCAGATCCGCGCCACCACGATCGCCGCCGACCAGATCCGTGCCACCACGACCACCGCTGACCAGATCCGTGCCACCACGACCGCCGGCGGGTAGATCTGTGTGACTTCGACCAGATCCACACGAGATCTGCCGATATTCGACCATCGGCCAACCAGATCCGTGCGACGAAGACCAGATCCGCCGAACTTCGACCATCGGACGGATCTTCGTCCCCGCCCGCCGCCACCGCCGCCTGCCCCACTCGCACGACCCCGCCACTGCCTGCCCCGCTCGCACGACCTCGTCGCCACCTGCCCCGCTCGCCGCTGCCCTTCGTCGCACGCTGCCGCCGCCGCCTGCCCCGCTCGCACGACCCCGCCGCCGCCTGCCCTTCGCCGCATGCCGCCGCCGCGCTCGCACAATGTTAACATTTTGTAGTTTAAACTTAATTAATTCATTCTAATTAGTTACACTTTCGGTAATTTTTTTGTTGATTTATCAAAATGTTCACGAGGTTTTCCCAGAACGATATGTTAGAATTATCAAATTGTGGAAGATTTTGTAAAAAATTTGATTTCTTAACATTGAGAGGATTTGGCAAAATGTCAAAAAGTGAGACGAAAATGTAGGGAGGAAAGCGAGATACATTCCGCAAACGTGTGAATTTGACGAAATGTCCGAAAGCGAGATACATTCCCATGCATTCAATTGCAAATGTGGAAGATCTTGGCGAAATGTTGGAAAGTTAACATTAAGAATTTGGCGAATTGTCGGAAAGCGATACGAGAATGTAGAGAGGAAAGCGAATGTACCGATGCATTCAATCACGAGCATGAATTAACAAAAGTGCAACAAATCACGAAAGATTAACTTGTTTACAACATAGATTAACACAAAAAGTGTCGAGCTCTGGCATGTAAAAATTTCGACATGTACTAATTCCGACATATTAGGATATTTACACAACATTAACAATAACGATTAACAACATTAACAACTACGATTAACAATAACGATTAACAACATTAACATTAACAACAAGGATTAACATCATCAACATGCGACGAAGGGCGGCGATTAACAATAACGATTAATAACATTAACAACAATGATTAACAATATTAACATGCGACGAAAGGCGGCGGCGTGCGTGCGACGAAGGGCGGCGGCGAGCGGGGCAGGCGGCGGCGTGCGATGAAGGGCAGCGGCGAACGGGGCAGGCGGCGGCGGGGGGTCGTGCGAGTGGGGCAGGCGGCGGCTTGCGACGAAGGGCAGGCGGCGGCTTGCGACGAAGGGCAGGCGGCGGCGAGCGGGGCAGGCGGCGGCGGCGTGCGACCGGGGCAGGCGGGGGCGGGGGGTCGTGTGAGAGGGGGCAGGCGGCGGTGGGCGGTGGCGTGCGACGAAGGGCAGGCGGCGGCGAGCGGGGCAGGCGGCAGCGTGTGACGAAGGGCAAGCGGCGGCGGGGTCATGCAAGCGGGACAGGCGGCGGCGGGGTCGTGCGAGTGGGGCAGGCGACGGCGGCGGGCGGGCGGGGTCGAAGATCGGCGGATCTGGTCTTCGTCGCGCTGGATCTGATCTTTGTCGCACGGATCTGGTCGGCCGGCGGTCGAAGATCGGCGGATCTCATATGGATTTGGTCGAAGTCGCGCATATCTACCCACCGACGGTCGTGGTGGCGCGGATCTAGTCGGCGGCGGTCGTGGTGGCGCGGATCGGATGATCGGCAGCGTTCGTGGTGGCACGGATCGTGTCACGGCCGGTTATGGTCACGCGAACGTCGTCGTCGAAGTCGCCGGACGTCGTCGTCGTGCAAGTCATGGATGGCGGCCGGTCGTCGTCGCGCGAGGAGGAAAGAAAGAGGGAGAGAGAAAATGAGGGGAGAAAATGGCCGATTTTCACTGCGCCCCCCATTTTATCACCGCGGTTCATGAACGGACGGTTCACGCACGGCCGATACAAGCACGGCCGGTCCACGCGGTTTTTTGGGATAAAATGGCAGTTTTTTAGATCTAAAATGGCGCCCGTCCGATCGAGATCGGACGAGCGCCGTAAAATGGGGGTATGTTCCCCCATTTTTTCCTTTCTAATTGGCTTATTCCTTTTTTTTGGCTTCTGGATGAACCTCCAAATAAAATACATCAGATACATTTGGCTTAAAGTAAAACAAGAGCAACAATTCAATTCATTGTGTAATATATGTAAGAATTGCACTCTACCTAAAATCTTGACTTAAAATATCATTGTATCACAACAATTCAATTCATTTTACTTAAAATATCATTAGTATTCACCTAAAAGCTTGTAATGTGAATGACCAAAATAATCAAATTAATTTCTGACCACTTGAAAAAAATTACTTAACGTATCAATAATGTTGGGCCTAGAAATGTAAGGTTAAACATGTATGCTTTGACAATAATAAAAAATATCATAAATATATTTTTTTAGGAGATACCATAAATATAATTCTTATTATACCTGAAGAGCAACTTGGGTTACTTCGTCAATAGTGAGAAGAACTCTAACACATTACTACGATAAATAGAATTTCAGCATATAATCAAGTTTTTTTAGCATGAACATGATTTAAAGTTCTTGAGAATAGACAATATTAGCCATAATAATAACAACAACAAAATATAAAAAATTGGAAACAATAGACGAGACATTCAAGCTAGAAAACAATCCTAGCAAACAAATGATAGGAGATTGTTATAAAAGTTTCAAAGTTAAACATGGAAACCTCTAGCAACTGAAAGACAATAGAACAAAATGCATACTTAGATACGAAATTACACCAAAGTCTTGAGAAGAAAACAAAACAATATAGTACATAAATCCAAGAGATTAAAAATAGGATCCAACTTCCCAAACCTTGTAACACCCCACGATTTTATCAAGGATAATGTAGTAATTTTAAAATTCAATTAGAATGTTTGATGGATTGAAGAAAAATTAAATCCCATTAGGGGTAGAAATCAATAACTAAATTGGAGAAGAGTTTGATTAGTGATGGGATTATTTAATTAATTCGAAATTTATCTATTTAACCATTAGAATGAAATTAAATTAGTTAAATAGATTAAGTAGAGGATTAAATCTGACTGGAATTAGATATTATAGTTAGAGTTAAATTAAGGATTTATAAATCTTATAAGTAAGGAGTTAGTGACGGCTAAATGAAATTATTTTATGTGCGTGGCGTTCTTTGGCGACGGACGCAATTGTCTCGGCGGCGAAGGTGGGGATTCACATAGGTATGTCGTTTTACGGTGTAATATAGTTTGCATAGATTTATTATGGCCGCAAAATTCTTATGCCGTGTGAAATACGCACGGAAAGGAAAAAAATATAAGAGAAGTTTACGGCCGCAAAATAAATAGAGAATAAGAGGAAAAGAGGAGAGAGGTAAAAAGAGATTTTCGTTTTACGATCAAGGGGATGTTTTACGACCGCAAGGAGATAGAGAGAAGATTTGGAGAGAGTAAAGGAAAAAAATGAATTTTATGGTCGCAAACAAAAAGGAAAAAAAGAAAAGAAGAAAAAAAGAAAACTTTACGGCCGCAAACGAAAAAGAGAAGATGGAAAGAGAAGATAGAGAGAGAAAGGGGTAGATATGGTGGAGAGAGAGAAATAGTAAAACATGAAAAAAAATGTGTGAGTTGATTGGAGAGAGAAAAGTTAAAAGAAAGGAAAGAGTTTGTTACGCCGCAAAAGAGGTAGAAAGAGAAAGAGAGAAGGGTAAAATCAAAAGAGAGAGAAAAGGGAAGGAATTCAAGGGGAAAAATATGATAGTCGTAACATTAGAAAAAAAATGGTAATGGGATGATTTGGCGGCCAACAAATGATTGGCCGTAATAAAAAATTAGAGGGATTAGAGAGAGAAAAGAATAGAGAGAGAGAAAAAGGGATCGACATAGCAGAAGAAAAAGCGTGCACAGTGATGAGGAGAGAGAAATATAAAGAACAAAGAAGAAATATATAGTTCTTTTATTTATGGTTTTTTATAAAAAAGTTTAT
Source organism: Pontederia crassipes (assembly GCA_030549335.1). Lineage (NCBI taxonomy): Eukaryota > Viridiplantae > Streptophyta > Magnoliopsida > Commelinales > Pontederiaceae > Pontederia > Pontederia crassipes. The sequence goes on from CM060187.1 coordinate 25,058,698, forward strand.
TTATTAAATTTCTAGGATAGGAAAATATATATAGAGAGGAAAAGGACCGACGGTAATTGCCATCAAAAGTTCAACGTTCGTGCAGTCCACAGACAATAGGAACGTTGGTTTGACAACCAACATAAGGTACGTAGGGGGATCCCCATGTCGTCGGTTTTCCACGACATGCATCCCAAGACTCTTCTCCATTATACATAGATTATATATTATTTGCATCGATCGAATATTGAATGGCATAGATAGGATTGTCAAAAATTATGTCGAAAATACAATTCTTGACTGTGATAGAATTCGGCTCGAGATCTATCTGACACGGTCCGGGTTCCATTTAACACAGCCCAAGTAATGATTGATGCAGATCGAATTCTGGAATAGAAAATATATTTTTATGAATTAGTTTATAGTTTATTGGATAGTAAGATTATTAATAACTGTTGATTACCTAATTTTAGTACGATCATATCTGATCAGATTGCCATCATATTGATTATTATTGTCATTACATCCAATTATGATATTGATTATGGTATTGATCCATTGACCTTATTATTGACTCTGATCACATTGTTATCCTATATCATCATATCTGATCATACCATTGATTAATATATTGATATAGTGATTTTTTTATTGGGCCATGTTTAACCTAAAATAATTGTTAAAGATAGACATCTTAGGTAATTGAGATAAAAGCTGAAATTTTATTGGGCCCATGTCTACTGATTGCCACTGGAATTGATTGGGCCTTCGAGCTAACTGCGCCTTCGGACTGATAGGGCTTTCGAGCTAATATTGCGCCTTCGGGTTGATAGGGCCTCCGGACTAATATTGCACCTTCGGGTTGATAGGGCCTTCGGACTAATATTGCGCTTTCGGGTTGATAGGGCCTTCGGGCTAATTATTATGGTGTGATCCTTCATCTCACATCATACCCAAACTTATTGATTGAAGTGACATGTTGTCCCCTAATAATAGAGAGCTCTCTTATTGTGGCAGAAAGGGTTGATCGTAACTCCAAAGATTGAATTGATAATCGAATTGAATGGAATTGATTATTGAATTGATAATTGAATTGCACCCTAGTGGCTGATGGACAATTGATTTTACTCTAGTAGTTGATAGACTATCGATTTCGCCCTTGTAGCTGATGAAAAATTGAATAGCGCCTTTATGATTGATGGATATAAATTACGACTTTTGTGACTGATAGATAAATTGATAAATTATTAATAGAATTGAATTGATAATTATTGTGACTTTCACCGATCTTTGTCCAATTGAAAATTGATCAGTTGAGAATTATTAATTGAATTATTTATTGTTGAATTGTAGTCTTCATTGACCTCTGGCCAATTTATGATTGACTAAAGGTAATCAATACTTATTGAATTGAATTGAGATATTATTGATTATATGTAATTGTCTATTAATAGTACTGATATTGATTCATGCTTCATATTGTTTATTATTATGGGCGACACTACGTACTGAGTTATCTCATTGAGCTTTGCCCCTATATTTGGATACATACAGATGATGGTGATGGTGAGACGATTGGTGGATATAAGGTCCATTATTGTATAAACGTGGGTCATAACCCACAGGTTATTGGATATGGTATAAATAATTTTCGCATATTGTAATAGAATATTATAAATTAGTCTTCCGCTTATGTAAGCCAGTTTGTTGACTGGTCAATGTCAAGGTATAGAATTGAGTGACGTCATCGAGATAATTTTTTGGACAGATAAAAGAAAAAAAATTCGGGACGTTACAAATCTTATAGCTGATTTGAAGTTTTCACATGGCAAAATGAAGATCGACACAATCGAGCTGAACAAAAAGAAAAAGAAAGGATTTTCACATGACAATGAAGTCGGAGGCAGCCATCATATGCATGCAACTGTGAAAAAGAAAAAGAAAAAAAAGGAATTTTCACAGGGCAATAGAGATCAGACAGTCATCAAATGCAACATGTAGTCATGAGATGTAGCTACAGAAAACAAAAAAGAGAAAAAAAGAAGGGCATGAAAGGTTCCGAAATAAAGCATATAAGAAAAAGAAAGGGCAAAATGGTCATAAACTTTTTAAACACATCTAATACCAGCAATTTTTAGTGTTATATTTGAACTTGTTTGATGGGCATTGAATCACCTATTTAGTTTATGGATTTTGAAAAAAAGAATATATTCAAACCATTTAGTTTGGTACAGTCCATCTATCCTAGCAAAACCCAATTCATCCATCCAAAGTCCAAACACACCCTAAATATTACTCTAACATTTTACATTACCTAACATAAATAAATACTATTCTTTATTAAATTACTAGTAATGTGCATTACAACTATGTACAAATAATTTCTCTAATAGTTTAAATAACATTGTTTACTTATAATAAAAGATTATTATGTAATGTACATTTTTTATTAAAATACTTTTTATCACCAATATCAAATTAAAATTTATATAATCTAACTAGAAACTAGAATAAAATTCACAAAATTAATAAATTAAATAAATCAAGTTATAAATATCCATATATTTTAAAAATAAATAATTGAAATAAATATATGTAATATTTAAAATAATAAGAAATACTATTATATTTGTATGAATAAGAATTAAGTAAATTAATATTGATAATTATGATGGTAATAATATTTTTTATTGTTATTGTGGCAACGTGATTTTTTATATTATTTTATATTTTATTTGTCCGAGATTAAAATGACATAAATAAAAAGAAGATAAAAATAAATTACGGACACTTCTTTTTAGACATTTTGAATTGTCAGACTACAATTGCTAGATTTGTATTTCCTATAAATTATGACGTCAAATATTAACTTCAAATTATCAGTAATATAAAAATATTATTCGTAGAAAAATGCCCCATAAAAGCTTAAAAATATCTTAAAAAGGAGTTACTTTTTAAGTACTACGTTGAATTTCTATCATCATTCCTTGTCATAAGACATATAATAACCCTTAAGAAATTATTCATTAAATAATGTTAGATGATTTTATTTTTATCAAAGAAATTATTCATTAAATAATGTTAGATGATTTTATTTTTATCAAAGAAATTATTCATTAAATAATGTTAGATGATTTTATTTTTATCAAATAAATTATTCGTCCATGTGATTATTCAACGTGAGGCAAGAAGTTAAAGCCATGCACATGGGAATGCACACTATTATTAATTATGGCACGTGGACAAATCTAATAGGTCTGGTGGATTAATGGAATTATGGATTAGCATATGCAATATTTATGATGAAAAATATTTTTTATAGTAAAACGTTTTATTTATTTCTAACCTAAATTTATTTCAAAATGCATCTATCCCTCATTGAATCGCTAATCAAACCTTTTGTGTGATAAAAAATATATATACATAAGATAAATAATATTTAAAAAGATTTTTATGGTCAAATCTAAAAATTGGAAAAACACAAAAAATAAATAAAACGATTGAATGAAAATAATTTCCCAAATAAGTGACCTTATTCTCATGTGATACTAAAAAAAATCATTGAGTTATTTACCTCCTTTAAATTTGTATGATTATCATTTTTTAAAAAAAATATATATGCAGAAACCTTTAAATCTAATATTTTGTATTTTACTTTTAAATGCTATTTTTCAGATTTCTTTATTCTCTTTATTAATAATGCCTTGAATCTGAACCAAGTTGGTCCCCCTACATACTCAGGCGCTTCAGCAGAATTCCCCTACGGGGGTCTCGCTGCCCGGTCAACGAGTCTGTGGGGGGTCAAGGGAGGGATCCCCTGCGGGGGTTGCAAAATTTTTAGGGGTATTCTGTTTGTGATTCGGATTTGATTTATTTTTTTATCACGAGATAAGTGTCCTATTTTCAGGGGATTTATTTAGAGTCTCAGTCCGTATGTAATTCCTATCATCTGTTAAATGGGGTGCTTATATAAACTCCATAGGGGTCTAAACAAAGACACATCCTTGTAATCATCGTTATTCCATAACAAAGAGTCGCCGCCATTTTTCCTCTTCGCGTTCTTTTGTATTTCGTGCGATCCCTCTCTCTCACTTTTCGTAACACTCTTTGTTTCTAAATGATAATAAAGAACAAAGTTGTAATTTAATAAATCAAAAGAAGGAAAAAATCAACGAGAAATTTAACCCCGAAGCAAAAAGAAAACTTTGATAAATTATGAGTGGTAAATGACTATTTCTAATTAAGTAGTTGGGTGAAAATACAATATAATTCAGAGAAGGAAAATAAAAAAATCCAGTGTTTCTAAATAATAAAATAAAATAATGTTCAAGATACTGGAACGATGAAACTCAATTAATTCAATATTGTCAAGATATCTGATTCTAAACAATCTCTTGCTTATGGCTGTAAACTTACTTTTGTTTCATTGTTTTTTTTTTCTTAAAGATTAGCTTGAATTAGACTTCCAAAATAGGAACAAACAAGAAAAAAGATTTGTAAGTTTCACCTACTTCTTAGGCTGAGGACAACCAACTTTTTTGGGGGAAATTTTCATGATTGTTTCTGTTGATTTGATATATAATATAAAACGATAATTGATTTTTTTATTTTGATTTCAGTTATTTGAAAAGAAAATAGTTCAAATATGATAATTGTAACCAGCCATACATGATGACAAATTTAAAAACCTTATAGAAACACATTTTTATTCTGGGCCTCCCATCTTTGTTTCCTTATCCTCATGATTTGGAAAGCCCTCGTACCCCCACACAAGTGGACACAAAACAATTATACACTTCTTTTAGCTACATTGATAAAAAAAATGAATGAATAAATAAATCAATAAAACTCTTTTGAAAAAAAAAATATATTAAGTTTTAGTACACACATTTCGTATGGTCATCTATCTTTTGAAATTAACTCCTAGCGTAGAATTTGCTTGTTTTTATATTCATTGTAGTCGATTTGAATAGAATAAAATTTTAAAAAATAATATATCATAAATTGCATATTTTATTAGATATGATTAATTTTTAATCTAATAATAATAATATAGTTAAATAATAAAACATAGTAAATTGTGAAAAAGAATGCAACTTATTCAGAATATGATATAAATATTTTTCATTTGAGTTAAAAAAATAATGATTTCATATTTTTCGAGATGATTTTTATGAAAATAAGAAGCATATTAATTATTTGATTATATTTTCAAAATGCTTCTTTATTTTATCGGTTATCCTCAAAACGAAATGACCCCAAGCTAATTTAAAAAATAAATAAATTTGAGTTAAAATTATCCTTTTCGATGGAATTAGATAGGAGATTGGTAGAGATTTTTCTTTATTTTAATTAAAGTTCATGACACGCTATTGAATTTAACTCTCATATGTCTTCCCACGCTTTGAACATTCGGACCATCGACTCATTTTTTTTTCTTAAGAAATTTAAAAGCCTAATTTTATTTTATTATTTTTTAATTATGAAATGAGGGTCCAAATAGGGATGGCGTTCGAGGCGGTTTGGGAATAGTTTCCCTGTAACATTCCGAATTTTTAAATTGTAAATACAAACTAATTGTATAACTTAAATAAATCTGAAAATTATGAATTTATTAAGGGTAGTTAAAGTTTGAAAACAAATAAAGTATAATGAGATAGGTTATAACAAACGAAAGAAATGATGAATTTTCATTAAAATAGGAATTGAAATTTATAATTAAGATTAGAAATATTTATTTAAATCTCCCCTAAACTATAGCGATTTTTCGCGTGTACTTCTAAATTGTGAACTTATTGTATAACGTCCTAATTTAATCGCAATCGCCACTTAAATTTTTTCGTCTCATTCTATTAGAGTCTGATTGGATTTAGGGTTATGAAGGGGTGGGGTGGAATATGAGAGAATGAAATTAGTTACATCATGTTTGGTTACAATTTTTATTTAAGTTAAGAGGGGTGGGGTGAAATAGTTAAGCCCTTTAAATACTATATTTTTCATTCCATCAAATTACCAAATTAAACCACCTCTCTCTCTCACACATATATATATTATCTTTTTTCTAATATGAATACATATTTATCTATAATTTTTATTAAATAAAACTTTTTAGTAAATATAAAATTTTATTCAAATTAAACATAAATATACTATTTAAAAATAATTTAATATTAATATAATATATTCAATCGGGTCAGGACGTAAAACTCGGATTCGGTCCCGACTCGACCCGGTCGAGTGTCAAAGAAATGAGACTCGATCCTGACTCAATTATCCATCGGGTCGAAAAAAATTTGAAAAACCCGAACCGGTGCGAGCGAGAGCGACCAGTCATTCCGATTCATGCTCACCCCTAATTAACGATTATAAATACTTTAAATATATAATGAAGGATAAAAATGACTTTTATACAAATAAAATCTTTATTATTTCACCTCAAATCTTATATAATTTATTATCTAAACATGGACTTTCTAATGACACACCACGCCACCCCACCCCATCACTCACCACACCATTCCATCCCTCCATTAGTTGTTTGCCGGGTCTGTTTGGATTGAGGGTTATGAAGTGGTGGGGTAGAATATGAGGGAATGAAATTAGTTACATTATGTTTGTCTACATTTTTATTTAAGTTAAGAGGGGTGGGGTGGAATCGCTAAGCCCTTCAAACATCACATTTTTCATATCACCAAATTGGTGGAATGAGGGATAGATTATTTTAGACCAAATTAACATCTTTCTCTTTTTTTATTGTCAAATTAAATTATTTCTCTTCTTACTAAATTAAATCACCCCTCTCTCTCTAATGTTACATATGGTACGGACAATATCCTACGCAAGTGCAAGGGTGTTACATATGGTATCAGAACCACTCCGCGTGAGCCTCTGTGCATGGTGGGGTGCGATCACTCAACGAGGGCGTTGAGTCCCCTAAGGAGGGAAGGGTGCATGAGGCATGCCTTGAATTAGTCCTACATACATAAGTCACTGGAGAGAAACTGAGTATATATGGGAGCATGTCCTTCACTAGGCGCGTTTTGAGAAAATCGTGCGGGCTTAGGCCCAAAGCGAACAATATCACACGCTAGTGAAAAATGTTACATATGATATCAGAGTCACTCCGCGTGAGCCTCTCTACATGGTGGGGTGCGATCACTCAACGAGTACATTGAGTCCCCTAAGAGGGGAAGGGAGCATGAGGCATGCCTTGGATTAGTCTCACATGCATAAGTCACAGGAGAGAGACTAGGTATATATGAGAGCATGCCTTTCACTAGGTGTGACGCGTTTTGAGAAAACCGTGCGGGCTTAGGCCCAAAACGGATAATATCACACGCTAGTGGGGAATGTTACATATGGTATCAGAGCCACTTCGTGTGAGTCTCTGTGCATGATGGGGTGCGATCACTCAACGAGGACATTGAGTCCCCTAAGGGAGGCATGCCTTGGATTAGTCCCACGTGCATAAGTCACGAGAAAGAAACTGTGTATATATGGGAGCATGTCCTTCACTAGATGTGACGCATTTTGAGAAAATCGTGCGGGCTTAGACCCAAAGCGAACAATATTCTACGCAAGTGCAAAGGTGTTACATATGGTATCAGAGCCACTTCGCGTGAGCCTCTGTGCATGGTGGGTGCGATCACTCAACGAGGGCGTTCTCTCTCTCTCTTTTTCCTCACACACATATATATTATCTTTTTTTCTAATATAAATACATATTTATCTATAATTTTTATTAAATATTTTTTTAGTAAATATAAAATTTTATTCAAAATAAACATAAATAAACTATTTAAAAATAATTTAATATTAATATAATATATTCAACCGGGTCAGGACGTAAAACCCGGATTTGGTTCCGACCCGGTCGAGTGTCAAAGAAATGAGATCCGATCCCGACTCAATTATCCATCGGGTCGAAAAAAATTTGAAAAATCCGAACCGGTGCAGGCGAGGGCGACCAAGTCGTCCTAATTTATGCTCACGGCTCACCCCTAATTAATGATTATAAATACTTTAAATATATAATGGAGGATAAAAATAACTTTTATATAAATAAAATCTTCATTACCCCATTCCACATCTTATATAATATATTTTCCAAACATGGACTTTCTAATGACACATCACGCCACCCCACCCCTTCACTCACCACACCACTCCATCCCATCCCTCCATTAATTATTTGTCAAAGAAACCCTTAGCTTTTCTATTTCTTAATGTAAAGACTAGAATTCCCTTCTACAAAATATTCTATATTTAATATTTTAAAATAAATAATATAAAAACAACAATATTAACAAAAAGGCATTTTAAATTGTCGGCTTATAAAAATAATTATTTTATTTTAAACATTAAAAGAGAAGAAAGCTCATGAAAGGATATTTTAATCTTTTTATAAATAAAAAATATGAAAAATTAGACGAAAGAACATAAGTGAAAATTACAATAAAATTTAGATATCATATGATAAGTTCATAATTCAATGTTACACGTGAAAAATCACTATATTTCATGGGAGTTTTAGGAAATATTCCATTATTCAAAACTAAATTAGAATCTGACTATAAATTCAGGTTATAAAGGATACTCAATAAACATTTTAAATTTAAAAACATTTAAAATAAAACAATGTTATTTTATTTCAAAATTTTAAGAATAAAAATAATAACTACTTATTTAATTTTGATATTGTAAAAATAAAGATATAAAAAAGTTTAATATCTATACTATATTAAAAGCAAGGAAGTTTGTATGAAGAAGTTGACACTTGGCATGAAGATATATTGACAAGTGTCCTTAAATGTTAATTATTAATTTTAAAATATTAAATAACTATGATTACGAAATATAATAATTATAAAATTTTATTATCTATGCGGTTATAATAACTATATAACTTTTATATGTATACGGTTGTATAGTAACTAGAATTTATAATAATATAATACTTATCCATAATATATTAAATTGTGTATGCAATTAAGATTAGACTAAAATAAAAATAAAGTAAACTATAATAGTACGTTATATCACAAGTTGGATCATATTTATTGAATATATCTTAATCGTTATATTTGTTTACTATTTATATTTATTTTTAGCTATAATTTTCATGGATTCATGTTGAGTATCAAGAAAATAATGCCACTGTAACCTATTTTTTAGAAAAAGATAAAATTGTTCTCATTTAATGAAAATTATTTTAAAATACAATAAATATTACACATAATACGACAAATATTACACATAATATTTCATCTAATATATAAGGATTGATAAAAAAATAATGAATTTGTTGAATTTGTAGGAGTATTGATCATGTATTTAAAATTTAACATGTTTTTGGATAATCTATACTATATTAAAAGCAAGGAAGTTTGCATGGAGAAGTTGACACTTGGCATGAAGATATATTGACAAGTGTCCTTAAATGTTAATTATTAATTTTAAAATATTAAATAACTATGATTATGAAATATAATAATTATAAAATTTTATTATCTATGTGGTTATAATAACTATATAACTTTTATATGTATACGGTTGTATAGTAACTAGAATTTATAATAATATAATACTTATCCATAATATATTAAATTGTGTATGCAATTAAGATTAGACTAAAATAAAAATAAAGTAAACTATAATAGTACATTATATCACAAGTTGGATCATATTTATTGAATATATCTTAATCGTTATATTTTTTTACTATTTATATTTATTTTTAGCTCTAATTTTCATGGATTCATGTTGAGTATCATGAAAATAATGCCACTGTAACCTATTTTTTAGAAAAAAATAAAAATTTTCTCATTTAATGAAAATTATTTTAAAATACAATAAATATTACACATAATATGACAAATATTACACATAATATTTCATCTAATATATAAGGATTGATAAAAAATAATGAATTTGTTGAATTTGTTGGAGTATTGATCATGTATTTAAAATTTAACATGTTTTTGGATAATAAAATAGAGATTGAAACAAATATAATATATGATATTTGTCATGTAATTCATGTAGACTAACAAATTAATATCTCAGATCTAAATGACAATATTATTTCTAAGAAGAGTGGAAAATAAATGGGACATAGAGAAAATTATATTTAAAATAAATTTTTATTATATAATTATCATAATTTTAAGTAATATTAAAATATATCAAACTAATATTTATATATTTTATAAATGTAAGATTTATATAATTTTTTATTATCCGCGCATCGCGCGGGCTCTCACACTCGTAGAATAAAAAGGATAAATAGATTAAGGATGAATATTGAATTAAGTTAAATTGGAACTCTTAAGGAAACTTTAGTTAGAAATTTTAAAGTGAAAAATATTCAATAAATAGTAATAATAATAACTATTATTTTAAATATTCAATAATAAGAATAAAAATTATTATTATTTAATCCTAAAATTTATTGAAATTTATAAAATAAGTGGATGTTGTGATTAGATAAGAGTTTGATTGAAAGAAAAAAAGGAAAAAGAAAAGAAAATAAGAAAAGATTAAGTTAACTAAGATAAGGGCTAAGAATTATATTAATTTTGTGATTAGACTTATGATCAGTGTGAAATTAATTTTGGCAAATGGTATGAGAGTAGTTCATCCTACTCGGATTTATACAATGATGCCTTGCTCGTGCCGTGTGTGCACTAGAGTGAAAAAAGTGCTTCCGCTCGCAAACTCTCACTGCCTCCAGGTGTACTAGTGCCATATTCTTTTATTGTGGACGCCGATGATGAATTCTTGGCAAATTTCATCATTGCACGCTCAGCCATATCACTTAGCAATTTTCTCATGCACCGCGCCAAGGAACACTCGCCATGACTATCATGATGGATCGATCATCCTGTCTAATAAGGACAACCATGTGTCATTCACTCAAAAAAATCGCCACTTTGTACATCCAGTTGCAAATCTTGAAGGCATCAAGAAGAGAGTCCTTATGCCCAATTATAATGGCCTTGTGTCGCTCATGACGCAAGGTCGCATTGCATGCTCAATCGTGTAACTTGAAAACTTGTCTCACATGGAAGAACTATTATCATGCCCAACCAAGACAACTCAGCATTCCATGATGTTGCATCACACCCGCCAGTCGTGCAATGTGAAATGCCTAACTGCTCCACGATAGAGATTGGCCCAATATAATTGCTCACAAATGGGATAAAACATCGACTTCTTGCAAACACTCTAGGACGAGTCGTAAACCTAACTTGTATCATCAAGTGTCTTCTCACAAGCAGCATAATGTCAATCGTCAAGAACTGGAATGAGCTTGCCACATGCCAACACAATTGGCGCCTCAATCTCAATAACCAATATAACAAATGGTCTGAGCATTGGACATTTTCCAAACCATTGACATGTTATTGTCAGATATTTTACTATCAATCGAAAAAAGTTTGTCTTTCCTCTCGGCCAACGTCAATCCAAGTGACCTCAAAAGATGAGTTGTCGATGTTGTCCTTTCAAACAGAGATGGAAGTGAGGATGAATGCTCTTTCCATGGGTTCTTCAACACTAATCCGTTTGTCATCAAGCAAAATATTTTTAGGAGTATCCCCATGGTTCGGTGAAGACCTGAAACAACTACTCTTCTACAAGGGTTAATTGTTCGGTGGTATGGCGAAGGTGCATGATTTTTGTTGACAACCACAATGATATCACTTTGTCTACCTAGCAAATGGATGAGTGTCAAAGGTGCATCATCTTCCTTGGAAAGCACAATGACATCAACACTATTCATGCCCAAGTGTCATCAAAACTTCCAAAAAGTTTGTAGGATCGGAAGAAAGTGCATCCCAACAAATCATGCGATAATCAAGTCAAGTCCACAACGAATGTGGAAAGACTCTCGTCACTCCCTGCAACAACTCGAAGAAGACAAATTTCAAGGTGGCCAACTTAGGAGCTTTGCTCTTTGTTAAACCATTCAAATCTTGAACGATTGCCAATGGTAAGGTGATTTTATATTCCGCATTCAATGGATCCATGTCCAAATCATCTGTAACATGAAGGCATCATTGAGTCAAGTCATGATTGTCAAATGATGAGACTCTCATCATGCGCTTGTTGCGACCCTAAAGCAACTCCTTTTCAAGCTACTCATCAAATTATCTAGGAGTTGTTCCTCCCGGCAAGCCAAATCAATCGAGTTGACCTTGTTCAAGTCCAGAGAAGTTGAATCTGATGGAAATTTCATGAATGAATAGTTTTTTTTTAATAAAGTCATATCGTTCACTTTGCAGACTCCACTAGTGTTGCACAAGTGATGGTCTTGAATTGAACGAAGGATTAATAAGTGAAGTAGGCATGATGAAGAAGTCCTCAACAAGTTTCGAAATGACGCAAACGTTCCTGGCACTACATGACGCTAATGAAGTAAAAGTCAAGGCAAAGAAAACAAACTCCAACTGGACAAGTGAAGTCAATACTAAAGATGAAGACCCCGGAGAAGTTTAGACAACGACGTTAGGGGTGTCGTCGACTTCGGTGGGAGAGAATGTCACACGATATTTTCTCGTGACATGATACACAAATCATCATGGAGCCTACGCCATCCAACTTAAGTCGTGACTGCTAAAAGTCATTCAACATTTATTCGCAATCATCTAACACTGCGTAATCTTGCGACGTGCCAAATTATTCGTCCTTGTGGCATTATTTTGTAAGGCCATCTTTATCAATAGCCAAGTTATCTGTAGAGCCTTGGATTTTTATATTTTCACATTTGTATTTAAAGTTAGCGGAGTTGGACAATATTACATTATTGAAAATAAGACAAAATTGCATCTCCGGAGATTGTTCTCCACATCATATATGGTCAACCCAACGCTTGTACCTATGATATATTAAGGAGGAGTCCACTAGTACATCCCAAATCCATATGTATTTTGTGTATATTTTTCCTTTTATATGATGTTTTCTCTCTCATCGGTTCATATGCATGAGCGCTCTTGATATCCTACGAATCTTGATTGTTCCATGAAAGCATGAACACTGAAGTTAGTGCAAAAATTGTGGTAAAATCGTTAAAAAGTTCATCGATTAAGGTTAATTCACTACAAAGTACATATAGATTGTGGATTCATTTTTAATACATTTTTAAATTAAATTAATTAATCCAAAGAAAGTGTAATGATGCTATAATATTCTTCTATGATATATGGAGAAGTCCACTAGGTTTATGTTTTGAGAACATGTCTTTGTAGCACTTTTGCTAAAGATGAAGAAAAATCAACAAAGTTTTGCTTTCTGAGAACGCAACCTAATTTGACCTAAACTCGCCATGGGTTTTGTGATGTTTTCCTTCATGACAATCAACAATAGGAGTGTTCAACAGGTTGGATCGACCTGCGAACCCGATGATCCGACCCGACCCAAACCAGTTTGGATCGAGTCGAGTTAGTAGTCGGGTCGGGTCCGACCCGAACTCTACCCGACCTTGGGTTGGGACGGGTACGAGTTAGATTTTTTCAACCCGAGTTTACCCGACCCGAACCGATGACCCAATTATTTTATTATTTTTTTCTTTTTATATTTAAACTTAAAGCCTATATTTACTTTAAATTTTTAAAAAATTGAAATAAATACTTTAAATGCATAAATAATATTTAAATAGTTAGAAAATTGCCTTAAAATAAATATTAAATAAATATAAATCAGTAAGAAAAAATTTAAAAAAAGAAAATTGGGTGGTCGGGTAATCCGACCACCCGACCCGATCCGAACCGGGTCGGATTTGGCCTTCAAAAGGGCCTTGACCTGAGCCGACCCATGAACACCCCTAATCGACAATGAATCTGGCACGATGAAGTCTATATCTCATGTAACTCAACTTGAATTATGAGGTTTCGAGCATTTAGGATTTGTTTCGTTGACTCAGCTTGCGTGCCTTTATGCTTGCCCTATGTTTTGGAGAAAAATTATCTAGAAGGTATTGTAGAACATGGTCTGTGTGTCGTTGAACATGAGTGGTCATGGAAAAACGAATCATGTCATGCCATGCTTGTGCCGGTCAAATCATGTTTGACTGTGCCATGACTGCATCGTGCAGAATGACATTACACCACCCTAGCACGGTCCGCGCATGGCTGGGGCGGGTCGGATGGCCTATTTCTTTTTTTCCTTCAAACTTTCCCACTTTTAATTTACTTATTATATTAATATAATATAACAATATAATTAGTATTATTAATTATTCTATAATGTATCACTTAGTTAGTAGTGACTACTTTAATTATTATTACTATAATATATAATAATTATATAGTTAAAATTTTAAATACTTTAAGTCATTAAATCATTATTAAAAAAATAAACTTGTAATATGAATAATTGAGTTATAACTTATAAGTTATAATCTTAATTGGTAAGTATTTAATAAATATATATTATATATGATTTATTGTACAATTCATATTTCATAATAGTAGAATATCATATTAGTATAAGTCTATAACATTAGTAGTATAGGTAGTTAAATACTAATTTACTATATACTAAGTTACAAGATGGATTATTGACCTTGTGTTGGAGTATCTGAATCAAACCAAGTTATAAGATTTTATAATAAAATGCAAGAACTAGAATTTTCAAACACCTCGTTGCCAATGTTCACATCTTTGCCGCCATTGCCTTTGCACGCGGACCATGTTAAAAGCCACGCGGTCCGTGTTAATGCCAAATACGCCAATACTGTCCTATCATCGATGATGTGTGTGGACCATGTTGATGTTGCACGGTGAGAAACCCATGTTAAAACAAAATTTGTCGAGCTAGGTCCGAGTTCCTTGTGCACATGTTGTGTCGTGGCTAGTGTGCAATTGGGCAGCTCAGGACGAGATGGCACAGATCCAGCGGGGTGGTCGTGCCCGGGACGGGCCAGCGACATGTCGGCTCGTGTGGCCCGCCCAAAAAGTTCATCTCTAACTCAACTCAATTTAGAAAAGACAAAGATTATGATTTGTGATATAGGAACTTGGCTCGCAGTGGCCATATATTCATACTAGATTTCATGAAAGGTTATTGTTAATAGGTTCAATTAGGAACAACCCAAGTTCACTTGAACCTAATTCAAATTTTAATGATTGTTAAGAAAATTTTGTCACATGCTTTGATCTATTGTTGAATGACTTTTTTACCCATTTCACCGATCTTATTAAACTAAAGCATCAAAGACAATTAATAGGTAAAAAGATAAAAGTTGTAATACGGGATTCACCATGCACTAATTGTCAGAACAAAGTGAAAAAGTTAAGTAAAAAATTGGCGTATAATTCTAAATTTTGAGTCTAAAGTAACCCTAGTCTTGGTTGATACACCATGACCCAAAGATATATAAAAGTAGAATGCTAAGTCCATCTTAAAAGTTAAAAAGTTCGTATAGAACAATACATATAGATGTTTGTAAAAAGTGATGTCCAAAGTAAAAGATGTGCAACACAAATGATAGAAAACAAGAAAAAAGAAAGTAATAAATAAAGAAGAAAAAAGTAAAAAAAAATATTATTTGTTCTTCCGATTATTTACCCTATTAGATTAAAATGCTTCTATTAAGAAATATCGTTTGTGTTATGTTACATATTGAATATTATTGCTCATAAAAGGTTTTTTTTCATCTCTTTGAATTCCACATATGATTGATGGAGGTGTATGCAGTGGCAATGTTCATGGTGATACAAAAATACACATGAAGATCAAGTCATTAAGAATCCAATTTATACTTGGATGCGAAGTTATTCAAAAGTTTGTTAACCTTAGTATTAGTAGGAAAAAAGTTTGAAGATTAATTTTCTTTCACACTCCATATTATTTAGTTAGCAAATTATTTTGTTTCTGCGGTTTATCTAAGAAAATAGTTATTTATTATTTGATAAGATTAAGTTGATTGGCGGTTTATCTAATAAAATAGTTATTTATTATTTGATAATATTAAGTTGATTGGTTAAAGCCCAAGAAGAAATTTTAGCTAACAATGAAGACTTGAGTATGCATTTTTGTGCTAGTTGCAACTTGGAGTTGCGGAGTCATATGGAGAGAGGAGGACAGTGGAGGTGAGAGCATGAGTAATCTCCAAATTTTTGTGAAGGGCAATATAAAAACTTAACCCAAATTGTTTATGAATTAAAGGAGATAAATGAAGAATTTGAGAGGAATTAGAAGTATGAAAAGGAATGAAAGATCATCCTAATAGGAAAAGGAATTAAGATTTGATAATGAATAGAAATCTTAAGTTGATCAAAATTGGATGTTTAATTTGAATTGGGAATCAAATATAAGTTTATTCTGAATTAGGTTGGAATTAAGAGTTTTGACTTTAAAAAAATATTTCAACCTTTATTATTTTATATTTGAAAGCTAGTTTATAAAATAATATTATATTAACTAATTACAAAATAATATAAAATAAAGTACAATTTGATTGAGATAAATTATTAATTATAAAATATAGATAAACAAAACACTTGGTAAAATTAAGATTAAGATAAGGATTAAAATTTAAATTCAAATTAATAATTGAGGGGTTCTTATCAAAAGTTTAATTAATCTAAAAATAATAAATTACTTCAAATTTTATGAGAGTCCTAATATAATTAAACTCGACCCAAGATGTGTTGAGTTCTCCCTACCCTTGAGTCTTTCTTCTTCATAAAAATATCATTTTTCACACAAATGAGGTGCACCAACCTCTTCGAAAACCCCATATCAGAGCATATCTAAAGTGGTTCGCATACAATTCAAGGTGACACCACGAAGGAATTATTAGAGGAAGTTCACCGTTCGTGCATAAATTTGAGATATATTCTCATTTTATTTTTCAACCAACTAAATGAATGTAAGGAGATCTCTATAACGTCAAAAAGTATAGACCTATGAATTCTTGTCTTATATATGATTTATGTTATGAATAAAACTACATAGTTAGTCACATCTAAACAAGGTCGAAAGGTTGCATCAGAAATATAACTTTGCAAACAATTAATAATTGGGAGTGAGTTCTATAGTACTCGGCAAGTTAAACAAATCTATGGATCTCAGATATGGAAGAGCTAGACTAGGTTCTAGCCTACCCGATCCAAACTTCGACAACATGGAATGAAGAAAAATCGAGCCAATTTGGTTTTGATTTCTATCATACTTAGCTTCAATTCTTGTAGGCTAAGGGTAAGAATATAATTGGTGAACATAACTCGAATTCACTTGATGCAAGCTAAATTCTGATAGTAGAAAAGACATTTGTGTGAAATTGATTATTATTATCATTAATTTAATGATTGTATTAATAATAATAATAATAATAATAATAATAATAATAATAATAATAATAATAATAATAATAATAATAATAATAATAATAATAATAATAATAATAATATTGTGATTGTATTGATTTTATGATCATGATTAATCGATTGATGCTTTTTACATATATGATTGTAAAGCAAGTTAAAAGAAAACAAAGATAGACATCATAGACAAGTAAAATAAAAGTCAAAATATGCGAGTCTCTATTATAGCGGGTTGCCTATGGCGCAAAAGTTAATGAAATTAATTGAATACGACAAATAGCGTAATTAGGATATTAACAATCATCCCTCCAACAAAAAAATATTGTTTCCCTATTGTATGGTCCATCATCAATGACCTTCACTGTACAATAACTCAAATGAATCCCTTAGAGAATATATTCCATGGAAATGTGGTCGTGTACACGCCATTGATGAAGATAGTCATGAAGTAATATGATATTTTTTAATAAATTGTGAGAGCTTTCGAGGATAACTCAAAAGATTAAAGAATAATAAGAAGTAGTCGTGGCTGAAGCATCATTAATGTTGATGTTAAAAGTTAAAGAATAAGTAAAAGTAACTTTTATGGTCAAAACAATCATTATAATAAAAATATAAAATAAAATATAATTGATTTTAGCCTGGTTTATGATAGATTTTAATTAAATTATTAATTACAACTAATCAATCTTTATGGCTTATGGATAACTATTAATTGATGTAGAAATTAATATATGACCAATTGATGATTAATTTAAGATAATTCATAATTTTATTATTATCACTTGATAATTGTTATGTCTAGGATCAATAATAAATTGTTTATCCTTTTACATATTGTCATTGTTTATATTATTATTTATAGTTGACCCTATGTACTAAGTTATACTCATTGATATTTTTTTATGTACTTCAATCTATGTAAGATCAATAGATTGGCTATGACTAGATGATTGACATATATATATATATATATATATATATATATATATATATATATATACATTGATAAGGATCTTTTATTGTACACATATAGTGTCACGGACGTGCTCTATGAACGTTATTTCTGCATAATCATGCATTTAATTAATATATTAAGTTAGTTTGGATGTTCATTTAGGGATATTTGTATATAGTAATTAATATTCTGATTAAAGCATAATGACTACTTACTTGTCGATAAATTTTACAAAAGTAATTACATAAGTTCAATAGAAATAAATTATAAAATTTCTAAATATTATAATATATAAGTTTAAATAGGATTAAGTAAGCTTAATTATGGTTAAAATACTTATTTATGATAAAACAATGTGATTGGTCATCACTTAAGTTCTAAGCAGCTGAAGCAGACAGGTGAATAGCTGCTTAGATGGATATTTTTCCAAACCGTCATATGATGTCCGAAAATTTTGCGAAAAATATATAAATAACTTAACTCTATCCTTTGACAGACCAAAAATTTCCAGAGGAAGAACTCGAGCGAAACGACCTGGGAAAAATCGACAACATAGGCTATTCAAGGTGAGGTTTCGATCCGAAAATTATTCTTCTGATTGAGAAGATCTTTCCTTCATGATTACCCAATCATAAATTATGAAATTTTGTATTCTTAATTCATTCGAAGTTAGCTTTCCATGACCTCTGAAATCATCTAAAAAGAAGTTTTATAGAGAAAGTTATGTACTTAACTTCGCTGGTCACTCATCCTATCCCGAGTCTGATACAGGTTAAACTTGTGAATTAAGGCACAGTTCGAATACAACGAATTAGGATTTGGAATTTGGATATGATTAATTAGACATTTTAAGAGTTCGGTGAGAAGTGGAATAATCCTATTTGAACTTGTATTTTGGGACAGGACATGGACAGATTACGACCATAATTAACTATTTTTGTTATAAGGTCATACAAGGAGTTAAATTCTACAATTTTTATTCCTAAATACTACTATCGTATAGATTCTAGGAAAATTAGGATCTTATCAAATGAATAAATATTTTTAAATATATAAATTGATCATTCAGTGTCACACAGTCTGCCAGGACATAAACCCAGATCAGATTTTCTGGGATGTTTTGAATTACTCACTTTGATTTAGTTAATGATATTTGGGGGATGGAAAGCTTAGTAAGTGTAGTTTCTAATTTATCCAGAGTAATGAGATTTGTCTTTGTGGTTAAAAAGTTATGAATTATTTATTGACAAGTACTCAGTCTGAAATACTAAGACAGCATATGAACATAAACACCTGAAATTACACATTAATATTAGAAGGGATTATATGCATTTTAAGGTGAATAAGTGTTCATGCATTACATATTGTTATTATTAGTAATTGGAAAATAAAATAGTATCATTGCTTGTAGGAAACCAACAAACTACAAGTGAAAGGAGAAAAATCTAGTAAGCCTCCTTGAAAACATAAAGTACAAGGTGAGTGGGTAAATTTACAACATAGCAAAATATTATATGTTAATTCTTTTATTTATGGTATTACCTCAAGCAAAGATTATTATTATTATTGAAACATATCTTGAGCTATAAAAAGTATTTATGATATGTTTCAAGGATTTCATATGAGATAGAGTAATATCTTATACAAAAATATTTTCAGAGAACAATGCTTGTGAAGTGATAATGATATGAGATTATGACATATGTATTTTGATATTTTTAAACTCCATTTGTTCATTAGCCATATTATTTGAAAAAGGTCTTTGGTACCGCATTCGATATACATGAAATCTTTGGGACGTATATCGTGTGTCTTTGCCCTTTGGAGCTATTCTGTGTGCACGTATTAACCCATGATTGCTCTGTGTATCTGATAATCATGATTGAGATGACACACAATCATGATTGGGATACGTATTGACCCATGATTTGCTTTGCGTATTTGAAACTCTTGATTGTGAAGCTCTACTTAACTGTATGACACACAATCATAGAGAGATACGTATTGACCCATGATTTACTTTGCGTATCTGATACTCTTGATTATGAAGCTCTGCTTAACTGTATGACATATGATCATAGAGGGATACGTATTGACCCACGATGAGTATGTGCAATGACACATGTGTGAAGTTTAACTATCAATATGATGATATATTGAATAATTTGTATTTATATAAAAGTTCATATGATTTGAAAAGTTATGTGATAGTAGTTATTCTTTAAACATTTTCTCATATGAAAGAAATATGAATATTTAAATGTTATATGCACTCGTATTATTTCCCTATGTTGTACTTTTATTTCACTCACTAAGCAAACGATTGTTGCTCACATTATCCTTGTTAAAATTTTTAGATAACTCCAAGTTCTCGAGTTAAGTCGACTTGAAGCTTGGATTTGATGCATATAGAAGAGGTCGAGCCGTTTGAGCACTTTTACTTTCTCTCCACTTTCATTTTTAAAAGACATGCATATAATAGATAATTCTAGATGTTGTAGTTAAAATTGTGAGAAACTCTTGTAATGTTGTATAAAACTTGATCCTGTGGGGTGTTATATGTGAAATGATTTGTGAAACAATAACGATAATGTGCGAATGTGATGTCTTATAACCTTTTTCTTAAACTTTGATGAGTACATATATGCATCTATTGTATATATTAGAAAATAACACAAGATAAGTAAGGGATGAGGTTTTGCTAATTTTATTTATAAAATTACTAAATATAATTAAAGAATATAATAGTTGAGATTAGAACTTAGTCGTGGAATGGGGTGTGACATATAAGCTCATAATTTAGGACTCATTATATATTTTATAGATTATTTACTCAAAATTAAGCTAATTGTATAAATGTGCTTTTGTTAATGTAAAATTTATTATAATTAAGTATTTTGTTAATATAAATCAATAAGTTAAATAAAAAGTTAAGATATAAAATTGATTAATTTTTTACGGGATGACTTATAATCACGTGAGTCTCGAAACATTACAACATGAATTTTCTCTGTCGTGACGTTGTCACACAGACTATACAAAGCAATAGGCTTTTTTTGGTAAAATCTAAAGCATCTCCATATCTAATATGTCTTGAGTGAGGAAAGGAAGATGATGAGAACAAGAGAGGGTAAGATGGACGCTTATGAAATTACTTAAAATAATATATAATAAAAAAACCTTGTGAAAAGGACATCTACCATCAATCTCCCATCTCAAAATCTTAGATAAAAAAATTGTTCCAAGAATATCATAAATTATTCTTGAGATTTTCGTAACCTTCTTATTTATTCTCATAATGTATTTAGATGTTAATAGAACAAAGCGCTCTTGTTTTAATTTGGTGTTTTGTTCACGTATATAATAATGTCAGAATAAAATTATTATATCTCATATTCTGTACGTTTAACCTAGATGGATCATTTGTGTTCTTACTTCATGTAGAAATTCGTTGATCCTACGTGCACATATGTTTTTAGAACAAAAAGGTGTGGGATTCACATTAATAAAAGTAGGAAGTGTTTGACTAAAATGATGAGAATAAAATGTTACTCCTAACTTTGTTCTCCTGCCAAACGACTTCTAATATAAGAAAAATGATTAATTTTATAAACTTCCCTTTAACTTTAGTATTTTTTTTTGTATCTAAGTCTAAATCATGAACTTATCATATGGCATCACTAAATTTTATCGTAGTTTTCACATAAGTCATTTCGTGACTTTTTAGTTATTTTTTATTTTTTATGTATAAAAAACCTAAAATGCATTTCCATAATTTGAAATAAATGTATTTGTTTTTGTGCTTCATTCATGCCAATGAAATCCAAAATAATGGGTGGACATTTTAATTGTCTCATAAATAAAAACTATGACAAAACAATTAATGAAATCTGACAAGAGGACCTAAGTGACAATCGTGATAAAATTTCGTAAACTCATATTTTATAATTAATGCGAAAGATCACTATAATAATTCTCCTAACATTCTTATAGAGAATTTTCATTTTTTTTTCACGTTAATGGTCACCCTTAATTTCAAATATCCATTTCTTAAAAAAAAAAGATAAAACTTTAAAATAAAAAGCACATCATAAATTTTGAGAGGTCTGCAGCACACTACCTGGCATTTGCTCAATCCAAATGGAGGTGTGATCCCGAAATCAACCCCATCCCCAACACTTTTCGATAAATCCTTGGGGCAGCAATCATTCCTTCCTTGATCCCCTTACCACTGACACGTGCGGACCAATTCTTTTCCTTTCATAGTAAGAAAAAAAATAAAATAAAGAAAACCCCTTCTTTTTATTTTATTATTATTTTGGAAAAAAAGGGGAACGCATCCGAAAATACCACACACAGCGTGGCGTTCCATTCACGAGAGAGAGAGAGAGAGAGAGAGAGAGAGAGCATATTCCTCATTCGCCTTCTCATTGGTCCACCGCCTCCGGACGCCCACTTACATTCCCTCTTTTACCTATTTGCCCTCCCATCATCGCAAGATTTACCGCGCTGTGTCCCGAACTTGGCCCAAATATGGCATCATTGGAGGAGGGCAGTCCTGTCAAATTCTATTTGGCGCTTTTTCGCACCCCTTCGTGTTTGGTTTCGGATAAGATCCACCTCGTTACGTTGCCCCTTGGACGGAAATGCCCCTCCCCACTCACAGTTGGCGGAAATTTGCCAAAGATGGTTTTTTTTTAATTTCTTAGAACGTTGTACAAAATTTAAAAACGAGGTTGCCATCTTTTCATTTTCCTTTTAAATTTTATTTTTCACATGCATTGCTTTCGGCTAAAGAACAAATTATATGTGTTCATACATTATGTTACACTATTTTTTGTTAGCATATTATTTTTGTAAACTATGACCATGTAGTAGTCAATGGTTAAGGAAGTCGAATTTAATAATTTATGTTCGGATAGTCAAAATAAAGAAAAAACCTTCAACTTATGCAGAAATCTTCCGATGTTTTCTCAATTTAATGTTGCTTTTTCTTTTTTTGTTAATTTCCAATTTCACAATCACAATAAACTGCTTCTTGGATTTTACATTACAATTTTTTTAAGAAAACACATGAAAATTTATTATGCATTAAAGGATTGTTAACCATTAAATCAAAGAATTTTCCATAGGAAAAAAATAGACATTTTTTAATATAATATTCTCCCCTCAGATAATACTAATAAATAAATGTAATAAAACCAGGGGACCAAAATTTGAACGGAAGTAAATAACGTGGACCCCGGGGGGCAATTCGATCAAACAGTTCAATCGGACAGCCGTCGCACCATTAAAAGGCCGCGGACTCCAAAAAGCCAAAATAGAAATGAAATATATATTGCATACAAAAAAAGAACTCCACTTTCTATATTTTATTTTCTCTTCGTCTCGCTCTTTCCTCGACTCAAAAAAAATTTCCAAGATTTCTTCGCGCTTCCCTTCCCTTCCCTTCAATTTCCAAGATCTCACCTTCCCCTCTCCAAATTCGCACAAA
Source organism: Pontederia crassipes (assembly GCA_030549335.1). Lineage (NCBI taxonomy): Eukaryota > Viridiplantae > Streptophyta > Magnoliopsida > Commelinales > Pontederiaceae > Pontederia > Pontederia crassipes. The sequence continues at coordinate 25,082,456 of CM060187.1, forward strand.
TTTGAGCATTATTCTCCATTTCTAGGGTTCGGAAGCTCGATTCTTGCTCCAATTGCTTGTCTCGTCGCTCTCGGACCAGGAATTTGAGGGGGGATTCTCCGTTGCGTTTTCGCGATTTTTCTTGTTCTTTTTCTTGGTTGGATAAGGAGGAGTTCTCCGGCGTTCTTTCGCAGTTGATTTTGGGGGGTTTCTGGTTTCCCGGCGGCCCCTACTCCGTTCTTGCCATATCTAGGGTTTTGGAGCTTTTCATGAAGTGGCCGGTGTCCTGATGTTCACGCCGCAGCAGAAGGGACCGTCCCGGTGGTCTCTGTCGCCGAGGATCCGCGACGGGGTCGACAATGGCACGGCGGCGAACCCCAGGGCCGCCACTGCCTTAGTTGCCGGCAAGGGGAAGGGCAAGATGGTGACGGAGGCGCCTCCGCCACCTCAGGCGTCTCTTGGAGTCGGCCCCGGCGGCCATGATGACGGGGGAAGCGGGGATCCTCTGGTTTGGAGGAAGTTCCGGGAGGCCGGGATGCTGGACGAGTCCTCCTTGCAGAGGAAGGACAGAGAGGCGCTTGCCCAGAGGGTCTCGGAGCTTGAAAAGGAGGTGAGCAGTTTCTTGGCCGGTGAAAAAAAAAGGAGTGATCTTTTAACTTCGTTGCCTCGTGATCTCGTAAATTTACTCTTTTTCCGTCTATGTTTCCTTTGCTTTTGTGGCATTAAAGTGCGCTTCCTCTCCATTCGAGGTTATTCTGCACGCAGATTAGGCTTTGCGTTATACCTTTCTCTTGTCCTTTCTTTCTTACTCAATGCCTTTGCAGAAGATGCGACAACTAATTAGCTTTAAGTGTGAAGATGAACGATCTTTTAGGTCGCAATGAAGTGGTGGCATCTGTTGGTACTGAGATGTTCTAAAAGAAAATTTGATATGATGTGTGAATGTGTTAATTCTGCGAGGAACTTGCATGAAGCTTATGACTTGGTTAATAGACCGACACTTCATTCATCTTGCACTTTACAATTTTCTTTTTCCCAGTACACCATGTGGAGTTTATCAGTTTTGTGTTTGATGTAGCATTTTAGTTGGGCTAGTAATGCTCTTTTCTTCCACTAACTTCTCAAATGCATAGAGCTTCTTGACAATCATGATGTTCAGCTTGTGCTTAATGTTCTTTTCCTTTTTTGGCCTACCATTTACCTAGTACTTTAACATCTGTTTATGATGTGCAGCTCTATGAGTATCAATACAACATGGGTCTGCTTCTGATTGAGAAGAAGGATTGGACCTCTAACTATGAAGAAGTTAGACAAGCATTGGCAGAAGCAAATGAGACTCTAAAGAGAGAACAAACAGCACATGTTGTTGCCATCTCTGAATTTGAAACACGTGAAGAAAATCTGCGGAAGGCCCTGGGAGTTGAGAAACAATGTGTGGCAGATGTATGTTGCCAATTTGAACCTTTATTTATTAGATGCTTGCTTGGCAATACGAGTATATACACATGCTTCTGGGTCATATTCATAATTTACTCATTTGAACCTTTCCTGAGTTCAAATGAGTTTTGGAGTCTGCATGGTAGTCAGAAACAGACGCTGTTATGTTTCCCTGTATGCGTGATCGTAATATAAAGTGGCATTTCAGTAGTATTACAACTTTAATAGTAAGGTAGCTTGAGACTAAGATTGTTCAATACTAGAGTTATACTCAAAAACTTGTAAGGCCTTTGGTTGCTAAAGTGATTCATAATGATGAAAACATATAATACATGAAGTCGACAGTTTAGTTGAATGAAATCTATAAACTTGTATAGGGTTGGCATGGATTCTTGAACTCACTTTTGGTAAATCCCAAAATACAAAAATGTAGCATATTATATTTTATTAGCGCAACAGTTAAGAATAAAGGAAATAAATAATAATTCTTAGATTTGAACTTTAAAGCCCATTAACATGACTTCTGTTGTCAATTTTTCTTTCTTTTCACTGGGGACTGTATGATACAAGTTATAATGATTACATTAATGAATTAAATAATATTGATTGTTATTATGAGCAACCTTTATATCTTGACCGTACATATTATACTTTTTTGCACAGCCCTGAGTTTCCATCCTATGAGATCTCAAATGAGTTAATGTAAACTCTTGAACTTGATAACCTTGCATAAGATTGTCCTTATTTTTTAAAAAAATGTAAGGAAAGCATGAAATTTTTAATGCTTTATTTCTCATGTTTGCACTTGTGTGGAAGATGATAACTCAAAAGTTGCTCCAGTTGGCAAGGGTCAGAAGGGCAAGTAAAAATTGTAGTTGGTCTTGAATGCTTTTTCTTTCATTTGGTTTTCTTTTCCAATCTATACACATTATTGTTAAGTGATGTCTATACGTTGTTGGAGCTTGCTGGATTTTCAACTAAGGAGTTTAATACTTGTTTCACATTCAGAAGCTTAAATCTGCAATTATTGTTGGCCAATACGCTCATAATGCATGAAATCACAATTGTGTTGTGGTGTCAAATCAAACTAAAGTCTTGGAAGCTTAAATATGCAATCATTGTTGGAGAATACCTTCATATTGCATAAAATCACAATTATATTGTCATGTCAAATCAAGCTCAAGCTTCACAATCCGTGTTTTAGTCACAAGTTTTAATTACTGAATTTGTTTTACAGCTCTTACGAATTTATTTCATTTGTTTCTTGCGACGTAAACCTCTCTTGGTGTGTATCTGTTGTGCTTCAGGCAACATGAATCCTAGATGTTGTATGTTTATTGTATATATGTTCTATGAGCTTCACTTATTTTCTGCTGCCAAATGTTAAAACCCTGGCGGAGTGGCTTTCAGACCTTTTAAAGTCTTTGTTCGAAAACAAACTGCATTAAGTTGTACAACTCAAGGTCTATTGTTATTTGGAATGACATTGGACTTGAGGTTGGCTAAGGTTATCCAATTTTAGATATTTTTTCTTTAGTTAGTAAACTTAAATTTCTTTCTGTGATTGAGTTATGTGCACCTGCAGCTTGAAAAGGCCTTGCGAGAGATGCGTTCGGAAATTGCTGAAGTCAAGTTCACATCTGAAAGGAAGTTGGATGAAGCCCGTGCCTTAGAGACTGGTTTGGAAGAGAAATACTTGGAAATTGAAAGTAAGCTGCATTCTGCTGATGCAAGGCTAGCAGAAGCAAGTCGTAAAAGTGCAGAAGTTGATAGAAAATTAGAAGACGTGGAAGCCCGTGAGCGGAAACTTCAGAAGGATTACCAGTCTTTCGTTTCAGAGTATGCGATATATTCAGTTGGCCTGCACTAACTTGTCTATTGTGTTAAAATGCCTTTTACTTATCTCTTTAATTGTTTATAATGTTAGGAAGAAGATGCATGAGAAGGACCTTATTGAACAAAGAGAGCATTTGCATAAATGGGAAGAAAAGCTGCATGAGGGTCAGAAGAGACTTGTTGAGGGGCAGCGTTTTCTTAATGAAAGAGAGGATCGGTCAAATGAGTCGGAAAAGTTCCTTAAGAAAAAGGAAACAGAAATTGAAGAGGCTCGGAAGGTGATTGAGTCCATGAATAAATCCTTGAAGGCTGAAGAAGAAGATATTGCTACAAGGCATAACTCACTGGTTGCTAAAGAAATGGTATGGCTGCTTCCAGTTTGGGTTTCTTCATCCTTTTTCCTATACTATATTTCTTTGACATTTTGAACTGCAGGAAACAGATGTTAAGGTCAAGAATCTGGAACTGAGGGAGAAGGAATTGTTCTTGAGAGAAGAAAAGCTCAATGCTAGAGAAAAGGTGTCTTCTCCTTTCCAATGTGCCTTATGCTTGTGCCACCTTGCTAGCCATGCAAAGCAGATATCTTAGCGTATCTGCATTACCATTGTCTTATGCATGTCTTTTGAGAATTTTGAGACGAGAAACTTTCCTGTAGTTCAACTTCACCTCAACAGATTTATTCTAATCCAATATCTAAAGTAGCTAAAGAACAATTTTTTGTTGATTGTTAATCTTCTGCAAATCCAGATATTTCTCATATGCTATTGGTATATTGCAAGTTAAGGACATAAAGACTCTGCATATGCTATGAAATTCTCTTGCACAATAAACCTTCCATGAAAGAGAACTTCACACAACAGAAAACTGTAAGTATCTTTTGAGTAGTTGTAGAATTCTAAGGTTGGTTGCTTAAAATTAGGTCAACCTTACCTTTCTGAAGTAAACTTCTCCCCTACTGGGACAGGTGTTTGAGCATCACATTAAAGTTCTCATGCAAATAATCTAATGAATTAATTCTTTTCCCAAATCCTATTAGGTTGCAATACCCTGGGCTTGTAACCATGGTCTCAAATCAGTGTGTGATTCTCGCGTATGTAACATGTGTCTCGTGGTGCATGTATGCCTGTAAAACTTCTTATGATGCGTCTCAATCTGATTAGGATTGACATTTCAATATTTGTTCTTGGATACGCTTTCTATTTACTTCCACTGTCTTGTTCTCTAGTCTAAATGACACCTTTTGCTTTTATTTTATCTGGATCAAAAGTGAGTCTTTCAAATAACTTTCTGTAGATGGAGATTCAAAAGCTTCTCGATGATCACAATGCAATGTTGGATTCCAAGAGACAAGAGTTTGAGTTGGATTTAGAGAAGAGGAGAAAATCTCTTGAGCAAGAGGTTACATCTAAAATGGATAGAGTTGAGAAAGCACAGAAGGAAATCGAGTGTAAAGAAAATGAAATTGTAAAAAGAGAGGAGAATTTACAAGTTAGCATGCAGAAGTTGAAAGATATTGAGAAGGATCTTGATTCAAAATCAAAAGCTTTGAAGAAGTGGGAAGAATCAGTTAAAAGTGATGAAGCTAAATTGGAGAAAGAAAAGCAGGAAATTTGTAAAGATCTTGAATGGCTGCAGAAATCCAAATCTGAACTTGAAAGCTTGATGGCTTCAGTAGAAGCAGGGAAAGAGCAGATTCTTAAAGAGGAGAAAAACCTTAAGCTAACCAAGGAAGAGAGAGAAGAACACCTCCTTCTGCAGTCCAAACTAAAGGAAGAAATTGAAGACTGCCGGATGATGAAAGAATCACTATTTAGAGATACAGAGGATCTCAAGCAGCAAAGAGAGAAGTTTGAGGCAGAATGGGAAACATTAGATGAGAAAAGATCCGCACTGGAATTGGATATGAAGAAATATGCTGATGAGAAAGAGAAATTTGAGAAGTGGAGACATGGTGAAGAAGAAAGATTAAAGAATGAAGCATTTGCAGCGAAAGTTAATATTGACGGAGAGATGGAGGAACTTCGGGAAAAGAAGGAATCTTTCCAGAAAACAATGGAGCATGAGAGGTCAAATGCTCTTGAAGTACTCAAGAGGGAACGTGCAGACATGGTTCGGGAGCTTGAGCTTCGGAAGCATGATCTTGAGATGGACATGCACAAACGGCTTGAGGATATGGAAAGAAACTTTCATGATCGACAAAGTGAATTTGATAGCAAAAAAGATTTGGAACTTCAGCATATTAAATCTTTAAGCAGTGAAACTGATATGAAGCTCCAGAAGTTGAAATTGGAACAAGATGATATTGAGAGAGAAAAGGAAGACTTGTCTTCACAGAAGAAAAAACTGGAAATTGAGCAGCAAGAAATTCAAACGGACATCGGTACTCTTCAATCTCTTTGCAAAACTCTGAAGGCTCAGAGGGAGGAGTTTCTGGCTCTGGTCAAGCAATGTAAATTATGCAAAAACTGTGGACATCCAGTTGGTGACTTGGAGCTCGCTGGTCTCCAGAATGCAGGAAATGTTGAGCTGCCAACCCTGTCTTTTGAAGGGACCCTGAAAGGTAAGAGTATAGAAACATCACCTGACGCTAAGGGGTCTCAGTCCATCAGTTCAGCCGGCCGCGTGTCATGGCTCCAAAAATGTTCAAAGCTATTCAGTTTTTCTCCAGAGAAAAAAACTGAGAATCTTTCTGCACGACTTGATAGAGAAGCTTTGGATGGTGTTTCCACTCAAGGACCTGGAGTATCCTATGGGGTTGCTGTCAATCCTAATGTTATAGTGCAAGAGGATAGTGAGATCAAAGATAAAGCAAAATCAGAGGGATTAGGTGATGCTGGAGAGGAGATAGAATTATCACTTGGAGTTGCCGATAATTCCATCGATGTCCCAACTGAGATGGTTAATGATATCAGGAAAAAGGTGGGTAATGAGGTTATTTTGCCTAGTGATGAAAACGAGAAGGAAGCATCTTCTATACAACCTCAAAGTGATTACCTACCTGAACCTTCAAAACAAGGACGAAGTCAACCAAATAAGAGAGGTAGGCCTAAATCTATAAGAAGAAATCGCACTGTCAAGGCAGTTGTTGAAGAAGCAAGAGCATTCCTTGATGGGACGTCCAACGAGAAGACTGATGGCCAATTAAATTCAAAGGGTTCTATGATTGTCCAAGAAGATAGCTTAGAAGATTCAGTTCAAGCTGATACAACGACAAGCGCTGGCAACAAGAGACGTATTTCTCAAGCATTTGTGCCGGAAACCAGTGAGCTGGATGCTGAGGACAGTGAAGCACGCTCTGATAGTGTTTCACTTGGAGGACCCTACAAGAGGAGACATATTTCTGCCCCAGGAGCACAGAATCCTGGAGAGAAGCGCTACAACTTCAGAAGATCAACAATGTATGGTGTTTTCTTTTTGGTTGCTCGCCCGTGATGACAAATAAAATTCATAGTTTTGATTTTATTTGAGGGTAGAGCTTGCATTTTTTTCAATTAGTGACATGGTGTTGCTCAAGGCAGAAGTCCAAGTCTTGACTCCTTCAATCCTTTTTTGTTATTAAAAGTCATCCAACTCAACATTTCATCTGTCTTTGACTTATGTTTCAGTTATAAGTAACCCTTTAAAAAAGTAAGCATTCATTAACTTCTAGACCATGATGCAAGTTAAATATGCTAAAGTATACACTACAACTAGTTGCAATTTGTTCCTCTTGTAATTTGTTTTCATTTGTGTGGAGGCAGTAAGAAGACAAGTGGAGTTGAGAAACCAAAGCATAATAGGGACGGAGAAGGAACCTCCAAACCATCTGTTGAGGCTGCATCCAAAATGATGGCTTATGACCTGCAAGTATCACATGCACCTCCGCAGAAGCCTGTTGAAAGTGTTGCAGAGGTCCAGGAGGTCTCATCTCAGAAGATTGTTCGGGTAAGTTCATTAAAAAAAAGTTAAAGTTGTATTACTAATGCATAAGAGGCTTTGGAAGGTGATCACTCTAAATTTATTGTCATCCTATTGTTGTTATCCCTATGTTGTATTCCTATTTCATATCCCTCGGAAAATATTCCTTTTTCATATCTAGCACTCAGTACTGAGTGAAACAATTCATATGAAGCACTTATTGACAGGACAAACATTCAATATCTAGTGGATGCATCTTTACATGGATGTGCTCGATGATATTTATTTTGGTACTATTAGTAAATATTTATATTGGTACTATTAGTAATTTTCTGATACTTATTAAACCTCAATGATGGTTGGCTGGTTTGGTTTCTCACGATCTTCCACAATTATTGTCACTTATTAAAAGATTAGGATGTGGATGTCTTCTAACTTTTCCACTAGTGTTTATCATCACAATTGACTAATATAGTTGAAAGAATTGCATACCCCGAGGAATATTTCAAGACATTTTATAACTCACGATTAAGAGAATCTGTCCGTTGTTTTCCATGTACTCGAGGGATCTCCAACATAATTCATGGTGCATTTTTTGATAGTTTGAGACGGAGGAGGTCCGTGACATTGTTGTGGAGTCCGCTGAATTCAGTCAGCAGACCGGAGATGATGGGTTTGTGGTTGATGGGGTTGCAGCAGATGAAGCTGAAGTAGGCACTCCTAATGGTAGCTCCAGTGAAGACGAAGATGAAGATGACTTGGAGAAGCATAATGCGTCTATAGGAAAAAAACTCTGGAATTTCTTCACAACGTGATAGTCATAGTCTCGTTGCGGAGCAGCATAGTCCAGCTATTTGCCAAGAGCTTGGTTTGCCCCTGGCTATTGTCTCTGATGGTTTTGAGTCCCTTCGCTTGTCAAAACAATGCATGTACCAGGTCTAACGTGTTCGGAAAAAATGTAGGTGATGCTTCAGGGCAAGCTAACACTTCCAATCGGCGTCCGTGCATGCCTTTTTCTTTCGTTGCGTCTTTTTCTTTAGTTTTAAGAGGTGTCCTGCATGGTTCTCTGTATAAATCAGAGACTGATGTTGATTCTTAAACCTAGGATCTTTGTTATTTGGGTACTCTTGGTATTTTTAAACGATATTGTATCAGTTTCTTTATTTGCGTAGCACTCTATTTAAATTTGTAACATATTCCATGCTGTTTTATTTTTCTTTCTTTGGCTGAATTTAATATGGTATCGTGCACCTTGCGGTCTGTTTCAAGAGTAGCTTACAAATATTGAACATTTTAAAAGAGACAGGTAATTAATCCATTTAGGAGCGACCGTTACGGAGGACAAGGTGCAACTTTGCGTCCTCTGCGTGTTCTTTCCTTCATGCGTTCTCCTGAAGGCAGACATTTATTTTAGGGTTATTTTCCTCTCACATTCAATTTTAAATTACGAATTTATTTTTTTATCCTTAAATTATATCACTTTTATTATATTTTCTTTTTCCATTTATCAAAAGATTAAGTTATCTTTCATCACATAATACATTAAATAATAAGTTTAAAAATTTTAAAAAAAAATTCGACTACCCACAGTTGAATATTAATACTTCCATTTTTTGTTGATAGTCAAATTTTTTTCAACTCCGCCTATATTTTATAACCGGTCCCAAGCCCGGATAAAGGAGGAGGGTTGTGTTAGTCCCCGACAGCCAGCATAAAATCATGTCGAATCTTATGAACATGGATCAACGAATATATTGTGTTAATGCTAGGTCGTTACCCGTAAGTAACGCGTTGTACAACTCGAGTACAGTGATAAGAGAGCAAGAGCCGCTGCATCCTCGCCTGAATGCAGTGTTAAATGAGCAAGGGCTATCGCACTCTAATGGACGGAGGCGGTTAAAAAAGCTAGTTCATGAGACTAAGGTCAGATTAGATTCTTGGAACATTGGGACGTTGAATGGGAAGCGCCTCGAGGTGGCACAAGTAATGGACCAGCGTAAGATTAGTATCTTATGCTTGCAAGAAACTAGATGGGTAGGAGAGGGAAGTAAAGAGATTAGGTTAAATGGTTCCAAACTTTGGTACACAGGTAAGGTAAATGGAAGGAATGGTGTTGGTATTATCGCGGATGCAGAATAGAGGAAGAATGTTGTGAAAGTTAAAAGGATTGAGGATCGAATCATATCCGTGAAAGTAATTATTGGAAAGGAGACTATGAACATTATTAGTGCATATGCACCCCAAGTAGGAGCAGAATCACATCTCAAGGAGAAGTTTTGGACAGATATGGAGGGTTTGATTGAAAGTATACCAACAACCGAGAAAGTTTATATTGGGGGAGACCTTAATGGACATGTTGGTAAAGAGACAGGACCACATGCAAGGGTTCATGGTGGTTTTGGTTTTGGGGAGTTGAATGAGGAAGGACAAACTATTATTGATTTTTCTTTAGCATACGATCTTAAGATTATCAACACTTGTTTTAGGAAGAGAGATGAACATTTAATCACATACAAAAGTGGAACTCATAGGTCTCAAATCGATTTTTTCTTGACAAGAAATACTGATAAAAGACGCTGTACTAATTACAAAGTAATTCCTGGGCATGGGGTGACTACACAACATAGATTGTTAATTCTTGATATGCAAATGAAATGTATAAAACCAAAATCCCGAACAGTTTTTGATCGAAAAATCAAGTGGTGGCAGTTAAAGAGGGAGAAGCGAGAGACTTTTAGAAGTAAGTTATTAGAGGAAAGTGTGTGGGATTTAGAAGGAGATGCTAGTATCATGTGGAAGAATGTGGCAAAAAAGGTTGAAATGGTTGTTAAAGCCATTTTAGGAGAATCAAAAGGTTTTGAACCACGAGATAAGGAGACTTGGTGGTGGAATGAGGAGGTCCAAGAAAAGGTGCGTAATAAGAAGAATTGTTTCAAGGCGATACACTTGGACAATAGTTCTGACAATTGGGAAAAGTATCGATTGGCGAAAAGGGAGGCTAAGAAGGCAGTTAGTGATGCTCGTGCTAAAGCATATGAGGGGTTTTATAAGGAGTTAGGCACAAAGGCTGGTGAACAAAGGATTTACAAGATTGCAAGGAATAAAGAGAAGGAGTCGAGAGATTTGGATCAAGTAAGATGCATAAAAAATGAAGTTGGTAAGGTTTTAGTTACTGAAGGAGATATTAAGAACAGATGGGAAGAGTATTTCTATAAGCTATTTAATGATGGATGTGAAGGTTCCCGTTGTGATTTGGAGGACTTGACAGTTAGCGAATGTGAGCTTAATAGGTCATTTTATCGTAGAATTAGAGTCTCGGAGGTTAACGAAGCTCTTAAGAAAATGGAGAATGGTAAAGCCGTTGGACCGGATGGTATACCGATTGAAGTTTGGAAATGTTTAGGAGAAAAATGTGTGTTGTGGTTATGTAAACTATTTAATGAGATTTTACGATCGAAAAAGATGCCTGATGATTGGAGATTAAGTACATTAGTTCCTATTTACAAAAATAAAGGGGATATTCAGAATTGTGCAAATTATAGAGGGATTAAACTTATGAGTCACACAATGAAATTATGGGAAAAAGTGATTGAGCATAGATTGAGAATGGAGACTAGTATTTCTGAGAGACAATTTGGGTTCATGCCAGGAAGATCCACTACAGAGACGATTTATTTACTAAGGGGGATGATGGAGAAGTATCGAAGTAGGAGAAGAGACTTACATATGGCTTTCATTGACTTAGAGAAGGCGTATGATCGGGTATCAAGGGATGTACTTTGGAAAGCCTTGTAAAAGAAGATGGTGAGTGTTGCCTACATTAAGGTAATACAAGATATGTACGATGGGGCATTGACTAGGGTTAGGACACCCGGAGGCGAGACAAATGAATTTCCTATAGGAATTAGCCTACATCAAGGATCAGCTTTAAGCCCGTATCTATTTAACTTAGTTATCGATGCTATAACCGAGAGTATCACAGAGGAGGTACTTAAGTGCATGCTATTTGCGGATGATATAGTACTTTTAGCGGATTCAAGAGAAGAGATTAATACAAAATTGGAAATATGGAGAAATACATTGGAGTCAAAGGGTTTTCGTTTAAGTATGAATAAAACAGAATATATGCATAGCAATTTCACAAATAAACAACTTAGAGACGATTTGAAAATTAGGCTAGGGGAGGATATAATTCCTCAAGTGACAAAGTTTAAATATTTAGGATCAATTGTAAGACAAGATGATGAGATTGATGACGATGTTAATCATAGAATTCAAGCTGGTTGGTGTAAGTGGAGGAAAGCCACTGGAGTTCTTTGTGATAGAAAAGTATCCAATAAAGTTAAAGAAAAATTCTATCGTACTGTTATAAGACCAGCAGTGTTATATGGTAGTGAATGTTGGGCTATGAAGGGACAACATGAACGTAAAGTGGGGATAGCCGAAATGAGGATGTTGAGATGGATGTGTGGTCATACAAGATTAGATAAGATTAGGAATGACCATATACGTGAACGAGTCGGAGTGGCTCCTATTAGTGAGAAAATGGTAGAGAATCGTTTGATATGGTTTGGTCATGTTCAGAGAAGACCATTAGATGCGCCAGTAAGAAGAGTAGATCAAATAATCTGGAGTCCGATTAAAAGAGGGAGAGGGAGGCCAAGACGGACACTTGGCGAACTAATAGAGCAAGATCTATTGGTGAATAATATACCGAAAGGTTTGGTTACTAATAGAGCGGAATGACGTCGTATGATCCATGTAGCCGACCCCACCTAGTGGGATAAGGCTTTGTTGTTGTTGTTGTTGTTGTCAAATTTTTTTCATTTGATATATTTATTATTTTATGTACTATGTGATGAAAAGTAATTTAAATAAAATACAAATGTTATTGAAGTAAACGGAAGGATTAAAATAAAAAAGTTGTGATAGTTTAGGGATAAAAAAATTAGTTTGTAGTTTGAAGCTAGATACAAAAAATTATGATAATTTAGAAGAGGTTTACGTAAATAGTTCTTTATTTTATAATAACAATCTCCATGATCTAATCGGTTAATTTCTGAATCTTTAAACAAAATCTTGATCTTTCTTTGAGCTTTGAAATTTTCTTCCTTTTCTTTATGTTTGTTTTGTCTGGGCCTTCGTCCTTGTATACTGCAAAGTTAATTATATTTTGTCCCAACTCCAAGTTTATTGATAGTAGTGTTGGGCCCAAACTCCAATAAATTGTCTGGATAATAATTTTGTGTTTTTCTCATTGTGTGGTTCTCTCAGCTTATTATTTATATTGCCCCAACGCATAAAAAGAAAGACGAAGAATATTGAGTTTTTTTTCATATAACCGAAAAGAAACGGATAGTCCTAAGACTGTTCTGAGTTCCTGATAACAAGTGAAGTTTCCACATGTTTGAATAAAAGTAAAATTTAGAATGAAACTAAAAAAATTAGGATTCATTTTAATTTTGTATAAATAAAATTCATTTCGGGTAAGGAAAAATTTTGGGCAAAGGAAAAATAATTTTTGGATAAAGCAAAAAAAAAATGAATTTTTTGGGTAAATATTTTTTTTCTTTTTAGGTAACTAAAAATATGTTTTTGTAAAGCAGAAATGTTCATTTTTTTAATAAGCAAAATAAAAAAAAGTGTTTATCTGGGAATAAAGCAAAAATCAAAAGTGGGTTAAACTGAAAAAAAACAAATCTCGGCAGTGATAAACCACTTGAGTGGAAACTCCGGACTAGATGGGCTACCCGCTCCACCCTGCCCAATTCTAATGTCCGATTCTGACAACGTTTGCGAAAGTTAGGATTGATTCCTGAGCGTTGTCATGATTACGATTTTGGCTGGAACAATTCTCCAATTTCTCAACTCAAATGCACAAAAACAAAAGACGGACACAACATTATATTTAATTTTACAAACTACAATTATAGAATGTGCATGCAGTGGCATAGTTCACAGCTACAATTATACAAATTGTAATGTCAGTACACTGCACAAACTGACTGTGCTACTCTTGGCGATGCCTACACAATGAGGAACAATAATTCTAGAATTAGCTTTCTAAACTGGGATCAGAGTCTGATTGCTTCGGCAAACTCACTCCATTGTTCATCCTAGCCCGCGCCTCTGCAAACATCCTTTGCTGCTCAGCTAATGCTTCTTCCTCTGTCATCTCCATACCACTGAATTTTCCAGCTTTCGGCGAGTCCTGTCATGAATACAATTATCAAAGGATGTAGATTTTGTTTTGTACAAGTGTCAGCAAAATCAAATTTTGGAACAAAGTATGATAAAAAGTTAAATATGTCGAACCAGAGTATCCAGTTTATGCTGTTCATATGCCGCATAAACCTCCTCAATGTACTCTCCAAAACCGAGAACCTGATTACACGATTGAAATTGTCAGCACACAGTGCAATTAAATAATGAGATGGTTATTTCTTTCAGGAGTTATTGTAAACTCGAGTTGCTTATTCTCTAGGTACTAAAAACCAGATGAGTTCCCTATTCTTTACATCTTACTCTCCAGATATTTCCCGCCGAGGAACAAAGTAAACTTGTTTTATATATTTTGCTTACAACCTTAAGAATGATTTTCAAGCACCACATGTTACTTAATTACAAGCCATAAAACCATTTGAAATACGATCATTGGAAAACTGCACATATCTTACTCTAGTTGATGCAACTATATCTATTGAATCACAAAAGAAGGAAATGAAGGATTAAAACTCTTAGCAACTGGAAAGCAGCAGTTCATCTCAGTTGAAATAAAGATGTGTACTGCACTTTGCGTGCACAGAATCGTTAGTCAAATAAATGTGTGATAGTTCACCTCATAGGTTCTAGATTTAAATAATCCTACACATATGAATGGTAATTTTTAAAAAACAAGGTGGCACAAACAGCTCTAAAACAAAAGTAAACTGCATATGTGATAGGTGATAAGCTATGAGAAGTGACAAAAACTCGACCTCCAAGGCCTTTATAACATGCTCGGGTGCAATTGTTCTTTTGTCCTCCCGACCACATACTTCATTCGACTCCGAGGAAACAAGGTTGATGAACTCTGCCAATGACAAAACCAAGAGATACAGTGCAATGGATTCAATAATGTTTTACAGAGAATGATCGCTGCAGAAAATAAAATAATGGAAAAGTATCAGTAAAAGTATGTACATCCAAGACACTTTTACAAGTTAGATATCCATTCTCAAGACAGGAATGTAACTTTGTATATATATACACACACACACTACATCATGTATATGGAAGCAATCATAATTTTCGGAACACAACTCGATCCCTACCATAAAGACATGGAATCCTAATAATCCATAGCCCAAAAGTTGCACATCAGGTTTCATTTCACCTTACCTACACAGCATTCCACAAGAAGATCTTGAGCATCTCTAGCAACACGAACATCAGGAGGTAGCATTTCTTTTATAATCTTGAACATGGTAGCTGAAAGGCAATACAAAGGAATATCAGTAACCGCAACTTCAAATTCAACTCGCTCTAACTAAAAGGGCAAACTCATAGCCATGTCTTCTTAGTCTCAAATATGTGTCCCTTCCACAGCTATTCTAGTAAGTTTGTATTGACCATGGGAAAACAAGCTCATAAGCTGAAAATTAATTACTTGAAACAAAGACTCATAGGGACTGGGAAAGCCTCTCATAGTGGCAACAGGATCATGCTTCTTCAATTTGGCAGGTCTATAAAGGGACTTCATGTGGTCTCTCTTCCAAAGTTATAATCAAATTGATACGAATACTGAGCTAAAAACATCTCTAGGCTGCAATTTTCCACCTGCATCCATATTGTTCACACGAGTTGCAAAACAAGGTGAGGCCCCGAACCCTAACACGCTTATGCCAAATGCATCTACTAGCGACATGATCTAACAGAAGCTATGGGATTTAACTTGAAATTACGACGCAACGAATAAAAGAAATACATTTATAAACGCCTATTTCCAAAAACCGAGAGATGTGCTGTGAAATCTAATGACAATTGTAGTAAAATAGAACAAAATCACCGAAGTCTCATCTATCGAGAGCAAAGGACGCACATTTCGGGAGCGACACGTCCTCCTTCGACTTCCCCACGATGTCCATCGGATCCATTTGCGATTCAAATCCCGGAAAGATTACGGGAAGGAAGAGGGGAAGAACAGAATCGAGATATACCCCTTCTCACCACGCGAATTCCGGGCCGAATACGAGAACAGATCGAAGGTGAAAACGTTGGGGGAAACAGAGAACGCAGGGAGAGGACGCAAGGAGAGGAACGGATCGAACGACGTCGAATTCGACGGATCTCCGAGAGGAACAGCCAACAGCTCCGACGAGGCCACAAATCACGCAAAAAAACCGAAGAAAGGGGTGCGAGAAGACGACCTTTTTTTCTTTTCCGGGACGACCGTAACTTCTTACCTCAAAACTGCCCCAGAAGAGATCCCGCCACTAATGGCGCTGGGACCCACGAACTGCATATGACATGGAGCTCTCAAGTATATAAGGTCGGTCATGTACTGGGTGAGAAGTTTGGTCCATGGTTCTGTGCAATCATTGTGCATTTACCTTTTATCTCTTAAATAAATAGATATAAGGTATAATTATGACTGATCTATCACTTTGACTTTATAAAAAAGAATATTATTACTCTTTTTATCTTTATGATTAAATTATCATTTTAACTTCATGAAAAAGATTACAATTATATTGTTATTTTATCTTAGTTTTGATTGGAACTCGGTCTTTATAATGCCAACATTCACGTGGTCCCTTCAAAAGTTAGCACTTTTTTTTTCTTTTTAAAACTAAGTTGGATTAGCCAACTTTCTCTATGAAGATTATTCAAATTTTTTTAAAAAAATACAAAATTAGTTTAGTTCTTATTTTAAAATTTTCTAACTTTTAAAAAAATATAAGTTTGGTTATTGGTTTTAGTGTTGAATTTTGATTTCATGATATAGTGTCTATTATTTTTAGGAATAAACTATCAAAGTATTTCGTTTTTATCCCACCATCATATTTTCTTTTAACTTTTCATCTTTTAGTGTATCAAATTACACTTTTATCTTTTAATCAACCATTTTAAAAGTATAAAGAAGAATGGAGAAATATATTATTTTTCCTTTTAAAGTTTACCTTTTTCCCTTGTTCTTTTAAAAATGTTAAAGAAGGATACAATGTAATTAATGAATAAAACAAAAAAATGGCAACGGAATAAAGTTGGAAACTTTTAATAATTCAATAGAAATAAGATAAATCAAGTAAATAAATGGAAATAATCATTCTTTTATAGTCTTGTAAGCTTACAACAAAATAAATTAACATGATGTTGATGTACAAGTCAAATTCCAAAATTTCAGTTTCAACTACTTTATATTATTACCTGATTTTAATGCAATTCTTTGGGCAAGGATATTGTCACCTATCTTATCGGGTTACATTATGGAGTGAATCAAATAGTTAAAAATATTTAAAATATATATATTATATATATAAGCTAATAAACTATTTTTATATTTGATTCTCCTTAAACTATTATTAGTATGCTAGAATATATTTTCTTTAAAACATTGATTCTTAGAGTAACATTATTATTAATTCACTACGCATAATGCGTGATTTTAATATCTTTGCCTCCATTTCAACAAATGTTCAAGAAAAATGCAATGGGAGAGGGAGCCAAGTAATTTAGGACTATAAAAGATCCTTTCAATTTCTCATCCTCTAATTTTAGTCATATTTATGTAGTCCTAATTCTCTAGAAATTCTTTAGAAAATGATTATAATCATTCCATCTACATTGTTGGATTTGGGCGTTGTGATTTTTTTTAATGTTTTTTACTTGTTCACCCGTTCCCAAATTTGGATCGTTGATCATCAATTCAACGACTGCGATTACACAGTAAATTTGGGAAAAGAGAAATGAAAAAGGAGCATTTAAGATTTAACACATTGGAATGACTTATAATAAACTCGGTCAACGAGATTTCGATCGAACGTTACAAATTATTTTTATTATTGGATAATCTAATAAACTTTTAAATTTATTCGCCCAATTAAAAATAAGTCCGTTAACGTTCTTTAAAAGAATATTTTAAATATATTTTCTAATTTATTATTATTCTTTATTTTTCCTTGTTACGTTAATAATAAAGCAATATAATAACCAAGGCGTCGTTATATTTTTCCTACTAATTTTAATATAAATTTCTGAAATTTCATCTCTTTTTTCATTTTAGTTTTCTAATCAATAGTAGAAGAAACTAAAATTAATAAAGAATAAACTACTTGCATTTTACTATTAAATATTTTTTTGCAAGTTTAAAAATTTATGTTACTCATACACAATACTTAATGTATATATATAAACTACTATATCTTATAAAAAAGAATCTTGCCCTCACTTACAGAACACTTTTGTTTTGAGAAGGACTTGATGAACGCTTCCTAATGCCAATTAGAGGGACAAGATATAATTGCAAAATTAATACTTCATGATATCCAAACTCCAAGATTGAGACCAAACACTTGTTATCAAACTCAAGCAGGTAGGGCATGGGAAATAATGGATCAGAAAATGAATTTACTTAGATGTAGAAATGAAGCTTGAATGAACATCTTATCCGTATTGAAATCAGTCGGAAGGTCACACAAATATGTACAATTTTTTTTTTGGCTAAGAATGCCACTTGAATCGAGTTATGGATGTATGTGTACCGGAATCCACAACCATCAGTTGTTTCCGAAAGAACAAAAATGGCGTGGGGGAGAGAAGGCGAGTGAACCCTATCAGAAAGATAGGACTTGTGTCATAGGTCAAGAAAGGCCTTCGGCTGTGCTGTACCATTCTAAGCTACCCTATTGCTGCTAACAAGTCACTGCACAAGGAAGCAACAGGAGTACTGATGAAAACTTGATACTATCTTATGTACGGAGATATGTATATAAAATGAGGCCTCACCGCGTTCCTCGTGGAACAGTATTAGAATCTGGAAAGAAATCTATGAAATTTGAGGGACTTTTCAGCATATCCTTTTAGCACCTGCGCTTCATCCTGCCTACTTTTCTTTCTCGCTCTATACACTAAATCTTCCGTATCAAGCACGTATGAGACCTGGGTTGCAGACACATTTTACAAAACACTGACTCAGCATGTGAAACTGTATTAAGCGAACCATGACGTTCTAAAAGATGGTTATTAGTATACTTAAGAGAGTACCTTAGAAGAACTGCAGGATATTTTACACTCCAAACCATTAATAAGTTGGATCCCATCCATGGCTTTGCACTTAACCGAGGGCTCCTCATCATCCCTATTCTTACGCTTATTCCTGCAGGGCATTTACCAGTCAAAACATAGACACCACAGTATAACTAATCTAGACGTTCGTACCTTCCAAGGAACATTTGTTTTGTTCCTTTCCTATTGGAAACACTTGATAAGTACTCATTATAAAAGTAAGCTGAGAAGTTGGGATCTATTGAAACCGCAGGGACCTCTGGCTTATCATGACCATATTCCATGAGCTGAATGGTGAGCCGTGTTACATTTGAAGGCTGAGAAATCTAGAAAAGCAAAATCATATCAATGGTGAGACAATTGTACCACCCCTTTTTTTCTGCTAGGTACCAAACAATGACGCTATAGAAAGTTAGAAACAATTCTACTCACTTATAGAAGAAGAAAAGAAGCATGTTTCTTAAACTAGGGAACTCAATTTCTTAATAGTTAAGATTGAGAAAACCAAGAACTTACGCATTCAAATCTGTATATGTTTTCATCATGAAGCAGGACTCTGGCATTTTCATGATAAACTGCATCCAAGAATTTCACTGGTTGTCTTGATTTTTCATATAAATAAAGCAGCTGAAGCTTATTGCCCATCTCATCTGAAGCTACAGCTTGAAGCTGAAAAGTAACCAAAACAAATATATACATATTATGTTAAATGGTAAAAGCACAGAAGTGTGTAGCACTGTAGGTGTACCCATCCCCCCTACTGCTAAAAGCACAAAGGTATTGTAGCTTAAAATATAAGGTAAGTGTACACCTAGTTCACCCGTGCAACACACTTGAATTGTCAATAGTATCTACAAGGCAAACCTGCTTAACAACTCTATAGATTAGCTTATCCAAAGTAAAAAGGACATAAGATTGGGTTCCAATGATAGCACGACAATCATCTTCAAACTTGGTATTGTCAGCAGAACCATCAAGCAGGTTGTACAGAGCACTCATAAATCTGCAATGCCACACATAATTCAGACATTTCACAGATGACAAAGTTCTCAAAACAGAAGTGGAGTGTTAAAAATATACTTGGCATATTGATATGGAGGGTTTGCATCTTTTGAAGATTTCCATTTCTTTTCAGCAGCCAATGAATTTGTCTTTGCAGATAGTATCCTTTCATATAAAATCTGCTAAGTACAATTTACCGTTGTAAATCAACCAATAAAAGTAAACCATCAATTGTCATTACAAAAAAAGTAAGAAGAAGATGGGCTCAACCTGATGTAGCCGGAATAGCAGACAGAAGGAATCATTTCCATAAAACACCCTTGAAATTTTATCATCTCTGTCAAGCAATGCTGCAGGCATATGAACTGAAAGAGGTTTAGCTGTGCTCAAAATGTGTTCCGAAAATGGTAATGATGTAATCTCTCCATCAGCATCATGTGCATCAGCCATTCCTTCAGCTTCACCCTCACTTTCAGCCTTTGGGCCTTGATCACCATGTTCAGCATCCTCCTCTTCCTCATCATGATCTTCATTAGAGCACTCCTCACCATCACCAAATTCACTACCTGAAACATCCTCCCCAGCTTCTGACGCATTCTCACTGTCCTCCGTAGTCTTATGCGCACCACTTTCCTCGCCCTCGTCGTCAACATCATTTTCCATTGCAGCCTCACCACAGGCCTCTGTCTCACCTGGTTGTTGGCTAGTGGAGGCATTCTTTTCTTTAGAAACCATATTTAATGCAGCATCCTCAAAATCTACAAAGTTATCTTCTTCAAAATCAGCATTAGGAGACAATTCACCTTCTTCTCTTTCAACCTTATTGCTATTAAGAGCTTCAGAACTGTTATCAGGACCCTGAACATTACCAATGTCAGTGGTGTCAACTCCATTGGCTGAGGTGATTGATCTTCCATGCTCACCAATCTAGCACAATTGCAATAAGATTAAGTACAAAGTTCTCGAGGAAACTGACAACTTAATCTTCTCGCACAATCTTGCTCATTTTGCATATAAGAGAGAATTATCTTTAACTAGCAATGACTAAATGAATTTTGTGTAGATGCTAATTGTTAGATCTGAAGGAGGACTATCTGTATGTCGATGATTGAAAAGTGAAGGAATTAACCAGAGTTTCCATGAGCAATGCCTTGTCTACGGACAAGGCTGGAAAATAATATCAATTAAAGTTCCTCAAAATACATCATTAAGGCAATGAAAAACAACATATACATCACATTCAACATTAAACCCACATTGTTTATCCTTGTCAAATTAAGCATCATGTTCTATTTTGACTTCAGCTTTCTTGATCATGTGATTGAACCACATTATCATAAAAATTATGTCATCTACGAAATCTTAGATGATGTAAACTTCAAACATACTATACCTCTGTAGATGGTACTATCATATTGAGGTCTCGAGGTTCAACCACGGTCTCTTTTCCAGAAAGAACACTTCTCGAAATTGTGAACACATCTGTGAGAAGGAAGATGTATGAAATGCATGTTATTTTGCATTCAAGAAAAGAGAAGCAACAAAAAGAGATGCAGTCCATGAACCTGAAGAAATGTCCACATTTATTCTTCCTTGTTCAGCTCTTCTAGCAATAAAAAGGTTATCTGCCAACCGTTCAGCACAAACAGTTTGTACAGTTATTCCAGATGTTTCATCAGCCACAGAGGCATCACCTTGAACTTGCCCTGGAAGGGGATTACTGCAAATATTATCACCATGATGTGCAGCGCGAGTTATATCATGGAAAGAATTTTCAGTAACTGCTGTTTCACCATTTTCTAAACGAGACCTGCAAGAAATGGCTTGCAGTGTATTATCACTACCAGTACATTGTTTTATAGCACCAGAACCTCCGTCTCCTTCGCCCAAAATCAATGTACTTTTGGAAGTCCGAATTTTAGGTTTCTCTTCGGTGTCTTCTGCACCTCGGGGTCGTAGTTGAAGTCCAAGCATAGGCTCCAAAAAAGTTGTCCATACTGACATGACCTTTTCCAACTGATCTGAAGATGTGCAAACTTCTCCAGACGAGTACTTTATGATCTGATACAAATCTTCATGAATATCCAAGTCTAAGTACTCAAATTCCATGTTGGGAACTATGGGGCGCCTATTTCCAGCTGCAATTGTGAGAAGCACATCATCCTCCTTCCTCTCCTTATCATTAACTTCTTTAATCTCAGCCAACAAAGCTGTTCAAAAAAAGAGAAAAAGGGAAAAAGTTGACAACAAGTTGCATAGAGCTAAACTAGAGTTACAACCTACATATACAACAACAACAGCAAAGCCTTATCCCACTAGGTGGGGTCGGCTACATGGATCATACGACGTCATTCCGCTCTATTAGTAACCAAACCTTTCGGTATATTATTCACCAATAGATCTTGCTCTATTAGTTACAACCTACATATACACAGATTATTTCACACTCCTAATAGTTCCCAACAAAGACATCATGCATTTATTATAAACAACATCTATAGTCACTTGCTAAAAAACACTATCTATAGCCACGATACTTGGAAACTTAAATAAATGGTTATATACCTTTTGTGCTTAGGTTCTTCATATCTTGTTGCTTGAAATAGAAACTACGATGGTCAAGTGACTTATGATAGTTTTTTGCATAAATTTCTGCCCAAACTTTATTGAATTCTGCCCTGCACCTGGACCATTCCTCTTGTTTTTGCTTCAAACGTGTCAAGATGACTGGCAATGCAAGACTAGCATTTTTGCGCAGCACATCCATGACATCAAGGCCATGATCACCATATAATCGTTCGATGCAACGTAAATTCAATGCTGCAAGCAAGGAAAATGAAAAGCAAATTGAGAAGGGGCAATATTGTATAGGTACTACAGTAGCATAAACATGAGCGTACTGACAAGTAAAGTGATCCTCAATGCGAATTGGATTCTCAGGCTTGACTGGGTCTTGCATCATTTCTATAAATTCCTCAACTCGCTTTATTGTCACATTCACTGATTCTAATAACATATCCAGCTCAAACCTGAAACAGGTTCAGGATGAACATAATCATAATGAGAAGAAAAGACAAGGAACAATATAGAACAAAAAAAGCAAAAGCTACTAAAAATAGTAAGTTCAAGCAAATAGATATCAAAGAACATTCAAAATAAATAGAAAAAAAAGTCAGACATGTTTAACTACAGAAAGAAATGCTCAAAGTAATTAACAAACATAATATGTATTTTTTCCCACAAAGAATCGTTTTTGAGAGGGACTACAATGTATTAAAAAGAGAAATGCATTTTATTCACTGAAAGGGAGTAAGCACCTATCATCTTCACATCTAAATAAGCTTTCTTCATATTGGTTCTTGCGCATGTGCTTAAAAGAATAATCCTCGCTTCCTGAAGTTACTGATACCCAGATATCATTGAGCACTGATGCACCAAGTTCGGTCCTGTGGCTTGCAGGAGGCACTGTATACTGAAGTGAACACTCTATTAGTATTTGATTGAAAATTGATTAAGAGCTTGGAATGAACATAAAATAACCATCGTTACTACATTTTTAGGTAGAAGCCGATAGCTCGTGGTACAACGCTGACAATTTGAAAAGTCGAGCTCTGATATTGGTTTGTACAGATTGTATTTCTCTTTGTTTGAAATCAAAGGAGCCTTGTGAGATGATCCATCCTTGGAACTGTATGCAGCACCCTTGTCAATCCTTTCTTTCCCCCTTTCCTTTTCTTGTTCTTTCTCCCTCTCGTCTCTTTCACGTTCTTTTTCTCTATCTCTATCATCAAGCTTGACTGACTTAGTCACGTGCCCTTTATTCCACAAGAGTTTTGTTAGTATACAACAAAAGAAACCTCATTGAGTTAATTAAAACTGAAAAACAATTATGCTTGAAGAGCCTAGATTTAGCCGACCCCACCTAGTGGGATAAGGCTTTGTTGTTGTTGTTTCTCTCAGAAAGAAAATATTTTTCTCATATGTTTTAGATAATAGGCAAATTGAGGTGAGGACAGAAAAATTAATGACATCCATCTGGCAAGGATGCAAAAAATGAGTGAGACCAACAGACATACTTTTGTTGAATACACCTGCAAGAAAACCATCTGCAAAAAAAAAAAAATACAATTCAGACTAGTTAAAGATTAAATTTTAACAAATATTATAAAGGAGAAAAAAAGAAATTGGGCCCACCTATATTCTCACAATGGGCCAAAAAATCATTGAAACCTTCCACTAGATCTGGATGCTTTCCAAGAATATCGTTAACCTGAAAAACATAGATGAACTATCTTTTCATTTTGAAAGAATCAAGGAAAAGAATGCGTCCTGAATGGCATAGGATCTGTATTTTAAGGGAAAAGGGATTATGAAATTGTAGTTATCACACAATATTAAGTAGGAGGAGAATGTATATCTTTCCCCTTTTTTTTTGAGAGGGGAGGAGAATGTATATCAAGGATTAGCACTATACAGTATCACCAAAAAGCAAAGACACAGTTCTCAAATATATCACCCCTCCTCTCAAAAAAAAAATGTATCACCCGAATCCCTAATCAATCAGAAAAGCAAGTGTAATGTCTCTGAATAATACCTAGCTTTACCAAAGTGACGCTATTTCTCTGCAGCCATAGACACCACAAAACAACCAACAGTGTAACCCTTGGAATTCCTTGTAGATGGCACACAGAACCTAATTATTGGACCCCAACATTCCTATAAGCACAATTAGAAAA
Source organism: Pontederia crassipes (assembly GCA_030549335.1). Taxonomy (NCBI): domain Eukaryota; kingdom Viridiplantae; phylum Streptophyta; class Magnoliopsida; order Commelinales; family Pontederiaceae; genus Pontederia; species Pontederia crassipes. The sequence continues at coordinate 25,106,608 of CM060187.1, forward strand.
ATACGATGTGCAGGCCCACCTAATATCTAAAACTTTTTACGAGAGAAATGGATGGCAAACCAATGGAGTTGTCCAAGATAACTCCCTCCTAATTTGATTAGATAGGGCATCCACCATTTTGGGACTTCATGAGGTTTAAAACGCCCTGAATGGAAGACCTTCCAGGAAAGAAAGCACAGCAAGGCCAACATTTTGTAACGGATAGCATATTTTCAACCAGTCACGAAAGGTCTTCAGTACAAAAAGGAAAATTACTCATCTGCTCCCATCACTGGATTCAGTGCTAAAACTGGCAACCATGTCTTCTTGTTAAATTTAATGAAAAAACCAGAAAGATACCACATTAAACTACCACATTAAACTTAGAAGTTAGAACAACTACCGACCATTTTTTATTTTGAAATGAAGAATAACAATATAGTACAGACTACAGACCATTATTCTCATAGTTTTCTCGCTTCTACAGCTATATGCACTCCAACATAAGTTACTGTTTAAGACGGAGAAAAATCAACTCTCAGAAAAATGATGTGAAAGTTGTAGTAGTCATCTTAGACAATGGGTAGCTCAAAGCTTGAGGAAGTTAAAAGCACACTATAAAACCTCTTTTTTTCCCCAGAAAGAATACTCCAAAACTAGATATCACAATGCATGGCAAACTTATACTCGCAGAAACATTATAATGGTAGTCTTGCATTTTGTGTGGCGAGGCAGAGGAGGACGTTGACCATCTATTTTTTTAGTGCCCGACAGCACGAGGCATCTGGCAGCGAATGGCCATTGGGGGTCCTTTCCCCCCGGACTCTCAGACCCTATGGCAGTCGTTTCGAGCATTGACACGGCAAAGACAGAGATAGAGAGCGCCACTAGCATCTTTTTTGGCCGGTTCCTGGGCCTTATGGCTCCAGCGTAACCGGGTGATTTTTTGTGGGGAGCGATGTCACATGGAGCGTATTGTACACCACATCTCCTTCCTTCTTCGAGAGTGGGGTTTTGGATAGCTGATATACTTTTGCTTTTGCTCTGCTCTCACTTTGAGAGCTTACACTTGTATATCATTTTCATCCCATAGTTATATATACACCGGATGACAACCACCTAACCTGGCGGTCATCCTTATTTCCCTCAAAAAAAAAAGAAACATTAATGGTTAAGTAATAATTATAGTACCAGCATAAGTAACTTAGGCATAGATACTTCATAATGCCACTCAATAATGAAAATCTTACCAGATTTTTCAGTTCTGTTCTGGTAATAATTTCCTTGCTGTATATGTGAAGGCATTTTAAAAACTCCTGGTAAGTGTCATGTTGCAACCTCTCCTTAACTTTCTCACAGAAATTAAATTCTCGAGTATATACACCTGACACATCACAATTAAACAATGAGGACTTGTAGGATAATAGCATATGTTTGTGAATTTCTTCAGCGAAGATTTACTCCTATTAAATCAAACATCTATTCTTCAGGCCGGAATGCAATTAATCCAGCAAGCAAAAAACAAAATAAAAGAGACAAAAATTAATTTGTTTTCCTTATATATTATGGTATTTAAAATTATTTTATGTACCCCATACTTAATCTTTTGTTACAGTACACCGATTTTTAATATTATTTTTTTCATTATTTCACTTGTAAAGGAGAAACAAGGAAAAGAAGAAAAGGCTTGATTATTGTCTATGGAATGTCATACCAAACAATCTAACAGGACAATATATTGACAACAGTATTTTTGCAGTAAAGGCAAACGGTTTTAGCGCTATGATGTCAAACTTGAAGAAAAGGTGAATCACGTTGTTGTTAGAGTTCTAGAAAAAAAAGTGAAAAGTGAATTATGAAGCACTTACTCTTCAAAGCATTTTTATCGTCGATTGATGAAGATGAAATGCCATACATGCCAACATTTTCACCAACTTCACCTTGTTGTACAGGCTCGGTCACAAAGTCATCACCCCTTCTGAACGAAGATTTATGCTTACGTTGTGAACCATCTGGATCTCTGCTGTCGTGATCTAAGTCCCTCTCATCTCTTTCACGATTTCTCCTCACTCTATCTTCCATTCTCTCATTTTCTTTCTCAACACGCCTTCTCCGATCATGGTCCAGATCAGCACGATCAATGTTGCCGCGGTCAGAATGAGGCATGTAAGTTCTGTCTCTCTGTGGACAAAAGACATGTTAAATTTAAGCTTGAAATAGGTCACTGTAACCAGCATACTGATAGCATGTTGATCCACTCAAATAATATATGCATGTAAATACAAGAATTAAAGAGTCTACATGCCCATATGGGACTTATGGAAGTGGGGATGACAAGCTACACTGGATTATATTTGATTTCAATTCTCTGCATCAAGAGCCAGTAATATGATGGAAGGCAATATATGAATAACAAATAAATCACAAAACCTGCAAATACCTTGTCCCCATGAGGATGCCTGGCAGTGGCCATAGGACCTCTGTCATCCTTCCGTGCAAAACCTCTGCCAGCAGATGGGTGATGTGAGCCCACCATTGCAGAACCATCAGGCAAAAAATGTGTGAATTCTTCAAGCAAATCATGATGATTTTGAAAGAGGGCTGCCACCTAGAAAACATGTATGCATATATTCACATACGGATGAGTTCCCAAATTCCTGATATCCTTGAGATCTATAGCACTAGCACACAGTAAGCTACCTCTTGATAGACTTCATGGATGGATTTATTCTCTCTCCGATACATATTCAGAATATCTAAGAATGACTTATAAACATGCTCATCTTCATGGAAACGATTCTGCAAGAAGAAGGAACGCATGAAGGTGATAACTAAATGTTATGGTTGCAGAAAACTTCTGAAGCCACAAACAAAGATGTTACTTTCTCTTGTACCTTTATTTTATTAACGAAATTGATGGCTTCATCAAATTCCACCGGCTTCTTTTCCTCTGCTATTTTAATCTCATATCCCTTAGGCAAGAAGGTGTTGAATCCCAATATAAGGTCACGATGCCCCCTGAACAATTCCTTTACCCTTGCAATAACACCAGTTGTGTCGATCCTGGGGAATAACAGACAAGAAGAAAACAAGGTTGAGACATATCATTGACGTCTGTGAGTAAGATAAAGCAGTAAGGGGGTGAAGATGCACCTCTGACTCTTGAAGTCTTTCATTACTTCAAGGAATTCATCGTATTTTTCCCTGTTGTCCTGGAATATATCCTTCACAGCCTTCAAATAGGCCAAGGCATCGTTCGTGGTAAGCTTTGTTGTACTAGTACTACCAGCAGCTGCCGCCGGCGCCATATGAGACTTCACGGACCTTTAAGAAACCAAAATAGAAAAAACCCAACAAACAACAACAGATCAGCGCGCACACTAAAAATTCTTCAATCAAACAACCAAAATTCTTACAAAGAACCAGATTTCCAAAGAATAACAAAACATAAAACCAGTTTTCTCTCACACAGGGATCTAATAGGGTTTGCATAAACTATAACCACGAGAATTACACACTTCTGAAGCACCAAGCGTTGAGGGAAAGGTCCATGAATCAAAGCGAGCTCAATATAACTACGACACGCAAAATCAAACGCATTGACTCAATATATCAGTCATAAAGAGGAAAATACCTGCTCAGCACAAAAGAAAAAAAGATCAAACTTTTCCTCGGCCTTCACTACTTTTTTCCACCATCACCAAGAGGCTTACAAAACCCAATCCTCGACAAATTCGAATTATATGATCAAAACATTCGCACTGGTCCGGTTAAAAGACAGAAAGAAAGAGCCAGTCCTCGCCAACGGCACGCGAAAGTAGCAAAAGAAAAACACATGCTGAGCGGTCGACAAATTTCCAGACACGAGAGAAACGTAGGCCATCTCGAAACGAAGAACGGGGAGAAAACTCACGGATCCTCCGCCGAAACGTTGGGCCTCCTCCAACCGAGAACCTATCAACCGCCACCCCACCAACCCTGCGCGGCCCCTTCTCTATCTACCCATCGACCGAGCGACGTGAAAGGTAGTAAATGACAGCACGCGGACCCTGCCAAGAACAGATTTTTACCCTCTTCCAGACCTACGAGGTTCCGATTGCACCCAGATACGAGCCGACGCCGAGATTTCCGCCGCCTCTCCACCACCTCCGGCGCCGCGAACGCCGATCGAAATGATCCGGGGAGCGCGAACTCGAAGGGGGGAGGGGATCGTGGCCGACGCAGGACTCCGATATCGCGACGAACGCGAAGGAGGAGGGCGAGAGAGCGATGGACGACGAGGAGGAGGAGAAGGGGATGAATCGCCTTCGCTGCTTCGTTTCTTCTTGTTCAATCTAATGGCGTCGACGGAGAGGGGAAGCGAGCGGGGAGGAAGAGACAACGAGGCCTTCAATTAAAAAGGCACGCGGGTGAGGGTTGCTTTAAGCTCACCAGGGCGATCGAGCGTTCCACAGCCGTCCGATCCCACGCGGATGGTCCGAGTCAATCTCGACAATTTTGCAGTTACTTGATTTAATTTTATAAACAACTTTGTTGATTATTTAACCATAGAAAATTATTTTTAAACTATAAAATATTGAGGACGGATTTTAGCAATTTGATTTATATTTCCTTTTTTTTTTACATTTGTTTTTTTTTTCAAATATTAGGCAAGCACAATATTATTGCGTAATATAATAGATTCCACTAACAATATTATTAGCATCATATTCTTTATTATTTTTCTATATTGTATTATATTACTCAGGGTACTAGCATAATGTTATTATGATTAACAATAATGATGACTAATTATAATGAATGTTCATTATTTGAGTTCATAAGTTTATGGCCGAATTGCATAAAGTTTTAAACTTGATTACCAATACGGTTAAACAAGGAATTTTAATAATATATATATGTGCATAATAAAAAGGATAATGTGCAATAATGAAAATTTTAATAAATATAATAGTTTGTTATGAAATCTAGATTGTTAGATAAAGTTGAATAGCGATATGATAAAAATTAATTTGTTTTAAACAAATATACCCTGTAATGTATTTAATATTTTACTATATACTCCCGTGATGAATGAAATTATAACCTAACATTTTGACATTCATTTGAACCAAATTGAGTTTAGCCAAATCCAATTATAATAGTTCTATTTGGCCATGAAAAAAAGTTAAAAGAAAGTAACACGTTTCAACAATTACGCAAAACGCTATAATTATCTAGACCGGCGATCAAGGCACCATTTTCCTCGCAAGTATCTGATGGTTTCAGAAATTTTGAAATTTTTTGGGTATTTTTGGTTGACCATTGCTGTTAGTTAATTCTAAGAGCATGTGAATTCTTGGGCAATTTAATATTTAGATTTTTATTGCTTGTGTTTTTTTTGAAGTAAATTTTGGTCATGGTTTTTTTTTCGTGCATGATTAAGGATGATTGACATAATTGAATAATAAGAATATGTTTTGAGGTCACTAAGCATAGTAACCTCATATTCGATTTTTAGAATTATCATTTTGATCAAAATTAGTTGGATGATAATAGTTCAATTCCATCGAAAAAAATTATTTGACCAAGATGTTTGAATGTTTACTTTTTGTATTTATTTACTCATTATTGAGAAGAATTTGGTTTTCTACATAACATTCTCTCCATTTTCAAGTTTAATGCTTACAAATAACTATGGATGAAATTAGTAGCTAATACTATATTTGTACTATTAGAATGATTATTATAAAAAAACCATATTTGTATTATTAATAAATAAAAAATTAAATATTTTTGGATTACTTTTCAAGATAAAAACACATCATGATAAATTTTGTAGAGCCTATAGTTTCATTATTTTTACAATTATTACAGCAACATTAAACAATATAATCCATTTTATAAGTTAGCAACCACATGTTGAACTTTACTATGCCTTAAACAATTGGTAGTATGTTCTGTACTTCTATGCATTGTGTACAACTAAATGTGCAATTCATTATGTTCAGTTTATCATTTTGTTAATATGTGTTTACTTATTTTTTTCTCCAAACTTGCTCATTATTTTTATGTACTAAAAGACATCCAAAATAGAGGAAAAAAATATTTTCTGTACTTTTAATTGTATACGAGTTTCCTTGGTTTTTCTTTTTTTAGTTTCAAAATTATAAATCATCATATATTCAACTTAATGTCGTCCGAGTCCATTTTTTAGGTATTTTATCAGCAAATGCAACCATAAGAAAATTTCTATTTTTATTTTTATTTGAAATCAAGATACACCAACAATATTTGTAGAGAGAATATTAACTTGTGATACGTTATTTTTACACATATGCAGTACAACGAGGATAAAATGAGACTTTATTTTTTTAAAAGTTGCATTAATATATATATATATCTTCGTTTATAATTTGTGCAATAATTTTGTTAAGCGTTGGTAATTCTGCATTTTTCATATACAATATGACATTCAATATAAGATATAGTTTTAATTATATATCTTATTTTTTTTTTCAAAAAAAAAAACCTCCCAAGTTCTTTTTTTTTAAGAAAATTGAAGTGTTATGTTGGTGGAATCCATTTTTCTGCTTTATTTTTCCAACATATCTGACCGTAAGAGAAATTTATAACTTTCTAAAATTCAAATACACCCATATGAAGTATACATGTGTATTATATATTTCCGTTGTTTATTTTTACAAAATCCACCTAAAAGGAAAAAAAAACTGAGACAGATAAATATGCGGATCAAAATATCTTTATTTCGTTTCGGCTGCTATAAAATATGACTGTTTTTCGAAATCCAAATTTGATAGCGACTAAGATTCTGAAATTTTTTATGCATTATTATAAAGTTCATAAGTACTAATATTGTTTTGGTAAAATCATGTCATGCCATTCATATGAAATAAAATTTATATATTTGAAAGATTATTTTATTAATAATTATAAATTATAAGATTACTTGTTTCTAAATTATATATTACTTGGACCTGCATCAAACGTCCACTTTCGACCCACTTGAATATATGGGCCTTAATTGGGCTGAGTGGTGGATTCGAATGCGCCTCGCTGCGTTCTCCATCTCCCTTCTTCCTCCCTTCTCATTTCGTCGTCGTTCTCTCTCTCTCTCTCTCTCTCTCTCGAGGTCGCACTGCAAATTTATTTAGGGGTTTTGAGCTCGTAGGATTTGGGTTTTGATCTGGTCGGAAGAGATTGCAGAGAGATGGACGCCGACGAGGAGGACTTCGTGTTCTTCGGAACGCCGATCGAGCGGGAGGAGGACACCTCTGCTCGCAAGCGCAAGGCCGTCGCCGACGCCGGCCAACTGCGCGCTCTACCAGCGTGGAAGCAAGAGGTCATCGTCCTCTTCCCCATGCTTTCCCTTTTATGCCAATTCGAACTTAGAGAGATTTGTGCGTGTCCTTTTCGAGAACGAGTTATAGGAATCCGATTGGCTATAGCCATAGCAATACTCGTGATTGATGTAGGGCAAATTTTAATTGTAAAACGAAGAGAAATCCATGATTTTTTTTGCAACTAAGCCAGATAATCAGTTCTTTTTTCTTGTCTTTGCCGGGTATAGATCAAATAAAGTTTAAAGAAATGATATTGTTGTCGGGAAAGAGACATTTTTTCAGCAGCAATGCGTCTAGGGATAACGTCATCCGAACATTTGAATGTTAATTTTCAGGTTAGAGATGAGGAAGGTCGTCGGAGATTTCATGGTGCATTCACTGGAGGATTTTCTGCTGGGTACTACAACACTGTTGGCACCAAAGAAGGTTTGTTCAAGGTTGAACTCTCTCAAGTATGATGAGTGTTGAGTATTGCTGACATGAATTTCACTGACTTGCAGGATGGACTCCGCAGACATTCACATCCTCACGCAAAAATAGAGCTGATGTGAAAAAGCAGAGTATCTATAATTTTCTCGACGATGAGGACATAAAGGTGCTTTCCACGTCCTTTTCCATCTCCTGATACTTAGAAGGTCTACACGTTTCATGCTGAAAGTATATATTATTTTGGTTTTTTCTCAATTTCTCGCTGATTCATTACCTTTTTTTCTCAACCATTGGTTGATTCATTAACTCTAGTACTAAAGCTGGCTTGATGAAGGAAATAGTAATTTTGAAGTAGAACAAGCGCTTTTTTAGTTTACCTTTAGTCATTTAACCATATCGATTCCAGGGGCGGTTCTCCACTTCCTTTATATTCAAGTGACAAAGTGGTTGTATGATAGAAAATATTTTCATTCTTACGGAAGCTTTTTTCTCGTCATTTCGGACCTACCATCCATTAAACTGAAATTTGTTGTTAAAACTGCATTTTCTCTTTTTAACTTATGTTCTGTAGTAGTTAGCTTTTTGGTAAACCATTGTACCACATAGCTTTCATCACATTTTCTTTTTGTGCAAAATGTCAGTTTTGATCTTATTAACTCCTTGTGAGTTTGAACTCGTAGGACATGGGAGGTCAGGCACTAGAAACATCTATGAAGTTTGACACCTTCGGATTTACTGCAGCAGAATTTGCTCGCAAACAAGCTGAAAAGGAACAACAAAAGAGGTCATTTCATGTTAGTGTTTCATTTCTTTGTGCAGAATATTTGGACCATCGAATATGTGATAATCTTAACTTGACCAGCTTGACTAAATTCTATTTGTAAGATTCAAATCTAACAATCACACAATTTTGGATTTTATCTTCCGTTTCAAAACCAAAACGAAACTATTAAGACCTTACAGGATTGCTTTTTTAGTGTGATATCAGTTCTATTTTGAGCACTTCCTTTCTTCAGTTACCTTACCTAAATGAATTTGCAGTATTAAGCACCTAATCTCACATTTATGATACTACAACAGTCAATGTATGTTGCAACTCTTGCGTACTATTTCCATTATCTATTGTGTTTGAATGGATTGGAGGGAATAAAGCTTATGCTTCTATAGAAAGTGGGTGGGTTTCTAACCTGTTAGCAGTTGTTCGGAACTAAGCCCTTCGTTTGGTAGGTGATGTGGATGGAACCACTGAGAAGTCTGTAAACATAGATTGATGAAACAACCTTAAAAATTTATGGAATGACAATCAAATAGTGACGAAATTAACATATTACTAAACAACAGCCCAATGCTCACATGTCACATATTTAGGTATAGGTCTGTTGGGAATGCACAACCGCTTCCCAGTTACAGACTGAAAATCTTTTGGTATTCCTATGGAAGTATTTTTGCTCATATATCTGCTTATTATTTGTTTCATATGTTTTCATATTTGCTAAAACATGATATGGATGAATAATTCTTTGGTATATTGAAATATAATTAATTATTGGTCATTTATACCTGATATATAATAATTGAAGCTTTCACATATTATTCTCTGTTTTGTGTTTTATGTGTGAAGAAGGGGGTTGTTGCCCTCTTGGATTTGCAGTTTTATAAACCAGTTGTCAGATTGAGATCTGACAGCTACCAGTTTTAGCCAACATCTCAAACTATACTGGATAGGTCAGCAGCGTATGTCTAATGGTGAGCTGATTGCTCAAATTTGGATGTAAAAAATTAAAAAAGGAAGATCCATGATGGCTCTACAACCCAGTCAGCTCCTCTTTACTTATTTTTATCTGTTATATTTTTGCATGCTTCCATCATCTGAGGATCTTCTAAATGTATGCCCCTCAGCTCATTAACTAGTCGTTTTCTTCAGTGTCTATATTGTCCAGTGTTCCCCTATATCATAATTTTTTCTTAATAGCTTTGTGGTTGTGTAAACTATTTTAGAGTATATATGTTTCTTCGCAATTCTTCCATGTTTGCCTATTTAACTTTGTTAAAATGTTCAGGCGAGATTTCTATTTGTGCATACAGGAACTTTTGAAGCATTTACATGGGTCAATTGCTTGATATATCAATGTTTTTTCTTCTAAAAAAGCATATAATGCTGATTTTTTTCAGCATCTTTTTTTTTTTCTGAAAACTTTATGTAAGTGTTGTTTGGGGGCATTGCAAAGATGCTTTAGTTTATACACTGTTTCAATTATCTTGGACAAAAGAACCTAACCCTTGCCATGGCATGAAATGTATTAATGTTTTGTATATAAATGCATATGTATTAACCTATGTCTTTTCATCGAACAGACCATCAGCTATTCCTGGACCTGCTCCTGATGAAATTATTCTTCCTGCTTCCAATTCTATTGGTTTGTGCTCTCTATCTTAGTGGAGAAAAAATTATAAGAAAATTTGAAGTTAGTTTTTCTATATTGTTATAGCTCAATCACTTGTCTCTTTGCTAATATTGGTAGGTGTGAAGTTATTGCTGAAAATGGGATGGCGGCATGGTCATTCAATCAAGGACAAGCATGCTGATTCTATATATGGTGATGTCACTTTCTCATCATATTTTCTGAGTTGTAATAACTATTACTAATTACTTTTCCTATATCCATGTGTGTAGGCAAATCATATAGGATATGACTATATATGTGATTCCCAACATGAAATACGTTTATTACCACTACGAATAATATCTTCTTTAACTGGAGTAGTTTCTAGCATCATTTTGACTCTTTGAAACTCATTTTTGTTTCTTCGGAATCTCTTAATGATCAATTTACATTTTCAACATATACTGCATGTTGAACTTAATCAACCTTATGATGCTACGCTTTGCTTGCAGAAGCACGCAGAGAAGCTCGGAAAGCACTAATGGCATTTTCTGGCAATGAGGACGCAGCAGGACTCACACAAAATGAGTCGACTATGATCGACTCCGAAAAAGCTAGTGAAAGATTGAATGATCCCTTATATGCTTCTAAAAGTGTGCCTGTATGTTTTTTGGCAAGCACTCAAGTCGATTAAGATAACTAATGTTTGAGTTGGTTTAAACTAATATTTTATCACTTATCTTTGCCATTTTTCTAGATTTTTCTATTGCAGCCAAAGCAGGACTTGTTTGGTTTAGGTTATGATCCTTACAAACATGCTCCTGAATTCAGAGGTTCGGTCAGTCGCTGGTGATTTGATTTTTCTAGTGCATGATATTACCTTTCGGGCATCAATTTTATATATTCTTTTTCGTCAGATAATAAGAGGCGACATGAATCTACTAGCAAGGGTTCCTATAAGAGTAATTTCCCAAAGCAAGGAAGTATTTTGGATTCTAAATGTAAGATTTCTGCATTCGTGTCTTTTTCCTTTGAGCAAAATTTCTGCGTCCGTCTTATTGATTTGTCAATTTCTTTTAACTTCCATGTTATACATACCATCTCATCACTGTTCTTTTTGTGGAACTTACACTTTTATCTTTAATCAACTATCAGCAAGGAAATATGCTCCAGGATTTGGCATTGGTGCACTTGAGGAACTTGATATTGAAGACGAAGATATTTATGCATCAGGTAACTCTCTGTGGTAAAACCTTCTTGATGTAAGTTTGACCTACTAGTTCTTCACTAATTGCTGTTTAAGCTTGAGTAGTGGCATCTTCAATCACCTTTTTGGTACTTTGGGATTTAGTGTAAACTGTTGATTCTATAACATAAGGTGCTTCCTTTTCTGAACCAGTTGCACACATTCTTTTCATTTTATTTTTTGAGAACATTGATGGTGGAGATGAGCTAACTTCTTAACTCTAATTAAGTTATCTGCGTGTGAAAAATATAGGCTAAATTGATAGTCATTCATCGAAATTATGTTCCAGAGGAACCATAAAAGAGAATCTAACCACCCAATGCCATATAACCAGGAAACTGAATATAGGGAAATCAAATACAAGAAAATTAAACTAATTGGCTATACTAAAGACCTACAACTAGAAGACCCATAATTCTATTCTTGTTCCACATTAATTGGTGTCTATTATTTGATTTTGTGTCATGTCAGTATACACAATTGCAGTGAAACTATTATTCATCGAAAGAACTTGTAGGTTGTTATTGTATCTGTCCTTTAAATTTTTACCTTATGAGTGTAAGTGTACTTCATGTGTCAGTTTATTTTAGTACTTAAAGTCCATGTGTCAATTTATTTTATTGTACTTAAAGTCCATGTGTCAATTTATTTTATTGTACTTAAAGTCCATGTGTCAATTTATTTTATTGTACTTAAAGTTATTTTCTGGACTTTATCATGTGTAGGTTTTGAATTTGAACAAACTGAAGTAGAAGACGTGGAACCTTCCAGAGAAATTAATTATGATAAGAAGAGAATTGAAGAGAAAAGGAGCATGTGCTTACCTGGTTTCAAAGTTGCATCTAATGCTGATTATCAACTTGAAAGGTGATCAATCAGACATTGCAACCTTGCTATTTTCTGTAGTTTCTCTTTTCTGAAAGTGAAAACTTGAAGCTTGACTTCTAAGATTCTTTTATTTATTTATTTTTTTACTTGAACTTTTTTACAAATTTTTGGTACATTATTGAGACTCCCTTGATATTTGTACATTTCTGCCTGAGAAGTATGTTGGAGTTTTACATAATCACATACTTACAACCTATTAGAAAATTTTCATCCAGATTTCATCCTCCTGTTGTCCCTGCTGATTTCAAGCCACAACACAAATTCCCTACTGGCCGTGAGACAGCAGTTAAAATTGATGGAGTACCTCCTCCAGAGGTTCCTCCTCCAGAAGACAATGACTTGAAAGTGTTAATTAATGGATTTGCAACATTGGTTGCTCGTTGTGGTAAAGTTTTTGAGGATCTTTCAAAAGAAAAGAATAGAGATAATCCATTGTTTTCTTTTCTTACTGGAGGAAATGGTTGTGAATACTATGAAAGAAAGTTGTGGGAGGAGAAACAACAAAACACAACTCAGGTGAGGATGTCAGGCAATTCTAAATCCAAACCATCCGATAGAATCATGATGGCTGAAAATCGAGGAAGACTTTTAGGTGAAAAACCATTGCAAAGAAGCATAAAAGAAGCTGACTCCCCTGTTTCTGTAAAGGAAGTTCATTTTCAATCAAATCTTTCAGATACATTTACGAAATCAGTTTCTCTTGTAAGTACTATTCACAAAATTTCCCCTCCTCTCAGTTTAATTACTGTTAAGAACTTTTGCTTGTGTCAAGGATGCTTAAATTGATGCATATTTTGTGCCCTAGGTTCAACTACTAGAGTCTGCAAAACCTTTTGAAAAAGATCCTGCTAAGCAAGAAAGGTTCGAGCAATTCTTAAAGGATAAGTATCAAGGAGGTCTGCGCCGCACTGAGGCTTCTTCTGGAAATACCCTGTCAGAGGTTGATCGTGCTCGTGAAAGACTGGATTTTGAGGCCACAGCAGAGGCAATTGAAAAAGGTGCAAGGAAAACTGATATGGGTCCTCCATCAAATCAACAGGTCTTGGATATCATTGGATCAAGGGATCAACATTTTATATCACCTGCCGGCCCAGAAGTAAACATCCTCATTTGTTGATTTCATACATGATATTTCTTTTGCCCATTCTGTTATTAATCTTATCTTTATTTATGGCCAAAAAATCATGTAGAAACACGAAGATCCTCAAACTGAAGACAATAAAAACAAATTTTACCTGAGGAGGGAGGAATTTCAGTGGCGCCCTTCACCTCTTCTTTGTAAGCGGTTTGACATTCTTGACCCTTTCATGGGAAAGGTAATTCTGAGAACCTTAAAGATTCCTTGTTACAACAACAACAACAAAGCCTTATCCCACTAGGTGGGGTCGGCTACATGGATCATACGACGCTTCGTTGATCCATGTTCATGAGATTCGACAGGGTTTTACGCTGGCTGTCGGGGCCTAACACAACCCTCCTTTACCCGGGCTTGGGACCAGCTATAAAACATAGGCGGAGTTAAAGATTCCTTGTTACCTTTAGCAAAAATAATTTTATCACATTTGAGCAAATTCTTGATAGGAAAAAGGATCATGATTTATTTGGTATGCAAACATATCTTCTTGACATATTTTCCTCTTCACTTGGATGACAACCAAACTGGTGGTCATCCTTTCTCTTCTCAACAACAACAACAACAAAACCTTATCCCACTAGGTGGGGTCGGCTACATGGATCATACGACTTCGTTGATCCATGTTCATGAGATTCGACAGGGTTTTACGCTGGCTGTCGGGGCCTAACACAACCCTCCTCCTTTATCCGGGCTTGGGACCGGCTATAAAACATAGGCGGAGTTATCCATGAAAAAGAATCACTCAGAGATTTTATTCTAAACAGAATATGAATAAAGCAGAGAATTGATGTTATTTTCCAAGCAAAATCAGCTTTAAAAGTAAGGCAATTAATCATTAACAATTCATCTTTCAACAGAATTTTCACTAAATTATCAAACAAAAGAGAGAAAGCTCCATTGATTGTTACGAAATAAAACATACACGTACAAGAAAAAGGATAATGGTAACCCCACCATTAACTACTTCATTTTCATTTATTATTTTAATATTAATAAAAAAATGACCTGCCGAAACAGAATTTGTAACTTTTTACATTAATACTCAGATGTACATTGATGTCATTTAATATTCCAAGAGACAAATATATTGATTAAAAAAAGTAAGTTAACTTGCCTTGAAGTTCTCCTTTGCAACCGGAAGCTCTCATTTTGTTGGCCAAAGAAATAAGTTCAGTAATCTCCTTGTCATCCAATAATTCTTCATAAAGTTTAAGTCCTTCAACAATATTGACTTTCTTTCCGTCACATATTAACTGATTCTCAAAAAAAAAAAAATCCTTTCTTCTTTCTGCGAGCCAATTGCTTTCTTTTATTTGTGAAAGCTAATTAACTGAAGTGTGATGGTTTCTTGCCTTCTTCCTGTGAGCTAATATCTAATTAACTGAAGTTCGATCAATTACTTGATTGAAGTCTTTCCCGCGGACTGAGAATATGGTGTTTTTGTTTACATGTTAACATCAGGCCACCTGTTTCTGTGTTTCACTTTCTGGAGTCTGATATTTCTTTTCGAGTTTATGTTTTGTAAAAGATTTGATGCTGTCTTCATACTCCTTATGTATAGTGTACGTCCTTCTCCCCTTCTCCATATTTATAAACAGTTTTTAGTTGTTGCTCCAGTGTTAGCACTCCCTTGATGTGGCTAATAAGGTCATGTGTTATTTATTTTTGGTGTGTCAACATTATTGTATCAGTAAAATTAATTGATATGGTAAAAAATAAGTTCTTTCTTGTTCTCAGAATTTAATAAGTTTATCAAAGTTTGCCTTGGTATCCTCAATTTAATAACACAAGAAATGCTTTTGCTTTAGTTATTTACTTTAATAAAGTTCATCGTGTTGGCATATTTGAAATTTTAAATCCAATATTCCCTCAAAAAAAAAAACTAGTCCAATATTTGCTTGAGACATTTGTTATGTTTTTTTGGTCCTGTTGGTTTTTCTTTTTAAGGTTTCAGTATGTGCCTAGAAATAGAATGCAATAGAGACAACAACAACAACAAAGCCTTATCCCACTAGGTGGGGTCGGCTAAATAGAATGCAATAGAGAAAGTCACATTATTCAGAAAAGGAGAATTTCAGACTTAGAGACATCTTATAAAATGTAAGAAAATTTACTGAAGGCGTTAATGTGTGACCTAACTGTTATGGGACAGATGTTCCTTTGTTGATGTGTATCGAATGTGCAAAATAACACACTAGATTCTGTCTGGGCATGCCAGATGATGTTGAGGTTGCATCAGAACTTTATCTCAAAAGTCAAAACATGTACAGACATGAGTGAGCCGGGGAGGACAATGGAAGGTGGTGATTGTTGGCTAGAGGAAGACGCGTATTGCATGTGCATTCCAAAGTGTAGTATGAGATGTGATTTGTGCTAATCATTGGAAAGGTGTGAGGCAGGGATTCAGGGAGTCGCTGACTTTGTACTTTACAATCATGAAGCTCTTCATTAACTCTATTGCTTACCTTGTGTCACTGAGAAATGTGTTAACTTGAAACCTAATGCATGCTTTTTGGAAATGGCATTTCTTAGGTTTTCTAGCAGTTAGCTTATGGAGAACTCTTATCCCATATTCATTTTTGCTTCATTTGAATGTTTCATCTAATATTTTCCGAAACTTATTAGAAAAATTGGAGTGAAATTTCTGTTGGTAACTTATATTCTTTTCTTTACTATTGCAAATTGACTCCTTTGACAATTAAATTTGTTTCTCTTTCTGTTTTGTTTCTACTTTCCAGCCACCTCCTTTGCCAAGACCGAAAAGCAGGATGGATTCTCTCTTTTTCGTACCGGATCCTACTAAGGACCTGAAGATTGAACGACCAGATGTCCATAGAGGCTCAGAATCTCACTCAAAAGTAGAAGCTGAGAAAGAGTCTAATAATCATAAAGAACAAGAAACTGAGGAAGCCAGGATAGACCTGCAGAGGCCAGTTGATCTGTATAAGGTGCTTCTTGCATATTATGCTATGCAAGTCTATACTTTATACTCATTTGGGTGGAAAAAGGAGTTTAGGACTACATTTACCTACCTATTTCTTAAAATATTTTTTCTTGCTTCCAAGCTCAAGTGAACCTTATCAAGTGTCACCTGCATCAAGTTTATCTTAAATTTCTTGTATGGATCATCAAGTTTATCTCCAATTCATTTTGTTGATCATTCTTTTCATAACATTTTCTGTTTCAGGCAATATTTTCTGATGACTCTGATGAAGAAGAAGAACAAGCTAATACCATCCCTGCAGCTGAACCAATAAAGAAAAGTGAAGGGGCTAATACAACTTTAAACCGTTTGGTGGCTGGAGATTTTCTTGAATCTCTCGGTAAAGAATTAGGTCTGGAGGTTCCTCCTGATACAAATTACAGAAAACATGATAGCTCGACCACTTTAATAGAGACTGTTGATGCTAGAGATGTTCCAACTGAAAATAATGAAACATCTACCGTGAAGCTTGAAAAACTTCTGGATAATGATGAACTATCTGATAAACAAAATGTTCAGTATGCGAGAAGCAGGAGTCCTATTGAAACTTTTAAAGCAGAAAGCTCAAATCTTAGAGATGGACATGATCATCATAAGAATCTCAACAGTGATCTCGACAGATCTAAAAGTGGATATGGGGACATGGTTTTCAGTTTTAAAGATAATAAATCAAAGAAAATCCATCAAAGAAATGATGGAGCTGGTTCGAGACATCATAAACATAAGTCTTATTCAGATAGTGATTCTTTTAGTGATCGCCATCGGTCTGAGAGGAGAGGGCAATCGAGACGTCAACAAAGCAGAAGCAGAACGCCTGAGAGCTCTTCTTCTGGTGATAAACATCAGGCTAAAAAAAGTAGAGGCAAGTCAAGGCATCGTCATCGAAGAAGTGAGGATTCTGATTCTTCTGATTCTCAAGAACATGGTCGATCAAAGTCTACATCAAAGAAAAGGACATCTCATGGAACAAGTGAAAGACATTCAAGGCGCCACAAGCACAGAAGAGTAAGATCTTCAAGTACATACTCTAGCGATGATGAGACCAGAATCGGCGGACATGACAGGGTAAAAGAGAAAAGATCCCGGGACAGAAGGAAGCATTCTGTTGATTCAGATTCAGTGCTCAGGAAAAAGCAGAGCCGACAAGATTAGATCATCAGTCTTATAAACTACTTAACCTAGATCCTGGTGTTGAAGTTGGTTTTATCACTTTTCTCCAGCAAAACGAAAAGCGAAAAAAAGAATTAAATGTGGAGTTTGGAGTTTTCTGCCCATGTAAGATCGTGAGTAATTTTCAGCCCAATGCAAAGTTGTATTCTGCTGCTGAATGTGTATAGAACTCTGACGGTAGGTGGAAAAAAAACTAATGGTTCTTAGCTTTTAGCTTGTTTGATCCGAGTATCCTATGGGTGCAGCAGATATGGTGCTGTAAAAATAGATATTTGTGGTTTCGAGTTCTGCATTATCTTTGCCCTTTTTGCATCAAGTTTATCCGTGCAGAAAGGTCCGGCACTCAATAAGTGTTGTTCAATAAGGATTTTGAGATTAAACACACACACGTTTATCCCTTTTAGTGTTGTTGAGATTAAGCACACACGTTTTCGAGATTAAACCCTTTTTTTTAGATTCAAGGTTATCCCTTTTAGTGTTCTTTGTTTGATTTTGACCAGTTGAAAGTTTCAAGTAAAAAAAAAAAAAAGAGACTGTGTGCATGAGCATTTTATTCTTTATTCAAAATTGTGTCTTTTTGTTTATTTTTATATAACGTGGATTGGATTTCACTTGACTTGACTATGGCTCCATTGCGTGTGATCGGACTAGAAATTTTGTATAAATGTATTTTTGGGGTCTATTGCAGCCTGCACACCGGGCAGGAGAAAGAGACGCTGCCTTTCTCCAACCACGTCGCTTGCACCATTGAGATGGCGTCCACGGAGGAGTGCTACGAAGTTGCCGTCATAGACGAGATCCAGATGATGGCCGACCCAACTCGAGGCTATGCCTGGACGCGCGCGTTGCTTGGGCTGAAGGCAGACGAGATTCACCTCTGCGGAGACCCCAGCGTGCTTAAGATCGTGAAGAAGATATGCAAGGACACGGGGGATGACCTGGAGGTGCACCGGTACGAACGGTTCAAGCCTCTCGTGGTTGAGGCGAAGACGCTGCTGGGGGACCTGAAAAACGTGAGGTCAGGGGACTGCATTGTGGCCTTTTCTCGACGGGAGATTTTTGAGGTGAAAGAAACTGGCCATCGAGAAGTTAACCAAGCACAAATGTTGTGTCATCTATGGCGCATTGCCGCCAGAGACCAGGCGACACCAAGCCACCCTATTCAATGACCAGGACAATGAGTTCGATGTTCTGGTAGCTAGCGACGCCCTGGGCATGGGATTGAACCTAAATATCCGGCGGGTTGTCTTCTACTCCCTCTCCAAGTACAATGGAGACAAAATGGTGCCTGTCCCTGCCTCACAGGTGAAGCAGATAGCCGGGAGAGCTGGCCGGAGAGGGAGTGTGTACCCTGATGGTCTTGCAACCACCTTCCTTTTGGATGATTTGGAATATTTGATCGAGTGCCTGCAGCAGCCATTTGAAGAGGTGGCAAAGATTGGTCTCTTTCCTTTCTTTGAGCCGGTGGAGTTGTTTGCTGGTCAATTCCAAAATGCTACTTTCTGTGAACTGCTGGATAAGTTCAAAGATAATTGCCGACTCGATGGTTCCTATTTCTTGTGTCAGCATGATAACATTAGAAAAGTTGCAAACATGTTGGAAAAGATCCAGGGGTTATCTCTGCAGGATAGGTTCAACTTTTGTTTTGCACCTGTTAATATTAGGGATCCAAAGGCAATGTACCATCTTTTAAGATTTGCCACACACTACAGCCAGAGCCGTCCTGTTGGTATAGCTATGGGAAGGGATCTGCAAGAAATGATGCCGAGCTCTTGGATCTTGAGACCAAACATCAGGTTCTGTCTATGTACCTGTGGCTATCACATCATTTCACAGAGGGGACATTCCCTTATGTAGAGAAGGCTGAGACTATGGCGACCAATATTGCTGATTTGCTTGGTAAGTCCTTGGCCAAAGCTTGTTGGAAGCCTGAATCAAGATCACAGGGACGACCAAAATCCGTAGAGAAGGACGATGAGCCCAGTGATAAAAAACAGGTTGCTGAAGACATTTACGAAGGACAGAGATCCCTTGTTAGAGAACTTGTGACATGACTTCCTTTCTCCGAATGCTGCAAAAACGAGAAGGTAGCTTCATTTTTTTATGACTCGCTTGGCTTATATTATTATGAAGTTAGAGCTCCTTTTTTTTCTATTGGAATATGAATTTTCTTCCCAAATGGAGTAGCCATTGCCTTTCAGAATAAGACTCGTTCCCTTATATCAATCGCTCTTTAACATCATATACTTTAAGATATAACTGGAAATTTATTTAGCATGTCCATCCCTTTTCAATCTCTGATTTGCGTCAAAAGTTAAATGTCACTATGTATATGGCCCAGCTCAAAATCTTAAATGTTTGAAAGAGTCCGAATTTGTATTGTTTTTGGCAAGAGTTTGGGAATCAAATAGAGCTGGTCAATGATTGGGTTCTCAGCAACAGTCATCTTCGTATTTACAAAACAAACCCATTCAACGTATCCTGGCCCTCCCTGCTTTACGGTTGCAACTACAGACATGTATGGTGTTTTAGTTCAATGCTCGTTGGATTTTTAATGAGCGATCTTGCTACAGTTTCCAAGTCCAAATAAATTCTTGTAACTCTTTCCCTGTAAAAAAAGAAAGAAATACTTGTAACTAAATTCATTGTATTGTCCTTTTTGAAAGTTGCCTATGCCAACAACCCAAACAATGATATTATAAAAACACATTACACATTGGAGGAAATATGAATTATAACCAATGCTATTATATCAATTTGCCTAGATGAAGTATCTCGTCTACTTTCTCATGAGTTTTGTAGAATGGCTGCAGTGTGGACATACTATCTAGATGGCAGTCTTAGATTTAGCTTTTCATTTTTGTAGGTAATTTTTATTTTTTTCTACAGTTCTTATTCTCTTCAGATTAAGAACTTCTAGTTTTCTCCTAAAAAAAAATGAACTTCTAGTTTTTCACTTAAAAAAAACTTCTAATTTAATGAAAAACTTCAAGAAACTACTGGAACCATCTAGTGCAATGTTCATCATCAAACTGCATGTTTTCTCTTTGCTTGCATCTAGTTGGACTGTAGTATGACAAAATAGTTTTCATGCTACCATAGTAGGACCGTTCCCCAGTCTATAATTTTGTGTGGATAAACTTCTGTTAACTTTTCTCAAACAGCCTCTGTCACAGAAATTATTCTGCTTTTACTGTTTCTCCAATTTTCAGCAAATCTCTGCATTGAATTAATCTTTAAACTGTAAAATGGTGTCTTTTCTTATATTTAGTGATTGGGCCGGTCCCAAGTCCGGATAAAGGAGGAGGGTTGTGTTAGGCTCCGACAGCCAGCGTAAAATTCTGTCGAATCTCACGAACATGGATCAACGAATGCGTCGTATGATCCATGTAGTCGACCCCACCTAGCGGGATAAGACTTTGTTGTTGTTGTTGTATTTTTGGAGGAAGAAGAAAATAATTCTTTGTTGACCAACGAAAATAAATAACCATGTAAAACTCGGACGAGGATGACGATGTCACGTTGGTACCGCGTACTTTTGATGGCGACCATGACGTGTATTTTTCAACACTCTCATTTTGATGGCCGCATTCGGAGTCCCACTCTTGGACTTGGCCTAATTTGAACCCCCAATCACGAAACTAATGAAGACATCGTCAAACTTTTCCCCTAATAAATTTAGTGATTTTTTAGTTTAGTTATTATCAATGAAATTTTATGTACCTTTTTTTTACAAAAAAAAAATTGCACCGGAAAAAAAAATCAGGTTACTTCTCAATCTGTCGATGAATTTGAATTTTGAATTTAATGGATAAAGAAACGAATAGCTTCTCAAATTGAAAAAAAAAAGAAAATATTAATGATTTGGCTGGTTGGTGACTTTTTGGACCAGGTGTCATTTGAATTAAAAAATATATATATATATACAACTATGAGAACGCAGCAAATTAATTTTTCTCTTTCTTTCTTTTTCCCCCTTTTATTGTGTAAATTCCAAAGATCAAAAGATTAATTTAGTTTTTGCCTAGGAGTGGGCGTGTTCCTGCATGTAATCTCTCAGTAACTTGGAGAAATTAGAGGCCAAAAGTATGTTATTATGCAATTTAAATTTCCAAGCAAAAAGTAATATGCTGTTAATTAAAGAGAAATTAACTATAAATTGATCTATTGTTTTGTAGGATAATGTATAGGACCACATTTAGAGTAATAAAGTAATTTATTAGGTTCATAAGGAGTCCTAACTTTAAATAAAGTATCATTTATAATTGGGGAGACTAAGCCTATTGAAAATGTCAAAAATATTTTAATTCCCAATTGCCATTACCACCGTTGGAAGAAAGAAATTTAATTCACTATCAATGTTGAGTGTCAAGCAACAAACAGTTTGTTCTTAACCAGATATTTAATTTTAAAATTATATATATATAATTTTAAAATTAAATATCTGGTTAAGAACAAACTGTTTGTTGCTTGACACTCAACATTGCTAAGTATTTATATCATGAAGAAAAATATGGTGAAAAATGGAGGATATAACATGGGCGACCGACCATCCCAAGTCTCCAAAGATTGGGTACTATTCCTATAATAATACATGAGGCTAATTAAATTAAATTAAATTAGTTATTATGGTGTGCATCTAGAAACGGGGAAAAAGCAGAACAAAATCCAAAAAATGGACCAGAGTTCTAGAGTTGGAACAAGAATTTTCCATTCAACAATGTAGAAAATATAGGCGATATTATATATTAATGTAGCAAATATAGGTTATATTATATATATATTAATTTAGCAAATAAGTGTGAAACTATATATTAATTATGCTGTTGAAATCAAACAAGGACTTCTGTTGTTATTCCCGTACTACTAAATCTAGCAATTCAGGTGCATGTTCCTCGAAATTGACTGGACAAAATTTTAGATAATTCAATCTATGCATATATATATATATATATATACTAAAATCTAATTGTTGCAATTATTTCTTTTGGGATGTCTGTTGGTGGAATAAAGTATGAGGAATTAATAATTTGGTCGACCAAACAAATGTTCATAGTCCGGGTTCTAGATGTATTAATTGATTGAGAGGTGGCTTTGGACTTGGGATGCATCTTCCTTTAATTGACCCAAGAGAGGAACCCAAGGAAGCCAAATTGGCAGTTGGAAATGGTCCTCAATCAAGGTATCGAACCCCCTATTATTATTATTATTATTATTATTATTATTATTATTATTATTATTATTATTATTATTATTATATGTACGACATGTTATTTTGTTGACCATATACTTCATGATCTCCATCTCCTTTTCTATCTTTAATAACTCTCTCTCTCTCCCTCTCTGTCTCACTCTCACACACACATTGACTATTGATAGGAATTAAGAGAAAAAGAAACGCGTACGTATGCAGCAAGACCAATGAGAAAAATTATTCCAAGATGTGACCCCCTTCCTCAAATGACTTTGCCTTCCATGATATGTCTTGGAATATATATATATATATATATGCTAATTGGAATAAGTTTCCCATATTCACATGTGTGAGGGTTGTCTCGATTGTCATTTGCATTTTCACATTGGCTTTAATCGAAGTTTATAATTCGATCAAATTAGTTATGCGACCACTAAGAATTTAAAGAATGTCCCGATCCAAAATGAATTCATATATGCGAACTCACTGTTAATTTATAAATTAATAGTGATTCTTGTTAAATAATTTTTAAAATGAATTTATAATTAATTTAAAAATCTCTATATCAACAATAATTCACACATATAAACTCGATTTACACGTACACAATCCTCATTCTCTTTATAAGAACTAAAAGATTAAAATCTAAGTTATACTTTATATTACGAAAGGAGAAAAAAATCACACAAACGTAGAAGAACACATGAGATTTATAAGATTGATATTAAATTAGACTACGTCCTCAGATGATGACAGATCTCTTTGTTATGAAATATTGATGATTATAATAATAGAAAATAATTCGACCATCATAAAGTTTATATAAAAAAATTCTAATACATAATAGGAAATATAAATTCTAAAATCGTCTAAGATTTTGGAGAACTATGCCTCCAAGCCCCTTTAGGGGGAATCCTCTTGAATCCCCTATTGACCTCCACTCAAGCTCACTGTCCGAGATCTCCTTGATCCCTTGAATTCTGTAAGGAACGGACGACTTCGCCATCCTCACTGCCGTAATGCCTAACTAACATAAGGGTTCAATTAAGGTTACAATTGAGATACATTATCAACAGTGTATTCATTTAATTTCTAACTTGATAAATACGATTGATTTGTCAGTGGACGCCGTTTCCTATATGCTCTTCACCAAACCTTGACAAATATAATAATGCTTCTAGTAGATAGCTGTTAGGAAATATATTGCACTATTATAAGCTTCTCTTCTTTTCTTCTGCCACGTTACATGTTGGTTCATGATTTAACCAACGAAGCAAAGAGAACGATGAACTGGACAAGGACATTGCACTGTTATTTGTTGTTGTTGTTCATCCAAGTCTTCTTTAAAGTCATGATGAACTTTTTGTGCAAGGATGAAATATATGTGTGGATCAGATATTTGTGAAGTCTATTTCAAGCCATCAAGATTTTAAAATATGCGATTGTGATTCATGATCAGAACTATTCATCATTAAACAAAAAAAGTTACATCATACATGCATAAATAATGATAATCATTAATTAGATATAATCATAACTCTAAAATTTTATTATTAAGAGTTAGGTTTTGCATTATATTAATAAATAGTCGGTTAACCAAGAATATAATTACAAAGAATATTTTTGACAAAGCTATTGTGTAAAGGTTATCAACGAAAATTATATGCTCTCTTATTTTTATATTCATGCTTTCTATTAGTCTATTTAGCCTCCCTTGGAAATAAAAAAATAAAAAATAAATAAAAATAAAACTACTGCAAGAAAAAATATAATTAAGAAAGCTGCCAATTTAATAGCACACTTCATTATATATAATATTACTTAAATAAATACTATAATAATGTAACCCACTATTAAGTTCATGGTATATATATATATATATATATATATATATATATATATATATATATATATATATTAGAATTAATGTACTTTCAAAGCATCTTTTGTTTCGAAATGATGTGATATTGAGCGCATATAAATCGTTGATCCATTAATCCACAGTTCATATTTCGAACGATTTAATATTATCATTTAGATGTGTTATTTATATGAATGTTGATTAGAACAACGATTCAAACTAAGGATTCCTCTGGATCAAAAGTATTCTAGTGTTACATTAATTTCAATATATATATATATATATATATATATTCATTTAGATATTTTTTTTATTTTATCTTATTTTATCGCTCTCCTTGATTAAGGAGGGGGAGGGAAGGAAGATTACATGTGAAAATAGCAAACATGGATACAAACGAAAATGACTTTGTTTCACTTCTATTTAATTCTTGATTAATTAATGTTTTTGGTGTGCTCTGTGCAGTTGAGTTATCCCACATCAATTTTTGTTTACCACAAAACATAAATGGTGATCAAGGACGACACAATTCTAGAACAAAACAAAACAAAAAAAGAGAACATACGTAATCTTAATTAAAAGAAATAGCCACTAATGATTAAGTTTAACTCGTTAATACAATTAACAAATTGAAAATGAAAACAGCCATAGATTTCACGTTTTTTTTTAAATGTTTAGTTTCTCTTTTGTGCTAATATATTTCTTTTTCAGTTGTTATCACACATAGGACCACATTTGCATTCAATTTTGTCCCCCACCCTCTTTTGTTTTATTTTTTTTCCTTTTATTTTGTTTTCCATGTTGTTGCAGTTCCTTTCTTTCACTGGGACATTGTTCAAAAGTCAGACGTGTAAATTGGATTATGACCCTTCGTTTGCAAGAAAATGAAGCTTCAGCCTAACTACTATTACTATTATTTTTAATAATAATAATAATAATAATAATAATAATAATAATAATAATAATAATAATAATAATAATAATAATAATAATAATAATAATAATAATAATAATAATAATAATAATAATAGAAAGAAGAAAACAAATGCCGGTTTGAATTAGTAATTTTTCGCTATCACGATGTATAGCATAAACACGGCTCCATAAAATAAATAATATTTTTTTTCGTGTGAAATCTCAAATTCGTTTAATCAATTCTTTTTGTCTGATTTTTTTGAGAGATTTTGAGTTCAAATTCGTAAACAATATAAATATATGAAATTCTTTTCCAATTGTTTGGTTTTCAACGGATGGATCCGCGTATAGACCAGAAAGTCAACTCAAATTTTTTGTAAAAAAGATTAATAAAATATATTTAATTTAATTTGAACTTAAAAGTGAATTTAATCTGATATAAATATATTATAAAATAATGTGTCGTGTAGAAGTAGAACATAACATCATGAAATTATTAAAAGAGAACATGATGAAATTATTAAACTGTCCTCTTTTTTGTGGGACCCACCCACCCAATCCAATAGAAAAAGGTCCATTGAATCATATTATTATATAATTTTTGTAATAATATTAATACTACTATTACAACTACCTTATCATGGACGCTCCCCTCCAACCTTCTAGAAGAATGATGATGTGGAAGATGGGTAAATTTAGAAGTTTCTTTGACCTACACATTTATTATTAAAATTATATTTTTAGGATAAATATTTGTGAGGATTCTTCTACAAATATATATTTCATTGCAAGTTCAACTCGCAAATGAATAAACAAAATAAATAGTAATTTTCAGTACTGTTGTCTAATAAGTTTATTTTTTTACTTATTTCTTCTAATTATTTATATTTTAGGTATACAGTAGATAGAATAATGTACAATAGATTCAAATATATTTTGATAAATATATATTATTAATTTAATATCTTTATATAAACATATCGTGATTTAGAAAGAACTCTTTATTATTATTATTATTATTATTATTATTATTATTATTATTATTATTATTATTATTATTATTATTATTATTATTATTATTATTATTATTATAACCCCTCGGTCTTGGGATGCAAACAAACATGTCATCTTCTAGTACACGTTCACGCGCACTCCTTTTTCCATCTTACATTTTACTATAAATAAAACTATAAAAGTAGTAGTAGCTTTTGATTAATTTTATTTAATCCGATAACAATTTAAATTAACAGTCTTTTTTGGACGGGTATGATAAAATCCTAATCCTTACTTGGAAATGAAGAAATCGCAAGATGCTATAAAAGAAAGAACAAGAAAGTATTTTTTTTTGTGAAAAATATTATCTTAAATGAATAATAATCTACGGTAGTCGATTTTTTGAATAATATTCTTTTTACTAAAGTAAGGTTAAAAGTTTCAAGGACTTGTTTGGCAACGAATCAGGTGCCCTGATCCACCTAGTTTCGGGCGGATAAAGGAATCACAATTCTAGTAGAATCATGGATTAGAATCAGGCCTCACGTGATCGCGGTTTGAATGCTCCGGTTGCACCTAAGTTTTTTTTGCCATGACGTAACGTTTTTTTACATTTGCATTTTCTTTTTTCTTTTCTTCTTTTCTTTACATCGTACCCTTATAAAATAATTTATTTATTATATAAATAATCTTAATAAAGTATTGATATAATATTATTTATTATTTTATTAAAAAAATTTCGTATTTTCTTAAATAAAATTAATTTTAAAAACGTTTTTTGGATTTAAATAATATATTTTTTAACAAATTTTTTCCATAAAAAAATTTATTTTATAAATAAAATTATACTTTATAATTATAATAATCATTTTTAATTTAAAATTCATAAAAAATTCATCAATCACATCAATTTTTTCCTATTACATCACCTTCATGATTCCTCGTCATTATGTTCCACTCCATTCAAACTCATCTTAAACTAATCTGTCAATTCAACTATTCACCGAGAACTTACGAGGAACCATAGTCCTGTTTTCAAATGCTACCTAAGAGTGCATTCACTATATTGCCATTTTAAATTATGGATCGCCTCTCTTAAAAATTCTCACTTATTAAATCAACATCAATATATGCATTACCTTGTTTAATATGTATAAGTAATCAATCTGACAATTTGTATTAGTTGTTTATAAGAAAATAAAAAAATTACGAATCAACATATATTTATTATCAATATACCCCTAATTAAAATAATTTATTTTAAATTTCGTAAACTTAAATCACAATCATATATTTTCATCCATAAAATAAAAGTTATAAAATAATTAATACTTTTAAAAATATGATAATAATATATTCATAATAATTAACTAAAGTTTTATTTGATTAATTTCTTATAATTGATTTGATTAGTTTTATAATTTACTTAAATAAAGCTTCAAAAGATAAATGCGAAAAATAAAATTAAAAATATTATAACTTAAGTGACAATCTAAATTGCCATCGCACTTTATAGGCAACGTGGACAATTCAAATTACTCACTTAACTGTTACAAGTGAGCCGAGTAATGTGATGAGCCCAAATAATTTAATACAATATTACGTGAAAATACAACCTCTTAAATTATAAAAAACTTAGTTTACTTTTTAGTATCCTAAAAAGTTGCATATCTTTAAAATTGTGCTCAAATTAAAAAAAAAAAACAGAAAACAATTCCGAATGCATCATGTTTTTTTTGAAAAGAAATGTGTTACATATATGGCATACTGAGAATCTCCTTTTAAAATTAATTATCTCGTTGTGTGCATGATAAATATAATTAGCATATTATCAAATTCATTGCGTGGTTTGGGCCCCATTAAATATGGCACCTACCCACGTTGTTTCCTCAATTTGTCATCACAGACTATTATTATTATTCTTATGATGATGATGATGATATTTTTGACCTCTCAATGTTAATAAAAATGGAGTTCCCAACCTCCTCTTTTCTTTATTTTAAGAAAACTTCTTAATTAATGCATCCCCTTTCTAATTTGGAAGGTTTGCATATTTGACTATATATGATCCATAATGTTCTTAAGTGGATCCCTTACAGCTGACTTTTTTTTCTGTGCATGTTATTAGATTACGTGATTTTTTTATATTTAGGTTTTTTTAACGTAAAGAATAAAAAAATATCAAACTTCAAATTAGTGATTTTTTTTGTTAATTCGAAAGGCAAGAAGTTTCTTTTGTTAATTTCCGAGCATTTGCATGGCAAGTCATTTTTAAATGTCTTTTGTCCATGAGATTAATGATTTTGATCATAACTACGAATAAAAAAAACAAATATAATTAACCAACGAGTTTATATTAAAAGATGATTAACTTGAGAATTATTTATTGAGTAAAAGATAATGATATAAATGGAAATATGATTATTAGAAAAATAAAGAGATCTTGCTCCGGTGATTATTCCAAGGCAAGAATTATAAAGCAACAAATATGAAATCGACAACCAACCATATGGTTATTACAAATAGTTTTTTTTCCTCTACTAATATTCTTTTATACTACTCCAACAATCTTTTAAAAACATAAATGATTTAAATTCACTATTATAATATATATATATATATATATATATATGACCAATTGCGTTATCAAAGTATCATGTGCCAACCACCCAAAGGCCATACGCTTCGCGTTTAATATCATGCAAATAATAATGAACCGAAATCTCAAGCGTATCTAATTTATCTCTCAAAAATCTCACATTTTCCATATTACAAACAAAAAAATATTCTTTTAATTTTGCTCATAAACATCCAAGAATTTTTTTGAATAATTTAAAAACTTCGACTCGAATATATTAATACAAAATCAAACTCGACCCAGAAACAACTCATTGGACACAAGGAAGGACTACGTGATACAGAGATAGAGATAGAGAGAGAGAGAGAGAGTAAAATTTTGAAGGAGGTGGTGAAAAGTGAGGTCAAATTAGCCGTCGTGGGTCTTCCTCTGGAAACTTGGCATTCGTTTCAGCTGTGGAACAGGTCGCGGGATCCGCCCGGAACCTGGAGCACGTGCGCTCTCCATCGTGTACCACGGGAGGAGGGAGGAGGGAGGAGGGAGGAGGGGAAGAGGAGGGAGAGAGAGAGAGACTTGGTACTCCCTCTTATTTTCTAGATAGCTTCTTTCTGCGCCGCCCAGTGAAGTCAAAGAAAGGAAGAGAAGAGAAGGGTTGGCAGAACGTAGTGGGAAGATTCAACGCAGCTGGTTGCTGCTTATGGCTCCGCCATTGCGCCCCGTCTTTATAGCTGATGGGGAAGCTCTGATCCACGGATTCCTACCCAAAGAGAGATTTTTTTGAGGTATATTAGAAAGGATATTTCTTCAGTTTGTTGTCTGTCTGTCCTGTACATACACACAAGCATACTGTTTGTTCCTTCCTCTTCTGTTCGCGTTGTGAATAGTCCGGTGGAGCAGAAGAAGTTGGATTTGCTTCTCGTTAGCAGCGTTAAAGTTGAGACTTTTTTGGAGGTTTTGATCCTGCGAAGGTTGCTTTTGTCGTCTGCGTGAGGAGAGAGATCTGCCGTTGCCGCTCCCTGGGAGCAAGGAAGCTTGTGAATAATCATTAAAAAAAGGTTGGATTTTTAGGACTAGCTCCTGTCCTCCCTGATTTGTTCAGATTCCAGACTTGCTCTTGGGGGTCGTGGTTTGCCTTGTCTGGGTTTCTTCATTGCGTGGGTCTAAAGATTTTGTGGTGGATAAATTTAGGGAGAACAAAGCAAAAAAGAAAGGAAAAAAAGCAGTGGATAATGGCTGGAGATAGGAGGAGGAGAAGAGTTCGCCTGAGTAAGTTGTACAGCTTTGCTTGTGGTAGATCGAGATTAGAGGATGAACATACTCAGATCGGAGGCCCCGGGTTCTCTCGGGTAGTCTACGCCAATGACCAGGACAACCTCGTGGCGACAAGCCTAAATTATGCCTCTAATTATGTGTCCACCACCAAGTACACCTTGGCTACCTTCCTGCCTAAATCCTTGTTCGAGCAGTTCAGGAGGGTTGCCAACATGTACTTTCTAGTGACAGGGGGCCTGGCGTTCTCGCCCTTGGCGCCGTACTCGGCGGTGAGCGCGATTCTCCCTCTAATTGTGGTGATTGCAGCTACCATGGGGAAGGAGGCTGTTGAGGATTGGCAAAGATACAAGCAGGTAATTATTTTCTACTTTCCCCTGATATTCCTTTTTTCTCCTGGGTGCCATTATAGTTGGACTTACGATTTTTATTAGTATTTTACTGCTTTAGGAAATTAAGCTTGTGATTTCATGATCTTGAACCATCAGCTCTGCAAAGCCAACTTGTTAATTCCAGTCTGAACTTATGGACACAAAATTTTCAGATAAATTTAGTTATTGCTTCCTTTCTAAAGAATGTTTGGAGAATATCTTTTGAGCATTATGTATTTAGACAGAGACTATACCAGTTTGACTGTTTCTAGTTAATGCTTATGTGTTTTGTTGAACGATACACAGCATTCACATTCAAATTCTTAAGCTATCAATACTTAAAAAAGTGTATCTTTTTTTACAGGATGTTGAAGTGAACAATAGAAAAGTTAAGGTACATCGCGGAGGAGGGTTTTTCGAATATACAGAATGGAAGAATCTCAGAGTTGGTGATATTGTAAAGGTGCAGAAGGATGAGTTTTTCCCTGCTGATCTGATTTTACTGTCATCAAGTTCTGAGGATATATGTTATGTTGAGACCATGAACCTTGATGGGGAGACAAATTTGAAACTGAAACAGTCATTGGATGTAACTTCAAGTTTACAAGACGATTCATATTTTGGGAATTTCAGAGCCATAATTAAATGTGAAGATCCAAATGCCAGCCTCTACTCATTTGTTGGAAGTATGGAATATGAAACACAACCATACCCTCTCTCACCTCAACAGCTTCTTTTGAGAGACTCAAAGTTAAGGAACACGGACTACATATACGGGGCAATTGTCTTTACAGGTCATGACACAAAGGTGATGCAAAATGCTACCGATCCACCATCAAAAAGAAGCAACATTGAGAGAAAATTGGATAAGATTATTTATCTCCTCCTTTTTTCCTTGGTCGTGATCTCGGTGGTTGGGTCAATTTTCTTCGGCATTTGGACACATGATGATTACCAAGATGGAAAGATGAAAAGATGGTACTTAAGGCCAGACGATACTGATGTTTACTATGACCCGCAGAGAACAGTCGCTGCATCACTATTGCACTTTTTAACAGCCATGATGTTGTATAGCTATTTCATCCCAATTTCCTTATATGTTTCCATAGAAATAGTCAAAGTCCTGCAGACTATTTTTATCAATCGAGACGTTCAAATGTACTATGAGGAAGGAGACAAGCCTGCTCATGCCCGTACATCAAACCTTAATGAAGAACTAGGTCAGGTTGATACAATTCTTTCTGACAAGACTGGAACACTGACCAGCAACTCAATGGAGTTCATTAAGTGCTCAATTGCTGGAACAGCTTATGGTAATGGGTTCACAGAGGTGGAAAGGGCAATGGCTCGAAGGAAAAATTCTCCATTGGTCACTAGTGTGGACAATGAGCCTTCTGAAATAAATCATGTAGACACAAAACCTGCAATTAAAGGGTTTAATTTTAGTGATGAGCGCATCATGAATGGAAAATGGGTTAGGCAACCTCATTCTGATGTCATCCAGAAGTTTCTTAGGGTTTTGGCCCTATGCCAGACTGCCATACCTGAAATAGATGAAGAGACAGGCAAAATAACATATGAGGCCGAGTCACCAGATGAGGCTGCCTTTGTAATTGCTGCAAAGGAACTTGGATTTGAGTTTTATCAGAGGACACAGACGAGTATATCTCTGCGTGAAATTGATCCACTTTCTGGAAATCGTGTCGAAAAGTAAGAAACAACATTCACTCTAGTTTATGTCTATCTTACTGTATGTACTAATATTTATATGAAATATTTTCGTTGGCTTAGAACTTATACTTGTACCTTCTTTTTCAGGTCATATAAGTTATTAAATATCCTCGAGTTCAACAGCTCTCGGAAACGAATGTCCGTCATAGTTGAAGATGA
This sequence comes from Pontederia crassipes, assembly GCA_030549335.1. Taxonomy (NCBI): domain Eukaryota; kingdom Viridiplantae; phylum Streptophyta; class Magnoliopsida; order Commelinales; family Pontederiaceae; genus Pontederia; species Pontederia crassipes. Next base: position 25,139,236 of record CM060187.1, read on the forward strand.
TCAAGGGAGGCTACTTCTACTCAGCAAGGGTGCTGACAGGTTAATGAGCTGCTAAACTTAGTACATGAAATGATATTGAATGCAGAAGAAGGTTTCTGGTTTTCAAATCTAATTGCAGTTTATATTCACACATACAGTGTAATGTTTGAGAGGCTTGCAAAAGATGGAAGGCAATTTGAAGAAAGGACTAAGAAACAGATAGACGAGTATGCCGATGCTGGTCTGAGAACGTTGGTTCTTGCTTATCGCGAACTCAATGAAGAAGAGTATTCAAATTTTAACAATAAATTTATAGCTGCCAAAACATCTGTTAGTGCTGATAGAGATGAAAAAATTGAAGTAGTTGCTGATATGATAGAAAGGAACTTGATTCTACTTGGTGCCACAGCAGTTGAAGACAAATTGCAACAAGGGGTAATTTGACTAGTTTTTCTTGCATGAAGATATGATACTGATAATTCATAAGTAGGCTGATTTTTCTGACATTACTGCGACAACCTTTCAACAGGTTCCTGAATGCATAGATAAATTAGCTCAAGCAGGAATCAAAATATGGGTGTTGACTGGTGATAAGATGGAAACAGCCATCAATATTGGGTAAGCTTGTTTGACTTTTCATTACTTGAAACACAAGTGATTCATTTCATTTTTTTTTTGAGAAGGAAGTGATTCATTTCACAAGTTATTTTAACTTGAGTTGCAATTTGCAGCTTTGCGTGTAGTCTCCTAAGGCAAGGAATGCGGCAGATTACTATCACTTTAGATGCTCCTGAGATAATTAGATTGGAGAAGGATGGCAACAAAGAAGCCACTACTAAGGTACAAAACTGCCTCGCATAAATAATATTTAGGCAGTCTATGCATAAATTTAAATGAAAAATACTTCCAAAAATTAAGAACAATTAGTCCAGGTAAATATTGTGTATTGTAGCTCTTGGATCTAGATAGGATGTTCCTTAATCCAGTTTGGACTTCCCAACTTGTTGGATATATTAATTTATACTTTGCAATTTCTTTTATTTGTACTTCAGGCATCAAAAGATAGTGTCATCCGTCAAATGATGGAAGGGTTGGAAGAACAACGTTCATTAAGTAATGAATCATTCGCTTTGATCATTGATGGAAAGTCACTTGCATATGCTTTAGAAGACGATGTAAAAAACATGTTCTTACAGTTGGCAATCGGTTGTGCATCTGTCATATGCTGCCGTTCTTCCCCCAAACAAAAAGCTCTTGTGAGTTTAGTTGTTGTCAGTCATGAAGTTTTTCTTTTTCACAAATGTTTCTACTTATCTTCTTGGTATTTAAACTAATACAATAAATTGGAAAAATATCCAGGTAACGAAACTTGTTAAGGAAGGCACTCGCAAAGTGACATTAGCAATTGGTGATGGTGCCAATGATGTTGGCATGCTTCAAGAAGCAGATATAGGTGTTGGTATAAGTGGTGCTGAAGGAATGCAGGTTAGTAAACACAATTTGTATACATAGTATGAAGAACAAAAGGAAAAAATGTGAGGGAACTACGAGAAAAAAAGGACTTCAGAATTTACTCCTGATTCAAATTTTAGCTATTCCCGATCGAAGTTATCCAAGTGTTTGTCTAAACTATTGTAAATTCCTCAGGCTGTCATGTCAAGTGATGTTGCAATTGCGCAATTCCGGTTTCTGGAGCGCTTGCTACTGGTGCATGGGCATTGGTGTTACAGGAGAATTTCTTCAATGGTACATTTTTTTCTTCCTACCATTTCAGATTGTTGCAAGATTTTCTGCTTTTGACTGACCTCTGTTTACTCCTTGCAGATATGTTATTTCTTCTACAAGAACATAACTTTTGGTCTTACCCTCTTTTTGTACGAAGCCTATGCATCATTTTCGGGACAGCCTGCATACAATGATTGGTTTTTGTCCTTGTATAATGTCTTCTTCACTTCTCTTCCTGTTATTGCTTTGGGCGTCTTTGATCAGGATGTTGCTCCTAGATTTTGTCTAAAGGTACAACAACATTTTTTATCATCATAAAATTTCACTAATTTGCTATCAAGTAGTCAGGTCAGCTACTTATTCTGTGTGTTAACATAAAACATGTTAACACATTTTTTTTGTGGAGTCTTTTGCATTGAAAGATCAGTGTTTGTTAGTTAAACAATGTGTTGTCATATGAACTCTTCTGTCATTCCATGACATTTTCTAGAATCTTTTGACTAGCTATGTTAGTAATGTTTTCCACAAGTGAATATCCTGCTTTTGTCAACATTCGCATACTTTGTAATAAGCATCTTAACTTGTGCTTGTTCCGTCACTCTTTACTAAACAGTTTCAGCTTCTACAAAGTCATTGTGCTCTTCTCTAAAAGCTTTCCATTTTCCTGCAGTTTCCCATACTCTATCAAGAAGGCGTGCAGAATGTTCTTTTCAGCTGGCTGCGCATTCTTGGTTGGATGTTTAACGGCATTTTCAATGCACTGATCATCTTTTTCTTCTGCATCACTGCAATGCAACACCAGGCCTTCAGGAGTGGTGGCGAGGTTGCTAGCCGTGACATTCTTGGTGCCACCATGTACACATGTATTGTGTGGGTTGTTAACTGCCAAATGGCACTCTCCATAGGCTACTTCACTGTCATTCAACATATATTTATCTGGGGTAGCATTGCTGCCTGGTACTTGTTCCTGCTGGCATATGGAGCAATAACACCCTCCTTTTCAACCGACGCGTTCATGGTCTTTGTTGAGGCACTGGCACCAGCTCCATTTTTCTGGATCACGGCACTCTTTGTTATCGTTGCCACTCTCATTCCCTATTTCACTTACAATGCCATTCAGATGCGATTCTTTCCAATGTACCACAACATGATCCAATGGATTCGTCATGATGGGGGAGCAGATGATCCTGAGTATTGTAATTTGGTGCGGCAGAGATCAGTAAGGCCAACAACTGTTGGGGTGTCTGCCCGTATTGATCATGTAAAGGTTAGTCAATTAGCGAAGAAGGTACACAATACTCACTCACCGTAAAGACTTCTATCAACTGAGCGGCTCATTGTATAGTTTTATACCCAACCTGCTGCCGCTGTTCAAGGACAATGTCAAGCTGGATCGATGCTATAAATCCCTGAATCAAAAGTACGGTCTGAATGAAAACTGGTGCTAGTGCAGATAACGTTCAAGAAGGCAGCAGCAGGCTACTGCTGTACAGTAGTGATGAGACAAAACTATAGGTGATTGTAGATTTTGATTTTGAGCCCTTTTGGGAGCCATATTAATTTTTTTATTCTTACACCATATGCCATCAATAATAACCAGTCTTTCTATTTTCACTTAATATTCTTTAGCAGCTTTTGGTTTCAGTTAATAAACCAGTCTGTACTCCGATGTCGTAATTGAAACTAGTCTATATATTTTCTTTTCCCGCTGGAAGTTTATATCTGACATGAAACTCAGAAAAATCAAGTTATGCTTTGAATGTCCCACTTCGAAAGTTCCCTGTGCTTTTCTGGAAAAAAAAAAAGGTTTCTGGAGATAAGTATCATACAGAAAATAGTGTTATAGCCAATAAGCTCAGGATGATCTTCTTGAGATTAATTATTTTGCTTCCTGCAAATTACATCTGGTTAAACTGATTTATAATATTCAGTTTCAGAAAAGACCTTTGAACTCTACAAAAGCCTGCTTGCAAGCAAAGCAAGCTTTTTCACTTGTAAAGCTTTGTGAAACTACAGCCATGATAATGAGGAAAGAACGCTTGTCTACTTACTGATTCAGGTCCAAGTTCAGATATAAACAACACGTAATACCTCTGTTTTCATATTCAATTTTCTCTGCTGATCATCCATATATCTATTATCACGAAAACTTACATAAATTCTATACTTCATCTACTCTAAATGAGAACTGAAATAACAGCGTCCACCTACGAATGAAAATCGAGCATACTATTAATTTAATTCTATCCCACCCAACGTCCAAATTTAGGCTTCTGTTACTCTGTACATTGAAAATATGATCAGCATCAAGCAACTCCTAACAGCTAAGAGGGCTCCAGGAGATGTTCTTGGCCATGTCCGCGTGCATATAAAAAGTTCACGGCTGCGGCAACGACAGACCGCTGCCTTCAGCCACTCACACCTTAGTTTCCTCCAGAACACTCGAACGCATCGAGTGCCGACCCCACCGCCGCCACACCCAGCAGGCCGAGCAGTCGTATGATGTGTCCGGGCCTTCCGTCTGCGACGCGCACACCCTGCCGAAGACACAGGAGAACACCGTCAGGAGCGCTATGACAGACATGACCCCGAAGAATACCCCGATGGACCCTGAGCTGTGGTGAGGCTCTCCGGCAGTCGGAGTCGACTCCCGGAGCCCCGGCAGCAACGCTGAAGAAGCCATTGAAAACGTAACGTTACTTGCAAGTGCAGTTGTCACAGCTCGGGCAGCAAAGCAAGTATAACCCGCTGCTGATCTCGAGGCAGAAGCACAGAAGTGGGAGGGCAGCAAGCTTTTAGTGGTCTAGTGGAGGACAACATGGAAAGGAAAAAAAAAAAAAAGTTTACATGGCCATGCAATGCAAGGGGCCCTTTACATTATTAACTATTAAGTTTACATCCGAAAGGTGAGGGTGCATGGCATGTCAGAAAAGAGAGCTTTCTAAACCAAGATACTTGACCCTTAAGGATTCATGCATGGCCAAATAGGCATAATATAAGTTCACTAAAAACTTGACTAGTTGGTGGATAAAGAAGACTTAATCATTATTTATTAGCTGAAACCAAAAAGTGACAACTGGACCGGAAATCGGCCGATGATCTGATTCAATTTGATGTCAAAATCATTTTGGCATTGGATCGGGAAAAGTCAGTTGAGCTGGCCGATTGAACCGATTCAATTCAAAAATTAAAAAATAAAATAAAAAAATGATAAAAATAGGAAAGTGAAAAAAAAGGAAAGGAATATAAGAAAGACAAAAAAGAAGGGAATATGATATGTATACAATTAAGTAGAAAAATTGAAATAAAAAGCTAAGTATTTAAAATTGAATAATATTAAAATAAAAAATTATCAAAGGACATAAATAAAAGAAATAAAAAAGAAAAGTGTTAATGAAAAAAAAGAGAATAATTTAAGATAAAATTTATTAACATAGCATCTATCATCAATAAATAATAGATATTCAATTAATAATAATCTATTTATATTTATATGTTAATCATTATCATTATTAATATTTTTAATAAATAAAATTATTTTATATTAGTTTTTAATATTATTAATAGGTTATTAATATAGTATTCATATACTATATTATATAAATTATATTATATATTTATAATTATCACAAATAATATTATTTTAATAAATTTTGGTTCAATCCGGTCGAACTCGATCGAACTAATCCAACCGCGACCCGATGAGAAGTCTGGTCCGATCGTCGATCCAATTCTGAAAACATTGCTAATAACTCAAAATTTTAAAAAAATTACAAATTAATTATTGTAATTAAAATAAATTTAAAATTTTAGGATTTATTAAAGAAAGTTGAAGTTGAAAGGAAATGAAATTTAGTTAAGAGAAGAGAAAAAGATAAGGAAAGTTTGAAAGAGAATAAAAGTATAGCTAGACAAGAGATAAAAAAAGAAGGAAAAAATAATTTCTAATTAGATTAGGACTTAAAATCATAATAAGATTGGCCCAATAAGAGATAAAATAAAAAGTTCATGTAAAAAATATTTGAAAGATAAATAATATTATATTATTTTAAAAATTAAAAGATAGGAATATTAATAATCAATTTTGAAAATTTAAGAATAATTATGTTTAGAAAAGATAAAATAAGAAAATATAATAGAAGAAGATTATGAATGAAATTTGATGTAACATTGAATTAGGACTTCTAGTGAGGATGAGTAAAATTTTTAAAGATAAAAATATTCAGGAAAAATAATAAAATCTGAAAAATCAATATTACTTAATTATTTAATTCCAAAAGTCTGTGAAAAATAAAAAATGAATTATGGATCAAATGTATAATTAAGAGTTCTAATTAAATTAGAACCTGAAAGTCCTAGTTTCTTCTATAAGTCATCATTCTTCTCTTTCACATTTTTTTCCTAAGTTTTTTCTCTCCTCAGTGCACGTATACGGGCTTTGATTATACTTGGCTCATATTATCATTAATAGAAGTTAATAAATATTGTCCTAATAAACCCAACTCTAACCTCGTGGATCCGACCCAAATTCTAACATGAAAATTATTAAAAATAGTTCCTCTATACCCAACTCAGATCACATGCAACCCGACCCAAGTAGTGTTAAGCTACGCCCGGGTTTACCTTAGCCTAGACCAAAATTTGATTGATTATTGGACCTAATTATTAATTGACTCATTTATTGTAAAATGATCTTTTTGCCTCTACATTGATGCATGATGTATAACTAATCAAATAATATGATAAAAATTGAAAAAAAAGTGTGAAGTCATGTTTATTGATTACAAAAGGATGAAAATTTTTGTAGGAGGGTCATCCTTGGTCTGAACATAGGAACTAAGTGCCATGTGAAACTAAGTGATATACCTTAGAAAAGGTGGGAACCACATCTAGAATTCAATCCGGACTAACGAATTGCATAAAAGGATCATGTGTAATGCTATGAGATTTTTTTTTCTTTTACCTGCCCATAAGGCTATCTCGACGACGCCACTCAATTCTATGACCAGTCAACATGCTGGTTTACAATAGTGGAAGACTTAATTCACAATAATTTATACATTATGCAGAAATCATTTATACAATATCCAATAACCTGTGAGTTAGGGCCACGTCTATACAATAATGAACCCTATATTCATGTGCATGTCACCGTCAGAGGAGCCACCAAGCGTCTCACCATTGCCATCACGGTATGGATCTAAATACATGGGCAAAGCCCAATGAGATAACTCAGTATATATGATCACCTATAACAATAACTATACGAACCATGGTCAATATCATCATCAATATTATCAATAAACAATTGTCCATAACAATATACGATTGATCACGATGAATAACAATTAACAATAATCAATAAATCATAAATAATTTGATCAATCATAGTGGTTATCTATATCATCAATTATTAGTGACCAATGTTCATTCAATTCGATTATCTTAAATCAATTATCAATTGGCCATATGTTAGTGAAGGCCACAATCAACAATTATCAATCATCAATTATATTAACAATTCAACCATTCAATTATCAATCATCCACTAGGGTGTAGGCAATAGTCCATCAACCACTAGGGAGTAATTCAATTACCAATCAGCCACTATGACACAATTCAATTATGATACAATTCAATTCAATTCAATTAATTTAATAATAATTCAATTCAATTAAGAAAACGTCTGTCGACCATAATGGTCTCCATCGACCACAATGGGCATCAATCGATCATCAACCACGAAAGCCTTCATCTATCATAAAGGTCTCAATGAACCACAAGGGCCTCCATAAATGATTATACATTAACAATCGATTCCATGAACCTCTAGACCAATGTTATTACCGGCCGGTCCGACCGGTTCAATCGTCACCCAGCTGCTAACACGGCTCATTTCATACCCCAAAATCGGATACCCTTTTAGGCCGGATTCGATCGATCAAAATCGATCAAAACTAGAAAAAACTAGCAAGAACCGGATTAAATCGTGATTTCCAAACCGAGCGGTTCAATGCAGCAAAATAAACCAAAACTACTGACACCTCGCTGCTGGTCGTGGGCTTGAACCATACTACCACAATACCCACGCACGCGGCGCTGAAGCAGGCATGTGTGGTGCTGCCGAAGGAGCACCTATGAGCGACGGTGCCTGTGGCGACGGCGGCCGCAAGCGGTGGCGCTTGTGGCAGTGACGCTCGAGGGGGGAGTTGCGCACGACGACGCCTGCGGCAGCGTCGAGCTCAGTGCTTGCCCGTGACGGCACCTGCGGTAGCATCGCCCATGCATGACGATGCCTACTACAGCGATGCATGTTCGCGGGGGGGGCTGCGGTAGCACATTTTGCAGCGCCATGCGCTCCCGCAAGAGTGCAGTAGTGGCGCCTGCTACAGAGCCACACGCTGGCTTGGAGGTCTATGGCAGCACCATGCATGCGCACAGTAGCTCCTGCGCCTGGGAAGCAGGATGAGGCAGCCGTTGGATAACTAGGATAGTCAGGGATCTTATGGTGCGGCGATGCCCATTGAGAAGATGCACACAAGACCAGTTATTTTCTTCCTCGCTAATAAAACTTATAGTGATATTTTAGACAAATGTTTTTTTGAGCTATCTTTAATTTTATTGAGACTAAAATTTTATCACATGCTTATTTTATAAATGAAGTTTCATAGTTTCATATATTATATTAGATTATATTATTTTATTAATAACCAGTCCGACCGACTGATCCGACCGATCCGACCTGAAATGGAGACTTTTCTGGTTCACTGTCCGGTCTGATCGTGACAACATTGCTCCAGACTCAATGGACCTCAATCGATCACAAGGATCTCCATTGACTACGATGGCCTCCATCGACCACGAGGGTCTCCATCGATCATAATGACATCCATCGACAATGAAGGTCTCAATGATCAATTTAACAATTCAATGATAGCAATTTTATTATATTAAATTATATTATTTTATTAATAACCGGTCCGACCAGAAATGGAGACTTTTCTGGTTCACTGTCCGGTTTGATCGTGACAACATTGCTCCAGACTCAATGGGCCTCAATCGATCACAAGGATCTCCATTGACTACGATGACCTCCATCGATCACGAGGGTCTCTATCGATCATAATGGCCTCCATCGACAATGAAGATCTCAATGATCAATTTAACAATTCAATGATAGCAATTTTCCATATTGTCACTTGGACGATGCACAATCAATATCAATAATTCCATTATCTATCAATTTATGCCAATTGAACACTAGGCCATTAATCTATAATCAACTATCGAAATTCGGCCTGCACTAAAACAAACTCGAGCCATCCAACAATTTAATTATTTTATCTCTGTATCCTAACTCGGCCGGGTTGGGTGAAACTTGGGTCAAGTACTATCTCAATTCATTGTCCAAACCTCGGCCAAGGTGAAACTTAGGCCGGGTCTACGGTGAACTCGGGCCGAGCTGGTCCGATTCAATCGTTTGATCTTCGATCACTAGAGCCCCGATTGGGTGGAAGGTGAACTCGGATCGGGTTGTTTCCATCCTATTCGACCTCGGGTCACAGAACCCGGGTCACGTTGTCTATAACACTGGGTTGATCACGAACTCGGCCCGATCTATACTAACTCGCACCGTGCTGGACAGTACCCGGGCCGGGTTCTACCATCGTCGAAAAATGGTGGTTCCAACACTAATTTTTTATCACTTTTTCGATACAATAATAAATCAATTCGATGCAATAACTGTACCAAATTAAACTCTATATAAGGAACATCCATGTCACGAAAAATCGACGCCATGAGAATTCCCCTACATACCTTAAGTTGGTTGAAAAACCAACTAGGTTCATATTGTTTGTGGACTGCATGGACGTCGCAACTTTGACAAACGATTCCTCCCTATTGACGTTGAGAAACCTTCGACTACCACTTGAATCTTGTTCTCCTCTGTCGGGGCTTCGAAATAGTATATCGCTCGCGCTCTCAAGTGTCTCGTTTTCTGAGAAAGATAAAGGATAAAGAGAGAGCTCTCATGCAGAAATTTTGTGAAGACAAATAATACTTTCTGGCCACCCTTTAATCCCTATTTAGGATTTCTGACTCCTATTAGGCCTTGGGGTATTTCTCCATCAATCATGACCATCCATTAATAATTATCTTATATTAAATATTCATATTTAATTAAATTTGAATTGCACTAATTATTCCATAATTATACTTATAAAAAATCTATATATACTCAAATTCCTTTTTATTTATTCCATAACTTCTTTCAATTAAACTCGACTTTCACCTTTTCCTTTTATTTCCTTCTTTTCTCTAATTTTTAGAATGATTTAATATAATAATATTTTATCATCTAATTTTTAGAATTATTTAATACCATAATATGTTATCACATAATTTTTGGATTAAAATAATTATAAATTATTTTAATGACTGAAATAATTTTAAGCCATAAGACTCTCAATCCTATCATATTTAGGAGTCCTGTATTCAATAAATATTCTTTTGGATATCTAATCAAATTGAAATCTCAAATCTCAATCTAATTATAATTCCTACTTCTAATATGATTTAATCTTCTTTTCTTTTCCTTTCCAACCACACTTTTAATCCTACTTAAATTCTAATTCCTTCTCCAAGTAGAATTAACCTTTCTTTCTATTCATATTCATTTTCCAATTATATTCCTATTCATTATCAAATTCTCCTTTAATCTTCTTTGACCCATTAAAACATGGATGTAATTTGGCAAATTACTTTGTTACCCCTTTGTAAAATCCTGGGGTGTTACGTCATGACTATCCTTAAAGGAAAAAGAATTAAAGATCTTGCAGTCTAGGACAACATATAAAAGTTTTTAGGCACACACATAAAAATTAAAGAAGAAAGAACATGAACACAAAAAAAAATATGAACAAGTTCAAGGGCCATGGACATGAAAATAAAAATGGGTATGTACAAGAATGAGAATATGGACAAGAACATGAATATGAACAAGAATAGGAAAAGTAAAAATAGATAATGCTTATTGAAGTATGTGATTATTGATCATTGACTTTATGATTGTTTCATTAGTATAATTGATTCATTTCTAACACGAACTTATATTCTTTCGCATTATCTCGCATAATGAGTGTTATAGATCCTAAAAATTCTATTCTCTTATGTTTGAATCCACGAATAGTGGATATTGAGTCATCATCACTCTAATCGATGCAATGTTTTTAAAAAAAGTATTTAGCCTTTGGAGGACTAATAGGAAAAGAAAAAAAATTAAAAGTAATTCCCTTTCATACTTTTTTAAGAATAGTTAAATGTTATTTTGTTCTACATCCTATGTAAGAAAGACCATAAAAGAGAGAAATATAGGTAATGTGATGTAAAATAAACTCAATTGTCACATGAATAGAAGAGTAAAATTTTGAGCTATTACAGTTCAAGATATGGATCCCATAAAAATTGTCTTTGGAGGAATAGGCCATACCAAAGCATTTTTGGGGTAAATTACAGATCATCCTCCAACTTTGACTCAATATCTCAACGGTTCCCCAACTTCAATTTGTAACTAGAATGTCCCTCAACTTTGATTTTCTTGTATGCTTCGTCCACTTGACAGTAATAGTGGGTTTCTTGGTTTCTTCGCTTACATGGCCGCCACGTAGACCATTTTTCTTTCATCCACATCATTTAAAATAATAAAATAATATTAAAAATAAAAAAATATAGCCCCATGGCTGCCATCGCCACTCGTCATTGCCGGCTCTCTCTCGCGTGCGTTTGAGGTTTGGGGGTGAGGGAGAGAGGGGGAGAGGAAGCGCCAGCTTTTTGCTTCGTCGGACGTGAGGGAGAAAGGGGGCGCCGACCCCCCTTTTGCTTTCCCCCTCGCCGCATCGTGCGACGAAGGAGAAAAGGGGGCCGACACTCCCCTCTCTCTCCCTGCGTCCGACGATGGAGAAAGGGGGGTGCCCACCCCCCTTTTTTGCTTCACCGCAGGAGAAAGGGGGGTCGGCATCCCCCTTTCTCCATCGTCGAACGTGAGGAAGAGAGAGGGGAGTGCCGCCTTCCCTCTGTGCAAGCTCATCGGAGGGGTGGGGTGTCGGTCCCTCTTTGTGTGAGCTCTGGTGAGCTTGCACAGGGGGTTTCCCCCCTCGCCGCGTCACGTGGCTAAGGAGAAAAAGGGGGTCAGCACTCCCCTCTCTCTCCCTCACGTCCGACGATGGAGAGAGCCCCCCTCCCCTTTCTCCTTCGCTTGCAGCCGGTGAAGCAGAAAGGGGGGCGTCGACCCCCCTTTTCTCCTTCGCTCGCGGTCGGTGAAGGAGGAAAGGGGGGCAATGCTGCACTATCTCCCTCACGTCCGGCGAAGCAAAAAATTGGCGCCCCCTCTCCCCCTCTCTCCCTCAGCCCCCGCTGGTCGGCTCTCTCGCGGGCGCACGCGAAAGAGAGCGGCCGACAATGACGACCGGCGACAACAACCACGAGGCTGCCATTTTTTACTCTCCCATACCCAATCTCCTCTTCTTCACTTCCCCTCCGAGCCGTCGCCGCCTCCGACAACCCACCTCTACAACCTCCGCTGCCGCTGGCACTTCAACTCCGACCTTGCAAACCTTCTCCAAGCTTGTCACCCATGAGCGCCCCCTGCGATCGTCGGCCGTCGTCAAGCCTGCGCCGACCGCCGTTGCCGATTTGGAGAAGAGGCAAAGGGTCTCCAATACCCTAATATGAGATATGTGATCTGAGTTGTCCACTGGATCCAATGGCTCGGATGCAGTCGTCGCACCAAGTTTCATCCAAGGGGTGTTACACTTCATTAATCTCATATATATAAGTTCATAAGAAAGATAAAACAAACCAAAATTAGTTATTTTTATATATCTGAGTTTTATTTCTTAGTTTCATTTTTATCTAAGTTCACTTTTACTCATTATCATCATTTAAAATAAAAGAACAAAGAAATATTTCAAACAGTTGAGATAAGAAAAAGATAGGCTAACCAAAATGCACCTTTGACCTTTGAAGTTTAACGTATATACATTTTCAAATTATATGAAGCTCGAAACATAATTGGATCACCAAAAGTTAACAGGAAATGTGATTATGTGAGGTAGGATCAAATTAAAATTTTGGAATAGTTTAAAATGGGTACTAACAAGGTACATTGCAAAGATAACACTGTGTTTGGGTTGTGAGAAAAGGGATGTAATAGAGTATAAGGTAAATATTAATTTTTTTTATCATCCCAATTGTTTTTTATGTAGGGAAAAGAAAATTGTTCTCATTCTCTTTTGAATAGTCAAGAATTAATTTATCCAGAATTAAAATTGAGACAGTTCAATGACCCTTTTTTTACGTAAAATATAAAAAAAAACCTTGAAAATTATGGATCATATTGATAAATTTCCCCCTTTTTACTTTGGATTTAATTTGTTCTTTAAATATTCAACCGAAATCAAAGGATGCATATGCCGCAGTAGACTAATCTTAGTGAAACTAGTATCAGCTTGTTTTTTTATCATGATGAAATATCATATATTAATTTGTTTTATAAATCTAATTATGATGCATTATAATCAACTATATATTATATTATATTATTAAAAGGAGAGAGAGAAAATATCTTTCTTGTGAAACCATGTAAGTTAAAATAAAAAAAGATATAATATAGACACTAAGTTTTAAGTTTAGAATCATGAAATTGATTTGGTTTGTTCTAATTTAACTTTACCTTTTAGTTAAAAGTAGGCTACAGTATTTGGTAACTATTTTTTAGAAGTAAAATTTCAAAGTTTGAGTATAAAACTCTACTGATTACTCCCATTAATTTTATAGTTGTAGAATATAATGATTTATGTAGATTACTCCCATTAACATACTTTCATTTTTTTTATAAAAGAATATTTAAAGTTTAAACATCATGTACTATTTTTATTTTAATATTTCACATCTTTAAATTTAGTAATCCACATAAATAAATATTTCATAGCAAAATAATATTTTAAAAAATATTATTGATTAATATTTTATTTAGAGATTTTCTTCTCGAACTGTAAACTCATCAAAGCAAGTGACTGAATCAAGTAGTAAATTTGCATCTCTCAAAGAGCTCATCGAAAGCCCTCTTGGATCGAGAGGGGAAGAAGTCAACAAAATGGAAGGTTAAGTTGTTCAAAGACTCCTTTATATGTAGGGCAGGGCACGATAAAAGAATAAGTTTCTAATCTTTTACTTTTTTTTATTATTGTTGTTAGAAAAATTAATTAGAATATATTTAAAATGAAAATTTATTTTACGTAAGTCTATTTAATATATTTTTGTAGAGTGTCCAATATGTCTTCTACATATTTTATGCAAAAATATTCAATTCTCATAACTAAAAAAAGTCAAATGAAAAAGTCAAATGATGTATGTACTCATCAAACTAAAGTTCCAAACTAATGTTGTAAAAATTTAGATCGGAATTGTCCTGGAAAAACCTCCGAGTTAAGTCAAACTGATTAATCCAAATGGACGGACCGGATAATAATAAAATAATATAAAAGATATATTCAATGAAAATATTTATGGACATATATTTATTAATAATTATTGTAATTACATGCAAGGAATAATAATATTATTAACAAATACCAATAAATAAAGGAACAACATAATTGTTTATTTTTTATGTTGATCATGAATATATAAATTAATATAAACTCATAATTCATGAACTTAATTATTTATATTTATTTAAAACATAATGCTAAAAGCTAAAGTAAATAAATAAATAATTTTTATTTCAGCATTTAAAGATGGTAAAAAAATGGTCTATAACATAAAAAAGTAAATAAAAATAATTGTGCTACATTTTCACATTACATGAAATGGTTGAGTAGTTGATGTGTATCTTAAAGAGTACAAGGTTCAAACCTTACAACTTACACAAATTTTCACAATTTTAGATATGAGTATTTCAAGCCCATTGGGTCAGAAAAAATTGATGGGTTTAGCAATTGAACCCAGGTTTGACAGTTCAATCCTTGATGACTTTTCCGGTCTAAGATTGACCCATGGACTATTTGAAGGTCTGAGCATACCCCTTTACTCCACCTGATTGATTGATGGCCTGCATGGCTATGAAAGAAATAAGTTAAAAAGAGGAAAGAAATTATACTTGACATCAATGTTTTTAGAATCGACAACCAGATCGGATGCCTTATCGAGTCATAGTTGAACCGGTCCGATCGAGAATTGAGTCGGACTGAATTTTATTAAAATAATATTATTTATGTATTATTTATTGATATACAACAACAACAATAAAGTCTTATCCCACTAGGTGGGGTCGGCTACCTGGATCATACAAAAATATGAAATCATACCAAATATTGTAGTATACAAATATTGCCTTCAAATATTTGTTTACCCCTCATTTTTTCCTCCTTATTTAACTTACCTTTTAATACTTTCTTTTTTAAAACTTTCCTATTTTACTCATTTTCTTTATTTTTTTAAAAAAATGAAGTTGAACCCGATTCAACTGGTTCAATGGTTTTCTGGTTCAACTGTCTCTTTCGGTTCGATATCAAATTCGATTTTAAAGTTGAACCGAACCGGTCTAATCACCGGTTCACAATTGAACACCGGTCCGGTCGGTTGTCAAAACATTGCTTATACCTATGCATTGAACAACTTAATTATAAGTTGAACCGAACCGGTCTAACCACCGGTTCGCAATTGAACACCGGTCCGGTCGGTTGTCAAAACATTGCTTATACCTATGCATTGAACAACTTAATTATGACTAAGTGTAATTGAAGACAAAAGAGTAAAATTAGGCAATCTCGTAAAGAAAAACATGTCATTATTCCTGATATTCAGAAGTCTCCAACTCAAGCAACGGAAACGATTCCACGGAACGAGAGTGACGCATCATTTATTAAACAAGAATATTTATTGCCATTAATCCTCCATTGACCTTTTAACATATGTTTGTATTTTTTCACATAACACGACATATAAAAATGAAGATCTCTTAAAAAAATATTGAAAAAAGAACACTAACACATTGATTATGAGTAAGTAAAAATGTGAAATTGATCCTCATCAAATATTGATTCTATTATTATCATCATCACTTCATCATTATTTTAACGTTTACGTTGCTGCCCTTAATGTGTTACAAATGATTTCCCAAATAATAATTAATGATCTCATTGTTCACCGAATTTCCTTTTATGCAATTATACTGGTTCCTAATGTATGTATTTTATACACTTAAAAGATGCTTATTTCTGATATTAGATATAGCTGGGATTGCTTTATAGGTGGCTAGGGTCTATTATCACGTTGTGTTTTTATTTTGGATTATCGAATTATAATAAAGAACCAAATTTACGATGTCGATAATAATGTCTTGAATATGAACTTTCCTTACATTAGTCAGGCGCTAAGATAGTGAGGATGGAGAGCTCGTCCATCCCTTACGGGGTCTAGGGGATCCTTGCGACGATGAAGCTCTCGAAATTTAAATAATTTTAAAATTTCTGTATTTAAATTCTCTACTATATTATTTTATATCATTGAAATAATAACGATGAACATCTCTTCTATATTTGTGCCATCTCTCTTCCTCTTAGTGTAAAAATTGTATTGTATATTATTGTATCACCAGATTTGAAAGTAATAATGCCCTCTTCTTTTCAAGCTTGAAATAAAAGAAAACATTTTTTTTTTGTTCGTAGTTGCGTTAGCACAAATGAATCTCTTCCCACGTCATTTTCTTTATCCTACAGACAACTCGCTCTTATCTCAAGCATTAGATGGAAGAAAAGGATGTCGCACTTCCACAATAAAGCAGTTAAAAAAAAAAGTTGGAGCATGTTCTTGAGAGGCATAAAATCATTGCATCCTTCTTTCTTCTTTGTTGGAATACACAGAGAGACAAAGAGTTGCATGTAAAGAAATAAAAATATGGCAAAAACTCTGTTCCCACATCCATACAATTGCATCAATCTCCTGGGATTATGAGTAAAGAAAGGGACAAAATAATGTAAACTTGAGGCCTCCATAGGATAATATAATCCAATTGCGAGAACAATACTAGTAATGCTATTAATGTTTCAGCTTCAGAAAAGAAGAAAACGACTATAAGATGTACAGAAGTGTATGTCAGCAAGCAAAGATGATCCTGTGATCATATTGGTTGTGTGTGACAATTGACAGAAATAATACTTGGCGGCGTCCTCTACTGATTTAAACTTTGTTTTGAAGAAACATTAGTATCACAGATGTTCCTCGGAATCTTGCTGTTGATCCCCGATCCATTTAATATTTTTATGATAAGTCTTGAGATATGATTTTATCAAGATGGGATTTATGGCGGCTGTATCCGAGTTGCATGTATCGGTGGACAGCTACTGTATTCTGTATGTGATGGTTGAAGCCATGACTTTTGAATATGTTAGCTCCTGTGTGATGTTTGCAGCAACATATGCATCTGAATTAGACAGAGAAATATAAATTACGAACAGTATTGGACATTGCCTTGACAAATGAAGATAAGAGCAGCAAAAACAAGAACAAGATGAATGAATGAATTGAATTCCAGTTCAATATATATATATATATTTATATATATTTGCATTTCTTAGCATTGAATGAAAATGCAAAATGATTATTTTGCTAGCTAGTCATATGTTGCTTATTCTCACCCAAATGTCAAAATATAATACCATACAAGAGGCAAAAAGTGAGGAAGTTTGAGCAGAGAAACCATTTTCTTCTTTTCTTGATGGAAAATTTACTCCATTAACAGATTAACTGTGGTCCCAAGCCCGGATAAAAGAAGAGGGTTGTGTTAGGCCCCAACAACCAGCGTAAAATCATGTCGAATCTCATGAACATGGATTAACGAATCGTATGATCCATGTAGCCGACCCCACCTAGTGGGATAAGGTTTTGTTGTTGTTGTTGTAACAGATTAACTGTAAATGAAAAGATTTACGCACTGCACTCCTAACATGACACAATAGTATAAAATATTTTTCTCAAATAGTAATTAAAGCCTAGGATGTGCAAGTTAATTTTATGATACAAAAGTAACAAGGGAAAAATCACGAGAAATTCTCTTCAGTGCATAACATCTGCACAAAAAGGAAAGGGATCGGCAAGGCCAATTACCTTTTCACAAGTCTGTCTGCCGGCTCCAGTTAGATTGGCTATAATCTGAGCTGAAATCCTGACTCCCAAAAGCCATTCGTTGAAACAATCTTATGTCTGCTGACTGTGCTTGATTGAACATCGCACTTTGACCAGGTGTAACGCCATTGTTAAGATCAATGTCCGCAAGGCCATCAAGAACTCTTGCGACCTGAAATAAATATGTTAATGTATGTAGAATAACAAGTCTTCATCAAAAAGGTGTTGACTGTAACATAATAATTATTTTTACCTTTCCCATTCGAGGCCGCATTGATGCCGAATGACGGGTACAAGCTGCTGCTGCTTCAATCATGCGAAACATCTCAGCTTTGTCATAGTTGTCTCCTAGTCTAGGATCAGGTAGTTCTCCAAACTCTTGATTTTCAAGTGCTGCTGTTAGCAATGGTCGTGCCTGGAAGATTGCAATGACAATTGTCAAGAAAGTTTGAGATAATGATCGTAATGAGGTGGTTCACTATGGTTCTAAATGACAAACTATGCTCAGTTTGGCTGTAGGAAAAGTTTTTCAATCTCAAGAGTACACATGGTAGGAAGAGCAAGCATTGAATGGGGATACTATCCAAAGGAATATATGGATGTGTGAGGAGAAAGCCATAGGTGTGGAGGGACTAGATTAGTTAGATTGTTAGTGTTTCGAAATTCTATCCAACTACTCTTGAATATTGTTGTGGAAACAAAAAAAGAAGAGAAATACAGAAAAGGGAACATACCCACAGTATTGTCATTTTCTTGTAAGCATATGTTTGATTCCAATAGGATTGAGTATATCAATACTCGGATAAGTAATATTGTCAAAGCAAGATTTTTAATGTTTGAATCTTTAAGTGAGACCAGTCAGCAAACTGTGCAAATATTCTCTACTGGCAGACATTTAACTGTTTTGATTGCCTAACGAAACAGTGATTTAATAATTAGAATCTATGATTAGGTTTAAATTTTCACTTCACATGAGATTCAACAAGCCACTGATCTCGAACAATGCAATATGAAGTTATCTTTAAAAGGTTTTACATAGCCATCTACATCTAAAATATCGGTTTTTTATTCAATAAATTAAAAAGCACTTCCAATGGTAACAGGAATAATAATCAGAATCTATGATTGAAGTTGAAAATTTCATTTCATTTGATATTCAACAAACCATTCATCGTGATTCATGAGCAATGCAATATGCAGTTATCATGAAAAGGTTTTACATAGTTATCTACATGTAATATATTGGTTTTTCATTCGAGGGATTGAAAAACACACCAACAGTAACAGGCATACAAAAAGGACAAGCATATGGATCAAATTAATATCTACAAGAAAACGAATGAAAACATCCAGTACAATCTCTGGATCAAATATGCAGAATCCCTACATGTTCCTCTCAAAAAAAAAAAGAATCCCTACATGTTAACCTGCAGGTCCACTGTTTTGAGTCGACTTATTTTTTACCAAGAAGTCATTATGTGCAAAGGAGTTACCCATTCTTGTGGATTTGTAAAATTGGTTGTAGAATGGTTTATAAGTACGTCTGAATAATATAGGTTAATCTTGTGTTCTTTCTTTTTGGTGTGGCATCCACTAGCAGTATAGCCTCGCAGTCTCTTTCTTTCAATTCTTTAAGAATTGTGATGTCCCATTTCTAAGCTGCCAAACAGGCCTCAGTATGGCCTCTACTTTATCACCTATGGTTCCTTCCGACAAACCTTGATATTGATGAGATATCGACATCAAATTTTGTGCAAGAGCATAATAATAATTGTTCTCATAAGACAATGCTAGTAATAGTAGAATTCTTTTTCTGGGAAAGAGATAGTAGAAAATTTTGAATTTGCTTGTGGATTGTATGGCTGGCATGTCAGTTGCTTGAACTAATTCAGAAGGTACTGATGAAATAAAGAAAAGTGTTTGAAGACAGCAACTTAAGAAGCATACCCACTCAACAAGGCTCTCATCACCTAGTGGTCGTGTTCCATCAACAGGTTTTCTTCCAGTTATTAGTTCCAAAAGCACAACCCCGAAAGAGAAAACATCAGATTTCTCAGTCAATTTGCCGCTTGATGCATATTCGGGAGCCAAATATCTGAAAAATAGAAATTTCAATTAAGTAATTAGCTCAAAGGATCGTTAGATTCCAGAAGTACTGGCACAAACTTGAAATTGTATTGTTCACTTACCCAAAAGTTCCCATCACTCGTGTTGTGACATGTGTGGCAGCATCCATAGCCAACCTCGCAAGCCCAAAGTCAGAAACCTATTTGTGTAGATAAGGCAATCAATTTGACTATACATTAACATTTAAACATGTTCTATTATCACAAAATCTTAATCTCCTATAAGGACCAACCTGAGCTTCAAAGTTGTCATCCAAAAGAATGTTTGAGGATTTAATATCCCTGTGAATTATCCGTGGATGACCTAAGTAACAGAATATCATTAATCACTATTGAAAAAGATATTTCACTAGATGCTACCAAGAGTGAGACATTACAATCCTCATGCAGGTATGCTAGGCCACGAGCTGCACCAGCTGCTACTTTGACTCTGGTTGCCCAGTTCATTACTGGAATTCCTTTCCCTGTAAATGCAAGGTTTGCACAGATGCGGCATTACACAAAGTAATGAAAGAAACAAAGACCTTTACGAAAATGCTAATCGAAACCTTTACGAAAAGCAAGTAATCATACCATGAAGATGAGATTCAAGTGTTCCATTAGGCACAAAGTCATACACAAGCAACCTGTGGCTTTCAGATATGCAGTACCCCACAAGTGAAACCAAATGCCTATGGTGTATGCGGCTGATGATCTCAACTTCAGCTCTAAACTCGCGCTCTCCCTGTCCACTGCCAGCTTTTAATTGCTTAATAGCTACTTCCCTTCCATCCTGTAAACGTCCCTTGAAAACACAACCAAAACCTCCTTCTCCTAAAATATTTTGCGGAGAGAATCCATTGGTTATGTCGTACAGTTCTTCATATGAAAACCATGATTTCGCACTGCCTATCCCAGCATCAGATGCGATACTTCCAGATTTATGGTGCACGAGAGGAGCCGTTGGGGACCTTGGATATGATGAATCTGACTTCACTGAAGATGGATAGGGCGAAGGCATGACAAATCCTGCTTCATATCTAACCACGGGCTTCCGGCGCTTCCTCACAAACCACACAACCAATCCTACAACACTGAGCACCACAAGACTAACAACCAGGGCAACAGCTATAGCAGGTCCAGCAGCCAAGCCGCTACCTCCCGAGCTGTTGCCACTACCACTGCTCCCTCCCGAGTCGTTGCCGCCGCCGCTGCTCGTGGAACTAGCATCAGTGGTCTTGTTGGAGCTTGGAGCTATTGAGTCGATACCAGGGGGAGACGGCAGAGAAGAAGGTGCCCCAGGTTTGGCAGGAGTCTTGCCACCAGTTGTGCCATTAGGAGCCGGAGCTGGGAGCGAAGGAGCGGGCGGAGTTGACGGGTCAGAAGGTGGCGGAGGTGACGATGACGGGGGAGATGGTGGTGGAGCTGACGGTGGTGACGGTGACGGAGGCGATGATGAAGGAGGAGACGGCGATGGGGTCGACGGAGGAGGCGGAGACGGTACAGATGGGGGCGGGGGGCTGGGCGAGGATGGGGGCGGGTTGCTCGGAGGCGGCGACGAAGGCACCGCCGGCGGCGGAGGAGATTCTGACGGTGGCGGGGTAGAAGGCAGGGACGGCGGCGGCGGAGAAGCGGACGGCGGGGGGAGCGAAGGCGGCGGTAGGGAAGGGGTCGCAGGCGGAGGGGAGGTGAGGTCTGGAGGAGGCGGAGATGTTGTGGACGCCGGCGGCGGAGACGACGGTGGAGGTGTGGAAGCCGGCGTCGCAGGAGCTGGAGGAGAAGCGCTAGGGGGAGGGGAGGAAGGGGGAGGAGAAGAGGCGGCAGAAGAAAGCGGAGGGGGAGAGGAGACGGCGGCGCCGGTAGAAGTCAGCGGCGGACTTGCCGCCGGTGGAGTGGCAGAGGACATCTCGGCACGGCCTTGGGCTTCCCTTCCGACCTCGCCTCAGTCGAAACGAGCTCTGCTTCAGTTTTGATCCAAAAGCCTTCCGCGACAGTCCTCTTCCGCCATGAGGGAACCTCAGGAATCTTCCCAACTTTTTCTTGCCACTCCCTACGAATCCAATGCCAAGTTGCTTCCTTTTTCCGCCAAAAAAAATCTCAGAAGACAACAGCTCCTATAAAAACTCCGAATCTTCAAGCAAGAAGCCTGCGAACAAATTACGAGAAAGCAAGATCTCGAGCAGTCGAAGCAGCAACGTCTCTCAAATGGCAAACAAATGGGATGGATTCAACCAAAAGATCTCAACTTTGGCCGAGAAAACTTCCAAAGATCCCACCTTTCTCAAAATTTTCTCGACCAAATAGCCAAACTACAATGGATCTCGAGACTAAAAAGAAAATGGATCCACGATCTACTTCCCAAATGCAAGCAAATTCCACCTTTTTCCTCCTGTTTTGAATAGCCGAGTGTACAGCTCCGCATTCAGCACTCAACGGAGCGCCACATTTTGTCCAACAGTGACAACACCAAATGCCCAGAATCCAAAGGAGAGAAAAAAAAACTCTCAACTTTTCTTGTTATCAAAGCAAGAAAAAACTTCCCCAGGGTTCAACCTTCCTTGGAGACCTGCAACCAGAAAGGGTAGACCAAGAAGAACACAGGTGAAGGAGAGCATGAATTGAAGCCACCTCTCTTTGCCTGCCACCAACCCAAACTAAGACATGTAGCGTACGATAGCTTAAAAAAATTTGGAAGATCTCTCCTCTCTCTCTCTCCCTCCCTCCCTCCCTCCCTCCCTCTCTCTTTCTGTCCACTCTACACAAACGTGAGGACGACTCGATATTTCCAGCTGAGTATCAAAACGCGGAGTAGTTTAACAAATACAAATGGATCAGTAAAAAAAAAATAGAGTACGTGTATGAAACTAAGAAATTGCTGATCTTTTCTTGTGTTCCATATTAACAACACCGCCAAATAGCCCGGACTGCACAATTTGATCAACCCATCCCAATGTTTTCAAGACTCTGCAGAGGCATATGGACATTGGTTTGTGACAGTCTGTTCGATATGAAAGTGCCCCAATTATTTTCCAGTGGGTTGCACCTCTCATGGAATTTTTATTTTCTATTTTAAAATAGTGGTACGGAGAGGCCTATTTATTTCTATTTTTTTAAAAAATAAAGTCTTTATTTAGCTATCTTTTCTTCTAACAAATTGAATTATTGTTGACCAGCTCAGTTATGTATCGACTCTTGATTCAACTCTAAAGTTCTAAATCTAGAGACACCATCAAGGTTTGCAATTGGATCTCATATGAATGCAAAACTATGTATCTATACGTGGAGATTGTTGACAACAAGTTTTCTTAAGAGTATCAAATCAAAACTTACAAAGAGTAGAGGTTAAAACACTAAATAATATAGGTTACCCCAACTAACCTATAGTGTTTAATGGTTAGCAAACTTGTATCTACTTTCAAATATATTGTTTTATTTTTTTTTTTCATTATAATACATCTCATATTTATATATTTGTATTATTTCACTACTATTCAATCAAATTAAATGAGAAGTATAACTTTGCTTTATTTTGATTAATAGGCTTCCGTAGTTTAGAAAAAAATATTTTTTAAAGTAAATAAAGATACTTTAAAAACATAAAACTACTAATTACTATGCTACAGAAAAAAGTATCTCTAATGCTTTAAGAAATATAAGTTATAAGAATTATATTTGTCTGTTCATTTATGTTATTTTATAGGTATTTGATGATAAAATATTTCATACATGTTTTATATATTTAGTAGTGTCTTTGATCTAAATGCTTAGAGTTCATTACATTCAATGATACATTTTTATAGGATCAAATCCTTTGCAACATTGAACAGCACTTGAAACATGAAATGCTCTTAACTTGTTCTGATTTTATGTTTCGAGCCCAAGGGAGGTAACTCCTCTCCGGAAATTTTGACAACATAACATAAGGAAGTGAGGGCATCTGAACTGAATTTAAGGTTAGGTGAGTTTTAGAACAAAAACATCTAAAGAAAAGACAAAAATACCAGCTTTTGTGCAAAAGATTCATATCTGCAGTGATTCTTAAGAAACTTTTTGGGGATAGAAGAGAAAGAATGCAAGATTTTAAGGGTTTGTTTGGCAAAACATCTATATGAATGATAGGTCTCAACTCGGGTTTATAACTGAGGGATGAGGTGGAGTGGTATATTGAGTGATGGGGTGATGAAGTATGGCGTGTCGTTGGAAAGCCCATGTTTGAATAATAAAATATAAAAAATGTGGGTTGAGATAATGAAAATTTTATTGATGAAAAAATTAATTTTACATTTTATTATATATTAAATTATTTATAATATTTAATAACTAACAAGTATTTATCATATTACTTTAATCACTTAATTTATTTTTTTACTTCATGTATGACACTATTTTTCTATATTTTATTATATTACATATTTGGTATAATTAATTTGTTCATTTGTTTAAAAAATGAGAGATAAATATAAATAAAAAATGTAGATAAAAGTTATTTTATCAAAATATTTGTTTACCAATACAAGAGAGAGGGGAGATTAATATGGTAGAGAAGAAAAAAAGAGAGGGAGAGAAAATAGGAGGGATCATTAATTTGGTTTAAATTTTCTTTTTTTCAATCCTATTAGGAGAGCTTAGCTACTCCACTCAATCCTCTTAATTAATATAAAATATAATTATTCAAACAAAATTTATACTTTCATATTCCACCTCACTTCCTCAAAATCTCACGAAAATAAGTTAAAATGTTTTCTTTTGGTAGTTTTGGACTTTTTACCTTTGTGAAGTTTGGGATTGAGATGTTAATTAGATGTGATGTTATTATTTCTTAGGAATATTTGTTACTAAATCATCTATCTATAGCTAAAAATGTTGCAATATTGAATTCTTGTCATCTATATTTGTGAACTCACAACTCTTAATGGTCAATCTGATTTTGCTCTGGTCAATTTAGTGCTTAATGATTGAACTCTCGTGCTGAGCTTTGATTGAGTGATAATCCTTCATTTCGAAATTTTAATGTTTTTTTTTTTTTTTGAACCATACCAGTCTAATTTGTCGAAAAAAAATCTATCTAAACTGAATCTTGTTTATCAATAAGCATACTAATTAAATTATATCAATGTTATACAAAATCCATTTTTTCATATACAAATAAATTATATAGTATATTATATTATATTATATTGTATACTTAAATATAATGTATAAACTCATATCATATTTAAATAAATATGACCAACTATATATATATATATATATATATTATAATATAAATATACACTATTTATATGTTTTCGATCGAAATAGTTTAATTTCTTTTTTTTAAGAATAATTTGGATCAGACCATCTCAGTTATGCTCAATATATATGTCTACCATTCAAGTTTTTGAATTAAGAAATAAATAAATTAAATACATCAATTGACTCAATTGGGTACATAAATTCATATTTTGAGAATACTATTACTCCTCTAATGCCTTTGGATGAAGGACACAATAACCTTATTTTATTATTAGTATCAACAAATCATATATATGTTGTTTATTATTTTATGACTAACATTAATGAGCCTTTGACAATTTCGAGGGATGTCTTTAGCACTAATTGTGAAGCCAACCGCTTGAATAGGAGGAGGTCCAATAATAATAATAACACTAATAAATGTTGGTAAGAGAATGCGGAATGAGAAATATAAGCGCTAAGTATGTTGATTAACGATTCAGATAAATAATATATTTAAATGATATTAAATGATGAGATATAATTATTTATAATATGAATGGTTGATTAGTAGATGAACGATCCAAATGCGTTTAACATTTTTCTAGAGCGGAAGATGATGACATTAATACCTATATGCGATATATGCATGATTGAGATGTCAGCAATGGCGCGCATGTTAGGCCTCACAGCCGTTGACTCCTGCAACTTTAATTTTAGAAGATTATGACAAGGGCAATATCTTCTTACATGGTTACATTTGTAAACAAATTCTAAGTGAATCAAAATTATGTGGCCTGTTGTAGTGCAAACACGCCATTCGATTAAGAAACTTTGAGTTTAACTTTTTCGTTCTTGGAAAAATAATAATAATATATTTAATATGAGATAATCATAATTATATAGGATTAATTAAAACCAGCTTCTCACATTTTCTCATCCCTAATTTCAATAAAATGAAGACTTTTCATGAAGTGTCTGAAAACTTGTCATATTAATTATTTTGATGCGTGTGTGTGTGTTTTTAAACTGACTTATTATATAGTTCTTAGCTCTTGAAATGTTTATATGATTTGAGTCTATCCTTAGCTATGGATAAAACTTATTATTATGTGTCTTATAGTTATAGAATAAAATATTAAAACATGGAAAAAGGAAAGTAAAAGTCCAAATGTAATCATTAGATAGATAAGAGTAAAAGGTGAAACCTAATTTATTAACGCCTTTTTTTTTGAAAAAAATGGATTATTGAAACCATGATGAGATCATGGGGAGCTGGATCTTCAAAGACCAAGATCATATGATAATCCTATTTTTTAAGGGTTATTTCCATATACTTTATCTAATATGTCACAATTTTTTTGTATTTAAACTCAAATTATAAATTATTTTTTTATATCTCTAAATTATCACGATTTTTTCACTTTAGTTATTTCTGTCTACTTTTGTTATATTTTCCGTTACTTTTGATTTTTTTTCATTTATGAAAAGACTAAATTATTCTTCGCTCCATAACACATCAAATAATAAATATATAAAAAAAGAAAAAAATCGGGGGAGGGTAATTTAGTTTATTCATAAATGGCAATTTTTTTGTTTACTACTTTAATCCTTCCAACAATTTTTTATTTTTTATATATTTTTTTCATATTTTTCTGAAGGGAGGGTAATTTGGTCATTTCATAAATAGAAAAAAAAGTAATGAAAAATATAATAGAACTAGGCGGATGATTAAAATAAAAAAATCGTAATAGTTTATGGATACAAAAAAAGTCTGTAGTTTGAGGTTAGATGCGAAAAATCGCGATAGTTTATGAGATGTTTATAGAAATAATTTTTTTTAATGAACAACATAAATAAAAAAGTATTTCTTTTATATTTTCTTTATTATTTTTTTGTCTGAGATGGGGGCAAAGAAAATTACGTTCTTGAACATAAGAGACATATATAAATGATTTCTACTAAATTATGAATAAACATGAAACAAAAAAAATCATTATCTTTTTATTACCCCAATATCGGAAAATCGGCACCTCCTCTAATTCACATGAGATATTATTTACTACTCCATCCCTTGTTAATATAAAGCTACTAATTATATACATATAATGAGTTTATATATTAAACAAAGTTATATATAATTAATAAAGATGTTATATTTATATTAATTTAAAGTTTTTTTACTTATAGCATAAGTTATCAAATTAAGAATTTATGTGCTTAGAGGGACTACTCTTTGGCTCTTTGCATATACATTTGCTACTACTGGTAATTAATTTAAATATTAAAAGGAAACCAGATAACTGAAATAAAATAATTGGATAAAAAATTTTGTTACTTTATACTTTGTACATTAAGATAAAGACAGTTGAAAAAAATAGAGATAGAGACAAGAAATGCAAATTAAGCACGTTGTCCTCCATATCTATGTTTTTAAATTACACGCGTTGTACTAATGATCATTGTGAGTTTTCCATTTTTTTTTACACAGTCTGATGTTTGGAAAGTGATGCCGAGAGATAATCTATTTGAAAATCGACTCATCATCAGTTCAATTAATTAATTCGATATTTGAAAAATGATATGCAGATTTATTCTACTTAATATTGACTCATCGTTCAGTTCAATTAATTCGATTATATTATTTTGAGTCTATATCCCATAATACAAATGAGATTATCGCTTAATTATCATTTTTTCTCTCTTTCGCATCATCCAAAAACTAATAAAAAATACCTCTTTCATGTGTACTCGATATTTGAAATTAGGATTATTTCCTCAAATCACATCTAAACTATCACGATTTTTCAGATCTAACCCTAAATTACGAACTTTATTTTTTGGGTTCTTAAACTATCACGTTTTTTATAATATGATCCTTCCATCCAATTCCGTCAATTTCTTGCTTATTTTTTTCACATTTGTGAAAAGTTCATTATTAACTCCGCCTATGTTTTATAGCCGGTTCCAAGTCCGGATAAAGGAGGAGGGTTGTGTTAGGCTCCGACAGTCAGCGTAAAACTCTATCGAATCGCATGAACATGGATCAACGAATAGCGTTGTATGATCCATGTAGCCGACCCCACCTAGTGGGATAAGGTTTTGTTGTTGTTGTTGTTGTGAAAAATTCATTATACCCTATTACAAGTGTTCATCTATTTTTCTTAAAATAATATATAATAAAAATATAAAAAATAATTAAAAAAAATGATGACTAGGGAGGGGGCTCCTCTTCGTGTCGCCGGAGCGAAAGTGGGGAGGGAGGTCCCCCCCCCCGCGCAAGGGACGCCCTCAGGAGAGTGAGCCCGCCCCCCTTGTCGAGGGAAGCCTCCCCCTGCTCCAAGGACACAGAGGGCACTTTCGCCTATCATTTTTTAATTATGTTTTATTATATATTATTTTAATTAAAAATAGATTAACACTTGCAGTATGAGTATAATGAACTTTTTATAAATGTGAAAAAATAATCGAATGATCAGATTGAAAAAATCGTGATGGTGTAAGGATCCAAAAAATAAATTTCGTAGTTTGAAGTTAGATCTGAAAAATTGTCTATTTTTTTTACATTATCTATTTTATCATTATCATTATTTTTTTACATTAGAATTTTATCATTTTCTATTTTTTTTACACGTAATGATAACGGCAGCTGGTGAATGTTTCTCCTTCTCAACCGTCTCTATTGCCCCCAAACTCACCGGAGGAATTTTATTGAGGTCATACGATTTGGGGATAGAAAAGAGTGTAAAAAATACGGTGGGGTAACTGATGGCGGAAGGCGGGCGATCGAGCTTGGGACTTCCTCAATTCCTGTAGCTCCCGAGTGCCATGACCACCGCCCCTCCAACACCACACTCTCTCTCTCTCTCTCTCTCTCTCTCCTCTCTGTGTTCTCACCATGGATCGGCGCCCCCATGGGGTGTTGTTGCTCTTCTTGATTGCTGCTCCCTCGGTGCTAATACTTCATTAGGATTGTAACATATTGCACCATTTCTCCCCTTGACATTCCACAGCAAGGAGAGAGAAATAAAAGAGATGGAGGCAAGAAATTGGCATATGTTCCTATATCTGTTTAACTTATATATAATCCTTCCGCATATTACTTAGAGAATTTTAAACACAATTCTGATGATAATGTATAATATATACTATACTACTTTACTAGTCTTAATGATGTATATATAGTATTGTATAAATCATTTATATAATACAATATTATGCTCTTTTAAGATATAAATATTGTGTTTTTATACTTTTATTAAATGCTTCATAATATACAAATATGTACTAAATTTTAAAAAGCTGTGAGTTAATGCCAATATTCGTTACATTTATGATTTATTAACTCATAACATTCTTTTAGATAAAAAAAATTGAAAATATTTTAGCTGAAATTTTTATTCATAGAATAAAGTTTTACTACCATCAATTCCAAAATCCGATTATAAGATTTTTTTTGTCTTTCCAACTTTTATAGAGTAAAAAACAATTTCCACAAAAAAGTACAAATAGAAAAAAAAATGATCCACGATCCATTCACTGGCGGGCCTCGGAGTAGGCCCACTCTACACGTGCCACAAACTTATAAATTATAATGGTTACGAGCCTCGCGCACGTGACATGTAAAGCCAACACATCCCTTCACGTGCATAAAAAAGTCCCACCATTCGTTTCACCCCTTACGGAAAAATAGGTGAAATACAAAAGTCTAAATGTAATGGACTTAAAAAAAAATTACTCTCTTCAACTTTGCTTTACTTCCTAAAACAAATGTCCTTCATTTTTTAACGCATTTCATTCTATCTGAGATAGTCAATTTTTCAATTTTTTGTCGACGTGACGTCCACGTGAACATCTCCTCTCTCCTTCACGCAAATAGTCATCCGACGTAGCATATTAAATTATACCAATGCCCTCCAACTTTAAAGTTTGTTCAGCGATATCCTCCAACTTTACTTTGTAACACAAATACCTTTAATCTTTTAATACATTTCACATGATTCCCTCTTTACATGTGACAATCGATTTTTCAGTTTTTCATCGACGTGGCGTCAACGTTGTCATTTTCTCTCTCCTTCATTTAAATAGTCGTCTGACGTGGCATGCTCCGACGTGGCACCACAAGTTGACTAACTCATTATTAAATTATTTTCTTATTTTTCTCTTTGTTGTGGTTCGCGTGAAATCTCCTTCGCCATTCGCTCTCCTTTGTCGTTCGTCTTCTTCATCGTTCACTTTCGTGTTCGTCGGTCATCGTCTTTGTTCAAATTGGTGTAATTTTATGTGCATTTGGTGAGCAAATTTTAAAGTTGGAGGACATTTGATGTAATTTTATGTGCCACGTCGGAGCATGCCACGTCAGATGACTATTTGCGTGGATGAGAGAGGAGATGGTCACGTGAACGTCACGTCGATGAAAAATCGAAAAACTGATTGTCACAGATAAAGAGGGCATCGGGTGAAATGTATTAAAAGTTAAACGGCATTTGTGTTACAAAGTGAAGTTTGAGGATCATTGAGCAAACCTTAAAGTTGGAGGGCATTAGTATAATTTTATGTACCATGTCGAAGCATGACACGTCGAACGACTATTTGCATGGAGGAGAGAGAAGAAGGCTACGTGGACGTCACGTCGATGAAAAATTGAAAAATCGACTGTCCCAGATAAAGAGGACATCGAATGAGACGTGTTAAAAGATGAAGGACATTTATGTTAGAGCAAATCTTAAAGTTAAAGAACATTTGGTATAATTTTTTCATTGTTTCTTTTTTTTTATTTTGGGTACCTCATGCAACCGTAAAAAACGTACTTTTTACTTATTGAGATTGCTCATTATTAAATTTAATTAATTCGATTAAATAATTTCATATCATATCACATCACATACTTAACATTAACATATAAGATTTAAAAGTTTTTTCTAAAATTTAAATTCGAGATCTTATTTAAACAAGCATTTATCACTTATTGGACTTGAAGTTTGTTAATTTGATTATTTTATCTCTTTTCGGAAATATCAAATTACTCTTT
The DNA here is from genome assembly GCA_030549335.1 of Pontederia crassipes. Classification (NCBI taxonomy): domain Eukaryota; kingdom Viridiplantae; phylum Streptophyta; class Magnoliopsida; order Commelinales; family Pontederiaceae; genus Pontederia; species Pontederia crassipes. The sequence goes on from CM060187.1 coordinate 25,170,475, forward strand.
TTTAAAATATTTAATCTTAAATTGTACAATTATTCATTTATTGTTACTCTTAACAAAATTATTTGATAATTAGCTCTATTCCTACGTAAACACTTAGGCACCATTTGTTTTGGAAACCAAGCTCGAACCAGATCCTGATTCTAGCTTGGTTTCTCAAACATCAAAGGGAACCAAGCTATTTTTTTGGGGTAGAATTAGAATCACATGATCCTAGTTTCACCTTTTGTTGCTGTCATTTTTTATTTTACCATTATTATTTTTAACTTGTCAATTTTTTTATTTTACTAATTTTTCTTTCTGATCTTGCTTATATAAAATAATTTATTGAATAATTATAAAATTATAATGAATGATTAATATACTATTATTTATTACTTATTATTTTATTAAATATAGTTAATTTAAAAATTATTTTTATATTTAAATAATATATTTTTTAACAAAATTTTTCCATGACTTTTTTATTTTATAGTTTATTTTAATTAATAATAAAATTATACTTTCTAATTATAATAATCATTTTTAATTTAAAATTCATTAAAATTTTCAATCTATCACATCAACTTTTTTTATTACATTAATTTTTCTCATCATTAGATTCCACTCCGTCCAAACGAACTAATTTAATTCAATTAAAACTTAGGAGGAACTGATGTTCTGTTTCCAAATGCTACACAATTAAAGCATCAAGCCATTTAATTAAACTAAATCTAACACAAAACAGAAATCTTAAGTTTTTTTTTCAAATAGTAGCTTTTCTTTTGAAAACTAATATCACTAACTATGTACAAATTAACTGAAAAAATTAGATATTAAGTTTTAAAGGAATAAGCTACGTTTAGTTAGAGTGAAATAGGTTTAAAAATAAACTTTTTTATTATATTTTTAAACATTTTAAATATTAGGTGGATGATTCTAGGTCCATTAAGAAACTTAAATACAGTTCACTTTGAGATTCTAGAAAATATTGTTGACATTATATCTTTTATTTCTTCTTCATTAATTTTTTTAAAAAAGTAAAGTCTACTTAAGACAATAAATTTTTTTATCTAACTTAGGCTCTCTTAACTCATGAATTATAATTTGCACAAAAATATATTAAAATAATTCAATTCAGTCTATAAATTTTATATCGAAATATGATTTTAAAACTCCTCGTCAATTTTATCTCCCGATCATAATTTATCTCATCATCGATTAAGAGTCAAACAAAACCCGCAATCCAACCATCCTTTCTCGTCATTAAAACTAACAGTACTTATCTACTTCATATTTTACTTGTTTTGATTCAACGAAAAGCGTACCCATAAATAAAAAGTTACAAATGACCCTCCCTCCCATAGTCATTCAACTTCCTTAATCAAGTTGTTTAGTCTAACACAATTGATTAAGTCCCAAATTGATGAAAGCTAGTAACTTCGGATACACTTTCTTTAGTGACCAATCTAATTAGAATTGATCTCATATTTGAGTATCGGATTAATTAGATACCAATAATTCTGATCTTAGATTTAGATTGAAAAAAAACTCTATAGTTTGTATAATCTTTGCCGAGCAAAAGTCGAGCAAAGCTAAGCGAATGATATGACCCAGCTATAGTGAATTAAACCACTCTCCATCTTTTGATTCAATGTTTGATTTAAAAGAAACAGTAATAGATCCATCAAAGTTGATACGATCTAACTGAATTGGGATACATGTGTCATCCTTCAACTTTGGATGAGGTACATATCCAGTCCTTTAACTTCAATTTGTAAATTTTTGAAATCTTACACGCAATGTCCTCGTAAATGCCGATAGTAAATTTTCTGATTGTACTACCAATATGGCACAATATAAAATAATATAAAAATAATAAATCAATAAAAATGAAAAAAAGAGGCAACAAACTGCTGCCCCTCACCGAAGACGAAGACGGAGGATGGGAGGGGTGTGGATGGGCTGAGAGGACAGCAGCTGCCCCTTAGGTAGACTCCATCCTCGACGAGGGGCGGCAGACTTCGAGCTCGTGAGAGATAGGAGTAGCCCTGCTAATCTCCTCCCACGGCCTGGCCAAATAACACCATTGTCCACGCTCCGTCTCCCATGGCGATAATTTTTGTAGCATACTTAATATCTGCTAAAGAAAAGAGTATGTAAATTTCAGGGATGAACATCCAGTAACGTCACCCAATTTTAATTTATAATATGAATATCATCCAACTTTCAAAACCTTTTAGTCACGATCATCATGACCTCATGTAGCCCATTTTGAGGGTCGATTGCATACGTGGATGCCACGCTGTCCAACTTGTCATATGCCACGTGGGTACCGTCTGCCACTGCCCATCCCATTGCCTGATGCCGCCCCAAACACCACTGCCTGAGGTGACGAACGGCGGATGAACAGGAGCACGGCGACGACGGTCTCCGTTGTTGCCCCACCTTTGATAGTCTCGTGAAAACGAAAGATCATCGGCGAGCAAAATCGTAGAGGTGGTCAGCTGGTAGCTCGGCAGACTCGTCCATTACGACGACCATAACTTGGATGGCCAGCGACGGGAAGCAGGAAGGCGCGACTCCATGCCGCGAGCTCCAGAACGAAGGACGACCACTTGCCGCCGAGGCTGAACTTGAAATCGATCAGGTGGATCGAGTCACCACTGGAGGCGGGGTCAAAGGCCTTGGGGAGGGTCTGCACGGTGGTGAAGTGGAGGACAAGAGAGGTCTCAGAGAAGGTCGTTTGGGCGTCGATCCTCTGAATGAGCTCGGCGGCATAAAGCGGCCGACGGGGATGAGGGAGGGGTGGAGGAGAGACAAAATAGCTTCCTTGAACAAAAAGGTCGGCGGTGGAGGAACCAAACCACTGGGTCCTAATCGGTGATGGCGGGCAGTGTTGGTCGCCACCTCGGACGTCAGTCCAAATTATTTTCTTCGCCTAATAAAAACATTAAATATTATAACTTAAAATAACAAGGAATTATAACAAGCTGGATAAAAAAAAACTTGCATCTCCTATTTTGATGATAATATTTGCCCATTATGATAATAATCACAATGAATTGAGATTTATAAAATAATGATATAGAAAAAATGATAATATTAATTATTATTATTTTATTTTATGCTAATATTTTTTAATAACTAACAAATATATCGTCCAATATATATATAATTAGTGGAAAAAGTTGTTTTTATCGATTTCTAAGTATTCAATGTATATTATTTATATCTTCATCTCTATCTATTTAGATTTATATTATATATACAGAAATTAAATTTGACATGTGTAAATCTCTCATAGGTCACGTGATATGAGCAAAATGATTAACATTTTTTGGATTAATTTAGATATGAAAAAATAATATATATTCAGTACTAGAATAATGTTTTAGAGTAACAAGTCTTTTTAAAATGTACCCAGTTTATGAATATATGATATCTTCAAGAATTTGTTACATGGAAATTAATTAATTAATTAATATATTTTATATTAAATATCTATAGGTATAAATATGAGGGTGTAAAATGTTCAATGTTATGATTTGCAATTGCATCTTTTGCATCCACTTCGAGAGAGAAATAATATTTATATCATGTAAAAAAAAATAGCCACATATTACGTTCAAATAACTAACATTTCGAACCTGCTATAATATAATATAATATATAATTTCGAAATTATATTTCATATATAAAATAAAATACTTAGTAAAAGTATATATATATATATATATAAGCAAAGGTAGATGTAACGCCCCTAAATCGACTAACGCCGCGTGGCGAGAATATCTCTGAAGACGCTACGAAAAACTAAAATTTTGATTAAAGATTGACCAAAACTCCATTAAAATAGTGACATATCGGCAATAGAAATAAAGAGGAAAATAAAATATCAAAATAGCGAAAGTTCTCATAGTACTACAAAATCTTCGTAATAGAAATCAAATCTGAATTGCATCCAAGTTCATAAATGTGAAAAATAGAGAAAATGATAACTATGTCATTTTTCAGTTCATGTGCTTTATTAACGCTCGAGCTGATCGCGGTACACGATCTCAACATCATCACTGACCTGACCATGTGGAAATCAACACAGAAGATGAGGTCCTCCCGTAAACTATACAGCCTAGTGGGGAATCAATATAGTACTCAATGCATAACAATAAACAAAATTAGTCAGAATCAGTAATCACTTATATCAAAATCAGATAGAGAGAACAAGATCATTCGATTTGATATATAAATAAATAAAAGAGTTCAAAGATCATCTAATCATGAAAGGTTTCAATAATCATGCTAAATTAGTAATCATACTTCACTTATCATCATCATACTCATGTCATTTGTACATACTCTTTATCCTTGCATTTTTTCCTAGCCTTAGTGACTTTAGGTGCCTTTAACTTTTGGGATTTTATGCCGAGCAAAATAATACAGCCTTGTGCAGCCTATGGGTGATCAAACCATGGCTAATGAAGCGACCCTCCCTTTTATCTTTTCATCTTTTTTACTTAATCACTTTATCAATTCATCATTCTTTTATTCCATAAGAGAATTGGATCACTGAACAGATCAATAACAAGACAAATGATTCAATCATACAACAATTCAATCAGCAGGGAATAGCATATCATAATCATGGAAATAATGTATCAATCAGCAAACAAAATGAAATCTACTTAAGGTTCGGTCGATCGGTTCACACTGATCAGTCGACCGATTACTTGGCACCGGTCGATCGATATCTCTGGATCGGTCGACCGGTCGGCGAAAAATAGAAACCGAGCAGAAGTAAAAAATTCAAGAATTTTCAATCCTAAATACAATCACAGCTTACAAACAATCATCTAAACATGGAGTAATGATACAAACACATCCTTAGTAACAGAGAACCACAAATCAGGGATCAAACATTAAGAACACAACCAATCAATCCATTTCTTCCAACCTTTTCTATTCGATATGATTGAGCATGGAAATCATTCTGAATTAATTTTATTTAAGTTATGCAGAGGGATTTTGAGTTCACCCACATTTTTCCTTGGTTGATCCTTGCACGAAATCCTTTCGGTCACCGACGGTCGTTCTCCACCTATGAGGCAACCCGATTGGAGAAGAAAGTAAGGAGATAATGTTTAAAAATTAAAGGGAGTGCAGAAACGAAGAAGAACTTATTACTATAATCCTGGATGGCACAAAGGAGAGATCTCCCTCCCCTCTACAACAGCATGTGATGATAAGGAGGCAAATGGAAAGAAAGGTGGTTGTCCAAGGAGGAGGCTCCTTCTTATAGGGGTATGGTGGAAAGAAATATCCAATTTGCCCCTTTTTGATACCCCTATCCAGAACCTTATCTATTCATAGCTGTCCACTCTATTTGATCTTATCCATTTATTTATTTGTTTCTCTCGGGTGTTACATCATTACCCCCTTAAAAGAAAATTCGTCCTCGAATTTTGCACTAAGTAGAGATCTTACCGAATAGATTCGGGAACTCCTGGTGCATCTCTGACTCGAGTTCCCATATGGCTTCATCGCCGTGATGAAAGCGTCATACTACTCTGACCATAGGTACATCTCTATTCTTTTGGCGTTGTACTTTGCGTTTCACAATATGTATCGAGTACTCTGTGAAGGTCAAATCAGCAGCTAAATATGGCTCTTCGATCTGTAACACATTGGCAGCGTCATGCTTGTACTTCTTAAATATGGATACGTGGAACACATTATGTGCCTCGCCCATATGAGGGTGGCAAGGCTAATCTATATGCCGCTTCACCTACTAACTCCAGTACCTCGAAGGCTCCCACGTACCGAGGGTTGAGCTTCCCTCGTTTACTGAACCTTATAACTTTCTTCATGGGAGACACCTTCAGCAGAACCTGAGCACCAGCCTGAAAGATCTGCTCACGTCTGCTCTTATCAGCATAACTCTTCTGTCTGTTCTGAGCTGTATTTATTTTCTGCTTGACCAGTTCCACTTTCACCTTCACTTCTTCTTTGCTCGTGATTTTCTTTTCACCTACTTCACCCTAGTGAGCAGGTGAACGACAAGGTCTGCCATATAAAGCCTCGAAGGCGTCATATCGATACTGGAATGGTAGTTGTTATTATAAGCAAATTCGATTAGATGAATGTGTTCATTCCAGTTGCCTTGTCAATCTAGTGCACATACTCGCAACATGTTCTTTAATGTCTGAATAGTCCTCTCAGACTGCCCATCAGTCTGAGGGTGGAAAGCAGTGCTGTAATTCAGCGTTATGCCAAATGCTTGTTGCATGCTCTTTCAGAATCTGACAGTGAATCTAGGATTTCGGTCAGAAACAATCGATGTTGAGATGTCCTGTAGTCTAACCACCTCTCTAACATACAAGTCTAATAAACTCTCTACCGATTGTTTCCACCGAATGAAAAAGAAGTGTGTCGCCTTCGTGAATCTATCTACCACCACCCATATAGCATCATGACCCTTCTTGGACCTGGGCAAGTTGGATACAAAATCCATAGTAATATTATCCTACTTCCACTATGGAATATGTAAATGCTTCAATTTTTCATATGGCCTCTAGTGCTCAATTTTCACCTGCTGGCACACCAGACATCTAGACACATACTCAGCTATCTCCTTCTTTATGTCAGGCCACCAATAGCTACGCTGTACATCTTTGTACATCTTAGTACTTCCAGGATGGATGGCAAACTCAGACTTATGACACTCATCCATTACTTCTCGTCTGATAATTGCATCTGTGGGCACCCATAACCTGTCCCTATACCGAATTCCTCCATCTGCTGATACCTAGAATTCCTTCGGCTCATTCTGACATCTCTTCAACACTTTCTGATACTCTGGATCCTCTCTCTGAGCAGCTATGATTCTGTCAATCATACTGGGCTTCATCTGATGCATCATCCATATCGCTCCATTAGTGTCAAGTCTGGGACACCACTGAACTATCTCATATAATATCTCGTACTCCCGTATTCTGACGTATGCTAGTGAACATTCCCATTTCATACTCAGCTCATCTGCCACTCTATTTGCTTTATCTGAATGGTAATTAATAGCAAATTCATAATCCTTCAGGTGTTCCAACCAACAGCGCTGCCTCATGTTAAGGTCCTTCTGGTCAAAAATATATTTGAAACTCTTATGATCATTGAAGATCTCAAAAGTCTCCCTATACAGATAGTGTCTCCAGATCTTCAAAGCAAAAACTATTGTAGCTAGCTCCAAGACATGCGTGGGGTAGTTAACCTCGTGCTTCTTTAATTGGCGCAAAGCATAGGCCACTACTTTACCATGCAGCATCAGCACACACCCTAAGCATGTCCCACATGTATCACTGTATACTACATATCCTCCGCTCCCCGTCGGGATGGTGAGGACAGGTGTTGATGTCAAATGATCATTTAATGTCTGAAAGTTCTGCGCACACTTATCAGACCAGATGAACTTCTCAACTTTCTTTGCGAGGTTCGTAAGCGGTGCTGCAATTTTGAAGAAGTAACTGATGAACATTCTGTAATAACCTGTTAATCCCAAAAAAATTCTTCGGTCTTGCCCAATTAGTCACTATTTCTACTTTTGCGGGGTCCACTGAAATGCTCTTCTTTGATACTATATGTCCAAGAAATATGATTTTCTTCAACCAAAATTCGCACTTTGAGAGTTTGTCGTAAAGCTGGTATTGGCGCAGAGTTTCCAACACTATTCTGAAATGCTCTCGATGCTGATCTGGGCTGGACGAGTAAATCAGGATGTCGTCCACGAATACTATGACGAACTGATCCATGTGGGACCGAAAGATCCTATTCATCATATTCATAAACACTGCAGGAGTGTTTGTCAACCCAAATGACAGTATTAAAAATCATAATACCATACCTAGACCGAAAGGTTGTCTTCGGTATGTCTTCCTCAGCAATCCTCAACTGATGATAGCCACTCCGCAGATCGATCTTGGAGAATACGGATGCTTTGGACAACTGATCGAAAAGATCATCGATGCGGAACAGAGGGTACTTGTTTTTCACCTTCACCTTGTTGAGCATCCTGTAATCAATGCAAAGCCGCATTGAATCATCTTTCTTTTTAACAAACAATAGTGCTCCCCACGATGAGACACTCGGCCGAATGAAGCCTTTGTCTAATAATTCATGTATCTGCTTCTTTAACTCTTGCATTTCGGCAGGTGACATGCGGTATGGTGCCTTGGAGATGGGTGCGGTTTCAGGTAGAAGCTCGATCTTGAAATCTATCTCACGCCTCGGTGGTAGTCCTGAAGTATCTTCAAAAAAATATCTGGAAATCCACGCACTACATCTATCTATTGTAGTGTGGTGGCCGGTGCATCGGTCTTTACCACACTTGCCAAGTATGCACAACATCCTTTTTGGAGCATCTTTTGAGCCTTCATAGCTGAGACAATCACCTTCTTGCTTTCTGATAAAGTTCCCCACCTATAGTGATCTTATTCTGCTTGCAATGTAGAGCTGCATCATGATAAAAAAAAGTCAATCCATCCCTAGTATGACGTCATAGTCTGTCATCGGGATGACAATAAGATCTGTAGAGAAATTCTTCTTTTCCACGGTGATAGATACATTCGGAATGTACTTAGCCGTGTGATGATCTCCCATGGGAGTGCTCACCCTCATGGCATGAGGCATCTGCTGTAAAAATAGGCCAAGAGCTTGGGCGCACGACTCCGAAATAAACGAGTGCGTGACCCCTGAATCAAATAATATAATAGCAGACACATCAACAATAGGAAGTGTACCTCTGATAACATCATTATCATTCTAGGCAGTGTTCGTCTCCATGTTGTGCACCCTGCCCTCAACAACGGGGTTTGCGCCTCCGGCGCCCCGGTTATCACAGCCTCCCCTAGCGAACTGGGGGTAGTTTTGAGCAAAATGTCCGAAGTGTCCGCACTGGATGTATGAATCATTCCTCCTGCGACATTCGCCGTCATGATATCGCCCGCAATGAGGGCAGAGAGGCTTCTGCTGAACTACTAGTGTTTGTGGTTGAGACTGACGAGGAGGAAGTGGCAGCTGTCTCAGAGGCTATTACATGGAATGTTAGTTAATTACCACACTTTAACACATTCTTAATTAACATTTTAAAATATTTATACTTGAAGCTATAGTGGTACTGGGCGCTGATGGGGTTGAGCATAGCGAGAGGCCTCTATCTGGTAGTAAGGCCTATGACGACGATCGCGACGATCGTCCCTGCTAAACGGTCGGCGATCTTTGGTCCGAGGTCGTTGTTGCTCTGCTGGCTTGGCTGGGGCTTTTGCTTTGCGTTCAGCCTGATCCTTCTCCATGCAAGTAGCCAGTCTCACTGCCTTTTTCAATGTATCACAGTCCTTAGATAGGACTTCAGTCTTCAAGTCTTGTTGCAGTCCATTGATGAACTTATTTGCCCTGATGCGTCCCACAAATGGCATCGGGTAGTACTGCTCCAGCATGACAAATTGAGTGTGGTATTCCACCATAGTCATGGTTCCTTGCACCAACTCCAGAAATTCTTCATGTTTACTAACCCGTTCGTGTTCAGGGGTGTAACGGTCAGCAAACACCTGCTTAAACTCGGCCCATGATATCTCCTCTTCCTCCAGTCCTCTAAATCTGGTGGCTCTCGTGGTCTTCCACCATCCCATGGCAGTGTCAGTAATCATGTGGCTCATTAATTTAAATATACGATCTAAGGTCTCTATCCATTGCTCTGCCTTAAAGAAATTCGTCTTGCCCTCGAACTATGGCGGATGTAACCTCATAAATGCCTGAATAGTATCCTCAGAAACCACTTGTCGAGATCCTCGTGTGTGACGTTTGGTCGCGGGCTGACTGCCTCCAGTTTGACTACACTCCAATGGGTCACTCTCATCAATATACTCATCCTGTGTCTGCACATTCGCATTGCGGCCTCGTCCTCGGCCGCGGTTGGGGGTGCGGCCTCGACCACGGCCCCGTCTCCGACCCCGTTGGGCTAAGGTTTGCGACTTAGTGATTGGGCCCTCTGGCACCTCGGGAGCAATACGGGCCGACCCAGCCTTCTTCTACTGGATCCTCTTTAATCGTCTCAACATCTTTATCCTTTAATCATGAAAGAACAATACATTACAAACCAATACCATATAATAAACATGAATTTGACTTACAGTCCTCTTTTGGTGGAGAGTGTGGCGACAGCTCAGCCATAGCACATGAAGCTCTCTTATACCATACTATACAATAAGACATCAAAAGAGTCCGAACAGCGGCTCTGATACCATAAATGTAACGCCCCCAAATCGACCAACGCCACGTGACGAGGATCTCTTTGAAGGCGCTATGAAAAACTATAACTTTGATTAAAGATTGACCAAAACTCCATTAAAATAGTGACATGTCATCAATAGAAATAAAGAGAAAAATAGAATATCAAAATAGCAGAAATCTCAAAGTACTACAAAATCTCCATAATAAGAATCACATCTGAATTACATCCAAGTTCATAAATGCAAAAAATAGAAAAAATGATAACTATGCCCTTTTTCAATTCATGTGCTTTATTATCGCTTGAGATGGTCGCGACACACGATCTCAACACCATCACTGACCTGGCCCTGTAGAAATCAACACAGGGGAGGAGGTATTCCCGTAAGCTATACAGCCTAATGGGGAATTAATATAGTACTCAATGCATAACAATAAATAGAATTAGTCAGAATTAATAATCACTTATATCAAGATCAGATAGAGAGCATAAGATCATTCGATTTGAGATATCAATAGATAAAAGAGTTTAGAGATCATCTAATCGTGAAAGGTTTTAATAATCATGTTGGATTAGTAATCATACTTCATTTATCATCATCATACTCATATCATTTGTACATACTCTTTATCCTTGCACTTTTTCTTAGCCTTAGTGACTTTAGGTGCCTTTAACTTTTGGGATTTTATGCCGAGCAAAATAATATAGCCTTGTGCAGACTATGGGTGATCAAGACATGGCTAAGGGAGCGGCCCTTCACTATAAGCACTTAGCATGGGCTGGTCACCCTCCTTTTTATCTTTCCATCTTTCTTACTTAAATCACTTTATCAATTCATCATTCTTTCATTTCATAAGAGGATTGGATCACTGGACAGATCAATAATAAGACAAAAGATTGAGTCATACAATAATTCAATCAGTAGGGAATATCATATCATAATCATGGAAAGAATCTAGATCAATCAGTAAATAAAATGAAATCTACTTAAGGTTCGGTCGACCGATTTACACTGATCAGTCGACCGATTACTTGGCACCGGTCGACCGATATCTCTGGATCGGTCGACCGATATCTTTGATTCCATTCAATGGGTCTCGATCGACTGACTTCTAGGCACCGGTCGATCGATTTCTCTGGATTGATCGATCGATAAGTTCGGTTCCGTGCAATAGTCTCGGTCGGTCGGTCGGCCGAACTATGCAGCCCTAGAGGAATGATCGATTGACCGGTCTCTAACGGTCGGTCGACCGATTTCCACATCACCGATCGATCGATATCTCTGGATCGGTCGACGAAAAATAGAAACCGAGCAGAAGTCGAAAATTCAGGGATTTTCAATCCTAAATGTAATCACAGCTTATAAACAATCATTTAAATATGGAGTAATGATACAAACACATTCTTAGTAACAGAAAAGCACAAATCATGGATCAAACATTAAGAACACAACCAATCAATCCATTTCTTCCAACCTTTTCCATTCGATACGATTGAGCACGGAAATCATTCTGGATTAATTCTATTTAAGTTATGCAGAGGGATTTCGAGTTCACCCACATCTTTCCTTGGTTAATCCTTATACGAAATACTTTCGGTCACCGACGGTCGTCCTCCCCTTGTTGTTCTCCACCTATGAGGCAACCCGATTGGAGAAGAAAGTAAGGAGATGACGTTTGGAAATCAAAGGGAATGCAGAAACGAAGAATAACTTATTACTATGATCCTGAATGACACAAAGGAGAGATTCCCCTCCCCTCTACAGCAGCATGTGTGATGATAAGGAGGCAAATGAAAAGGAAGGTGGCTGTCCAAGGAGGAGGCCCCTTCTTATAGGGGTATGGTGGAAGGAAATGTCCAATTTCCCCTTTTTGATACCCTTATCCAGAACCTTATTCATTCATAAGTGTCCACTCTATTTGATCTTATCCATTTATTTATTTATTTATTTATTTCTCTCGGGTGTTACAGTAGAAGTTGTCAAATGAAAATTTCTTATGATGCAACATTTTAAAAAATGTTTTAAAATCGTATGAATGAGAATTAATATATATGACTATAATAAAATGAACAGTAAAATAAATATCTTTTTATCAATATATCATATATGCTTTTGGTCCCACATTCGCAGGTTTTCAAATTTATAAATAATGATATGATGTAAAAGAGAAAGCATATACAACTATTTAATTTAGCCCAACATTTAAAATTTATAATATGAAATTGATAAAATAGAATTTGGTAGTTGTATATCCACATTACCAATAAGTTTCATTACTTAAGAAGAAGAAGCATGTGACTTATAATTAAATAAAAAATAAATTAGTTCTAATACTCGATTATATGAAAGCTAAATATAATATTCATACTCATATTTATATTGTATTAGAAGGAATACAAGATATTCCATTGTCCCATTGTGAGCGACCCTGATGATGATGATGATGTTGATGATGATGATGATGATGATGATGATGATCTATATTATATATAAGAAGTGGTAAATTCTACTTGGCACAAAAAAACATTTTAAAAAAATAGTTTGAAGATTTGTCACTGATAATCAAATAATAATATTGAAGAAATGTTTTATATGTTATTTATGTTGATTGCTGAATAAGTGTTTTCAGCATGAATATATACTTTTAGTTATATTGTAAAAATGGTCATGTAACATGATCATGATAATTAAAAGTTTTCAGTTTTTCTATATATGATAAAAATAATAGAATATTTCTTTTTTTTAAACGAGGCTCAGAATGGGTCATGCTCTGATGATATTATAAAAAAATGAATTGTCTATTTAGATTATTGGAAAAAAGTTATAAATATTAAGTATACACTTTAAGTAAATAATTATAACACAAAAAGTTAATTAGTTTAACAAAAAAATAATGTAATCTGGTGGATGTTTTTAAAAAAGTAGACAATAAAATTTAATTAACTAAAATTGTAAAAGGATTTAGGCAATAAAAGCGCTCTCTCTATATGTAGACGCACACATATATAATTAAATGGAAAGGTAGAAGTTGTGCTCTACTTTATTAAATCACATATTAAGCTCAAAATATTTTAATATTTATTTAAGTATGATTTATAATATATTACTTTAGCATGTCAATTTTGATAAAATCATATATTATAATTAATTAAATAAATACTTCTCTAATTATTTTGTATAAAAAATTTATATCTATATTATGAAAGATAAAAAATGTTGAACATGACAAATTTATGTTGTCACATAGAAAAAATAAAAAAATAAACATTGTTAAAAATCAAAATAAATGGTATTTACTTAATTATAAGATATGATATTATTATAAAAATACTATTTGGATGTATATTATATCAAAATATTACAGTCTAAAATGAGAATGTGTTCCTATATCTTCATACGTAAATTAGCATCAATAAATTAAAATAATGAAGGTAAGGGGCCAAGACAGACTAAATGATAAAATGAGAGTAAATTACACTAAATGCTCTTTAATTTTGATGTTTTCTCATAGATACCCTCTAACTTTTGTAATATGAATGTCTTCCATCTTTTAACTCGTTGCACGGAATGCTCTTTTCACCATTTCGTTGATCGTTCATTTTTCAGACGCTGGAATGACATGGTGCCCAGGCATATTCTCTCTCCACGCAAGCATTTAGTTGGCGTGACATCATTAAAAAGATAAAATAATATTCTCTCTCCTTCACGTTCATCGTCTTTCTTTGCGTCGACGTCCTTTCCTTCCCTGCACCGATGCGAGAAGGTGGGGCGAAAACCCCCTTTGACATTCGCTAGCTGCGAAGGTCGAGAATGGGGGTTTCGCCCCCTTGTGCGACTTTCATTGACGCGCGAAGGTCGGAGGGGTGTTCACCCCCTTGTGCGACCTTCGTTGATGCACAAAAGTTGGAGGGGAGGGTGTTCACCCCCAATGCGACTTTCACCGGCGCCAGTCGCGAAGGGGGGCGACGCCCCCTCCCCTGCGCTCATCAACATCGGACGTGTAGAGGGGGGAGCGATGCCCCTTCCCCAGGGGGGTTTTGAGTGACCCTCAGGCACTTGGTGGTTTTCACATACTCTGTGCTTGCGGTGATAGTTCTTAGCCATGCTGAGGTCGACGTTGCAGCCTTCGACCTAGCAGCAGACGCCCTGCACGCTATGATGGGACACCCTAGACTTCTTAACCAACGCAGGTGGCGACGTCCTCTCTGACGCGGCCGCCAATGGTGAGAGCCCTTTCTTTGCATTGACCTTCGTGACGGTGGCGGTGGCGGCAGCGGACTCAAAGTAGGTCCTCTTCCCAACCCACTGATTGGAGATTCCCCCGATCCACCAACTGGAGCACGGCCGGCGTCCTGCGCGTACTTGTTCCCGGTCCGACATGCCTCGAAGCAGCGCAGGGATGGCATCGTTGCCTCCCTTGACGAGGACTCGGTGGAAGCTGACACGGAGCTCTCAACGAGACGTTCCCGAGCTCAGAATAGGAAGGAGCCCAAGGGCGGAGGCAACTGCACGTGCAGGCACTGAAACAATTAAAGTTATATAGTGGTGATTAGTAACAGATCTAAAAGCATGTCATGGTGGCTAGAATTGTGGACGATTCCCTACAGGTCGCGATTTCGATCTATCTAGCGGTGGGTTTTTATCAAAACCTTTAAATGTACTTTATGCAATTATTTTATTTTATTTTTCAATAATTACTTTTTATGTTATTAGTTTATTATGCATTATTTATTTGAGGACAAAAAATATTAATTAAAGAATTCTAACATATTTACATTTTATATTATCTTTAATTATTAAATTTATTAGACCAATTTTAATTTAATGTAAATATTTTGCAGCTAATCATGTCATTGGAAAAAATTTTCAAAAAAATATGAGATTGTTTGTCATTATAATTTTCTAATATGAGATTGTTTTCCATTATAATTTCTAATAACATGACTTATCGAATATATACTATTTTTTTATAGAAAATATTTATTTCAGTTTTATAATTTATTTATTTATAAAATAATATATAGATGAATTTGGATTATAAATTCTCATTAATCTTATTATATGTTATTTAGTGAACCCACCGTCAAATGTTCCTGGCTCTGCCACTGAAGGAGCCCCACAGCCTACGCCAATGCTGGCTGGAAGTTTGAAGCTGCTATTATGTAAATAGAGGTTCAATTGAACCAAATGAGAAGGTGATTAAGTAAATAAATAATTGAAAATAATATATTAAAATTAAAATTTAATAAAATATTACTTTTAAATTCTAGATATATTATTTATATTAATAAAAATAAAAATTTTATATGCCTTTGTAAATAATTTCCTTTAAAACTTTTATTTGCTTTAAAAACTACTCATTCTGTCATTATAAGTTAATTTTTAAGTTTTAATTTTATATTTATTAAATGATACTATTATGTAAACATTTAAATTTTGGATCACTATTAATATATATATATATATATATATATATATATATATATATATATATATATAACATATAAATTGGAAAAATATAAAATATTTTCTCAATATCATTAAATAATTTTAATTAGTTACTTAGTAATCACATGACTTCTAATTTATTTTAAATAATACCATACATATTAAATATCATTTATGTTGACATTTCTAACAATATAATATAATTGTTGTTGTAACTTATATATAAACACTTTACGGTGACCCTAATAATTCAACAACTAACTTCCAATATAATGAATGAAGATAAATAGATAGATAAATGTGGTGTTATGAAAAACTAAATAATGATTATCTTTACAGGCTAGATTGATTCTTTTATTTTTGTCTTTGATAAAAAAACTTCAATATCCAACGCAAAGTTGGCAATATGATTATTATAAAAGATGCGTACATAAGAGTAAACCAAGTAAAACAAACAATTTTTTTTACCTTGTCTTAAAGATAAAGATATCCAATTTAAGTTGGGATCTAGTTGTATAAATGGCAAATCTGATGCAAAAATTAATGATCCAAATTGGCCCCCCAAAAAATGGAAGTTGTTCACTTTTTGAATCTGGGATTGTAATAGCTAAAAAATTGTATAAATATTTGTAATGTCAGATCCTCTAACCTCAAATATTTAAAAAATAAACATAATTGAAATGTAATTGGATGTTATCTGTAAGTGATTTGGATTTAAAATCACAAATTATCGTTCTATCTTATTTCTTAGAGCTAAGTTATTTTTAAACTGAGATTTTGGATTAGATTTAGAGTTTTTTAACCGGAAATCTCTCTAGAGGTTGTAACTAATTTCTTAGTTGATCGATGTGAAATTTATTGTGAAGTCATGCACAAAGAGCTCCAGAGGAATAATGTATAATGGATATAGAAAGATAAACAGATAGATGATATTTTTTATAATATGAAAAATTGAACAATTTGACATTGATATTTAACAAACAAAAATCTATACCAATTAATTCATTTATTTTGATTTTAGGACAAAATTAATATTCAAACTTCAAGGTCCAATGCAAAGTTAATGTTATTATTATGAAAAATGCCATGTTCCATTAGGGTATATAGAGAGTATATCAACTAAAATCAATAGATTTATTTTACCATATCTTTCAAGATAAGAAAAATGGATCTCGTTTCAGTAGATGGTAAATTTGACCCAAAATTTAATTAGCCAAATAGAAAAAATAAAATGAAAGTTGTTCACTTTTTTATTCTAAAATTGTAAAAATAAAAAATTATATAAATATTTGTAATGTCATATCCTCTTATTACTATATTAGAAAAACAAATAACTGAAATCTAATTGTGCATTTGGATTTAACATTATAAAATATAAGTCCCATTTTACTTATAATCAATTATAATTCAAATTGAAAATTTGAATGTTAGTTGTGGATTTAGATTTTTTATCCCGAAATTTTGGAGAGGTTTCAACTACAAATGGTTTGATCCTATCAAAATCATTAAACACATTTTATACAATCGATACGATAGATTACAAAAATATATTTAAGATTAAGGATAATTTTTATTCAGTAAATTATATATATATATATATCTTCATTATTATACAAAATCCATAAACTTTTTATAACTTTGCAATGCAAAAATAAAACAATTATGACATTTAATCAATTATTGAAAGGGTTTAATGAGCGTGTGTAGCACCTTCCGTGTGAAGTGACTTTAGACATATTTTTATTTATTTTTTTTACATCTTTCTTCATTGATTGTTTTGAGGGTTATTGGGAATAACAAATATGTAATTCAAATCATTAACAATAATTTTTTCATCATTTTTAAAATTTTAACGAACTTCTGCACATTATAAATTGTCATAATGGATATAATCATTTTATGACTTCTAATCTTATAAAACTTTTTTTATTATCATGAATGATCCTTTAAGCTATTAGTAAGGAAATATATCGAAAAATGAAGAAAATATGTCTAAAGACGCTTCACACGCTCATTTTTTCCTTATTGAAATAGTTAAAACAATATATGGTTTTTTTAATGAGTTAATACTCTTAAAGATTAATAAATACAAAGATGTATCATGTATGTATAATAATATTTATGCCAAGTAATTCATATTAATAGGTAATATAAAAAGATAATACAGTTAATGACCCCTTAGAACCTACTTATATGTTGAAGCTGAAGTTAATTTTTAAAATTAAGGATTTATATGTTTAATAATAAAAGAGATTATAAATTATTATTTTAATAAAATGATAAAAAATATTTAATATTATAACAATGGAAAGAGATTAAGAGAAGTTACATATATCATGAAGGCAAAATAGTGCATTCACTAGTCAAACTAATCAATTTTTTTCTCACAAAAAATTAGAATTTCTCATTTTTTTTCTTTTTACTTATAAGTGGGTAAGAAAAGTACTTGTCAACTCTCTACTTCAATTACCAAAGAGGAGAAGATTTAAAATTTCTTATATGTGAGTTTACTTGTGGTGATCTAAGAACACAACATTTAATTTCTAATACGATAAGTACAATAGATGTAGATAGATAGATAGATAGATAGATAAATAGATAGATAGATAGATAGATAGATAGATAGATAGATAGATAGACAGATAGATAATTGTGGTATTATGGAAGACTAATAATTTGACACATATATTGAACAAGCAAACATCTAAGACACTTAATTTATTAATTTTTATTTTAGAGAAAAAAAAACAAGATTCAAATTTCAAGATCTAATGGGAAGTTGACAATGTGATCATTAGGAAAACATCAAGTTCCCTCATTAAGATATGAATTCTTTCGAAACAAAGTATTGGTTGTGGTGTTGACAAGGCTTACAAATGGATCAATTTCATCCATTGTAAATTGTAATAACTAGCAATAACTATACAAAAGACATTTTACAGTTACGAAAATATTGTGTTATTGTGCTTATTTAATTGTCACAAATAATAAGTTCACGTTTAAGGATCTTTTGTATTAGGTATGCAATCAACAAGATGATTGAAGCCATCCAAAAGATTTGTTCAAAATAATTAAACACACCTTATACAATCAATATGATAGACTAACAAAATATATATAAGATTACTAATCATTTTTATTCGAAAAACTATATATATTTGATATATAAATTCAACGACTTTGTAATTAAAAATATAAATAAATGTTTATAATGTTACAAAGCAAAAAAGAACGATTATAACATATAACTAATTAATTCAATAGTTATTAGATAATGTTGCATTTAAGAGAATAATGTGATTTTTTAAAACGAGTTAGTAATCTTAAAAGTCAATAAATCAAAATGTATTCATATAATTATTGAAAAGTAAAATGATAAGTACCAACCAGGAATTGGGACAATTAAACTTCAAATTTTACAGGACTTATTGAAATTCCATTGAGATTACTGTTTAGGAAAAATTGTTTGATTAAACAACTTAACTTTAATATTTCTATTTAGGCAAATAGTTTGAATATCTAGAAATAGAAAGCAGTTACCTTTGATTTGTTTGTGTATAATTATTTATAAGAATTATTTTCTTTTGTAACTTTTAAATCATTTTCTTATCTAAATTCAAATTATTTTAAACACACCCTCACACTTAATCTCATTCATAAATCTTTTGTGAACTTTTTTAGTAAAAAGAAATAACATTTTTACTCACTCAAAATACAAATAACGAAATAAGTAAAAGAGAAAATGGTTTATTTGCTCTAATAAATAATTTCTTTTAATATTCTAAAAACTAGGTCTTTCTATCATTAGAAGTTAAATTTTCTCTCGAGTTTTTCCTTGTTTATTAAATGACAGGCCTATTTGAATTGAGGATTTTGAGTTGGTGGGGTGGAATATGAGACTGTGAAATTCGTTTGGATAATTAATTTATATTAGTTAGGAGGGATAGACATTTAAGTCCTTGTAATAATATTTTTTATTCCACTAAATCTGTAGGATAAAAAAATTAATAATTATATATCAAATTAATCCTCTCCCCTACTTTTTTCTCTTCCTCTCTTTTTTTTTCTCTTCTCTATCTTAGTAGCATCTCCTCTCTCTCATATCCATCAACAAATATTATGATAAAATAAAAAATTATTTATCTATTTTAATTTATATTTATATTTGGTTTTTTACTTTTTAAAATAATTATAGAAAATAAATAATATAATAAAAAATATAAAAATTTCAAACAAGAAAAAGAAGAAAAGAAATAAGTGACAGAGAATTATATGATAAATAAGACTTTCATTACCGCACCTCAAATATTTTATAGTTTATTATCCAAATGCGGAATTTCTAATAACACATCATGCTTCACCATCCTATCACTCATCATACCACTCTACCACATCCCTCAATTAGTTATTTGACAAAGAGTGTATTTGGCAATGTTATAATAGCTGGACCGTCCACCGGACCGAACGATCAACTGAGTCATTGTTAGATCGATTTGATCAAATTTTATTAAATTAATATTATTTATAATGAATTTATAGATATATAAATAATCAATATTATATAATTCATAAAAACATAGTTCTAACTTATAATTCATAATAAAATATAATAAAAAATTAATATTCATAAAAAAGAGTTTGAATTATTATTGATATATTATATAAATTATTTTATTTTACTGTTCAAGAGTATTTTTATTTTGATATATATCACTCTCATGTTTATTTTTTTCTTTACTTTTAGTTTAATAATTTTATTTTTCTATTTCCATTCATTCTTCTCTCCCTATCAATTTCCATATTAATTTCCTTTTTATAATACAAGATATTTAAAAATTTATATTAATATAAAATACTTTAAGTTATTACTTTTATGACTATTTTCTCTCTCCTACTCATAAAAAGGGAATAATATTAATTTTTATTTTAAAAGTTATTACTATTTC
Source organism: Pontederia crassipes (assembly GCA_030549335.1). Classification (NCBI taxonomy): domain Eukaryota; kingdom Viridiplantae; phylum Streptophyta; class Magnoliopsida; order Commelinales; family Pontederiaceae; genus Pontederia; species Pontederia crassipes. The sequence goes on from CM060187.1 coordinate 25,191,122, forward strand.
CTTCTTATTTCCATGAATTCCTCTCTCCAATTAAATTTACACATTTATTTCCATTTTAATTTACAACAATTCTCAATTCAAATACTTTCTCATTTTTTACATTCCTTTCCACATTTGTATTTCCTATTTTAACTTTTATTTTATTATTTTTCACTTTAAATACTGAATCGGGTTTTTCTGGTTCAATGGTTAAACCAATTGAATATGTTTTTGTCCGGTTCAACTTCATTTTTTATTTTGCAATAAATCTGGAAAAGAACCACTATCGATTCATGGTTGAACCAATTGAACCAACCGGTTCGGTTTTAATAACCATGGTGTTTAGATGGAGGATTAAAAGGGACCGACTAGGCTTAATGAGGATGGAGTAGGTTTAAAAATGCTACACATTGCTTTGATACATTTTTTATTGAACTAAGGTTAGGTTGGTATTCATAAGCCAACCACTTGGCTTAAAATTAAACGCATCAAATTGGTGGTTTTTGAGGAGTTAAAACTAATTATTCACCTTCAACCCTTATTTCTTCTCAATCAAATAAAAAATTCGCTTAAAATTATATTTTGTATTATATTGTACCCAACTTAACATTCCCCAATCCGTATCTGAATTAAACCAACCTAATTCATCCGATTAATTTATATCCAAACATGATTTATATAAACCCTCATTATACCACCCTAACCCAGACGTCTTATCTTAAATTACTATTATATATGCCTATAAATTGGAAATATCAAAAGTATTTTCTCAAATACTCAACCAATTTAATTAGTTACCTAGTAATACCATGATATTTTAAAATAATATCGTATTATATTAAATATCATTTATGTTCATATTTCTAATAATATAATATCATTATTGTATGCATTAGTTAACTTCTAATTGGATGTAGATAGATGTGATATGATGTAATATTACTAGAAAAACAATTTGACATTGATATTGAACAAACAAAAATCTCAACTAATTTATTTATTTAGTTTGATCTTTGAAAAAAAAACGTCAATATTCAAGTTCCATCATGGTACATATAAAGTATACCAAGTAAAATCAATGGAATTTTTTACAAGATATCCAATTTTAGTAAAATATTTATGATATGGTTTTGGAAAGAGCATAAGGACTACGTGGATAAAAAATTGACACATATATATGGGACATTGTTGAATCATCATCTACAAATAAACAATTGTCTATAGGGATTTTGAAAGTGCTAAATGGATTATGTTTGTGGAGCGTTAGATGATGATCCAACAATATTTCATATATATGAGTTAGATTTTGGCTCACATAATTCTTATTCCCTTTTGGAAAAGAAATTGACCCATATGTATGGGACATCGTTGAATCATCTGACACTTCACAAATAAGCAATTTTGAGAGTGCTAAATGGATTATGCTTGTGGATCAACAATCTTCCATAGATATGGGTCAAATTTTGATCCACGTAGTCCTTATTCTCTTTTGGAATGGGAATAAGGACTACTTGGATAAAAAAATTGACTCATATATATAGGACATCGATGGATCATCATCTGACGGTTCACAAATAAGTAATTGTCTATAGGAATTTTGAGAGTGCTAAATGGATTTTGTTTGTGGGCTGTCATATGGTGATCCAACAATGCCATGTATACGGATCCAGTGATATTCCATGTATATGGGTCAAATAGTTATAGACGAAATAAAAAGTTGTTCAATGTTTAAATTTGGAATTGTAAAAACTTGAAAAATATATAAATATTTTCAATACCATATCCCCTTAACTCGTATACTAAAAGATAAAAAACAATTGAAATTTAATTGAATTTAAAATTAAAAAAAATATAAGTTTATTTTTTTTATAATCAAGTTATTATTCAAATTGAAAATTTAGATATTAATTTCGGATTTAGATTTTTTATCCCAAAATTTTTGAGAGGTTCCAACTACTTTCTATTAATTATATGCTCTATCTATATATGGGTACCAAAGGATTTGATTATGTACAAAAGGAGTAACTAGATCTTTCTATTTACTTAATAAGTATACACTAGTTCGGCTACTATTTACCAAATAATCTTTATCAAATTTATAACACTTATAACAAATCGGCATTCTCTAATAAATATCTATTCTATACTAGAACTATTATCCATTAACTTTGATTTGCCAAATATAACCTAAATATCATTTATGTTGATATTTTTGACAATATGATATTTCTATAACTATATAGACATTTTAGTTGTGTTATAAGAATCCAACCACTAACATGTAATAAAATAATGTATAATGGATGCATGTGTGTATATGTGTGTGTGATTTGATTTCAAATGCACCAAATTAAACTGAAAGTTGTTAGCTTTTTTTACTTTGAAACTTTGACAACAAGAAAATTATATAACTATTGGACCTCGGAGTGATTTAAATTTAAAATTACAAAATATAAGACTAATTTTGTTTTCTTAGAATTAAATTATAATTAAAATTTTTTTTGGATATTAGTTGTGAATTTAGATTTTTATCTTAAAATTTTATAAAGGTTGCAATTGCATTTAGTGATTAATTCTATTGTGAAGTTATTTATATGTAAAAGAAAGGTTTCCCAAACTCATGAAGAAAGAGACACAATTGATTTCATCAAAATTATTAAAAATACTATTTGCAATGAACATGAAATATTAATAAAATATATTTAATATCAATTATCATTTCCCATAAACTTTAACATTGATATTGAACAAACAAATGTACAAACTAACTAATTTATTTGTTTTGTTCTTAGAAAAAAAAACATTAATATTGAAACTTGAAAGTCCAATGCAAAGTTGACAGTATGATTATGATAAAAAAAAATGTTAAGTTCCGTTATGGTAGATATAAAGTAGATTAAATAAAATTGAGACTTTTTTTTACCTTCTTCTAAGATAAAAAAATACAATGTTAATATAATATTTTTATGTGGTTTTAGAAATGACAATTTTGATGCAAAAATTAATGTTGAAATATAGAGTTGTTCATCATGAAATTATAACAAATAGAAAATTGTATAAATACGAATAATTGAAATGTAATTATATTTAGAATTATAAAATATAAGTTTATTTTTTTATAAATCAAGTTATTATTCAACTTGAAATTTTAGATATTAATTTCAAATTTAGATTTTTTTTATCCTGAAATTTTTATAATGATAGAAAGCAAAAAAAAACAATTATAACATATAACTAATTAAAGCAACAATTACTAAATAAAGTTGAATTTAAGACAATAATGTGATTCTTTTTAATTAGTAATCTTGAAAGTCAATAAATGAAAGGGTTTTTTTTCGCGTCTACCCAACTTTCAAATATTCCGCTAAAAAAAGAAATTTCAGATATTTGCTATCTTTCTCTTTGAATGAGATCTCAATTCCAGTCATAGTTTCATTAGATATCTTACAACTAGAATCTCTCATTTTTCCGATCCGATTCCTCCAATAACCAACGAATGGCAAGTGCTTTTCCTTGTGTAGATCCTATTTCATTAATTTTTTAATCCGGTACCAACATGTATAATCCCTCCTAGAACAACGTTCTCTTTCAGCCCTTTCAACCAATCAATGCGACCGCGTAGAGCATCTTTTGCTAAAACTCGATCGTCTTTTCCACTTAAGTCCATCCGTCAAATTCTATTAAGTCCACTTATTTTTTTATTTATTAAAATGAGCAAATTACCCTTCCCTCGTATCAGCTAATATTGAATAATATAAAATAAAATATTATAAAAATAAAAATAAAAAAGTTTACTTCGTCAGAGGGCGTCAGAGGGGCAACATCGGCAAGGTTGAGGGGGCATGCCCCTCGCGATCTCGTCGCCGGTGACAAGATCACAGATCATAGAAGGGGGACGCCACCCTCCCCCACAAGCACTACGATCAGGTCGCAGGGGGGTGCCCACCTCTGCGTTCTCATCTCCATAGAGGAGGGGCGTCCCCCTCCCTCGTGATCTCGACGGCAGCGACGAGCTTATAGAGGTGGCCCCCCCGATATGTGATCTCTGATGACGAGATCACGAGGGGGGGTCGACCCGACCCACCCACCCCCCCATCTCATCGTCGGATGCCTTCCTTGCGACTGACAACGAGATCACAGAGGAGGAGCGTCTACCGCAATCTCATCGTCGGCGACGAAATCGTAGAAAGGGCCCCCAACATGCGATCTCCGATGACGATATCGTAGAGCCCCCCCCCCCCCCAACCTGCAATCTCCAACGATGAGATCGCAGAGGAGGGCGACCGCTCCCCCCACCCCATCTCGTCGTCGAGCATCTTCTTTGCGTTCGATGATGAGATCACAAAAGGGGGCGTTCCCCCCTCCCTGCGATGTCATTGCCACCGACAAGATCGAGGGAGCCGTCTATTATATCTTTTGTAGCCCAGCCCACTGCCTCCAGGCCCACCACTCTAATCCTCACACTAACTTGCCAGATCCCCCTTTACAGACCCATCGAGAAGTTAGTATAAAAGGCAAAATGAGTGAAGTGCTGACCTATTTTTCTCTTTGTCTGCTGCTGTGAGCTATCTTGCAAGGCTAGGGTTTGTTATTCTTTCTTTTTCCTTTTGATATGCAGATCCTTTCTCCTAGCTACTGATCTCTGTCCCTGTAGGTAGATGTGTCGTGTGCAGCTTCAAATGTTTCTCGTCTTGACAGCAACCAAGATCCTTTGCTTCCTTTCTTCACTTCACATTATGGTGAGTTACAAACACCTTGATCTTCTCTTGAGTATTAGATCCTTCCACAACTCACGTATTTTGCTCTTTTGCTTCTCTAAATGTTGCTAAATGTTGGAGATACAAGGAATATTGTCCCTGTTGACAAGCACAGCTAATAGAGAAGAAAAGAAGAGGAGATACATAAAAAGATAGGGATTTCAAGCACCTTTCAGCTCCAAGAAAACAAGAAAGATTGTAAAAAATGGCTCAGAGTTAAGTCTCTTCCCAACCTTCATTCTATTTATATGCCTCTGTTTCAAATTATCATCTGATGTCATATGAACTCACTAGAATTACATGTTGTTACATTATTGTTACATATCATACATCAACTATATTGTTGATGTGTACATATCATTTTGTAATAAAATCCTTCAAGTAAGATGATTTTTTTTATATTTCTTCTAGTCTTCTCTTCTTTTGCCTTGTCGATTACTATCACCTTTTGGTTATTTATAACATTTCCCTGCTCGGTGAAAAACTGGACCTCATCCTTGAGGTTTGGAAAAGAATCAGTAACTTTATCAAAATCCTCCCATGAAGTGCCTTTCACCGGAAGTCCTTCCCACTGCAGCAACACTTGTTTTATAAATTGACCTTGACGCTTGATAATTCCAGTAGCAATGACAGCTACTGGCTTAAGTATAGGACCCTGTATGTCTGAGATTTCTAGCAAAAAAGAAGGAATATCTGATCTTCCCAAAGCCTTCTTTAGCTTGGAAATATGAAATATAAGATGAATTTTAGAATTAGGAAGAAGAACTAATTCATAAGCAATTGTTCCAATCCTTTTGGCTAGAGGAAAAGGTCCATAAAATCTTTTCGATAACTTGTGATTACTTCTTTGAGCAAGGGACCCTTGCTTGTAGGGTTGTAGTTTCACATAAACCAAGTCCCCTTCTGCAAATTCCATATCAGTTATGTGTTGATCTGCATTACTCTTCATCCTTGATTGAGATCTTGATAAATTGCCCTTCAAAATTTTTAACACTTCGTCCTGATCTCGAAGCTCAACATCCGCTTCCACTTGAGACTGATCCCTGATATAGGTAGGAAAAATAGATAACTTCAAAAGGAGTCATTTGAGAGCTAGTGTGATAGGAAGTATTGAAAGAATATTCTGTCTATGGTAGATATTTGGACCAAGTAAAGGGTCTGTCCATAGCAAAATCTCTCAAGTACTGTTGCATGCACCTATTTAATACTTCAGTTTGGCCATCAGATTGAGGGTGATAAGCAAAGCTCATACAAAGCTTGGTACTGCCGAGAGAAAATAATTCCTTCCAAAAAGAACTAAGAAATATGGAATCTCTATCTGAAGTAATGGTCCTTGGAAAACCATGTAGCTTCACAACCTTTGCCTAAAAATAATTTTGCAACCTTTGAGGCAGGGTAATGTGTAGGTAAAGGTCCCAAGTGATAGTATCTGGATAGTCTATCTATTACAACTAGAACTGTTGTAAAACCATTAGAAAGTGGGAGACATGTCACAAAATCCATAGAGATATCCTCCCAGACCCTGACATTGACGAACAAAATCTTCCACTAATTTTCTCAGACCTTGCCAAAAGAACTCAGCTGATAACCGTTTGAAAGTCTTGATTATTCTCAAATGTCCTCCAATAGGGATAGAATGAAATTCCTCCAATAGTAAAGGAATAATAGTGGAAGATGGTAAAAGAAAAATTCTGCCTTGTTTATATAGTAAACCATCTTTAGCTATCAAATCTATTGTAGAAGAGACTCCATCACAAATTTCCTCTAATAAAGATTGAAGTTGGGAATTAGACTCATATTCTTGTCGAATCTGATCAATGATATTGAAGATTCGCATAGTCAATCCCAATAGTTGACTATCCGTACTGAATTGCCTTACTCTGTTGTCCACCCCTGGTTTGTAAACTATAGAATAATTATAGTCAAAGAATTTAGCCAAAAATTATTGTTTCTCAGGGGTCTGAATGACTTGAGTCAAAATCTCCTTGAGACTTTTATGGTCTGTCTTAATGACAAATGATGACCCAGCAAATAATGTCTCCACTTTTTAACTGCTTCCACTATAGCAAACAACTCCGTATATAAACTGAAGCCTTATGTATGGATTTGGATAACTTTTTACTGTAATAACATACAGGCAAATTGTTTTGAAGTAACACGGCGTCAATTCCAGTTCATGTCTGTTTCCAACACAAAATCCTTATTGAAATATGGTAGTTGTAATATAGGTGATGATGTTAAGGCAGATTTCATAGTCTGAAAAGCTGCTGTAGCTTTTTCTGTCCATTGAAATGAGTCTTTTTGTAGTAGATCAGTGAAAAGGCCACCTAAAGAAGCATATCCTTTTATAAATCGACGATAATATTCGGCCAGACCCAAAAAGGCTCATAATTGCTTAATGTTCATAGGAAGTGGTCATTGTTGAACAGCCTCAATCTTTTGCCAATCAAGCTCGACTCCCTTGGCGGATACAATATGACCTAGATAATCAATCTTAGGTAGGGCAAAACTGCATTTGCTCTTTTTGAGATAAAAATTCTGATCCTGTAGACACTGCAATATAATATTCAAATGTTGCAAATAACTTTCCAAATCAAGATTGGATATCAATATATCATCAAAAAATACAATCACAAACTTTCTCAAATAAGGAGCAAACAATCTGTTCATAATGGCCTGAAAAGTAGATGGAGCATTTGTCAATCCAAAAGGTATTATTAAAAACTCATAATGACCCTCATGTGTTCTGAAAGTTGTCTTCCTTATATCGTCCTCATGCATTCTGATCTGATGATAACCTGCCTTGAGATCCAATTTAGAAAAAAATGATGCTCCATGAAGTTCATCCAAAAGCTCATCAATAGTTGGTATAGGGAATTGTCTTCGATAGTAATGTCATTTAAGGCTCTATAATCCACACAAAAATGCTAAGTTCCGTCTTTTTTCTTCACTAACAAGACTGGGGAGGAGAATGGACTGGAACGGTGTTGTATAACTCCTTGCTCCAACATTTCTTTTACCAACTTTTCTATTTCAGTTTTTTGAAAATGAGGATATCTGCAGGGTTTTACATTGAGTGGTTGGCTATTTGGTAGTAGATGGATCTGATGTTGAATCACTCTATTTGGAGGAAGAGAAGTGGGTATCGAGAAGACTTTCTCATACTTATCCAATACAATTCTAACTTCACTAGTAATATTGTCCTCCTCTGAACTTTCTTGTGTTATAGTCAACTGAAAGTAGGACATAATATCTTGTAATTGAATTAATCTTCTCAACTGATGATATGAGACTGAAGCAATATTCAAGTTATTTTGACCTCTCAAACAAATATTTTGACCTCTCAAACAAATATTTTGACCCTGTCATGCAAAAGACATTGTGAGAGTAGAGTAATCAACTGTAACTGGTCCCAGTTTCTGCAACCACTGAACTCCTAAAACCATATCAGCCCCTTCAATTGGTAATACTAAAAATCATCCTGAAAAACCATCCTCTAAATATGAAATTCCACCTATGAACATAATCCTGCACATTGTAACTTGTCTCCATTCCCAATCATTACTTCAAATTGTCTAGAAGGAGTAACAGACAGAGATAACTTGGAAATAGTGGCTTCTCATATGAAATTATGAGTAGAACCACTGTCTATTAATATCGTGATTGGAATTTCTGTCACAAAACCTCACATTCTTAAAGTTTGAGGTTTAAGCACTCCTGATAGGGCATGTAAACTGATTTCCAGTTAATCCTGTTAACACTCTTGAGCATCAAGTTCATCAATTCCTTCATGAAGTTGGTCTTCCAAACTTATCAGTAACAAAAATTTAGGTTTACATTTGTGCCCCTTATGAAATTTTTCATCGCAATTGTAACATAAATCTTTCTCTCGTCTGTCCATCATTTCAGCAGAAGTTAGTCTTTTCACTGGGAGTGCAATTCTGGTTCCCTTATTAGAACATTGTGCAATATTTGTAGTAGAATTTTATGTAGAGTATGTGTTAGGAGCAATTTGAGAATTACTTCCTGAAAATTATAAAGGTTTTGTTGAGAACTGAGGTGAAAAATATTGGAACTTAGAGTGTGATTGTCTGGGTATAGCAGTAGCATCCAATAATTTTTCTTCTTGTAATTTAGCCAATCCAATTGCTTGCATCAGAGATTTGGATTGAAATGCCATCAATTCTCTTCTGATCTGTGGTTGCAATCTAGAAATGAAGCAAGAGAGTAGAAATGATTCAGATAAGCCATTAACCCTATTAGATAAAGCCTCAAATTTTGTCGGGTATCCCATAACAGTACCAATTTGGGTTTGATAAAGCCCCTTGGTAATCTTCAAACTCTGAAGGACCAAATCTATTTTCCAATGCTCTAACAAAGTTTGTCCAAGAACTTAGTTGCTTATTTTGATACATCCACCTGTACCACTATAAGGCCACTCCATCAAATGCAAAAGATACCATTGTAATTCTAGATTCCTCAGCTATATTGTAGAAATTCAAGTATTGTTCATCTTTGAATATCCACTCCAGTGGGTCAGAACCAGAGAACTTGGGAAGTTCTAATTTGATATTCTTGGATAGAATAGATGAGTCAAGACTCGGTTGGATGAACTTGGTGAATGAAATGAAGTATTCTGATTTCACTGTCACTGGTGTATCTAGGTGTATGTTGTAATCTTGCATGTAGATCAGCATATTTCATTCCAAGAGCTGCAATGGATTCATTTACAGAAATAAATTTGTCATTAACAAAAGAAAACTGAAGTCTGTTCATAGAATCCTCCATTCTGGACCATCTTGTACCATCAGCCATCTCAAAAATCTCAAGGAAAAACAAGATAGAAATAAAGTGTCACGACCCTGGTTTAAACCTTGGTCTAATCCGCAAGCCGCGACATAATACTATCGATCAAATTCTTATAACGAAAACATCATATTATCATGTAGAAACATGTGAAATAAATTTATCACACTATTGTTCACAACACACTTATATTTAATCTCATAGTAAGTACACACGCTAATTCAAGCTCATACATTCTAAAAAGTTTCTGAAATATTTAACTTTTACACACCATATAATACATTAAGAGAAGTCACACATTCTCACAAAAAGACATGAAAAGACTAAATCTTCAAAAGTGCTTCTAATCCAATAGGAGATTTCCAAGAACAGCCACATGACTGGTCTACTGATCTAAAAAGTGTTAAAATATCATTATGAGCAAATCATAGCTCAGTAAGTTGATAACTCATAACTTATGTGTTACCACCTATTCATTTCAGATAAACTAATTTAACATATCATATCATTAACCATATCATATCACTTAGAACACATATCATATAATTCCATTAAAAGTAATCCACTCACTTTTTATCATATAGAACATATAGTCAAATCAAATGACATAACATGAGCTATAACAATGATGGGTTACTTCTAGTGCACCTTAGTACACTAAGAATTCGTGTGGTGCTAGAAGAATCATGCATAATAATAATTAAACATGTGATATTAATACAATTATAATTTTTGCATCGTAACAATCTTCACAAAGCCTAATCCTCTGAAAATTTTTCATTTAAGGTATATTGTATAAGGTCTCTAAAAATTTCATCAAGACAACCATATTCTTCACCTACCCAGTTTGCTGACAGATTGAGTGGTGTTAGTTGTAAAATTCATAACTTCTAAAATACTTATAATAATTTTCCATGAAACTAGACTAGGTCTAACTCATATAAATCTCATAATTTTAATACTCATATATGGTTCTCAGAAAATCCAGAGTTTTACCTTTGTTCTCTTCTACTTTTCTGTTCTGACAGACTGAGCGAGATTTATTTTAAAACTCATAACTTTTGTTGTACATGGTCTGTAAATGCGACTCTACTTGGATTACAAAGATAACTTTAACATATTTAAGCCATATAAATTTCATATATTAAGAATAAGCATTTAAATTACCATAGTATTTACAATTCGGACTACTCGTGACAAAAAATAGAAAGGGCGACTCAGAGTAATTGACTCATAACTTTTCGTATACAAATCCAATTAACCTGATTCCTAAAGCCTATGAAAAGTAGAATCAATTAGGGTTCATCCTATGAAATTTCATAATTTTTTACGCACTCTAAGATGTTGAGAACATGTTGACAACTTTCGGATAGAGTTTGTGTCCAGCAAAGAGGAAACTTCATGTAGGTGAACTAGGGTTTGATCCACACCACAAAAACATAGGCATAGAAGCACAAAGAGATCTTGGAAGCTCAGAAGAACATATTTTCATCTGAATTTCATAGGGATAATTCATGGGAAAGGAGTAGACACCTTACCCAGTAGAAAGCCCTAACAATTAACCCTTGATTTCCTCTTACTTTCTTTTTATTCTCCTTAGCTTTGGTTGCTGCTTAGCTGAAGTCGAATGGGTGCTCACATAGGTGAAGGAGATAAGATTTGAGGTAATATATCTCTTAGATACTGACCTAGAGTCGGTTGGAAGTGAGTGTTCAACTTTGCCCTTGGAGTTCATCTTATTTACAATAATATCATTTAAGTAAATGGCTTGTCATTTATCCCAATTATTTGTTTTATTTATTCATTTACTTAAGACATTACATGTAAATAAAAAACTACCCTCCATTTGGATTCAAAGAAAATATTTAGGAAAATAAATTTCCAAAAAAAATCGAAATCTAAATTTTTGTCCGAAGAACAAAATCGATCATTTTTATGATTTTCCAATTCTGCGTTATCATTTAACCTCACTAAGACTTTACTTAAAAAATATTAAAAATCATATTTAACATACTTTTATGTATAAGAACAATTACCGGGACTTTAATTTTCTAAATTTTAATATTTTTTAAAAGTCATTTTTCCTTTTTCCTTAGTCATTTGTCATCAATTTCAGGTGTTGGATTCTATAGAGTTAATGAACATATGCTCACACACTTATCATAATTCATATCAATCAATAATATATGATTAAATTATATAAATTTAGGTGGATCAAGTCGTGGATATTACATGAAGCACACAATCTGTTCTGTAGAATTCCTCTATGAATTATTATAATAATTTCAGACTCAATTAGATACGAGAAATCCAAGAATCTCTCCTAATGTAATCAAAATTGTATCAGGTGTGCAAAGATATCAAGAAATGCAGAATTCCTCCTCAAGAATGCCAAGACTGATTTGAAAAGTTGCAGAAAACTCAACAAAACTATCAACAAGAGCACCAATGTCATAACTTCTATAGCCCAGCCCACTGCCTCTAGGCCCACCACTCCAATCCTCACACTAACTTGTCAGATCCCCTTTACAGACCCACCGAGAAGTCAGTATAAAAGGCAAAATGAGTGAAGTGCTGACCTATTTTTCTCTCTGTCTGTTGCCGTGAACTATCTTACAAGGCTAGGGTTTGTTCTTCTTTCTTTTTCCTTTTGATCTGTAGATCCTTTCTCCTAACTACTGATCTCTATCCCTACAAGTAGATGTGTCGTGTGCAGTTTCAAATGTCTCTCGTCTTGACAATAGCCAAGATCCTTTGCTTCCTTTCTTCACTTCACAGTATGGTGAGTTACAAACACCTTGATCTTCTCTTGAGTATTAGATCCTTCCACAACTAACGTATTTTGCTCTTTTGCTTCTCTAAATGTTGCTGAATGTTGGAGATACAAGGAATCTTGTCCCTGTTAGCTAATAGAGAAGAAAAGAAGAGGAGATACAGAAAAAGATAGGGATTTCGAGCAGCCTTCAGCTCCAAGAAAACAAGAAGTTAGATTGTAAAAAATGGCCAAGAGATAAGTTTCTTCCCAGCCTTCATTCTATTTATATGCCTCCCTTTCAAATTGTCATCTGATATCATATGAACTTACTAGAATTACATGTGGTTACATTGTTGTTACATGTCATACATCAACTATATTGTTGATGTGTACATTTCATTTTGTAATAAAATCCTTCAAGTAAGATGGTTTCTTTATATTTTTTTCTAGTATTCTCTTCTTCTGCCTTGTCGATTGTAGTAATGCAACAATTAAGTAATGCAACAAATTTAGACGAAGTTGTGTTTTATTATAATAATATGTTTTTTCAGTGAACTAATAATGCTAAAAGTAAATAAAAATAAAGATATATGTGTGTAATTATTGAACAAAATAAATGAAAATCGACAATGGCCCCAATAAATTTCAAATTTGAGAATACATTCAAATTAATTCAATTAGGAATAATTATTTGATTAATTAGATTAAGTTTAATGTTTTATTTTGCGAATAGTTTGAATATTTAGAAATCAAGACAAAATGTTAGAAAAAACATATATGTTCAAAATTTAAGTTTGAATGCAAAGTTACTAGTATGATTATTATAAAAAAAGTATTAAGTTAGTGAAGAATGAAATAGATTTTTTATCTTCTCTTCTAAGATAAGAAAAAAATCAAATGTTCCAAATAAATCAAATAAAAAATTGTTACTTGCACCAAATGAAAATTCATATATTTAATGGCATATCCAATTATTTCATATATTAAAAGAATAAGAATAATTGAAATGCAAGCAAATTTAAAAATACAAAAAATAAGTTTATTTTTTATAATTAAATTATTATTCAAATTGATATTTTACATATTAATTTAGGATTTAGATTTTTTATTCAGAAAATCTCGGAAGATTTAATAGCATTCTGTTATCATTCAATTCTTATCAACATATATTTTAATATAATAATATGTTTTTAATGAGTAAAAAGACTTAAAAGACAATAAATACAAAGATGTATGAACCTAATAAATCCCACAAATTAATTTATTTAGGAAAATAATAATGTTAAAAATAAATAAAGATAAAGGTATATGTATTTAATTATTGAACAAAATCAATGAAAATCGACATTGGACCCTATAAATTTCAAATTTGAGAATACATTAAAATTAATTCAATTAGGAAAAATTATTTGATTAAGTTTAATATTTTATTTTGCGAAAAGTTTGAATATCAAGAAATCAAGAAAAATTGTTAGAAAAAACATATATATTCAAAATTTAAGTTTGAATGCAAAGTTACCAGTATGATTATTATAAAAAAGTATAAAGTCAGTAAAGAGTGAAATAGATATTTTATCTTATCTTATAAGATAAGGTAAAAAATCAAATAAAAAATTTTTAATTGCAACAAATGGGAAATTATATATTTAATGGCATATCCAATTATCTCATATATTAAAAGAATAAGAATAATTGAAATGCAAGTGAATTTAAAATTACAAAAAATAAGTTTATATTTTATAATTAAATTATTATTCAAATTGATATTTTAGATATTAATTTGGGATTTAGATTTTTTATCTCAAAAATCTCGGAAGATTTAATAGCATTATGTTATCATTTAATTCTTATGAAGATATATTTTAATATAGTAATATGTTTTTAACGAGTGAAAAAATTAAAAGTCAATAAATACAAAGATGTATGGGCCTAATAAATCCCACAAATTGATTTATTTGGGAAAATAATAATGTTAAAAATAAATAAAGACAAAGGTATATTTATTTAATTATTGAACAAAATCAATGAAAATCGACATTCGGCCCTATAAATTATAAATTTGAGAATATATTAAAATTAATTCAATTAGTAAAAATTATTTGATTAAGTTTAATATTTTATTTTGCGAAGAGTTTGAATATCTAGTAATCAAGAAAAATTATTAGAAAAAACATATATATTCAAAATTTAAGTTTGATTTCAAAGTTACCAGTATGATTATTATAAAAAAAGTATAAAGTTAGTAAAGAATGAAATAGATCTTTTATCTTATCTTATAAGATAAGGTAAAAATTCAAATGGTCCAAATAAATCAAATAAAAATTGTTAATTGCAACAAATGGAAAATTATATATTTAATGGCATATTCAATTATCTCATATATTAAAAGAATAAGAATAATTGAAATGCAACTGAATTTAAAATTATCATTTGAAATGATATTTTAGATATTAATTTGGGACTTAGATTTTTTATACCAAAATCTCGGAAGATTTAATAGCATTATGTTATTATTCAATTCTTATGAATATATATATTTTAGGATAATAATATGTTTTAATGACTAAAAAAACTTAAAAGTCAATAAATACAAATATGTATGGGCCTAATAAATCTCACAAATTAATTCAATCACGAAAAATTATTTCATTAATTAGTTTAACTTTAATATTTTTTCTGAGAGTTTGAATATCTAGAAATCAAGAAAAAATGTTAGAAAAACATACATGTTCAAAAATTAAGGTTTAATGCAAAGTTACCAATATGATTAAAGAGTGGAATATATTTTTTATCTTCTCTTCTAAGATAAGAAAAAATTCAAATGTTACAAATAAATCAAATTAAAATTTGTTAATTGCAGCAAACGGAAAATTATATCTTTCATATATTAAAAGAATAAGAATAATTGAAATTGAATTAAATTTACAATTACAAAATATAAGTTCCTTTTTCTGATAATCAAATTAATATTCAAATTGATATTTTAGATATTAATTTGGGATTTAGATTTCTTATCCCAAAAATCATAGAAGATTTAACATTTATTATATTTTAGTTGAAGATATATTTTAAGATAATGATATGTTGTTAATGAGTTAAAAAAACTTAAAAATAAATAAATACAAAGATGTATGGCCCTAATAAATTCCAGAAATTGTTTTATTTAGTAAAATTTATTTGATTAATGAAGTTAAATTTAATATTTTATTTGATCTAAGAGTTTCAATATATAGAAATCAACAAAAAATAGTTCATATCATTTTAGTTTTGTATTATATATAAGAATTATTTCTTTGTTACATTCTAAATATTTTTTAATTATTTTAAAATTATTTTAAACATCTTATCATACCTAATCATTCCTATTTAACTTGTTAATAAAAATTAACATTTTTTCCTATCACAAAATAAAAATAATTGATTTACTAAAGGGAAAAAGGTTTGTTTTACTTTCATATCTTATTTCCTTTAAAATGTTTACTTAATATAAAATCTAGTCTTTCTTTCCTTAGAAATTAAATTTTGTATTTGTTTTCTATTTATTAAATGATAATTTCTGAGTGCTATTATTATATAAACCTCTAAATTTGAAATATCAAAAGCATTTTTCTCAATATAATTACTTAATTTTAGTTAGTTACGTAGTAATTGCATTATGTTTTAAAAATATCATATCATATTAAATATGATTTATGTTCATATTTTTAACAATATTATATCAGTATTGTTATAAATTATATATAAAGATAGTTCATCTAAGAATACAATAGTTAATTTCTAATAATTGATATGGATAGATAAGTAGATAATTGTGATATTATAAAAAATAATTTGACATCGATATTGAACAAGAAGGAACATATATTAACTAATTTATTATCATCGTAGTCAATATTCAAAATTTCCAATGCAAACTTATGAATATGATTATGGTAAATTTTTTAAACTAGACCAAGTAAAATCGACAAATACTTTTAAATTGCCTTCTAAGATTAAAAAATGTAATATTAACAGGATAGTTTTTATCTGATTTTACAAATGAAAATTCGGATGCAAAAGTTACTGGTACAAATATACCAAATAGAAAACTATTAGTGAAATTGTAAGAAGTAGAAAACTAATATTTTTATTGCTATATATTAAAGTAATAAAATAATTGAAATCTAATAGGATTTGAAATTAAAAAAAAATATAAGTTTATTTTTTTCTGAAAATCATTTTCAAATGTAAATTTTTTATATTAGTTATGGATTTAGATTTTTAATCTAAAAAAATTATGGCAGTTGCAACAACATTCTTTTAATTCTATTGTATTGTATTTATATAAAATGAGTTGTTGATTATTTTGATTAAATTGTATATAGATAGATAGATAGATAGATAGATAGATAGATAGATAGATAGATAGATAGATAGATAGATAGATATATTATTTTTGTATATAAATGTTAAGGATACTCATACACTATTTATAATGTTATAAAACAAAATAAAAAAAGTTATTATGACACATAATTAGCAATAATGGTTAAATGAGTTTTAAAATATTAATATGTTTTTAGTGAATTAATAATGTTAAAGGTCAATAAATACAAATATATATGAAATTATTGAATAAAATAAATAAAAATCAACATTGGGCCCAATAAATTTCAAATTTGAGAGTACATTCAAATTTTATTTAAATTAATTTATTTAGGAAAAATATTTGATTAATCAACTTAACTTTAATATTTTACTTTTCTAAAAGTTCGAGATCTAGAAAGAAAAAATTGTTAGAATCAAGTTATTTGTGTATATTATCTATAATAATTACTCTTTCTTATACTCTAATTTATGTTTAACTATTTTTAAATTATTTTAAATATCTCCTCACACTTAATTATTCATAGTTTTTCCATTAACACAAAACACAAATAATGGATATTTACTAAAAGGGGGAAATATTTATTTTAATAATTAAGTTCCTTTAAATAATTTATTTCTATAAAAAATAATTTTAATTTTAATTTAATGTTAATTTTATTTATTTATTAAACAATAATTTGGGAGTACTATCAAACAATATAGTTAGATAATTTTAATTAGTTATGAAGAAATTTCATTATGTTTTAAATAATGTCATATGATATTAAATATAATTTATGTTGATATTTCTAACAATATTATATCATTATTGTTATAACTTAAACACTTTAGCTTAGATCAACACAATAATTAAATTCTAAGAATGGATGTCAATCATAGATAAATAAATGTTATATTATTAAAAAAAGACAATTTGAGATTGATATTGATCAAACAAAAATCTATACCAACTAAATTATTTATTTTGATCTTAGAAAAAGAAAAAAATATTTTCAAAATTTAAGGTTTAATGCAGTTATCAATATGATTATTATAAAAAATATAGATTTTCATAAATATCGAAATAGATTTTTTTATCTTGTCTTCTAAAATAAGAAAAAGATTCAAATGGACTAAATAGATTACATAAAACATTGTTAATTGTAACAAATAGAAAATTATCTACTTTAATGGTATATCCAATTATCTCATATATTAAAAAAATAAAAATAATTGAAATGTAATTTAATTTAAAATTATAAAATGTAGGTTTATTTTTTATGATAATCAAATTATTATTCAAATAGAAGTAATAAAAATAATTGAAATCTAATAGGATTTGAAATAAAAAATATAAGTTTATTTTTTCTGAAAATAATTTTCAAATGTAATTTTTTTATATTAGTTATGGATTTAGATTTATTATCTAAAAAATTTATGGCAGTTGCAACTATATTCTTTTAATTCTATTATATTGTATTTGTATAAAAGGACTTGTTGATTATTTTGATTAAATTGTATATCAATAGATAGATAGATAGATAGATAGATAGATAGATAGATAGATAGATAGATAGATAGATAGATAGATAGATAGATAGATAGATTATTTTTGTATATAACTGTTAAGGATACTCATAAACTATTTATAATGCTATAAAACAAAATAAAAAATCTATTATGACACATAATTAGCAATAACGGTTAAACGAGTTTTAAAATATTAATATTTTTTTAGTGAATTAATAATGTTAAAGGTCAATAAATACAAATATATATATATGCAATTATTGAATAAAATAAATAAAAAAACAACATTGGGCCCAATAAATTTCAAATTTGAGAGTACATTCAAATTTTATTTAAATTAATTTATTTAGGAAAAATATTTTATTAATCAACTTATCTTTAATATTTTATTTTTCAAAGAGTTCTAGTATCTAGAAATAAAAAATTTGTTAGAATCAATTTATTTGTGTATATTATCTATAATAATTACTCTTTCTTATACTCTAAATCATGTTTAATTGTTTTTAAATTATTTTAAATATCTCCTCACATTTAATTATTCATAGTTTTTTCCATTAACACAAAATACAAATAATGGATATTTAAAAGGGGAAAAATATTTATTTTAATAATTAAGTACCTTTAAATATTTTATTTCTACAAAAAATAAATTTAAGTTTAATTTTATGTTAATTTTATTTATTTATTAAATAATAATTTGGGAGTACTATCAAACAATATAGTTAGATAATTTTAATTAGTTATGAAGAAATTTCATTATGTTTTAAATAATGTCATATGATATTAAATATAATTTATGTTGATATTTCTAACAATATTATATCATTATTGTTATAACTTAAACACTTTAGCTTAGATCAACACAATAATTAAATTTTAAGAATGGATGTC
This sequence comes from Pontederia crassipes, assembly GCA_030549335.1. Classification (NCBI taxonomy): domain Eukaryota; kingdom Viridiplantae; phylum Streptophyta; class Magnoliopsida; order Commelinales; family Pontederiaceae; genus Pontederia; species Pontederia crassipes. Next base: position 25,210,187 of record CM060187.1, read on the forward strand.
AATCCATAGATAAATAAATGTTACATTATAAAAAAAGACAATTTGAGATTGATATTGATCAAACAAAAATCTATACCAACTAAATTATCTATTTTGATCATAGAAAAAGAAAATATTTTTTCAAAATTTAAGGTTTAATGCAAAGTTATCAATATGATTATTATAAAAAAATATCAATTTCCATAAATACCAAAATAGATTTTTTTATCTTGTCTTCTAAGATAAGAAAAAGATTCTAATGGTCTAAATAGATTACATAAAACATTGTTAATTGTAACAAATAGAAAATTATCTATTATCCTTAATGATATATCCAATTATCTCATATATTAAAAGAATAAAAATAATTGAAATGTAATTGAATTTGAAATTATAAAATGAAGGTTTATTTTTTATGATAATCAATTTATTATTCAAATAGATATTCTAGATATTAATTTAAGATTTAGATTTTTTATACCCGAAAATCTCGGAGGATTTAACAGCAATCTGTTATAGACTTTCTATATAAAATGAGGAGTTGAGTGAATACAGTAAGTAGACTTTTTTTTGTTGACATCGACTTCCTCTTTCGCCATTCCTTTTCGATCGCTGCGTGCGTAGCTTTCCTCTTTATTTTCTCTTGTTTTTGTTTCACGAGAGGAGTACTCGAAATGGATCAGAACCAAATCCGCACAATCATTGGCGTTATTGGTATAACAAACACTCGAGAGCTATTTGATTTCGTTCATCAAACGTCTAGATTTTTTTTTGAATTAACTTTTCTTTCTGGATCTGAGCATTCTTAGTACCACTTCGCGTTCATTTACGAGATCAAGTTTTTGGCTTTTGATCATTTTACATCGTTTCTTACGAAATACGAAATAAATTCCGTAATTTCCTTTTTGCAGGCAATGTGATCTCATTCGGTTTGTTCTTGTCGCCGGTGTAAGTTTTCGGCACACAGATTTGTTATCAGTGCTACTATTATTCTTTTGTTCAAACAACGTCAGATGCATAGATTTAATTCTTCCTATCTCTTCAGAAAAGAATACTGTTAATAATAATAATAATAATAATAATAATGGATGTAATCGATTCTGCTGCAGGCCGACCTTCTATAAGATATGGAAGCAGAAGGACGTGCAGCAGTTCTCGCCGATGCCGTACCTGGCGACGCTCATGAACTGCATGCTCTGGGTCTTCTACGGCCTCCCCATCGTCCACCCCAACAGCACCCTCGTCTACACCATCAACGGCATCGGCTTCGTCATCGAGTCCATCTACCTCTCCATCTTCTTCACCTACACCAATAGGCAGAGCCGAGTACGTTCATCTCGATCGGCTCCCCGTCGATCCGTCGATCTGATCGATCTCTTCATTTATTTACTGTTCGATGCTTCGACCATATATATATTTACAATCAAATCTGTATATTCATTCCTGCGCACGTTGATGATTTGACAGCTGAAGATGCTGAAGATTTTGGCGGCGGAGTTTCTGTTCTTGATCGGCGTTGTGGTGGTGGTTCTGACGGCGGCTCACACGCACGAAAAGAGGACTCAGATCGTCGGCAGCCTCTGCGTCATCTTTGGCACCTGCATGTATGCCGCGCCTCTCACGGTCATGGTGAGTGACTGAGATCCTTTATTATTATTTTTTTTCTGAATTATTACTGTTTATATAGTTGATGTACGTTTGCTTGATTGCATCACAATATCAATTACTCTAAAATTAAGAACTGTGTCTTGATAAGAAGTAATGACAGTTTAGATGCCATCTGGTGCAATCAGTGCGTATATTGCGTGCATACATATCCATAATGGATGTTTGTTGCTCTCACTTGGGCTAAAAAAAAGGAATGAAAATAAGGAAATAAAAGGAAAGAGGCGATGAGTCATGCATGCACAACGAATGATCGTTATTCTGTTTGGAATATATATATATATATATATATATATATATATATATATTATAACTAGTATGTATGTCACTCATATTTGGAATATGAAATCTTTCATGGTAAAAATATGTGAACGCTGATATCGATCCCCCTGCACTAATTATCTTTATGTCTTGTGCTTGCTCATTCCTACGTGTGCTTATGTTTTGGTGCTGCTGCCAGAAACTTGTGATCCAAACTAAGAGCGTCAAGTACATGCCATTCCTGCTGTCGCTCGTTTGCTTCCTGAATGGTGTCTGCTGGACGTCCTATGCGTTCCTCCCCTTCGATGTCTTCCTTGTGGTACGTAATCTGTGTACATTAGCGCTTGCTGCATGCGCAGCCTTCTATTCTATGTCTGCAGACACACGAACGCATCACGCAGCAGGCACTGCAACTTTAACTCTTCTTCTTCTGCGTGCGTGCGTGCAGATCCCCAACGGGTTGGGCGCCGTCTTTGGTCTGATTCAACTCATCCTCTACGCCTGCTTCTACCGCACCACCAACTGGGACGAAGAGGAGCCGCACAAGGCCAAGGAGGTTGAGATGCCGTCTGCTGTCTAGGAGTTTTTGTTTTACTGCTCGTCCTAAACGATTCATCTGACTTAAACGTGGGAGAATCTTAGTGTACGTACGTAGTCGATCGACGTAGGAAGTACTTTGTCTGCCATGCCATGCAATGCATGTTCTCTTGCAGTTAGTTAACTCCGGTAGCGAACTACGTATGCACGGTATAATGGCACTGAATTCTGGTCTGTTAATTAATGGTGGTATAATTTTGTGCCAATTCGCTCAGTGCTTCGTTTTCATGTTGATTCTTTCGCCTATTCTTTACTGTTCGGCGACATCAAAATTAAAAGTAGAGTTTAGCGGTTCAAATAATTTTTTATTTGGTAAATGACAAAATTAAGTAAAGTTTAGTGTTTCATTTGAAAATATTAAAAATCTACTTCTAGTAGCGTTTAGTTTAGTTTTTAGAGGTTATCGCTTTATAAATGTTTTCAATTTTATTCTTATTCAAATATATTATTACTTTCTAACTTATTATTTCCTCATTTTTATTTTATAATCATTTAACTATATTTTTTTATATTCATGCTTTATTAATTACAAATTTATTTATATGTTAACAATGAATATAAATAATTTGACAATTAATACTTTATATCATGGGTGTACTATATAAAATTTATTGGCAATATAAATTTCTATATATTGTAATAAAAAATTAGTTGTAAAATTTTATTTATTTTTATTTTATTAAGATATAAATATTTAATTTATTATATTATAATATAATTTATTCATTGCTTAAATTAAATAATTTGTCATATGTTTAAATGTCATTTTATATTTATGAACTAATTCTACTGCTAAGTTTACTTAACACTTATTTGTTACAACTTTTAAACGCTAATCATCATTCGCTACTCGTTATTTGTTAGTTAAACTATTATTCACTTATCAAATCGTTAATAATGTTAAAAGGCTAAAGCTTTTTTAATGTTAGGAACTGTGGTAGGTGTTAGAGTGCATAGTGTTGTTTTCAGTTGTGAGGTAATGCATGTGCGTTGATGGTGTGTATATACGTGATTGCATGGCTCGCTAATCGCTATAGTGCATGTGGTTGCAAGTGTCCAACACTATTTTTCTACGTAATAATTATTATCATTTAATTTACTTATTTTCCGATTTGATAGTAGATTTTGTATATAGCACAACCGATCCGTACAGCTCGCTTCTTCGAGTGAAAGCCTCCGAGCCTGCAGCCTTGTTTGCTTGCATGATCTGTGTTTGCATAATGCAATTTATTCCTTGTGGTGATCTTGCCCAAGTCCATACAAATTTAAAGACCCTAGTTTGCTTAACTATCTCAGCTTAATTTTGTGTTGGTTGGAAGGTAGCCATACTCGGAGACGGATTGCTTCATAGACAGGAGCCAGTGCCCAATTAAGTATAAACTATAACATGAGCCAAACCTTTTTTTTTATTTTGTGATATGACAATGATTTCTCAACACATTATTCTTTATTTTCATTATTATTTTGTCCCCATAATTAGATTTCGATGACATCTTAACACACATGTATCATTATTTAAAGTTCAAAAATCATTCCTTTGGAATCTTTATTTTGCCTATTAATACTTAAATATTAATTAGATGTATATAAAAGCATTAACTTAACATATAAATGTACTTCTAAAACCATTTTTCCTTTTCCTCAAAATTGATAAAATAAATATGAGTTATCTTACATTTGTTTGTGCTAAATCTAGATCAAGTGATACTCATTATATCATAACTAGTATATCACACGCACGATGTGCGGGATGGTGTATTATATTTTTAAAATAAAAAAATATTTTCTTAATGCATAGTATTCCCAATTTTATTTTTTTAAAAAAATATTTTTATAAAGTAGTGTCAAGGAAATTATAATAGTCTATAAATTTTCATTTAATTCATGTTAAAATTTGAATTCATAATTAATGAAGTTTCAGTTAGTAGTCTTTGGTCCTGTTTGGCTTAGCTGATACAGAATAACTGATAAGTTGAAGTGCTGATAAGTATTTTATTGGCTGAAACTTATTTTTAAAAATAAGCAGTTATATGTTTGGATAAAACTACTTATATTAATAACAACTAGTTAGTTGTGAGACAACTATTTGACTTATTTTTTAAAAAAAATAAGCACTCCTCCCCCTGCTTATTTTTTTTACTTATAAGTAGATTTGATGTCTCATTATCAGTCAAAATTTTAAGTTGCCAAACTCTGATATTTTTTTAAACTAAATTATAAATGACTTATAAGCTTAGCCAAACAACCCTTTATCTAGAGTATTATCGACAATGTTTTTACTCAATTAGTTTATTGATTTAAAAGATAGCTAATAATAAGTCTCTTAGAAATTATTTCATATTATGTCTCATTAGACTACCACCATCTCGTTTTAGACTATCATTAAAATCAGTTACTGAAATTAGTTTTTGAAATAGCCACCTCAAAATAATTAGATTGATATTTTTTATTTCTTAAATATATGTAGCAATCCAAGTTTTATTGTCTAGTATTAGTTCTTATACAAAATTTATTTTTATAATTCTTTAAATGCATTGCGTACTTTTTTGTGACTTTGAATATTTTATAAGTGAAAATAACATATATATTTAATTATAAGACTATTATAATTATAGTATAATATATAAATATGGAATTTTAATTATTAAAATATTTTGGTTAGACTATATATTTCTATAATGTTTTCTAACTTAATAATAATTATCTATGTTAAAAAATTTCATTAAAAAATTGAGGATGTGGCATGAGACTATTCTCAATATATATAAAATAGATTATTGATTAGTTATCTATCATAATGAATACTTAATTATCACTTGAAATAGTAATTTAAGATTAACTTGTGATATGTTTATTTAGAAATAATTAATTCAAAAAATCATAACAAAGATCTTATTAAAACATACGATCAAAATAAAGGATTTTTTCTAAAATAGAAAATAATGAATTTATAGTAACTTTTAAACATCATGTTAATTATTCAATTGTATTGTAAAATTATATAGTTATAGTATAATTGTCGCTAATATTTTGGGCAAATATATAATTATATGTAGGGGTGTTCAATGGATCGGGTCGATCCGCGAACCCGATGACCCGACGGGTCGGATCCGTGGTCGGGTCGGACCCAACCCGACCCGATCTCAACCCGACCCCGGTTCGGGTCGGGTACGGGTCAGAATTTTCCAACCCGACCTGAAAGATCCGACATTTTTATTTTTTTTAAATTTTTTATTTTTCAGCTTATATTTTGTACTAAAAAAATATTTTAAATGTGTAAAATATTATATAAATGCATAAAAATATTTTATGCTTTTAAAATAAATATTATATTATTTTCTATATAAAATAAAAATAATAGAAAAAAGGTAAGTAACAAATAAAAAAGAAAAAGAAAAAATGGTTACCCGACCACCCGACCCGATCCAACCCGATCCGAACCGGGTCGGGTTGGATCAGATCTATCCTCCCAAAGAGGATCGACCCGATCCAACCCGACCTGATCAAAATCGGACGGGTCGGGTCAGGTCCAAGGTCGGGTCGGGTCAAATTCGACCCGTGAACACCCCTAATTATATGTAATCTCCCACGATTAATCATAAAAAAACATTATGATCACCAATGAACTGTCAATCAATTTAATAAATTATGACACGGATGGTTTGCTCCCAAGTGATCTTTGAGTCCTGCAAAGACATATAGTAATGATTGGACGATCGAATGGAATGGATGCCTACACCCATGTTTTTTGTACATATAAATAAATGAAAATAGGAATAGGAAATAAATAAATGATAAAACATCATTTAAATAAAAAAATACAAACAAAAAGTATAAAATTCAATTCCATTTTGAAAAAAAAACACGGATTAAAATTAAAGTAAAAAATAATGATTCTATGTATCAAATCTTATATATAATTATTTTTCCAAGCTTTAAACGATGGAACATAATACATATAATTCTATTATGAGAGGGAGATAATATTAAATGATAGCGATGTACCAAAATAAATATGGCTGATACCTAGGTAAAATAAAACTTATAAAAATAGCTAATGCTAATTGTAATATGACCATGTTTTTTTTTATAAGTCATAAAACCTATATATAATGGAAATAAACCATTGACATAATCTCCATAAGGTGCAGGAATTCAGGAGTAAAAAAAAAACAAAGCATAGTACATGAAGTAATATAATCACGACATAAATAATCCTACCATGCAAGGAAAGTAACACTAAATAATGGAGATGAAATCAGAAAAGAATCTAAAATTCTTAAATATTGAATTTGACATGCCAATATCAAGAATTTTGATAAATAACAAATAGGCATATATATTTTAAAAAGAGAAACAATGCAAAATACATGGTAAACTTTTTTATATAAAATAATATAAAAACTATAATGTTAAGGAAATTTGCAAAAGCTAACAATACGATTCTCTCGTATAAGGAAATCTAAGATTTCTCTTGGTTTGTGGAAAGAATCAATTTCCTCATTTATAGTGGATTGTATGGTTAGTTTCAGCAGTGTAACCGTTTACTTATGTATTATCTTACTTTTACTAATCAACTGAAGATTAATAACATCTAAACTACTTAACTAAGAAAAACATTGGAGACGGTTGCCAATGAACAGTATTACTAATTAATAATCATCCAATAAATATTATGACAAATTGATTAATATTTTAATCATTATGATAATATATATGTATTTTTTGTGATATTATTATTAAAATTATTTATTTTCGGAATTATATAATATGGTTACAAATTATATATAACTAATGAATCTTGCAATTAACTCTCACAATTAATCATTAAAAAATATGGTTACAAATTATATTTAACATAGTAATTTATTAAAATTAAAAAGAGATGGTTACTGTAACTACATCAAGTAAATTATATAATTATTATGCCTTATACTCATGACTGTTCAATATTTTTAATTTAGAGATAATATTTTGAATAACTGAATAAATGTTCATGACTCATATGAAGTTGCAAAGACATGATTGTATGGATATAAACTTAAATTTGAAGATATATTTTATGTTATATTATAACTTTTTTTGACATAACATAAATGTATGACCGAGAAGACATTATATTATATTATATTATATTATGAATGAACTAAGTTTATGTTTAATTTATAATTATAACTTCCCATTGTAAATTATTTTGCTTTTAATAATTATAAAGTATAGTTACTATATAATTATAGGTAATACAATTATATAATTATTATATATTATCATTTTCATAATCATAATTGTTTAATATTTTTTATTTATAACTAATATTCTTAAGACACTTGTCAACTTATATTTATGCCAAGTTTCATCACCTTTTGTAAACTTCTTTGTTTTTAATATTGTATAGATACGTGATAAACCTTCCATATGTAATATTACGTCCATAGTGGATGGATAACATGCATTTGTACGGCTGGGCATTTGTGAGATGTAACCCTGAACAAAATTCTCGTACAGGAAGCCCCCACGATACTTCATAACTTTTATTCGAAGTAAAGATGTTATCTATTAGAAATGACATCGGAGTTGCTAAAATGCAAAAAAATGAGGATATCGAGAGATGAATTATCCTTCCCAAAAGGGTAAAAAATGGAGCATATCTAACATTAGCGAGATGGTATCCAGCTCCATTTTAACGTATTGGATGAGTTTTAAATAAAAATGATTATTATAATTATGAAGTATAATTTTATTATTAATTAAAATAAAATTGTAAAATAATTTTTTTATGGGAAAAGTTATGTCAAAAATTATATTGTTTAAATATAAACTAACATTTTTAAATTAATTATATTTAATGAAATGTTAAATTTTTTAATAAAAAATAGGTAATAAATAATATTATATTAACCACTTATTAAAATTATTTTATATTTATTAAATAATTTATTTTAGTGAAAATATTGTGTGAGAAAAAAGAAAAAGAAAAAAAATGAACTTTGAAAAAAAAAACATCACGTCAAAGTCAAAGTCTAACTTTGAAGATGATTGAATTCTAACTTCAAATTGAGTATCTAAAATCATCTTCTCCTTATATGATTTTTTTAGGGCCAATTTGATTTAGCCGATGAGTTGAGGTGTTGATAAGTAGTTTAATAGTTAGAAGCTTATTTTAAAAACAAGTAGTTACATGTTTAGTAATAAAAAATGTTCATAATAGCCGATTGATCAAAAGTACTTATATTATAATAGAAAAAAGATGTGAAAAAATATGTATATTTTAATGTCAAAATAGTACATTCATTGTGATTCATTTTTTTCTCTAGCAAGCACTACTAGAAAAACGCTGATTATCGACGGTCTGAACCGTCGGTAATCAGCTCGAAAACCGTCTGTAACGCAATTACTGACGGTTTTTCAGTCGAAATCGCTCGTCGCAAATCGATTTGCGACGGTCGAAAAAAATCTGTCGGAAATATCAACGGTCAGAACCGTCGAAAAAAATTCCGACGGTTCGAACCGTCGCAAGTTTCCGACGGTCGCGACCGCCGGAAAAGGCCGGCGATTCGAACCGTCGCAAGTTCCGACGGTCGCAACCACCGGAAAAGGTCGACGGTTCGAACCGTCGCAGCTTTTCGACAGTCGGAACTGTCGAAACTCGATCTTTTGACGGTCGCAATGGTCACAAAGAATTTTTAAATATAAAAATATTAATGGCCGGATCGGGCCGCGACCAGCTCTGGCCGTGGCCAAATCCGAGGCCGACAACGGCCTCTGGCCGGAGAGAGAAAGAGAGAGAGAGACGGCGGCGCGGGAGAGGAAGAATTCTTGACCGGCGCAATCTCCTTCTTGGCCGGCGCGGGAGAGGGTCACCGGCGCGGGAGGATCGCCGGCGTCCGGAGCGGGAGAGGGAGGCCGGCGAGGGAGGGTCGCTGGCGTCCGGCGAGGGAGGGTCGCTGGCGTCCGGTGCGGGAGAGGGATGACCGGTGCTCGCGGGCCGGGAGAGGGAGGGAGAGAGAGAGGAGAGGAGGGAGTGATGAGAGAAAAAAATATATATAAGGGGAAAAGATGAGAGAAAGCGGGAAAAGGGGAAAAAAAGCGGGATAACGAAATTTTAATTACCGACGGCTTCGGCCATTGAAAATGTAAATATTAATTATTTTTATAATTACCGACGGTTGTGACCGTCGAAAAAATATTTAGTTATATATAATGTTTATTTTTTATTTTACCGATGGTTTGAACCGTCGGTAATCGTTACCGACGGTCAAGACCGTCGGTAATCGCGACGGTTTGGGCCATCGCTAGTTATATTAATAAAATAATCTTTATATTATATTATTATATATTTACCGACGGTCACGACCGTCGAAAATTGTGACGGATTTTGCGACGAATTGATATCCGTCGAAAATATCGACGTTCCTAATCGTCGAAAAATTAAATAATAATATAAAAAATACATAATTTAATTTTTCATTTCCGACGATCGTAATCGTTAAAAAATCCATCGAAAAATTCAAATAATAATATAATAAAATACATAATTTATTTTTTTATTTCTGACGGTCGTGACCGTCAGAAAATCCATCGAAAAAATTAAATAATAATATAATAAATTACATAATTTATTTTTTCGTTTCCGATGGTCGTGACCGTCGAAAAATTCGACAAAAATTACGACGGATGGGTATCCATCGGAAATATCGATGTTTCTAACTGTCAAAAAATTAAATAATAATATAAATCATTTTCGACGATCATAACCGTCGAAAAATCCATCGGGAATGAAACCGTCGAAAAATCCATCGCAAATTGCGACGGATTTCAAACCGTCGGAAATTATTAGTCGAAAAATCGTGATTTTCTTGTAGTGAATAGGGGTCCTCCAACTTTTTTTGACTTATAAGCAAATAAGAAAAGTTCTTATCAACTCTCTTCTTTGGTTACCAAACAATGAGGAAATTTTATATAAAAAAACTTTCATTGAGTCATATAAGCTTAGCCGACCAGACTTTTAAACTCAAGGTCTAAAAAGACAATATGAAGCAATAAGGCATATATTCCAACATATACAATCATCGTCCAAAGAGGATGCCTTCTCCTCCTTGTTGAGTGGAGTGGATCACGACAATTCTGGGGCAAATATAAGGACCCAAGGTTTTACTAAGGTTGGTAGCTCCGCATTGACAAAATCATAAGCTTAAATATAGTTATCCCCTTCATCCTTCAAGACACTCTTTAAGTTCGTAAAGCATTGGGAACAAGAGTGTAGCGTGGTGGCGCACACTCACTCGGAGACCGAGATATCATGAGCTCAAATCTAACCAACGAAATGTATGTGCTCCTTTATTTATGGTCTTTAGGTTCATGGACCTCTCTTTATAATAAAAAAAATTATAAGAGTTGAAGATGCAAAGAGAACAAAATCTTAATGGGTTAAGATTGTTATAAAAAAATATTTACTATTGTACATTCACTTGAACCACGTGGGAAGTCCTACGAACCAACACGATCGCTATGAGAATGTTGAGTCTTTAAAGGGGAGGACTACAAGGTTTAGACTAAGGATGATAGTCCCAAAGAAATTACAAAGGTGGTAGTAGGCAAGGTTGTCAAAATATTGATCTAGATCTTGAAATATTATGATTTTATGATCTTACCAAGATCTCGACCTTATGTTAAGAATCTTATGTGTAAGATCTTAATATGATTTGAGTTTTGATCACACATTCTTACGATCTTATCTGATCTCATACGTTCTTATATGATTAGTATATCATTTAAATATTAATAAAATATATATATATTCTTCATATAATAACTCATTAGATTAATTTTAATATATATCATTTGTTTTAATTATGTTTTGAAATATTTTGGCTTAAGAATTGGAAAAAAAATATGATTTAATGAGGTGTAATTTAATATTTGAATGTGAGATATTTATAAAAAAATATTTATTATCTTTTGACATATATTATTTTATTAATTAGTTGGATATTACGATTCTCCAACCGATTTCATGATCTTTAATCGTATGGCCTCCCACCGATCTTATGTAAGATATGGATCTTGACAACTTTAGTAATAGGTTTAACTATAGCTATACTTTTTTACATTTTAAGATGTAGTTTATATATATTAAGCATTTAATTTACTTCTATAGCACCATCTCCTCTAGAGGGATGTTGAGCGCATCTAGTACTTTGATCCACTGATCGACAATTCAACTAAATATCATATTTAAACGATGAGATTTAAACATCTATCATAGGAATAATTGATCAATGGGTCAGCATCTCTCCAAAGTAGGAGGATGTTTTGGAGGTGAATTACATTCATATATTAGAACTATATATGGGTGAACGTGGCATGGTGAAAAGGTGAGTAATTTTCACCCTAATATCTCAACTTCGATTCCATATCATTTTAGTCTTGGAATTTTATTTGTAATAAATCAGTTCTTCGAATTATAACTTTATAACAAAGAAAACTCAACCTACAATAACAAGTTTTCAAGTCAATTTGCTGACTGCGATGTTGATGTGTCATTCATCTAAGTTGAACTCAAATAAAATATGATATATTGATTAAAAACCATATCATATTATATATTTAAAAATGATACAAAAATTTAAAAAGAGAGGGTAGGAATGAGCACGAGCAGGGACGACTCCCCCCAGCAAATCCCAAACTTTTTTTTGACTCAGTAGGTCGGGTCGGGACAGAGTCTTATTCTTTGAGATTCGGTCTATATCAAGACTTGATTGTAAAAACTCGGACCATGTTGCGACTCGATATTATATATTATATTAATATGTTAAATTATTTAAAGACATTATATTTATTATAATTATAATTATATATTTTATTATATATTAAACAAATGTTATATTATTATATATATACTTTAATTGACAATTGTTATATTTGTATAATAATATTACATATTTTTAATATTATAATTATTTTTTATTAATTGTGATCGAATCGGGATAATGAGCGTCTCAATTGAGATGCTTTTTTAAAATTTCAAGGCGAACTGGTACCAAGATTGTCGAGTCCGATCCTGAAACCAAATTTGCTCATCCCTAGGAGAGAGGAATAAGGATGTTGACATAGCATCTAAATAAGTTGAACTCAAATAAAATAAAATACATTTACTAAAATATTATATATTATTTATAGATAAAATGTAATAATTTAAAAGAAAGAAAGATAAGAGGATGATGTGGATCCCACGTAGTATCCTAACTCAAATAATGAATAATATATAAATATTCATTTTAAAAAGTTTTAGAAAAAAGAGAGAAAGGGCCGCAAGCCCCCTTTCTTTCTATTTATCTTTTCTTATTTCTAAAAATGTTTTAAAATTATTTTAAAATGAATAATTATATATTATTTTAATAAATACATTATCATTATTTTAGAGTATGCCAGGTCAGTGTCTTAATAAAAAATTGATATAATATGCTTGTATTCTTGTGAGAACTCATAAAAAATAATATATAAACATTTATTTAAAAATAAAACAAAAAGTAGAAAAAAGAAGGAAAGAGGGGACCATCCTTTATCTCTCTCTTTCCTAAAACATTTATATTCTATTTGAGTTTAGCTTATGTAATTGCAAATCAGCATCATGATCAACAAATTAATTTGAAAACTTGTTATTGCAGGTCAACTAATTTATTATAAAAAAAAGTTCGACTATCAAAATGGAATCAAGTTAAATTCAGGGAACTGATTGTGAAAACTACTCTTGAAGAGGTAATTGAGTAAATTGAAAGTCGAATTAACAAAAAAAATGGTAGAGAAAAATGAAGGTGTGGAGAATATTTAAAGATTAACTAGGCATCTGATTAATTTTATAGTAAGGTTAGACATGAGAAGTATGTGAGAACAATATATCATGATGATGGTGAGAACGCCAAAGTGGATATTATGTTCACATTAAAACTTAAAATAATTTATGGAATGTCAGATTTATTTTTAATCCTAAAATCTATAGATTAATATATATGACTAAAAAAATAAAGAAATTTGGTACCCATTACCTCGGTTGGCACCTGGATAAAGATGATACTGATGCTGATATTTTTTATTATCTTATATGATAAAGTAAAATAATGTGGAAAATAAGACATGATGGGACAATTAACATTTAAAATAATCAACATATTTCTTGAAATTTCAAACATGGGTTAAACTATACAATCAAACCTCTATATCTATGAATCCAAATATGCCTTTATGCGTTTGCTGGATTTTTAGTGATGAATGAAAAATAAAGCGGTAGAAGTGGCTAGAAACTTATGAAATGAAATAAGAATTATTTTCTTAAATCTCGCTTAAATTATTATGAGTTTTTACATCTAATTGCAAAGTATTAACTTATTTTAAATTTTATTGCATTTTTCATTTTAATAATTTCGTATGATTATGTTTACTTTATTACTATTTTTATTTTTTTCCATTTTTAAAAAGACTAAAGTGCCCTCACCGTATAATAATTGAAATATATGTGCTATATTTTAGTGCTTAATAATAAATAATATAAAAAGGCTGATGACGATGAAGAGAATTAGTTTTAAAATTTTATATTATTTGTTATTATTATATTAATATATTCTTTTCTAAACATTAAAATATATCACATATATTTTAATTATTACATGAAGAGGGCACTTTAGTCTTTTCACAAATAAAAAAATAACATAAAATTTAACAAAATCAGACAGAAAGGACTAAACTAAAAAACACGACAAACTTTAAGAATATTATAAAGTAAGTTGATATTAGCTAAAAATATTGTGATAATTTATGGGATGTTTAAGGAAGTAATCCATGAAATAAAGGCTAGTTTATAAACCTTTTTAAGGAGTGCCTTCCATCCAAAAGTGAGGACGATTGCAATGCAATAAATTCCTATATAACAAAAGATATTGTTTGCATTGGTTTCGCATGATTTTATTAAAATGCGTGCATAATTAAAGCCATATTCTCGTTATACTTAGCATCTCTTCAGTGGTGTATGTATGACTAATTTAAGGAATGCCTTTTGCATCTTTTCAACATTAGATGATTCAACATTTTCGTTGATTGTCTCTCACCAAGGCACAAAAATCTATGTGCAGCAGATTTGATATTATATGTAACATATATCGTTAACACATGACATTGTCCATTATGAGCTTTAGTGTAACACCCGAAAAATAAAATAAAAAAAGAGAAAAGAAAAAGTCATACTGAAACGGCCAAGTAAAGATAGAGAAGAGTGCCAATTCAAATTTAAGAAGTCGTGGGATCCAAGACTTTTGGCCTTAACGAGTGGAATCAAATAATTAAGAGAAAATAAATAGGGAGAGAAAAGTAATTAGGAAATTAATGACCTGAGAGGGGGCATCATGTAAAAGAACTCCGTTGTTGACCTGCTACCCGCAGGTATTGGAAGAGAGCACTGCAGAAAGATCTCATCTTCTGTGAGGACGACCACGGACCATTCTTCTTTTCCTGTCGTTGCCTACGACATTCCCTCACATCTCTGCGACATGATTGCCCCATAGGTGACAGAGAACAAGCAGGGGAGAGGGCGCAAGTTCAGGGGCGACAGAGAGAATACGTCCGCTAAGGATCTCGACAAATCAACTCTAAAGGAAGGATTTAATCTAGGTGAGTGAATCGAAATCATCTTGTATAATGTTATATAGGATCCGCCTAGAACTCTATTCTAGTGGATTATGCTAACGGATCAAGATGATGACCAAACCAATGAATAATCGATATGTTTTTTCCCTTTTTCTCTGATTGTGAAATTACTAATTGATTTGTTCTATGAATTGGTTTATGCTTGTTATTATTTTGCTGTATGATTGTTGCGATATAATGATGTAAGTAGGATAGAATCTACGGTTTCTATATGATTTTTTTTACGCTGAAATCATGTCAAACCCCTCGTCGGCACGGCTGTGATCCTCTCTTCATGGTCGTGCCACCATCGTTACAATTGTGCCTTCAACTAGCACGACCATGCCTTTTCTTCAGCACGCCCGTGCCATCCAACAAACACGCCCGCGCCCTTTATGTGGCTGAGAGTGTGAGGCTAAGTAAAAATTCGGTCGACCGGCCCAAAGGGAGCGGTCGACCGACGTTGTGGCTGGGCACACCCGTGACATTTCATAGGTACACCCGTACTAGCCGCCTTACACCTGTAACAGATCGGCACGGGCGTGCCACTTCACCGGCATGCCCGTGCCAACTCACAAATCGGTCGACCGACCTATGGAAGTCGATCGACCGACCCTCTAGTGTGACCCTTAACTTCTTCATTATTAAATTTGGATTTTTATATAGTTAGTACTTGTTTTCCCTCCTGGTTGATTATTAGTATGACTGAATTCGAGACAACTTCATTGAGAACCATTCCCACTTTATGATATGGAATCTTTTACTGATTTACTCTTCCATTAATTCAATCACCTCTGTAATATGAAAAATGACCATACGGTAAAGTGACTATCAATTTAAAGATGAAAGATAAATGATAGGTTGCCAGATCATGTCAAGTGCCTAAAGTTAAGAGTCGTTTCCTTGGTCATGGCTTGATCAACATTGATCTGCACAAGGTTGTATTGTTTGCTCGGCATAAATCCCAAAAGTTAAAGGCACCTAAAGTCGTCTAATTTATAAGCGAAGTTCAAGGTAAAGAAGAATGTCCAAATGATACAAGTATAATGACAAGTCAAGTATTGTTATGATTCCTGTATGATAAATGAGCTTCCTCTTAATTCAAGTTTACTATGTGATATCATGATATTTCTGCTCTTCATTATCCATCGATCTTTATTGTTCTAATGATCCTATGCTAAACTTCTGACCAAGATAGGTTATTTATTGATTCTGACTTATCCTATTTAAGAGTTATGCATTGTATGTTTATATTGATTCCCTACTATGCTATAAAGCTTATTGGAGGATCTCCTCCCCTGTGTTTGTTTTTCATAGGGTTAGGTCGGTGATGGTGTTGCCGCGATAGAGCTAAGGCGATAATACTTTATTGTTATGAGGAAGTAATAGTAAACTTGATATTTTTTTATTTTTTAAGAAATAACAACAATTAATGGAATGGGTTATTGTCAAATTGATGTAAATTTAAATTTATGATTAGATGAAAGACAAATTATAGCTTAACAAGGTGTTAGAGAAAATATTACTAAAATAATATAGATGAAGGAAAATATTAAGGTCACAAAAAATACTTTCTAATAAGTTAAAGTTGATAGATGAGTTGATAATACATAGAATCCTCACACCAGTTGAATTGATTTCACTCTAATATATTTTGATTTGAGCTGAGTTTGGGATCCAATCGGGAATATTCCTGTAACGACATGAAATCCATCCTAAAAGTTTTGATCATTTAGGACAATTTCACGTTGTTAGCTTGCCATACATCATTTAACAACAGAAGACTACAACATTTTAGTGAAAATCATCATAAACAAAAAAATTCTATTAATCATATAATAATTATTATTCCATAAACGTTAAATGGTTAAAACATTCATTACTTTATTAGTATGAGCCTTCATATAAAATCGTAGTCTTGTCAAATTCTAAGCATGCACGACACTTTGTCATGAGCTTTGGCTGTTATCCATTACTTAATATTGGTTATCTGTAGGGGGTTTCCAGTTAGAGCACAAGCGATGCCATGATATCCTATTACATGATACTACATACTGTGCATAACAATACATATAAACATGTATGTCATGAGCTATATCATGACATTACATCATGCTTGCATTCATTCTTCATACAATCTTAATGAAACGGAACATCATGTCATACTTGCTTAACTTCAAATCCATTATTTATAAGTATCATGCAATAGAAACATACATTCATATCATCAAATACATGACATACTTTTGTACATTTTCTTCATAACTCCTTAATCCTTATTTGTTACTTAACATCTTTCATACTTTACATTTCCTCAAGATTGCTTTATAACCTTTTAAATCTTTTTTCATTCCTCTGTCTTTATTTATTATGTGATTCTTTATGTGTCATCTTCATCCTTCATTTTTATCATATAATGCCATCTTGACTTTCATTTCATATCATGTCATACGTAGGAACATACACATCATAATAGTGAAGAACTTTATTTCTATTGATCTTTAGAAATACAAATATAGGACTTTACTTTTTAGACTTAGATTCCCTTGAAATATATACACGAGTGTAAGACTTTACTTTCTATATCTACTTCATCATTATCTTAACTTTCTTTGTGATAGGACACTTTGAAGTTAAATTTCACTTTCATTCATACTTTATCTTATAACATTTTTAATCTTAATAATTGGCTAATCATATCATATCTTCACATTGGCTAGATATGCCACATTCTTGAAAACACGCATATCATAATAGTGATGGATCTTATTCCAAGGAATACACACTTTCTGATGAGAAATTTTGTTATCTGAGAAGCGCACACACAAATGCAAGACTTCACGAGCTTAGGACCTTTTGAAATACATACATATGTACATGACTTCTCAATATTGATGAGTGATAATGACATTCTTTAACTTTAGGTGCATTATACTTTGCAATGCATCAATTATTTATATAAATTATTTTTCATCTTTTAGCTTAATTACAATTGAGCATATCTAAACGTGTGTCTAGGTAATCAATATTTCATGAATAACATCATATATAAAATATAAAACGTCATAAAGTATTATACATAAGCAAATAAATATATTTGATATGTATATAAACATTTTTTAAAATGCATAATACGTAATAATTATTGATATAAATAATAATATGTCAACATTACTTATTTGACAATTCTGACACATCATTAATAAAAAAATTATAATTCAATAAGTAGAGATTTATTTTGATTGATTCTAATTTTCTTGTAAACTATACTTTCAAAGGAATCACATATAAAATTCATAAATTTTATCTTTTACGCATTTAATTCTAGAAATTCATACAACTATCGAGATCTAGTATTTACATAATAATGTGATAGTAGACACTAAAATATTAATAACTTAATCTATACTTATTATTTTCAGATGATTTTAATTGTCATAGAACGATATTACAAACTCTTAACTTGTGCACAAATTTCAAATATTAATTCAATAATTCTAAATCAAGATAGATTTTTTTACAAATTTGTCTCGTTGTTATCCGAGACAACATAATAGTAGTATGATTTTTGGATTATAACAATTTTTATACATTTTCAAATCGGATGAAACAAATTTATGTGAAAATTAGACTTCCAAGGTTTTGCGCATATATATATTTATAATTTTTGGGTAAGTAAAATTTATCCAAATAATTATAAAAGGACAATCACAAATTTAATAGATTATGCAACGTAAATCACGAAACTCTCATTCATACAACCTTCATTTATGTAATCCTCAATCAAAACTTCTATAAAAAATAAAGTGTTTTTGAAACTCTCAATCCAATAAAAAATATCATCGAGAGAGAAAAAAGGAACTTGGATCCATTTTTCATACCTTTAGATTTTAGATTTAAAACCCCTTTTTATAATTGTCTTACTCGTTCTTCGTCGTTTAAAAGTCTCTATATGTTTTTGTTCTTTCCTATAAACTTTGATCTTCACCGTTGTTTAGCCACCTTAAAGAATATGATTCTAAATCTTTTAATCTTATGCTTTTTTATTAGAGAAAAAAGAAAAGAAAAGGTGACGGCTAAATTTTTTTAAGAAATTAATAGAATTGTAGATCATTTATATATAATTTATATTAGTATTTTAATTAAAAAGTCCAAATACCTTAACCCAAAATTTCATAATATTACAATTCCTATTCCTTGTAATACTTTATTTTATTTCTTCCACATATTATGTTATATTATTTTAGATTACTCATTTCACAAATTAACACAGTTTGAAAAATAGAACATAAAAGGTATATTTGTTGGGTAATGAAAGGTGGTAATTTATTAATTAATTTCACGAGCAAATAACATTTTTCTGCTCTATTTCTCCTTTTTTTTCCTCTTTTCCCCTCTACATTCTGCACTTCTGCGCTGGGTGCCCTCGCTCTTCCCCTTTCCCTCCTTCCGGGAGGTCGGAAATGGCGAAGAGGCGTCTCGAGATCAACTGGAAGGAGTTGTTACCGGAGAAGGACGACGAAGGCCCCCCTGCCGAGGTCGAGGTGGTCGCCCCCGCCGCCGACGGAGGAGACGACGCGACGGCAATGGTTGCGGAGCTCGAGGATCGCCAGCTCCAGGAGAAGATCCAACGTATGGCCAAGACTCTCGCATCGCGTATCGCCAGCCGCTTGCCTGACGGGGGCAGAAAGTTGAGGACCAACATACGGCAGATGCAGGAGGAGCTCGATCGCCGGAAGCTCGCCGGTGGCTCGAGAAAGGTATCGAATCAGTTTTCACGCTTGGGTAGGCATCCAATGTTCGTACTGTTTCCTTCTGGGTGTTATTTTTGGTGGCGATGTTATAGAAACGGGGCATGGTGGAGGGTGTGGTCGGATTTTGGGGTGGTGGAAGGGGTTGCTGAAAGTGGCCGGACCAGGGAGTTGGTCGGGGAACGATTAGGGTTTTAGATTGTTTTTGAAACGGTAGGGTTTTAGATTGTTCTTCTGGTTAAGTTGGTAAAAGTATTTTGTTGTTCCCCCTTGTTCACCAAATCCTAATTAGAGGACGACTGAGTGGGTTGGCAGAAGGGTTTTAGATATGAATCCTTGGTCTGAAGGAGAAGTTGTGACCGACATAATACAATGCAAGAGTAATTTAAGAGTTGGCATGAATTGTGATGCTTGCAAGATAATTTGCAGCTTCCTGAAAGAACGGAAAGTTGAAATGCCAGGTATTAGTGAGAAAAAGGCGATGAAGTGATCCATTGAACGGCAGGTTATTACTCTTGAGGAAGCTTAACACACATCAACATTCTTTAGAATTCCCTCTAAAAAAACATTCTTTATAATTGATCAGTTTTATGGTTTACATATTACTTGACACGAAGTTTGTTTTTTTTTTCTTTTGCTTTTCGCAGGATGCTGCAAGAAGTTGTAACATGTCACAGGAAAAGACACCAGAATCTTTAGGTTAGCACTGAAACTTTCCTTTTCTCTCTTTTATATAAGGGATGTACTTTTATCAGGGAAGATGTGTTTTGCATTTTTTTATTTTGATTTTAAAATGCTTTGAGTCAATGCTGGAAACCAAGTTAAATGATTGAGTGTTCATTTTTCTTTCTAATATTTCTTTATCTGATAGGAGTATGACAAAAGGGTGTAATCTGTAAACCAATAGGTACAAGAACTGAAGTGTGAAAACTCACTCTCCTGTTTATTTTTATATTTACAAGTTAAATAATCACCTGCCTTTTGTTGAATAAAGTTTGATTATCTCTTTGAGCTTTGTTGTATTAGGAACAGAGCAAACAAACTTTCACCTTTGTTCATTTATTTATCAGGTTATGTTTTGTATCTTTTTTTGTTGTCTCAGTTGTAGATCCTATAGCCAATGATACAACATCTGAATCTCATGCAAAATCTTCATTCACAAAGAGATTTCTGCAACTGCAAGAAAAGGTGAACATTTTCCATCCCCAATCAAGTTATTTCAATCATTAGCTAGTTGGTGATTTTATTCACTGTTCTGGCAAAAGCATTTACGTTTTCTTTTATCAGTCAGATGCTGCATTTAGCGAAGAGTTGAAAACCATTAGACAAGAAAAGAACATAAATTTAGAGAAAAGCGAACCACCGAAGCATGGTAATAAGAGACATCAAAGTGAAATGTCTTCACGACATTTGAGATTACGCCCCAGGGAATCATCTTCCCAGTGCGTCGGCAGCTTTACACACAAAGTTTCTACAAATGCTAGTAATAAGGATGCGGAGACTTATCATATTCCTTCTATAGAAGAGAAAAGATTTTATGGCAGTAAGAGGTAATTTTTTCTAATCATTAATGTTACTTATACTTTTCTTTGAGGGGAAAGCATGACCGCCAATCTGGGCA
The DNA here is from genome assembly GCA_030549335.1 of Pontederia crassipes. Classification (NCBI taxonomy): domain Eukaryota; kingdom Viridiplantae; phylum Streptophyta; class Magnoliopsida; order Commelinales; family Pontederiaceae; genus Pontederia; species Pontederia crassipes. The sequence continues at coordinate 25,231,736 of CM060187.1, forward strand.
AGTGCTTAAATATTTAACTAAACCTGAACGTGGAACATTTTGTGTCTGTGTGGTATATTTCAACTTTTATTTTATGGCTAATATTTTATACTCTCTTATTCACCTCATTGGCACTCACTGCATGCCTTTACAGCAGATGCTTTTAATACTGCCTTATGTGTTATTCTTGCTTTTTATATTACTCAACATCTAAATGTAGCGACTTTTCATGCATAAACATATAAAAACTGTGATTTCCATTGATGTATCTACGTTTCAGCTTGTTAGTTTCTGCATTATGAATAATACGGAATCAATTGGTAAAAATACAGTATAATATATAAGTTCCTCAGGTTTTTGTATCTTTTATTATCATGGCTTCAAAACAAAGTCATCATTTCTCTTGTAAGAAAAGGCATGATATATTTTCTTTTAGGAAGGAAATGAGGACCACTGTGCTGAGTAGTCATCCAGTTCTGTACTAAAAAAACTTCGGCTGCGTGTAATGTACAAGTGTATACAGTGATCCCATGGTTCCATGAGGGGTCCATGGCACTCCCCCACCCTTTTTTTTGTAAACTTTATCAATATTTTTGTAATATAGGTATGTTTTAACAATATAAAGAGACTTGCACTTGCGCTCACACCGCCCCTCCCTCCCTCCCTCCCCACCCCCCAAAAATTCAAAGTTATTAAATGAAGTAATTTTCTAATTGTAATATCATTAATTTTATTTTCATAAATATTATTTTTTATGGGACTAATGAATATGCATCTCATCTAATGCGCCATAACTTATAGGTTGCCATTTATAATCTACCCATTGTATTAAATTCGACCCTTCTCTCAACCTAAGGTGAAGGGGTGTATGGACAGAAAAGAGAGAGAGAGAAAGAAGATTAAAAAGGGAGAGACGACGACCCCTGAAGATGAGAGGAGAGAAAGAGAGAGCAAGCAGGAGATAGAGAGGGAAGAGCCATATGAAGTGAGAAAGGAGAGAACGGAATAGAGGGAATGGAGAAGAGAGGGAAGCGTGAAGCCCTATCTAGTCATGTGCATGCAGCAAAATCTATGTTTGGCTGCATGATTTATATTTATTGATTCTTGATAATTCCCCCAGTTACTACACAATTATCGTGCTTTATGCTTTAACATAAAACTGATAAGAGTTCTATTTATTTTATAAGTGAATATTATCGATAATAGTTTTCTTAAAAGAGGGAGAGGGAGGCCAAGGCGGACACTTGGCGAACTAATAGAGCAAGATCTATTGATGAATAATATACCGAAAGGTTTGGTTACTAATAGAGCGGAATGACGTCGTATGATCCATGTAGCCGACCCCACCTAGTGGGATAAGGCTTTGTTGTTGTTGTTGTATCGATAATAGTTTTCACTTGAACTATATTTTGCTTGTATGCGGTGATTGCATGCTATATCATGATGATATTCTAATATTTAAGTATTTTTCTAGGGGGAGAACTTCAGATCATGACAATTCAAATGGATGGCAACTCGAAGTGGTAACTATATTTGTTTGGCTATGCAGTCCAAGCTGTGGTTTAATTTGTTTATCTGACGCTTTCATCTTTCTTTAAATTACTTGTACAATTTTTTCAGTTGTGTTTTGATTTGTTTGCCTGATGGTTCTATTTATTTAAGTAAGCTTTCTTCTCAAAAAAATATTTAAATAAGTTTGCAAGGTTTTTTGTGTAGGTTTCTATTAATGCACCTCTCAAATACTAATACATAATTATGACACACACCGAAAAATCTTGTGCTTGAAATGGTAAATGTTTCAACCCTTTAAACAAAATGTTTCCTGCTTTGTGGTTGTACTAGACTATTGAGGTGGTGAATACAGATATTAAAGTTATACATTCATTGGGTTCTGAATAATCTAGAAATGATTCCAAATCTGACATTTTACAAAAAAAAAATGATAATTTACAAAGAACGCTAACCTGCTCTTATGTGCGAGTTTAGGTGCCATCATGATAATATATCAGTCAGTGTTTTTTTTTGGAAACAAGAAAGGACGAATAGCAAGCTGGTAGTCCTCCAAAAGTTTCATTAATAACAGTAGGGGTTACAAAAATTTGATAGAAAGGCCAGTGGAAACATTATGATTCAAGGCCATGAAACCAGAATGACAACATCACACTACTCTATATCAAAGATGACTTCTTTATTCCATGCACCTTTATCCACCATCACTCTTGCATCCCAGTTGAGGAGTTGACAAGAGCCACACCAGTCATCCCATAACACGAAACACCTATTTCCTGGGGAGGGCACTGTTCATCCTTGTAAGGTCGTAGACCCCAAGGCCGCTTTCTGCAGATGGACGTCTCACAACCTTTGAACGATTGGGCTGCGGGCACGCTTTCGCCTGACACCACAAGCCTGAGCCACCGAAGTAATGATGTTCGGGTCACGTGCCATAATGGGTTCAGAATCCGCAAGTGCAGGCTGGGTCTCCAGCCACATCCGATGTGTAGCTCCGATGCAGGATTATGGTCAATCCTCATCGTTTGCTTGAGTTCCAGATCAGTGGACCTCAGTCCCGAGTTAGGAGCCACATTTGCCAACAAGTTCCAACAGTGACTGCCTCATCTCCCATAGCAAAATTTCTGAGAGATGGTGGAGGATCTGCATTCGGATTTTGTCTAGCTGTGGCGCAATGTTCCTCAGCTGGCGTCTCGGGTCCTGGGTTACTATACGATGTTCCTCACGCATGCCCTTGACCCTGCCATGACCTCCGTGCAGCTAGGAGGTGGTGAAGAATCTGCATTCAGGTTTTACCCAGCCATGGCACGTTGTTCCTTAACTGACACCTCAGGTCTTGAGTTACTATTCATCTTGCATTGTCCTCGACTCTTCCTTGTCATCCGCGTGCGTGGACATGGGCTGGGTGGTCCCTAAGCCCGGCGGAGGAGCTAGGGTGACAGATGGAGAGGCCAGAGAGGGGGTGACGATGGGTGGAGCGCGGCATCAATAAACTCGCAGGAGGGTGCCCACTCTGGGGCTGCGGTGGGCATCACCGGCTGGAGTGCAGGTTGGCTGATCCTTCGGACTCCAGCGAGGTGAGGCTGAAGGAGACGCCCGTGAGGACCGGCGAGGCGAGGCTGGAGAAGATGGATTGGTTTGGGATCGGAAAGGTTGAGGTGGGGCTGCCTGTGGGGATGGTGGTGAAGGCAGGTTGGAGGTGAGGGATGTGATGGTGATGAGGGGCCACTGCAGGATCTCTGGCTGCTGGTCAGGGTCGGCGGTGGCACTGTATCCGGGTGAGGTGGGGGCTGAACGGATGAGTTGGGCTCAGGTCTGATGGAAGCTGGAGTTAGGTTGGGCGCATGAGTTGGGAGGTGGGCAAGCTTGCGTGCGTCGGGGTTGGGCAGGTCAGGTGGTCTGTATGCAATGGATATGGGGGCTCGGGTCTGATGGTTGAGTGGGGTCACATGAGAGGTGAGTCAAGTGTGGGTTTTGCGTGTTGAGAAAGACTGGAGTTTTGATTGGAGGGTAGGTGGCCGTCTGCTGAGGTGTCTCCGTGCACACACGTGTCTCCTTCACGTGTGTGGGAGATTCAGGCAGACAGACAGTTTGCAGTCGCTGTCGGATGGGGAGAATATGACGCTTGGCCAGTAATGACATCCGCCCACGATGCTGTGGTGCCCGAGATTTGCAGCTGGAGGCGATAGCTCTTGACGCCTGCATGCAAACCAGCGACGATGGCGACCGGCAAACCAACCATAGCTCAACCTCCGCTGTGACCTTAGCCATGTCTGACGAGAAGAGCGAGGGGAGGATGATGGATAGTGGGTTGCCCAGCCGCTGAACCACCGCTGTCACGACATCTGGCCGAAGCAGATGGAGCGGCAGTCGCCGAATCTCCATTGCCCGCATGCTTGCTGGCGACTTGCCAGCGCACCATCATCCTCTGTCCATGGCTGCCACACTATGTTTCCTTCTGGCAGCAGACCGAGAGGTGCTCCTAACAGGGTTGGGCGCTTCTGGTCTGAGCCCGGAATGAGGAGACAGGAGCTCAGCGTGATGTAACTCAGGTGGAATGGTGGCGCCGTGCCCACCACTCTGATGAGGAGACAGGAGCTCAGCGTGATGTAACTCAGGTGGAATGGTGGCGCCGTGCCCACCACTCAGATGATCAGCGTGCGGAGATCCGCCAAGTCCAGAGGGGTGCCAATGCCATAGAGGTTGCCGATCATGCTTCCTGGCAGGAAGTACACATTCCGCTGGAGCTCTGGTGACCAAGGGATGATCATGAATGGAACAAAGGTTGTCATGGTGGCGACCGTCGTGTGTGTTGGTGGATGCTGTTGCCCCCTTTGATGGTTATGGTTCTGCATCTTCAGCGGGGGGCTTACTCCAGTTACCGGGCATTGAGGAGCCCTTCAGGAATCCTGGTGATGCCCATCCTGGCCGCATCACAGGCATCGAACAGGGAACTTGCAGGTGTGGATGACGTGGCCCACCTGGCGGCACCTGAATCATATCTTCTCTCGATAGGTCATCGCCTGATGGTGTCGTCACTCGATGTTGTGCCAGCCATCAGTGGTAGGGCAATTCCTGAATTTCATCGTGAAGGATCACTGAGAAGAAGGGAGGATGTGGGGAGAAGTAAGGAAAGGGCTGCCGGAGTGCAGCCCAGCCGATGGCTTGGTGGGTGGGGTGCACCAGAGGTGGCAATGAGGCAGCAGAGAGAAGAAAGGCGAAGTTTTCCATCGGTGGTGCTGCCGACGGGGGCCGCCAGAGACAGCAGTGGCACTGCTTGGGGGGGGGGGGGGTCTCCGGCGATGGTGGTGGCACCGTCGAAGATAAGCCCCCGGTGATGGATGGGCCAGATGCCCTAGACGTTCGCTGTGGGTTGCGAAGCTCCTAGGTCAGAGATATCCATCAGTGTTGAAGGACGGTACCACTGACTTTGGGCCATTTAGGGTCAGCAAAAGGCATGTGTATCTGAGGGACAATGGCATTATGTTAAAAATATAGTTCAATGTTTTTTTAAAAAGATTCATGTGCAAATGCTCTTATTCCAGAATGCTAAATGAGAATGTGAGCATGAATCTTGTTACATATAGCTCCACGAAGAACATGGTTGCGCTTTGTATATGTTCTAATATAAATTTTTGGATGACTACTTTGTTTGGTAGTCTTCCATCTCCCCTAAAATAAGCTTTGCGTTGATTTCTATAGTATTGTTTATTTATCTTCCCTAGATTATATGCTTTTTGCAAAGTTACCTCCTATAGTATACTATGCTATGCAATACTATACTATTAGCCTCTTACATCCCTGAACTTCCGTAAATTTTCCATTTGTCCCAAAATGTTCAAGGTCATTTTCTTTTTAATTATTTTTATTTGTTAATAACTTATTTATCCTTGTGAAACAAAAAAAGGAAAAGTAAGTGGGACACATGCTCACCTCTCCCCTTGTTGTTCCTCTAGGAAGAGGAGATAGAATGTGGGTCCTCGCCATCGTTGGTGGTGAGGGCATATCCCCCCTGTTGCTTACCACGATGAGTGATATAGGCTACTGCTCCTCTCCTTTCCACTTTGTGGAGTGGTGGGGTATGAGCCCCCCCCCCCCCCCCCCCCCCCCCCCCCCCCCTTTTTTTTTTTCTTGAGAAGGGTATGAGCCCCATTTTTGAATTGGTTAAAGATAAAATGTAATTTTGTAAATAGGGGAAATGAATTAATTGGATAAAACATACAATATAGTGCTTTCGGGTAAATTGAAAATTTCTGGAAGTTCTTAAGTGAGTAATACTAAAGTTTAAAGCAATTCCTAAAAGAAAATGTTTTTTTGGATAGATAAATGGAAAAAATCTATACCATCGAGCTTTTATTTTCGTTTCAGAGGTCAAGTGTTGAGTTCCGAGCGAGGCAATCTATTTCTAATTTCTTTGTATTAGATTGATTTGGCCTCCTGTTGTAATGGGCACAAATGTAAGACGCCTATAGTTTATAATCCATAAATAATGCTGAAAAATAAAGTAAATTATCTAACAATAGTTCTTGCATGTGGTTAATAATGTTTTTTTTTTGAGAAGTGAAAGGATACCTACCTGTGGTTAAAAATGCTAGTTATCTATAAAGGATTAATTTTGAAATAAAAATTCGCTGCCTTGTGAACATGTTAGAGAACAGTTTTATTCAAGGAAGATACTTTTGTGCAAGGAAGATCATTGCTGCTTTCAACAAAGTTTAACATGACTTTGAGCAATGGCAATCTTTACCCAAAATCAAAGGGAGTTGTTGAAGTTCACAATTATTTGTTCTAACAAAAAGTGGATGACCACCAAAGCTCAATAGTCATCCTTCCATCCATAAAAAAATGGGTCTTGTTGAAAAAATATTGTCAACCGCCATGATGAAAAAAACCTATTGCATTTGTGTGCTTATTCATTTTTGTTGATGTTAAAATTTTACTTTGAACAGTATATACAAATATGTGATCTTGCTCTTTTCTACTGGCCCATTGTTATGTTATATGGTTAAAAAATGTTTTAAAACTGTTTATCTCCAATTTTGACAAGATTTAATTGTTCATCTGAATGAGCTATTGTTGTTTTTGTAATTGTTATTATCATTGTTTTGACCATGATTGATCTTAGATCTTATTTTCAGTTTTTGATTGCTGAATAATCTTGGTCAATGAGCAAAATTACCTTGTACCACTTTCTTTGAGATTGTACCGGATTATTTGATTATGACTATGCAAACAGGTTAAAGAAGTGGTTATTTTGGATGAAGAAGAAATTCAAACTACACATGAAACATATGGTGATATATCTGACAAATGGTAATCAATCTTGCAAAATATCTTTTGCCACATTCATTCTCTTTCTATGTTTCTATGCAATATCGTTTTACTCATTTTTTTTTTGTTTTTGCTAGGAAGGAGATGAAAATCTTTTATCCTTCAAGGTGCCAAAATTCTTTACAATCAACTGACACAGATTAACTGTTTACTTTGTTGGCAACTCATTAATCCTTTGTCATGTTTATTTTTTGTCAGAGATGGACCTGAATCTGTTGAGCTTTCTTCTGCAGACATAAAATGCCTAAGTCCTGAATCATACTTGTCATCTACAATAATGAATTTCTATATTTTGTGAGTACTTTTGTTGCCTCAGCAAAATACTGTGACTTAAAAAGTCAAAGTTAGGTTTTCTGTTAGTGATTTGTAATAATTTATTTCTTTTACCCTGTAATTAAACTCCGCCTATGTTTTATAGCCGGTCCCAAGCCCGGATAAAGGAGGAGGGTTGTGTTAGGCCCCGACAGCCAGCGTAAAACCCTGTCGAATCTCATGAACATGGATCAACGAATATGACGTCATATGATCCATGTAGCCGACCCCACCTAGTGGGATAAGGCTTTGTTGTTTTTTGCCCTGTAATTATATTCCTATGATAATGATTTGAAGTGCATTCCTTCTTGACGAGGCAAAAGTAATATTTCATTGATAACCTTAGGATTGTGCATTCTGTGAGTAGTTATGAAGAGACTTTTATGCACAAGTATCCTTACAAAATGAAGCAAGATAATATGTTTAACAAGAGGTTAAACATCTTGGTTCAAAAATGAAAAATCCCAGATACTGTTTTGCAGTCTTCTTTTGGCATGAGTTATCTCAATTCATACTGTTAAGACCTTTTTTCCTTGGTTGTATTTGTGTTGGCAATATTTCCATGCACTCCCTCACGATTGATCTGCATCTCTTTTCGATGATGTTTAGAAAACAAATGTATGCACGCCTAGATATTTTGTGTTGTACAATATGTATATTAGTTTCTCCCTAAAAGAATGTTATGTTAGTGGGTCTAATATATGCCGAACCATTTTCTACTTTGTAACCGTCAATATTTTCCTGGGGTACAGTGATAAGAGAGCAAGAGCCGTTGCATCCTCGCCTGAATGCAGTGTTAAATGAGCAAGGACTACCGCACTCTAATGGACGGAGGTGGTTAAAGAAGCTAGTTCATGAGACTAAGGTCAGATTAGGTTCTTGGAACATTGGGACGTTGAATGGGAAGCGCCTCGAGGTGGCACAAGTAATGGACCCAGCGTAAGATTAGTGTCTTATGTTTGCAAGAAACTAGATGGGTAGAAGAGGGAAGTAAAGAGATTAGGTTAAATGGTTCCAAACTTTGGTACACAGGTAAGGTAAAGGGAAGGAATGGTGTTGGTATTATCGCGGATGCAGAATGGAGGAAGAATGTTGTGGAAGTTAAAAGGATTGAGGATCGAATCATATCCGTGAAAGTAATTGTTGGAAAGGAGACTATGAACATTATTAGTGCATATGCACCCCAAGTAGGAGCAGAATCACATCTCAAGGAGAAGTTTTGGGCAGATATGGAGGGTTTGATTGAAAGTATACCAACAACCGAGAAAGTTTATATTGGGGGAGACCTTAATGGACATGTTGGTAAAGAGGCAGGACCACATGCAAGGGTTCATGGTGGTTTTGGTTTTGGGGAGTTGAATGAGGAAGGACAAACTATTATTGATTTTTCTTTAGCATACGACCTTAAGATTATCAACACTTGTTTTAGGAAGAGAGAGGAACATTTAATCACATACAAAAGTGGAACTCATAGGTCTCAAATCGATTTTTTCTTGACAAGAAATACTAATAAAAGACGCTGTACTAATTGCAAAGTAATTCCTGGGCACGGGTGACTACACAACATAGATTGTTAGTTCTTGATATGCAAATGAAATGTATAAAACCAAAATTTCGAACAGTTTTTGATCGAAAGATCAAGTGGTGGTACTTAAAGGGGGGGAAGCGAGAGACTTTTAGAAGTAAGTTATTAGAGGAAAGTGTGTGTGAGTTAGAAGGAGATGCTAGTATCATGTGGGAGAATGTGACAAAAAAGGTTGAAATGGTTGCTAAAGCCATTTTAGGAGAATCAAAAGGTTTTGGACCACGAGATAAGGAGACTTGGTGGTGGAATGAGGAGGTTCAAGAAAAGGTGCGTAATAAGAAGAATTGTTTCAAGGTGATACACTTGGACAATAGTTCTGACAATTGGGAAAAGTATTGTTTGGCGAAAAGGGAGGCTAAGAAGGCAGTTAGTGATGCTCGTGCTAAAGCATATGAGGGGTTTTATAAGGAGTTAGGGACAAAGGCTGGTGAACAAAGGATTTACAAGATTGCAAAGAATAAAGAGGAGTCGAGAGATTTGGATCAAGTAAGATGCATAAAAAATGAAGTTGGCAAGGTTTTAGTTACTGAAGGAGATATTAAGAACAGATGGGAAGAGTATTTCTATAAGCTATTTAATGATGGATGTGAAGGTTCCCGTTGTGATTTGGAGGACTTGACAGTTAGCGAATGTGAGCTTAATAGGTCATTTTATCGTAGAATTAGAGTCTCGGAGGTTAGTGAAGCTCTTAAGAAAATGGAGAATGGTAAAGCCGTTGGACCGGATGGTATACCGATTGAAGTTTGGAAATGTTTAAGAGAAAAATGTGTGTTGTGGTTATGTAAACTATTTAATGAGATTTTACGGTCGAAAAAGATGTATGATGATTGAAGATTAAGTACATTAGTTCCTATTTATAAAAATAAAGGGGATATTCAGAATTGTGCAAATTATAGAGGGATTAAACTTATGAGTCACACAATGAAATTATGGGAAAAAGTGATTGAGCATAGATTGAGAATGGAGACTAGTATTTCTGAGAGACAATTTGGGTTCATGCCAGGAAGATCCACTACAGAGGCGATTTATTTACTATGGAGGATGATGGAGAAGTATCGAAGTAGGAGAAGAGACTTACATATGGTTTTCATTGACTTAGAGAAGGCGTATGATCGGGTACTAAGGATGTACTTTGGAAAGCCTTGCAAAAAAAGAGGGTGAGTGTTGTCTACATTAAGGTAATACAAGATATGTACGATGGGGCATTGACTAGGGTTAGGACACCCGGAGGTGAGGCAAATGAATTTACTATAGGAATTGGCCTACATCAAGGATCAGCTTTAAGCCCGTATCTATTTAACTTAGTTATCGATGCTATAACCGAGAGTATCACAGAGGAGGTACCTAAGTGCATGCTATTTGCGGATGATATAGTACTTTTAGCGGATTCAAGAGAAGAGATTAATACAAAATTGGAAATATGGAGAAATACGTTGGAGTCAAAGGATTTTCGTTTAAGTAGGAATAAAACAGAATATATGCATAGCAATTTCACAAATAAACAACTTAGAGATGATTTGGAAGTTAGGCTAGTGGAGGATATAATTCTTCAAGTGACAAAGTTTAAATATTTAGGATCAATTGTAAGACAAGATGGTGAGATTGATGACGATGTTAATCATAGAATTCGAGCTGGTTGGTGTAAGTGGAGGAAAGCCACTGGAGTTCTTTGTGATAAAAAAGTACCCAATAAAGTTAAAGGAAAATTCTATCGTACTGCTATAAGATCGGCAGTGTTACATGGTAGTAAATGTTGGGCTATGAAGGGACAACATGAACGTAAAGTGGGGGTAGCCGAAATGAGGATGTTGAGATGGATGTGTGGTCATACAAGATTAAATAAGATTAGGAATGACTATATACGTGAACGAGTCGGAGTGGCTCCTATTAGTGAGAAAATAGTAGAGAATCGTTTGAGATGGTTTGGTCATGTTCAGAAAAGACCATTAGATGCGCCAGTAAAAAGAGTAGATCAAATAATCTGGAGTCCGATTAAAAGAGGGAGAGGGAGGCCAAGGCAGACACTTGGCGAACTAATAGAGCAAGATCTATTGGTGAATAATATACCGAAAGGTTTGGTTACTAATAGAGCGGAATGACGTTGTATGTTCCATGTAGCCGACCCCACCTAGTGGGATAAGGCTTTGTTGTTGTTGTTTTGTGTCTGAAAAAAGAACAAGTTTGAAGTTTGACACTGGATGTCTACTTTTGTGGATAGTACTTGTATCAATCTAATTTACCACTTTTTCTCTGAGGAATGACTTTTTTCTTGCTAAAACTTCTTTTGCAGTTTCCTTATTATAATTCTTTCTATTTGGTTGCCTTCTGTGTTGTTTTTTTATCTATGTCATATTAATAAGCATTTCTCTTTTGTTCTGTGGACATCTAGACATGATCATACTTTTTCTTTTGTTACAGGTATTTGCAAAGGCCGCAATCTTCAATTGGTAAATCGAGAGGGGAGTACCACTTTTTTAACACATATTTCTACAATAAGCTTGCGGAAGCAGTTTTATGCAAGGTATTATTTTTTGTTATACATTTAACGTAATGAGCTTCTACAGTAAACCAAGTTAAGACATTTTGTACATTCATGTCATTCAACTTTTGCAATGATTTCTTGCTCATAAATTCCATTGCTTTGCAAGTAGAACTTTAGGATTTTAGTCAAATCCAACTTTTATTTTAATGTGGATTTTCAGATAGTTTAATCCTCTATTTTTTGTTTTAAAGGTAACTAGCTTGTCATCATCACACTAGGATTCCAGGCTTGCGGTCTATTTTCTTAGTCAATATTCATGATAGAGATATATGCAAATAGCATGATTGAACACCCCAAAGTATCACATTGTTAAACAAGTTTGTCATCCCTTGTGCACCTTGTGGCGTGGCAGGCTGTTTCTCAACTGATCTCAGATGGGGGCTTGGGGGTTCCCAACCTACGTGTGACCAATTGCACACTGGTGCAATAGGTTGTGCAGATCATGGGAGCTAGCGATGGTTTATGGTGTTCAGTTTTTTTGCTTGCTGTGAGAGGGATGTATCATGGGAATCCAGTCCACAACTCATCCATGATGCCTTGTCATTTGGCACAGGGTTACATGGGTCCTCCCCTATGATGCGACCCCTGTTCTGCGAATCCCTTGGCTGTGTTAGGCTTTTGCATTGTGGGATCATGAGTGGTCATGCGCCACGTGGGCTACCTCTTTGTGCAGATTGCTGGCCCTGACTTTTGCTCCAATGACATTTGTTTTGGATTGCTGGATTCAGGAAGCATAGGGGTAGATTCTTGGATCCTCCAGTTTAGAGGCAGCCTATTTGGCCAAAGGTTTGAGGAATTTCTTACACTCTTGGATTGGATCCCAAATCTTCACAGGCAAACGAGTGGGTTTGGATCGTTACTCAGCCGGGAGCTTATACCTACATCTGCTTCTGACCAGCACCATATGGGATGAGCTCAGGCAGGACTGTATACACATATCACGATCACGCGCCTCATTGAAGATCAGAATCTTTACTTGGCTACTATAACAGGCAGATTCGTCGTGAGGGTGTATCAAGTGACGTTGCATCTGGCATGGATATTGCATGCACGTTGTGCGGATCTGCGGAGGACATCAAACATCTCTTCCTCCACTGCCTTACCATAGAGGTATTAGGGCCATGAGCAATGCCCAAGCTTGGTCCCCTCATAGCCATTGGGGCACATGACAGGTGAAGCTGGCAGTGCGCATGGTTTAGATACCTAGCAGTCACATTGTATATTTGGATACATTGTAATCATACCATTTTTTGGATGGGAGAGGTGTAACATTTGTACACCATATTATATTGGGCTAGTTGGGGAGTTGGCTAGTCCTTTTGTGGAACAAACAACAACCTGGGTTTTAGGATTTCACACTTGCATATTTCATAATATTTACTTTTAATACAATTCAGATGGCTACTTAAACTAGTGATGGAACAGAAACAAAATCAGATCTACCTTGACAACAGTGCTTGAAAATGTTATAATAGTGATGGGCTGAGCTCAGGGACGAGACAATAACACAAACTCAGGAAGGGCCAAATAGTGACACAGCGGGGGATCGCAAAGTGGAGGAGATTACAACTTTCGGACGAATCCCGAAAGAGGTTGACAGTTCAAAGCACTATCAATAGCTTGATAAACTCGGAATCCACCGAAAAATAAAACCACACAGGTTTAATGAATAATTGGATAATAATTGAATTATCAATAACAAAAGAGTTCATGCCTATTTATAGGCATTTTACAATCAAATCTAAACTAATTTAAAAGATAACAATACTAACTAATAGATTCTAACTAATCTAAAAAGATAAATATAACAGCAATAACTACTAAAATATTATCTTATTTCTCCTACATCAGTCTCCTTTTCTTCAAAAGAGTTCGACCTCGAACTCTGAAAAATGAATATGGAGGATCATGCTTCACATCATGCTGTGGTCTCATCTTCTTTCTCAACTTATCAAATGAATCATTTAAGCCAATCACCATCAAATAACTCTTCAAATCTTGACTTGAAAATGCAATCCGCAAAAAATTAAAATATTTGGTGTTGACAAAAATTTTCATGCATCTCAGATCAACTTGGAACATTTGAAGCAGATCTCTTTTGTTAGTTGACGAGTTTAATTCCAACTTTTCATCCACCTCCTGAATAAATGTATCTTCTTTTTTCTCAGAAGAAAAATCCAAAATAACTAACTCGTCAATATTTGGATAGATAATAATATCTTCAACAACTTCTTGTAACTCTTCAGATGGATCAGTTTCAACTTCACAAGATTGCTCAAATTCTACAAGAAAATCCAAAATAATCAACTCTTCAGTATTTGGATAGATTTTAATGTCTTCAGTAGCTTCTTGTATTACTTCAGTTGGAGCATATATAACTTTCAAAGATACTTGATCTTCGCAAGATTGCATAAAATCTGATAGAGTTTGGGGAACTTTATTGATTATATTATCCAATCGTTGTTGAAGCTTCTCAATTGAATTCTTGATATTCTCCAAATGAATTTGAACTTCTTGCATTAAATTTTGCTTGTCTTGTTGAGACTTGCTTGACTGCTGAAAAATAAGATAATGATACGACAAAGGCAAAAAGTGTTGAATAAGTAATTTCTTCAACTTTTGCCATGTCTGGATAGGTGGTTTTTCATGATAAACTCGAAGGCGTTTATTATCTTTCCACCATGATAAAGCCCTATTTGAAAATTTGTTAATTTGGCTTGTTGAGATTCTGGAATATGCCAATAATCAAAGAAGTGATCAATCTTAGAAATCCAATGTAAAAATTCATCAACATGAAAATAACCATTAAATAACGGTGGTTTTGTCCTCATGTTGTTAGTTAAAATAACAAAAAAAAGATAAAAATAATATAAACTAACAAATCATGAGAGAGAAAGAAAAAGAATGATAAGGATGCAACAAACTAGAGATAACAAAAGAGCAAAAAACAAAAATAAAGGATGAATAAGTTATGGATGATAAGAAAAAAAATAAAACAAGAAAAATAAAATAATAAATGGATGATGGGAGAGAAGACGAGCAACAAAACGAAGAGGTAAATCTCCTCGAAGGCTCTGATACCACTTGACGCAGCGGGGGATCGCAAAGTGGAGGAGATTACAACTTTCGGACGAATCCCGAAAGAGGTTGACAGTTCAAAGCACTATCAATAGCTTGATAAACTCGGAATCCACCGAGGCTCGAAATCCACCGAAAAATAAAACCACACATGTTTAATGAATAATTGGATAATAATTGAATTATCAATAACAAAAGAGTTCATGCCTATTTATAGGCATTTTACAATCAAATCTAAACTAATTTAAAAGATAACAATACTAACTAATAGATTCTAACTAATCTAAAAAGATAAATATAACAGCAATAACTACTAAAATATTATCTTATTTCTCCTACATCAAATAGACTAAACTATAAATTATTAAGAAAACTTAACATTTTATAGTAACATTATATTTTGAAAGAGTTTAAGTAACATGCAATCAAAAGTTGGACAACCAATATGCAACTAATGAATCTGAACCGTTGAATGATGGTTATATGGTTGAGATTAAGTCTAACAAAATAATATTAAATTCGATAGAGATTGAATCTATCGAATTTAATATTATTTTGTTAGAGATTGAATCTATATCATGAGTGAATCATTGAACAGTTACTGGATTCAGAAAACAATGGAAGTTGAGAACTATATGGGAACTGATCGAGTCTTGTAAGTTATTAGAGTGACTGCCAGCTCAACTCACTCCGCTCGCCTCCGGCAGACCCTGCCGGCGGCGCCACCTGCTGTCTCCGACAACCCCTGTCGGAGGCGCCATCACCCCGTCTCCGACATCCCCTGTCGGAGGCGCCACCACTCTCGTCTCCGACACCCCCTGTCGGCGACGCCAGACCTCCCTTGTTTTTCCTAGATATTGTTCTTTCACCCAGAATGCGGCCCCGGCTCCAGCATCTGAATAATGGCTGGACGGCGATCTCCCGGTCACGATCGTCACGCCGGCCAGCCACCCACTGCTTCTGATGCCTGGGTGAAGGACACTTCGCCCGCTCATGCTCCGCCCCCATCCGTTGCCTTGAATGTAAGAAGGAAGGCCATCTGAGGGCCCTCTGCCCTCAAGTTCACCGGAGGCGACCTGTCACGACGGTGGATGCTTCCCCTCTGGTCGACAGGCTCGACAGATGTGTGCCGCCGCCTGCTGTAACGGTTCCATGGTCGCCGCAGATGCAGGGGGCCACGGATTTCCTCCGCTCGTGTCTCGTCGGCGAACCCACCGGCGGAATCCGTGACCTGCCGGCCCTTCATACGGCCATCGTTGCGAGCGTTGGTGCTTCGCCGCCTTTTCACCTTAGTTCCATAACGTCGGCTATGTGGCTGCTGGTCCCGGGTTCACCCCAGCAGCGCGAGGCACTTCTGGCAACGGCATCCCCTGTCTCGCCGGAGTGCCGCGTCCGGTGGCGTCCCTGGAAGGAGTGTGATGGAGCTGTGGCCGCGCCGGTGTGTGACAGGGTGGCCATTGATATCCGCGGCCTTCCCCTTCATCTCTTGCACCCCGAAGTCGTCCTCGCAGTCGCCCGCTCTGTCGGCTGCCCGTTTTCCCTCTCACTGCCGGCAATGGGGTCGCCCGATCTGTGGCGGTCTCAATGGTGGTGGCAATGCAGGCGGGCGCTTCCATCCCCACGACCGTTGTCCTCCACTGCGGCAGCTCTTCCTTCCTGCTTCAGCTCCGGCGCACTGACGTAGTGGCTTCGTGGGCCGATGTCGCCGCCGGCCGTGCACGGTCACAGACGCGCGAACGACCGCCGAACACTGAGGAACACGATGGAGCTCGGGAGATGACGTACGGCTCACCTTTAATTCAAAACACTGTACATGCTACAGTGTCAGCAGGGACAGCTGTCGAGCATCAGTACCACCGGTCCCGTCCACCCATTACCGGACCCCCCCCATCACACCCCCAGCCATCTCACACAGCCATACCTCGCCACGTAAACCCCTCCACTTGCCACGTAGAATCCACTTCACCACATCAGGCCTTCACGCAGCACCCTTTCAGATCAAACAGCCAAACCCCCCGACGCACCCCACTTCGAACAGCCAACCCGAGCCCAAGTCAAACCCAAATCCCTAACCCGACCCGGACCGGGCTCCCCCCTCGTGCGACCCGACCCGGTCAGCTGTCCACACCCCCTGCACGCGACGTTCTCTCCTCTGGCGCCTCCACCGACGCCGGCCCATCCCTCCGGCGAACCCCTCTCCTCAGCCCACCTCCACCACCAGACCCCCGACACCAGATGCCGCCATCCCCAACGCGAAAAGGACGACGGGTTGAGTCCACCCGTGTCTACGGCCGCCGCTCTGTCGCTGAAGCCTCCGGCCTCGCAGTTGCGCTGCGGGAAACCGCCGCGGCACCTGTGACTCAGTTGACACAGGAATCCGCCGCGAGTGGGTCATTTCCTCCTCCCCCTCCGGTGTTACCCACGGCATCCATGGAGGGGGCGGCGAGCGAGCCCTCTCTCCTCCCTGGACGGCTAGATGTTGACGTCCTGGATGTGGCGGCCCGGGCTGGTTTCAAGTTGATCAGGCGACACCTCCGCTCGAGACCAGAGTCACGTCGACGGCCACTTGGAGTTCACCGTCCGCCCCAACGGTTCCTGCTGCTCACCCGGGGTAGCTCCAGACGGCGGCCAAGAGTTGGTCGTGTTTCACCCACAGGAGGGACGATTACGGTTTCTCTATGAAGGTTCTTACATGGAACGTCCGTGGCCTTGGGGATGCGGGGAGGCGCCGAACCCTTGGCCGTTATCTAAGGGAGTGGGAGGTTGATGTGGTTTTCCTCAAGGAGACTAAGCTCATGGAGTGTAGCACGCAGATTTGGGAGCAGATTGGCTGTACTCGGCTTACTCAGCACATTTGCCTTAGCTCGGTCGGGCAGTCCGGGGGCTGCATCATTGGCTGGCGGGCAGATCAATTTACTATGATGGATTCCTGGACAGCCCGTTTCTCGATGATGATCCACCTGAGACACAGCTCTGATGGGTCTGCCTATCTCCTATCCTGCGTATATGGTCCTTGCTCGGGCTCCCTTCGGCAGATTATGTGGGAGGAGCTATCGGCGGCCCGTCTTCATCTTCTGGATGGCCGATGGCTGATCGGTGGCGACTTCAATGTCACTCTGGACATGGATGACCGGCCCATCAGACGTCAGGGGAGAGACCATGGCGCAGAGGCGTTCAGGGATTTCATCGACTCTCAGTCGTTGTTGGACCTCCCGGCAACGAACTGCCGTTTTACCTGGCGGAGCACGGCGACACCATCATCCAGATCCCGGCTGGACAGATTCCTTGGCTCTTTGGAGCTAGTAGAGGCACACCAGCTCTCGGTTGTTCAGGCCATGGACCGGCCATTTTCGGACCACACACCTCTGTTGTGGAGTTCCGGAGACGGCCAGCCCCTGCGTTCCCTTTTTCGCTTTGAGAGGTCCTGGCTCTTTGAAGAGGGGTTTAGACAGGCGGTGGCCGAGCATTGGCAGAGTGTATCCGCTTCGGACTCTGCCTCGCGGACCCTTGCTGACAGGCTCCGCAGCCTGCGATCTTTTCTTCAGGACCGCCGGAGATAGATCCGGGCGGACTGGGAGGCGCGGAGGACAGAGGCATTGGGGGTCATCGCTCAGCTTGACCGGGAGGAGGACTCGCGACACCTCACGGAGGCTGAGGTGGCTCAGCGCAGGGGGGCTCAGTCGACCATTCAGTTGGAGGACAGGTTAGTGGAGATTCAGTGGAGGCAGCGCTCCCGGCAGACCTGGCTTCAGGAGGGAGATGCCAACACTCGCTTCTTCCACCTGTATGCGAGCTCGCGGAGGCGGGCCAATCAGATCGACCACCTAGAGGTGTTGGGTCAGAGGATTACGGGCCACCACCACATCGGGACTGCCATTGCCTCCTTCCATCGGGACTATTCCAGACGACGTCCTCCGCCAGCCTGGAGATGGTCACCCAGGGGTATTCCTTGTCTTACTACTGATCAGTCTTCTATGTTAGTGCAGACCATCACTGAAGATGAGGTCACCGACGCACTTCACGACCTCAACGGCGAGGGATCCCCCGGCCCCGATGGCTTTCCGGTTTTCTTCTACAGAGAGTTCTGGCCTGTGGTGAAGGAGGACGTCATGGCGGTCATCCAAGAATTCTCGTGTGGGAATCGAGGCTTCGAGCGCCTGAATTGGTTCCTACTGTTCATGCTTCCCAAGCGCACGCTAGCAGACAGAGTGGAGGACTTCCGGCCGATTGCCTTATCCAACGCCATCTACCTCTTGGTTGCTCGAGTACTGGCTAATCGGCTCCGGGAGGTGCTCTCCGACCTCATTCATCCTGCTCAGTCGGCTTTTGTACATGGACGGTCCATCACTGATAGTTACTCTATGGCCTCGGAGATTCTTGCACAGTGGAGACGTAGCAGCCGACAGGCCTTCCTCTAGAAGGTCGATTTCATGGTCTTTCCTCTGGTATTCCTTACAGGTGAGAGGCTTTCCTGCGACCTGGATTGCCTGGATGAAGCGGTGTATCACCACCGCTTCTTTCTCGGTCCTGGTTAATGGGTCGATGGCCGGGGGCTGGGTGCAGCTTCAACGAGGTGTCCGACAGGGGTGCCCCCGACACCCATGCTATTCACGTTGGCGGTTGACGGCCTCGCCCGATGCACTCAGGACGCATGCCTGTCTGGCCTTTTCAGAGGATTTGACGGCGGGCTCGTACCTTTGCTCCAGTACGCTGATGACACCGTCTTTTTCGTTGAGGGTTCAGTGATTGAGGCCAGACAGGTGTCTTATCTTGGTGGAGATCTTTGGCGCAGTCTCGGGTCTTGAGATCAACCATGCCAAATCATCATTCATTCCTTTTGGCATGGTGACGGAGGACGCTCGGCGATGCGCAGCGGAGTTGCGCACACCTGTTGGGGCCTTACCTATCACATACTTGGGGCTTCCCTTGTCGGACCGTCATATTGGCTCACGGAGGTGGACCCCAGTTATAGAGCGGTTGGAGTGCCGACTTCAGGGCTGGAGCTTCCGGCTCCTATCTAGCGGCGGTCGTCTTATTCCGCTTCGATCAGTACTGTCAGCACTCCCGATCTACTTCATGTTGGTTCTTCAGATACCTGCACAGGTACTTTCACGGATTGACTCTTTTAGATGCAGATTTTTTTGGCAGGGGTGCAGTCCCACTCGTCGGGCCCACCTGGTAGCTTGGAGCAGCATATGCAGGCCTACCTCGCAGGGTGGTTTGGGCATTCGAGATTTCCGTTGCACCAACTGGGCACTCCTTGCCCGGTGGGTGGGCCGGATCATGGGGCCCGACGACAGTCTATGGAGGGAGGTTTTCTTCGCTTGCTATGGCCGGGATCTCTCATGGGACTCTAGGCCCACTGTACCTCGTGGCTTTTCTTCTTTCTGGAGGGGGGTGGCAGCTGTTTTCCCACGGGTGCGGTCCTTCATTACTCCATCACTTGGCTCTGGGGAGGTCTTCTCCTTCTGGCGGCATGACTGGTGCCCCCTTGCAGACTCCTTTCCCCGGCTACTGGCTCTTGCGATACATCCTGAGGCTTCGGTGGGAGTGCTGGTCTCAGAGAGGTGATCATGGGATAGATTCCTGGACACCGCTTTTTAGGTCTCCACTCTCCGATCAGCGGTTTTCTGACTTAATGGCTCTTCACCAGAGGATTGCCCCCTTCCATCCTCATCCGACCCAGTCAGATGGCTGGGTATGGGTATCGGGCGCCTTCTCGGCGCGCAGCCTTTATCTTCGCTTCCTTTCGGCTTCCACCGACCCTGAGGACCTCAGAGCTGACTGCAGATTGATTTGGTGCTCTCGACTGCCTCTTAAAGTTAAGATCTTTGCTTGGCTTCTACGACAAGAGCGGATCCTCACCAGAGTTTATAGAGCGAGATGGGCGCCGCATGCTGACACCTACTGCGTTATGTGTGGTGAGGAGGCAGAGGATAGTACACACTTGTTCTTTAGCTGTCGCGTATCTCGGGAGGTATGGTCCCAGGCTTCCATTATGGGCGGTGTTCCTCCGGTAGCAGCGGACTTCTAGCAGAGCATGAGGGTGCTGGGTACACAGAGACAGGGCTGGAAACTTCCGATGGCGACTTTTCTAGCCGGTGCCTGGGCTATTTGGCTCCAGCGCAACCGAGTCATTTTTTGTGGGGAGAGATGTCAGGTGGACAATATTGTTTCTCACATGTTTTACCTCCTTCGAGAGTGGGGTTTTGGTTAGCTACTTTTGTTTTTTGCCGCTCTCCACTGGAGAGCTTTCACTTGTATATGATGATTCTCGTTAGTGATACATATATACATGGATGACAACCAAACTGGTGGTCATCCTTTTTACTTAAAAAAAAAAAGAGATTGAATCTCAACCATATAATCATCATTTAATGATTCTGATCTGTTGGTTGCATGCTACTTAACCTCCTTTTTGTAAATGTATTCAATAAGCTAAAGATAATAATTCTGAACATTCACATGTAAATTGAAATATGGGGATTGAGGCCATAAACCTGGATGACAACCATAAACCCTGCTGATCATCCTTTGCCTTCTCAAAAAAAAAGAAAGAAGGAAAGAACGTATGGGGATTGTGGACTCAGAGTGGAGACCCTTCTTTTCTATGTGAATTACATATGAAATCCTTGTATTGTCCTATGATTATTGCCTTATTCCAGTAAGAAATATATTTCTTTTTTGGCAATATGTAAGGATTTATAGAAAAAAGAAAATTGATCTAAACTCTTAAGTTATTTATTTATATTATTTTTCTTCTTAGTCACAATCTAATAGAGGCATACTAGTTAATAGATGTCTCATATATCTAATATTAAAACATATATACCATAATAGTTAATAGATGTCATACTAGTTGGCATGCCATAACTCAAAATAGAGGACGTTGTTGTGATGCATCTTTCATCCATGAAATTCACGTCTGGGAAACCGTGCTAGTACAAATATTGCCATAGAAACTTCAAATCGTTAAGCGTCCCATATAAGATGGTGCCATGGAGAGCTCATTGAAACATACATGTTGTATATGCCGAATCGTTTTACTACTAGCAATACCCATCCCGAGTCTACTGAGCGAAACATAACGAGCCTGCCGGGTTGCCCGATACATGGTAAAGAAGGCCGGCATGTGGGATCGAGAAGTACGAGCATCTGAGTCCGAGGTGGGAAATGATTCTTATGCCTTAGCAAAGTCCATCGTCCACAATAATCCCGTCCTTTCTTCTTAAAAAAGGAATCACCTAAAAAGCCAAAATCACGTTGTCCACACTTGATCTCTCCTTAACTAAAGCTGACTGGCTTATGAGATGAGCCTGTCATGTCATTGCTGTCGCTTGATAGCCAAAACTTTGAAGATCACTATGTAAATGGTATTTGATAGAGCAATGGGGTGAAAATCTGCTAATTCTGCATTAGATGACCATTTTGGAATCAAGAACAAAATGAAACAATTTAATCTCAGATCCCCTATTACTGTAGGATAACTCATAAAAGGCATTGATTATGTCTTCCTTGGAGGACTAGCCAAAATTCTTGAAAGAAAAGGACTGAAAAATCGTCATGTTCAATGCTTAGAGAGCCCTCCTCCATAATACCTTTGCTCTGTTCGATGCTGTTTAATATCTATCAATTTTTTTGTTAGCACACAGAATATGATACAAACTGAAAATACAATTAAAATAAAATTAGGATAATTATTATTAATAGTAAAAGTGCAAGAATCTTAAACACAATTACTACTAATAACTTGTCAATTCGAGATGACAAATCTCCATAAGTCCATATGGAGTGGACCGAGCTCCAATTACCTAATTGGTAAACACATTTCAAAAGGCTACCTTAAATCTAAAACCCATGCATGTATTTATAACATGCAAAGGTAGTTACAATAACTATAAAAATACAAATATAACTAACTATCTACTTTCTACCAGCCACTAACTCATACAAAGTGGTATCTTCTAACTATCCACTACTTAATTAACCAACCACTAACTAATACAAATTGGTATCTTATCAGAATAGCATTAAGGGCACAAGTATTTGAATCATATTATGAAGGATACACTAAAATTCAGAGGAGTTCAACAATGGTTATGTATTCTAATGTTGCAGCAAATAAGTTTTCTTTTGGACGAGTGAAAGTGATAATGGTATTAAACAGCTAACTGTGGTTGTCTGATGTTGACTATTTGCCTATCTTGAATATTTTTCCTATAGCATTGCAACTTATGGGTGTAAAACGTTGTTTTTCAGCTTTGCTCTTTTACTTTATTTTCTCATACTGCAGAAATATTTTTATATATTTGTCAGGAGACTGATAAAGCAGCATGCTTCTTGAAACTGAGGAGATGGTGGAAAGGTGTGAGCATATTTCAGAAGTCATACATTTTCATACCAGTGCACGGAAAGTAAGTACTTTTATTTTCTCAATGAACACTAGGAATCATATTTTTTTCCATATGAAATTCATTTTTCTTTCACACATTTCATAGTGATTCAACAAACATACTATCTATACTTAGCTTCCTACTCTTGCATTCACTGCAAATGTCTTGCAAGATATAATAGAAACTAAATATAATTTTCTGTGTTATCAATATTATTTACTTGTAAAGAGATGCAATATCAATTGTCTTTGTTTTGAGAAATTTATGCTTTATTTTCGTGGATTATCTGATAGTTATAGACTTGAGTGAACTAAGATGTTATTGTATCATTGAGAATATCTCTAAGACCTGAACTTACGTGCTTAAATGATATATGTCAAAATAGTTTTAAGGTTCACTCAAAAGTTGAAATGCAAGATATCCATCATTAGTTAATTTTCAAATGATTGTGCCTATGTGCTTGACGATCTTGTTTTGGTGATCTTGTTCAAATTCTATCATTTTAGTTCTGTGCATCGTGAAATTCATAATTCACAATCCAGTTTTAGATGTTGACAACTACAGTGTAGATGCTTTTAGTTACTGTGTCCAAGTCTAAACAAGAAGTTCACAATTTTTCTAATCATATTTTTTTTATTAATGTACCTACTTAAATTAGGAGTTTTGGCCTATAGTGATGCAGTAAGGAGAGAAAATCAGCAAGAATAATGAGAAATGAGATTAGAAGATGAGAAGGATTTATAGAGGAACAATTAGGGTTTATGAGAAAACCATAAAAATCTGTAATTTTGATAAAAGAGAGATAATGATGGCTGAAAACTCTGTTTGCAGCCTTAAATACTAGGGTTACAAGGATTTAAAATCCAAAATCGATCCCACCCTTGATTAACCTACTTTTAATCATGACCGTTATAATTAATCATGACCCTTATAACTAATTAAAAGGTCACATGCCTATCACGTGATAACTAATAGACTAAAACACCAGTTTTAATTAAAATAACTGATTTAAAATAAAAAGCTCCTGCATCATATACAAAAGGGAAATTTAAGCTCTATTAATGTTGTAGACAATTATGGAGTGGACTAAGGTCGAACATATAAAATTTTATAATAACCTTATAAAGAAAGGAAATTTTTTAATACCAGAATGATGCCTAAATCCTCATGAAGAAAGAACATACCTAAACAACATTTAACTTAATATTTGTATCTCATAAAAAAAACTTAATACTTGTATAAGTAATAATTCTTTTTGAAAAAAAACAAGCTAGACATGTGGTTGAGTGTTTTGGTTCTGATGGGATAGAAGAGAACATGTTCAATGGTTGGACACATATTTGGGTATGTTATTTTTTGATTGAAAGTTAATTTAGATATGTTGTAATATGCAATCTTATATGATATCATCATTTTTTATTATATTTTTACAATTTCACGAAGCATGATAACTAATAATACATGCAAATACCTAATTTTCGTCATTGTTCTGTTAACATATAATTTTGATTCACTGTCATTGTCTTTTTTCCAATAATTTTGCTTCGGATGTTTTAGGTGTGAAAACTCTAGCTTCAATTTCTCATTATTGTCCATTAATGGACATGCCCATGCAAACTTCTTCCATAACAGAATGATGACACGCATGTTGGAGAATGAAAAAAGGATGATTTTCCTATTATGTATTACAATTTTTTGTGGAATATATTACAACTTATTATAATGACTACTATATATTTTACAATATTATATTGTATTATATTATACTACGACATTTGAAATTATATTAAAATGGTAAAATGCATTTATAGTATTTAAAATTTATGATGTATTGAAAGATTCCAGAAGATGTACCCCATCACCTTATTGAGTTATTTTCATAAACCCATGGTATCATGGTTTATGAAAACCAACAAAAAAGTTTATAAGTACCCAAACATGGTCTAATAGTTCTTTTTTCGCTTATCTCAGATTTTTGAACTAATGCTGCATTGAAATCTAAACTAAAACCCTCCCTGTCTAAAAAAACCTAAACTAAAACCTGATCTTGCGCCATTTCCAGAGCTCCCTCTATAAAATACTTTTACTCAGTTTCTACCTTGCTACTTCTATCAAATTATATCGATTTTCTTCTTTTGTTAATTTGAATATTCTTTTGCTTGTTAACTTGCGCTTTATTCTTATTTGTTGCATATGTTAAATATTATTCTTTAATGGGCAATATGATAAAGGGTGCCCACACCTCCCTTTGATAGAGGAGAGGAGCTTCATTACCTCTTTTTATCCTTTCACCACAAGGAAGGAAGGGATCTGTCCTCTCTTTTTTTCCTCTTCATCGCAAGAGAGGAGGCTGCTGCCCCCTTTCTTTATTGCTGAACCCATACAATTGCCATTTATAACCCAAGAAGTGCAAAATTAATGGAAGCATTAAAGGAGTAAAGTGGAAGCTCAGAGAAAAGGCTTGCTGAGGTATGTGGAAAAAAGTCAAAAAGCAATGGTGATAATTAAGCAGTTGTTCTGAGAACCCAAAATAAAGTTTCATTTAGCCATGATTTTCTCCAGTAGAACATACACTTGTCTTATACTGTTGACACTGGAGGCAAATGATGACCGCATACTTGAACTACCCCACTTTCTTTCTGAGGGATTTAACTATTGTCAAATGGAAAATGTTCTAGAGATTGTTTTAGCACAAAATTATCTAAATGAAAACCTTGCTTTCAATTCTGTCCCCATGGTTGTTCATTAGATGCGACAAGCAGGCACAAATGGATTTGAACTCTTTCCTTGGAAAAAGAGATCACCATGTAGTACTTTGTCAATGATAATGATAACCTCTTGGAGATTTTGGCAGAAGCAAGCATTTTTTAAGAACAATCTCCACAAGAGTGACAAATGAGGTCAAATTTATACACTTTGTGGATCTTTCCATGAATTGAATTTTATTTCTGTTTTCTTTTCAGAAATAAAAATGTTCTCTTATCTTAATTACTGTTGGATTATTCACAGTCCTTTGTTGTAATGAATCCCCAGATGGCGGAGCCTTGTTGGATTTTGATGATTTCCTTAAGATAAATGGCACATGTGCATCCATTATTTGATAGAAACAGTGACTTATTTTCTTTTACCCCTGATTATTCATGCTTTTGGTGATCAGCTTGCACTGGAGCTTGGTCATAATTTGTATACCAGCGAAGGAAGAGGAGTCTGGCCCAATTGTGCTTCATTTGGATTCATTGAGCATGCATAATAGTTCTACAATTCTTAATGTTGTTGAGAGGTAAGATTGTCTAAAAGTTCTAATAGTGATAAACTGATAATATTAAAATTTTCACAAAAGTTGTATATCGTCTTGTGGGTTATGCATGTAATTGACTTTGCCAATTGCAGCTAAATAGTTTTTCAGTTAACTTTTTGTAATGTGTTTCAATAGTGGTTATCTTTTGTTTTTTAGCTAAAGATTATGCCCTGCTGTATGAGTTGTGGACGGCTCCAAGTTTCTTCTGTAGTATTAAGTTACAAGTTTTAGACCAAACCCCGATTAACTATAAAAGCAGAGTTAGATGCAGATGCTAACCACATACTAGCTGGGGCATGCGGATTTGAAGTGGCAAGTGTCACCCAAGATTTGCAAAGTCCATGTTTAAGGGCACAGTAGGCTTTTTTAGCTGATAAGTATTGCAAGTGTTGAAGTTGAGCAGTCATAACATATAGGTATAGTTTAGATGGTGATAGTTTTCTAATATGCAAGTTCCAACATACCCCTAAAAATATTTAAAATTTGATTACATTATTCATTTATTTCAGAAATATATCTTTTTGCAAATTAAAAAAATAAAGGGGAGGGCTGCTGTTCTCCCCCATACTAGAGAGAGCTGAAGTGCCCTTTCCCTGGAGGACTGTGCCACCACCTTTTTCTGGAGGAGGGCAGCACTGTCTTTTCTGGAGGTGCCGAGGCGCCCTTTTCCCTCCTCCCTGAGGAGGGCCATTCTTCTCAGTTCTGGAGGGCTGTTACCTTTTTTCTAGAGGGCTATCCTCCTGGAAGAGGGTTGTGAGCAGCTTAAGGATGATCTCCTCCTTGATAACTGGCAAAGGGCAGACGCTGGCACCCAGTGGAAGGAAGAGGGAAGAGAGTGAAAAAACCATTTTATATGCGGGAGTAGTAATTTAAAAGAATGAGGGTAAAGGAATCTTTTACTTGTCGAAACCAAGTTGATCTGCTTTAATTAAATTTAATATGTAATTGTCAAATTGTAGATATTTGAAAGAAGAATGGAAGTATGTAAATCCAAGTGTGCCTTCTTCAGATTTTCCTTTCACAGAGAAGATATGGAAAAATCTTCAACGGAGAATTGAAAAGAGAAAGATCAAGGTAAATGATGTGTTATCAAGTTATCCTAGGTTTTATATGTTGCAATTTTTTCTTGTTAAGGATTCTATTGTACTTGTGTGCTGCATGAAATATTAATCCGTCAATCAATTTTGTCATTGTACTGATTCTAATGATAATTTCATATCTACCTATTACCGTCGGAAGTTTTTTAGAATATTTTTTTGACTCTTCAATGACCATAATAACTGTCATCCACTTGGCTTTCTTTGTTCAAATCCTTGTTTGATCCCTAAAACTAATATCCAAATTACCGAACAACCACTTCTTTATTATTTTCACAAAAAAATACACATTATAGTTTTCACAAAATGTCTTGTTGTCATCTAATGAAAGCAAGATTTAAGAAGCAACTGCATGCTTAGCTTGGTGCATGGGAAAGAATTATTCTAAGGTGAATGGGAAGAGGACTTTGGATCAGTTGGATGTTACTGACTTCTGTTGATACTAACTTCAAAACGTTTATCATACCAAGTTTTGAATGTGAAGATGGGGTGGTTGTCCATGAAGGTTGTAGAATATATTTTTTACACGATATCCAGGCGAGTTGATTCATGGATAAAGGAGGAGGGTTGTGTTAGGCCCCGATAGCCAACGTAAAATCCTGTCGAATCTCATGAACATGGATCAACGAATATGGCGCCGTATGATTCATGTAGCCGACCCCACCTAGTGGGATAAGGCTTTGTTGTTGTTGTTGTTGTATCCAGGCGAGTTGAAGAATATGTTTAAGTAATACATTTTATAACTTACTGATGTAAGGTGTGTGCATTTTTCTCTATTTCAAGCAAGTGCTAAAGGAATAATTTTTCTAGAGAGTTGACATTTGCAACAAGGAACATGAGAACATACAAATGTACTTACATAACCAACATTTTAAAAGAATTTCAATACTTTCCTGCTTTTTCGGTTATACAGCTAATTTATTGTCAAATTCCTAGAGTTGAAACTTTCAACAACCATAGTAGCTGCGTAAAGAAAAACAACCGTAGTAGTGTATAGGAAACATTACAGATTGTTTGATGCCTAGAAACAGTGTATAGAGCCACTTTTTTGTTAATATAAGGTAGATCGGATTGAAGATTGCAAGATCTTAACTATATATTAAAAAACTGTTCTAATAGATGAAAGTATATAAAAATTTGTTTTAAAATAAATTTACAATAGTTTAAACTTTAAATTATAAATAATATTAATTTAATTACTATCTTATTAAGACTTCCTATAAACATATATGTATATCTCAGTTACGTAATAGTACAATATTAGTATAATACGAATTAACAAAGAAATGACAAGAATATGATTAATATGGAGTACCATTGTATAAATAACTTTTAGTATGCATTAATATTAAATTTATTTTATGAAAAACTATTTTTGAAATTTAATTATAACCAATCATCTTTCCCTTAATTTTATTTTTTCCTAAAATCATGTTGTACTTGGTGAAAAGTTTTAAAAAGAAGGAAAAACTTTTAAAAAAATATTGGAAAAATATTATAGTATTTGTAGGATCCTACCGAGCCAACGATCTAGATCTCGATCTTGATACAATCTTATAAAATCGATCCTAGATTTGAGGATCACAGATCTTAGGATCGTAAGATCGTACGATCAAGAATGCGGTCTTGATAACCTTGGTCCTATAATTCAATTTCATGTGATGCGGTTCAATTTTATGCCAAGTTATCGTCCGACTCTTAGCGACTAACATTTGCAAAGCTTCTTGGGAAGTTTGTTGCTGAAGTACTTTGGCTGAAAGTTTTAGCTTCTTAATATGTGACATTTCATTGCCATGTTCATTGACTAATGCGCACCCTGTCCTTTAATTTCCCCCACCATTCCTTTTATGATGCTAGATCATATTTGCTTAATTATGGACATGCTTTATTGTTGCCTATGCCATAATGATGTCATGAGCATTTAAGGTGATTTAACCGTGGATTGGCTCTCTAGGCATCAAACAGTCTGTAATGTTTCCCTTATTTTACCAGACGTGCATTCCATATCTCACAGCCAACCACAGTCACCAATTCAGCACTTGCCAGTATGGCTTGGTACATTTCAGTCCTATGTTTGTACTTGGTTTTGCATTTTTTTTTGAGTACTTGGTCTTATTTGACCGACCGCATAACCTGCTAACATTCCATGCATGCTTGATATATGGTGCCTGTAATGACCAATATTTATGATCTTTTTTTTTCTTTTAGTTTTTATGCTTGTATTTAACTCCGTCTATGTTTTATAGCCGGTCCCAAGTCTGGATAAAGGAGGAGGGTTGTGTTAGGCCCCGACAGCCAGCGTAAAACCCTGTCGAATCTCATGAACATGGATCAACGAAGTCGTATGATCCATGTAGCCGACCCCACCTAGTGGGATAAGGCTTTGTTGTTGTTGTTATTTTATGCTTGTATTTCTATTCCACCAAGAAAATTCTGTTCGGGTAAAAATTAAAATATTTACGTCAGAAAAAGAAAGTTGATATGTATTTAGCACTTAAATACATTTGATTCATCTACCTCACTGTACCAGGTTCCCCAACAGAAGAATGAGTATGATTGTGGCCTTTTTGTACTGTACTTCATGGAACGTTTTATTGAAGAGGCTCCTGAAAGGCTTAAAAGGGAGGATCTTGACATGGTAAGTGATTAAATTTCAAGTTTCATTGGAGCCTGCGAAGTTTGATTGCTTGGTAACTTCTCTATTTTCTCCTTGCTTGGCTTCACAGTTTGGTAGCAAGTGGTTCCAACCTGAAGAGGCTTCTGGTTTGAGGGAAAAAATACAGAGTCTGCTACTTGAAATGTTTCAAAATGCCAACGCCGAGAATAACCAAGAGAGATCTTTATCGCGTGGTAGCTCAGATGGTGAGGATTAGTTTCCACCCAATATTGGATGTGTTAAACGACGAATCCAATTCAGAATTCGGGATTAAAAGGCAGCTATTTTTTTTGGAGAGCTAGGATGCTTAAACAAAAGATAGTATTACCCTCAAGGGGAATTCAAAAGGTGATGCATGTGGAAAAAAATTTGCATGACTAATAGTTCTCATTTTTTCTGTTGTTACTTTGTCATCACTGCTTTCCACCTCAGCAGAGAGGAGTCGAGGAAATGATATCAGAAAGCCAGGTCAGAGAAGAATCGTTATTGGCCTAGGTCATTGAATAAAAATGGCCATATTGTTCCTGATGGATGTGATGCAGGACAATTGTTTTGCAGCTGCTGCGCACCGAAGTTGCCTGAAAACTCATGTACAGCAATTGTTGTGATTTTTTTATGGGTAACAGAGCAGGAGACTTTAATATATATGAGGAAAGAAACCATTTTTATGTTTCTTTTTGTGTTTTTTTGGTTGGCTTTGCTTCCAGCTCAACCAAATATTTCTGTAAAGAACCTCTAATGGAATATCGATCAGCCTTATGTATATATATTCTTAAAATCCGTGCTGAAATTTCAACAAGAGAATCTGGTATGTGATTTTAGCCTCTCGAAATCACATGGACCGGATTAAAAGGGGTCGTGTCAACTTTAACCTTTATTTTGTTTGTGGTCAGACATTTTCGATCTATTTTTTTGATGATAAATACACACTTAGGTGGATACCGGTGCATACACATTCTCAGCCATTAGATCAAAATCATTTTAGTTATAACGGCTCAGATTTAATCATGAATTATAATATTAATTTAATAAAAAAATTCGGTTCAAAAAAAAAATGGCCGATGCAGCATGGGGGCGTCGGCCCCCCTCTGCAATCTCGATGGCGAGGTCACAGATGGGGGCTGATGCCCCCCTTTCGCGCTCGCCGGCGCGGCAGCAGAAAAGGGGGGCGTCGGCCCCTCCCCCTGCGACTGGCGAGGTCGCGAAGGGGCATCGCCCCCTCGGCGAGATCGCAGAGGGGGGCGTCGGCCCCCTCGGCGAGATCGCAGAGGGGGGCGTCGGCCCCCCCGGCGACCGGCGAAGTCGCAGAGGGAGGCCGACGCCCCCCCTTTTGCGCTCGCCGGCACGACGGCAGAAAGGGGGGCGTCGGCCCCCCTCTGCGACTTCGTCGGTGAGGTCGCAGAGTCATAGAGGGGGTTGACGCCCCCCCTTTCGTGCTCGCCGGCGCGATCCTTTTTGCGCTCGCCGGGGAAGTCGGCGGCTCCGACAGCAACGAGGAGAGGGAAAGAAAGAGGTGACTCCGACGTTGTGGTCGGTGGTCGAAAGGGGGGGCGCACAAGGGAGTCCGCGATCGGCGCAGGAGGTCGACAGTTAGGCGGCCGTTTTTTTTTGTTTTTTTGAACCAAGGTTTGATCAATATGAGTGATTAAATCTCAACCATTATAATTAAAACAGTTTTGATCTAATGGCTGAAAATGAGTGTATGCACCTGAATCCACCTAAGTGTGTATGCACCATAACATTCCTTATATATATATATATCAGCATTAATTCACATCTATCCTATTTGTAAGAACTTCACACGAGTTTACTTTCACCCTTCCACCATTTTTTTCTCCTTGTAACTCTCTTATGGTCCATCCAATTAATGCACTAATTTACTTAATGATAATAAATATATTATGAGTCAATTAAAAGAATATTTTTAACTTTTCTAAAATAAGCTAATAAATATGATATGATTCTTCCACTTTCCATTTATACATAAAAAATATTTTCTCAAAATTACTTTACACTTCCATATGAAAATTTCCATGCTCAAAGTCCTCTCCTTTCTTATCTTCTTTTTTTTCTCCTTTTTTTACATGCATTTAAGATGCAATATTTAACAGCATTCAATTATGATGAGGCAGTTGATGAAGGATGAAGAGAACACTTTATAAAGCTCTCATTTTCTCGTGTTAACATTTTGCAAAGCTCCCACTCCCATGCATCGAATGCCGCCTCGGCATGGATGGGCATAGGGATGGCAATATCCCCGCCCCCTGGGGGGCCCTGCGGAGAATTTCCGATTGGGACCTCGAACTCGGGTAATTTTTCCCCCGCAGGGTCGGGGATGGGGGAAATTGTCCCTGAACCAGCTTTCGGGGATCGGGGCGCGTGAGTTGTCTCCGCCCCACGGGACTTCGAATTCTTGCACCCAAGTGAGTGTAAAAAATAGTATAGTAGTAGCAAAGTGAGGGTAAATAGATAAGTAAAAATAAAGGAGGAGACTAAAGGGCCAATATGAATATTTATGGAGAAAGTTCATCTTTGAATATTTTTAAATTTATAATAATAAATTTTATCAAATTATCTCTTAGTAAAAAATTTTAATAAAAATATTTGGTTGAACAAAAAAATGTGGTTCAATTCGATTTTAGCCGGTGTTGACCAGATTTTGATCTGTTCGATTTGATTCAATTGGGTCCAAACTAGGGTCTAGCTTTGAGGCTTAGGGCGACGCAACGACGCTCATTTGAGGAGGGCAACGATGGTTCTCACTAGAAGAGGGCCGCGGGGTTCGAGGAACCGGGGTCCCCGCGGAGATCGGGGCAGAGGATAAAATTTCTCTCGGACCGAAGATTCGAGTCGGGGTCGAGGGCAGGGGCCGGTCGGTGAGGTCGGGCCGAGGGAGTGTCCCCCGCCCCAAACAGGGTCGGGTGCCACTCCTAGATGGGCAACGAAAGAAAAATTATTAAAATAATTATTTGGAATAATTTGGAATCATATATATTACATGAAAAATTATTTCGCTATTTTTTAAAATAAACTTACACAAGCTGCTTAGACATATATGGATTATTTTATTATTACTTCAAGTCTTATGGTTAAAAAAAGATAAAGTGTAGTGTGTACTTTAAAATAGTTTACATTATCTCTTTACTCGTCATTCCTATTGATATCTTTTCTGAGTCTTTTTCTCATTCAATTCATCCTTTATAAAACTAAATAATTATGTATAATAATTAATTAATCAGCTCCACTATCTCATTAATTTGGTTTAAGAAAAATTGAAACGTGTGTAATTTGATTTAAAAAAAACTGAAAATAGTTTAATATTTTTTATATGACCATTTGATAATACCAATTTATGTATAATTTTATATTGATTTGAATTTTTGATTCGAGACCATAGGTATGTCTAGTGTAACTCCTCAGGTTCTAATAAGGACAACAAAGTAATTTTTAATTGAATTAGAAATATTAATGGATTAAAAGGGATTAATGAAGAATTTGAAAAGAAATAGGAATATAATTTAAGAAGGAATATGAATATGATTACAAAAGGAATACGAAAAGAAAGAAAGTTAAATTCTATTTGGAGAAAGTATTATAATTATATTAGAATTAGGGTTTTCAAATTGATTTGAGATTCAAATAAAAGGATAATGAATAAGAGACTCCCACATAGAATAGGATTAAGAGTTTTATGACATAAAAATATTTTAGCCATTAAAATAATAATAATAATAATTTAATAAAAAATAAGTGATAAATATTATTATATTAAATAATTTATATGATTAAAGAAAAGGGAGAAATAATAAGGATAAAATAATATTAAAGTTCGATTGAGAGAAGTTATGGATTGGAGACAAGAATTGAATTTGAGATAAGTATGATTATGAAATAATTAGTTAAATTTAACGTTGATCAAAATTTGAATAATTAAGACATGATTGATTGATTATGGATGGTCATCGCTAATTTAAAATTAGTTCAAAACCCAATAAGAGTCAAAATCCTAGTTTACAACTATAAATAAGCATTAAAGAGTAGCTAAAATTTTTTATATCCATGTTTACATGCGAATCGAGGTATTCCAGGGAGCAACCAATGGTTGGTTTCGAAGCCCTGACATAGGAGAACAAAATTCAGGTGGTTGGTGTGGATTTCAAGGTCACATCACAGAGAAATCACCGGTCAAAGTTAGACGCTTGTGCATCCAATCTCGTGTTAGTTTTCAGCCAACTTAAAATATATACGGGGATTCCTATATCGATAATTTTCATCAGTATCCTTGTCCTATAATTGAAGTATAGTGTGAATTAATGATTAATAGAATTGCATAAATTATGCCATAAAAAATAGGACAAAAAATCGCATTGGAAATGCGACTTCCCGACGATGGCAGAACCCAATCGTGGTTCTAAATTGCCCGACTCGGATTCCATCAAACCCGAATGAAATTCGGATTGAGTTTGGCTAACTCGGTCCGAATTTAGTGGAGTGCGGCCCGAGTTGTGACAACCCGAGCGTGGCTCATATTGAATAGGTAAAACCAGATCGATTTCCAAACTACCTAGCCTAGGTTCTGATGATCTATACTTAATTGGATTGAACCTAGCCGAACCTAACTGGACTTCAACCTGACCCGGCCCGGATTCCATTGACAAGATTGAACGAGGTTCGAAATTGAATGGCATGGCCCATATTTCAGCCCATTCAGTCCGGGTTTAGCTATAAAAAAGATTATTTTTGGATTATCGATTATAGTTAATTATGATAATTATTATATTGTTAATTCTCGAACATAATAGTATCATTATTGATTAATTGTTAGGATTGAATTATTTATCACAATTTTATATAGAGTAATTGTTATTGATACTTGATTTACTATTTAGATTGATAATTGCATTGCAACCTATATAGTTGATGGATTATTGAAGTGATATTTGTATTGCAACTAATATGATTGATGGATAATTGAAACTGTGTCTTCTTGGTTGTCAATAATTGAATTGTGCTTACGGCATACATGCCCGTAGATAGATTATTGATAATCATCAAATATGATCTTCACTGACCTTGACCAACTGATTATTTATTAACGATGATTGATAATTGAAACAATTGATATAGATTGATCATCATTAAATTGATGGTATCGATAATTATTATATGATCAAGCGCTTATTGTAAAATGGTAATTATTATAAATTATTTATCATTAATCATACCATTGGTTATACTTAATTGATTGATCATAGAATTGAATAGTTGTTATGAATAATACACAATTCATATTGTTATTGTTATTGGTAATCCTACATGATTTTTCTTTGTATTTGGATTCGTGCAAGATGAGATGATGGCGGTGGTGAACCAGTTAGTGGTTCCTCTAAAGAGTGACATGCACACAGATATATGATCTATTATCGTATAATTGTGAACCCATGACCATGGATCAGATATTATATAAATAGCTTTCGCATATTGTAAAAGTTTATTAAAAGTGAGTCTTCCATTGATGTAAGTATGTTGGACGGCCAAAGTAAAGAAAAAATAATCATAGAATTGAGTAACGTTGCTAAGTTAACCTTCTCGATTGGCGAAATCTCGGTGGGCATCAAATCCTTCAAAAAGTCTAAAATGACGCCCATTGAAAATATTTAATATTAGATTATAATAATAACACAAGTTAAATTTTTTAAAAAACACAATATTAGAATATTATGGTTTTCGACGAACAAAAGTTTCAATGGATATTTCTTTCCATAGAAAAAAATATTTAGTATTTTTTCTTGACCATTTAACAATATATATTACTTATAATTTTATAATATTTAAATTTGTGATAGTCAAAATCTTAACAATCTATCGGAAAAGTTAAAAGAGTATTACCATCAACAATATTTAATATTTTATGGAAATTTACTTAACAATATAATAAATTTTAAATTCTATGGTTTAAGGGCATTTTTGGCACCCAATGGAAATAAAACAAGGTTTAAAAATTTCAATGGAAATTTTAAAATTAAAAAGTGATTTTTTAGATATTATTTTCCATTAGTTGATTTTATTTGAAGTATTTGGATGAATGACAACTTTTGGTGGACCCTACAATGCAAAGAAGAAAAGAAAAAAATCGAGTTGAATAAAAGTCAGCTTTTGGTGTCCAAAGAAAAAAAAATGAGCTTCTGATACTAGGAAAAGGCCTTTTACTTCAGAAATTGAGTCAATTTTTTTTTCTTCTAAACATGCAAAACGATTTTTTTTTCAATCTTAGAAATTAAAACCGTGGAATGAGTTCTATCCACTGAAAAATAATAATTTAGTTAAAATTTTCTTTTTTTAAAAGGTTGTATATATTTCTAATACATGCTCGAATAAGAAAGCATCATGTGAGATGATTGTGCAAAAGTATGATGCGAAGATATGAAATAAATCAATAACATTTTATGTTAAATATATTTAATATGTTTTTCTTACAAATCTAAATGGGATTACATAATAAAATGAGTCAAATATTTCAAACATTTTATATATGCATTATTATTTCATTATTATGTTTTACACATCTAAATGCCAATAACAATTATATCGTTACTGCGAAAATAATAATTTCAGTCACACGAATCTTGTGTCTCCTGGTTCCTTCATAATTTGGGAGTCCTAAAAGCTACAAATATTCGGTCCCAAAATCTTAATTTTCTTTGCAGTGTTGTTAATGGTGAAAGTATTCTAACTTCTACCAAACGTTTTCTTGTTCATTGGTAAAACTTGACAATCCTGAATCAAACTTCTCTCATTGCCCTTGACAAGGACAAAAAAAAAAAAGGCTCGGCACGAAAGCAAAATCAAGCTAAATTTATATATATATTTTTACAGTCATATATCTCCTCCCTATGTAGCTAACATATATATATTAGTCATCAGCGACAACATTAATTCACCTATATAATTAATATTGTCTTGATTTCACGTACTCC
Organism: Pontederia crassipes; assembly: GCA_030549335.1. Taxonomy (NCBI): domain Eukaryota; kingdom Viridiplantae; phylum Streptophyta; class Magnoliopsida; order Commelinales; family Pontederiaceae; genus Pontederia; species Pontederia crassipes. Next base: position 25,268,493 of record CM060187.1, read on the forward strand.
ATAAAATAATTTCCTCTACGTCAATCTGCACGAGCTTATCGATCGCATGCCTCTCATCGAATCAACTCCTCCAACCTCTCGGACACCTTCGCCGCGTTCAACCCTGTTCTTGAGCCAAGTGCCTGCAATACATTCATTGTTTGATCTGGTTAATTACTTGTTTACGTGGGAGTCAATAAAATATGGAGAGTTGTGGGTGATGATGGATCGACTGTGATTACTTGGGCGTGTATTGTGTGGTAGATCTTGTCGTCGACGACGGAGAAGCTGGCGTTGACGACTTCGCCGCCTTCCTCTTCGATGATGCCGATGACCTGGTGGAGCTTGAAGGCCTTGCGCAGGCCGCTGATGAGCACCACCTCCAGGTTCGTCTCCTGCTGCCTCACCTCCACGACGGGCAATCTGATCATGAAGCCGCCTCTCCCTGCGGCGCCGCCGCACCCCCTCGCGACCACCTGACCGACGTCGACGTCGCCGTCGCCGGCGGCCGCGTGCAGGTCCTTGCGCTTTCCGTTGGTGCTGCTCGACGACGGCGGCGGCGACAACGTCGTCGCCATCTCCCTCTCCTGCCTCAGCAGCTCTAACCGATCCTTGAGCTTGACGATGTAGGACGCTGCTTGGTCCAAGCTGTCCAGCTGCGTGCATGCATCCTGCACCAGGCATATATTATGATTATTTTTTTTAGCATGCATACATTTAATTTGCAATTAAACTGGATGTATAAATCTTTTGATTCTCTTTTTTTTTTGTTTTCTTGAGATTCTTTCGAGTGTTATTTGAAAGATAAATAACTTTGAAGCTATAATCAAGAAAACATATATAAATGCTTGTATAATCAATGACTTCTTCATATGCTAATTAGTGCTGTTTTGAGATTTGATCCATGCATTTGATAGCTGGCTGCTGTTTCTATTGTTTTTTTATACCCAATCGCGCCCTTGGTATCCATCCAGATTATTAGTATTCGATTAATTTGAAATCGGGATAAAAAATAAAATTATATTTTTTTGATCAAATGATGACTTAAAAAATTGAACTTAAAACTACTAAATCCCAACTACTCGTTGAGATGTACAATTTCACTAATTACTTGCGTCATCTAAAACTTAATTAGCTGCTTCTAACTTCTATAAGAGATTAAGAGCTACAAGACAAGTAGCGCTCCCATCAGATCAGGTCCCATGCAGCACTGAGAATATTAATATTCCCCAGCTTTTAGTAGCGACCTGCCCCAGATGCACCCACAACAAATCCAGCACTTTTTTTTCTTATTCCTACCAGTTTTTCTTAATGTTTGATCATTTAACTAAATAATAACGAATAGAAAATTCTGTTTAAGAAGCAACATTCGAGAAGCAATTTCATGCCACTAATTAAAAAAAGGATCCATAATGCTATTCTTTTATATTCCCAACTATATATATATACATACATATATATATATATATATATATATATATATATATATATAATGAGCAATCTTAATGTGCGCCCGCAAATCCAACATCGTCGGATCTACTATGAATGGACGAGATGATAGGCGCACGGTTCAGAATGGTCTAGGACGGTTCGAGTGCGCAGTTCAGCTTGTCCGATTCGCAAGTTGCGTCTCCTCCTTCGTCGATGACGTCTCTGATCTCCTCCCCTCTCTGCCAAGCGACGTCTCCTCCCTTGCCGACGTTGTCTCTAATCTCCGATCTCCTCCCCTCTCTTCGTGAGAACGCAGGCGATGTCTCCTCCCCTCCGGTTCAGAACGCGACATCTCCGTCTCCGAGATAGACGGGTGCAAGGTGCACAGATCGATCGCCGTCGACCCCCGCACGAGCTGGTCGTCGCAGATCAATCACCGTCGCGCTTCTGCCCTCTCGCCACTCGCCGATCGTATCCTTTTCCCTCTCATTGCTCACCGTGAGCCCTCTACCCTCCCCTCTGCGAGCCTCGAACCTCCACCCTCTGCTCGTGAACAGCCGCCCTCCACCGTCCGTTTACCGATCGCCCTCCACGAGGCGCAATCCGATACCCTCTATTCGCTCACGCCGCTCTACGCTGGCGGATAAGGAGAGACGCCTGGAGACCTCGCGCCCTGCGAAGCGAACCGTTGATCGCCCTATGTGAGCCGCCGCCCTCCGTGCCTATCGTGCTCTGCGAGCCGCAATTCGCCGCTATGTGCTCGTGGATCAGGAGACGATCGGAGCATCGTGCGCCTGCGAACAACCCTCTGCTCGCCGAACCGCCTTCCTCTCATCTGAACCGGCTTGCATAAATCTCATCTGTCTATTTTAGATCTGACGGTCTTGAATTTGTGGATGCACAATGCTACCACAAAGTGTGATAACACACTAATATTCCTCGTATTATATATAAGTTCAAAAACATGGTTTTTCTTTGCTGGTACATATGATGCAAGAATTATTTATCATTATTAATTTCATGTTGCATACAACAACATTACGTGTGTATCCAAGTATGGACCATAAATTAGGGGAAAAAATGATACCTTTTTAAATTTGAATATATCCTTATTTTTGTGCCGTTTGCAAGATTTGCACCCGGAGAATCTAAAAAAATCTAATAAATGGACCAAAATTTCCACTTGGAATATTGATGCATATATATAACTACCGACAGCATCTTAAGTGGGTCCCGGTCGTAGGCCACAAAGAAAGGGGCAAAATTTTCTCTTAATATTTGAGGCGGAATGGTCAACGTCGAATAATAGCATCAAGAATAACTTAATAATAATATAATAATAAAGTAATGACAATTTTTTTATTGCCACTTCCAAAAGTGACGTCGATCTTCCTAAAAACAAAAATGCTAAATTCTCTTAAAAGTTTAGACTAAAAATCTTCCTAATACTCACATTTTTAATTTACTCTAAAAAGCTGATAAAATTACATCTAATGTCATAGTGAGAGAATTGGGAGGATATATCCTTTTAATTAAGAGGATATAACATCTCTCTTCTAAAAATTATGAATATTGATCACAAATTAGAGTATCCAGTCACTGTCGAATTTGATATCGCTCCGAATAATATGTTCGACTATAACATGTGAAACCATCGGTACAAGTTTTCTACGTCCAACTTCCACCCCCTCCCGTTGCTAATGACAATGTTTTTACGAAGGAAACGATGGCCACATGGCAACTTGCGACAAGATAACATAATTTGCCACGTCCTTTTCTTGATTTAATACAGCACGTGAGGAATCGAATATTTTATAATTTTTTTCAGAATTAGTGTCTAATCAACTTATTAATTAATATAGGCTTCAGAGCTTAATTAAAAGCCATCAATATTTAGAAATCATTTGAGAAATTTAGAGCTTGAACTGCAGAGATTTTCAAAGAGAAGACTGCAATCTTTAAAGGTTTTATATGAATCATTTTCATTACATTTGAACTGCTTGGTGTTACTGTTTATGTGACTCGATCCATTTCAAAAATGAAAGAGGGCGATTTATTTCAAATGTTCTATACGAATAGCTAATAGATTAATTGATTGATTAATATGAAATTAATTAAGATGGGGGGATCAAGAAGTACTGATCCACTTGGTAGCTCAGATCATGAGATATGTGTATGTGAATTAAGTACCTTTGAGCTGGGGATGTGATCTTTGGGGATGAGTGAGGAGAGCTTCATGCAGAGGTTCTTCATGTGCACTCTCCTGTTCTTCTCCACTGTCTTCCTCTCCAGCTTTCCTGAACCTGTGCTGTCTGAGCTCTTCATCTCTCTCTCTCTCTCTCCTATCTCTCTCAGATGTCTAACTAGTCAGCTTCCTGACTGAGAGAGGTCAGAAGGGCCGGTGGTTGAAAGAGGAGAATAGCCGGAGTTGGATCGATCAAAAAGCAAAATAGAAGAAGAGCTCCAGTACCATGGAGAGCTTTTGATGAGGCTCCTGCAAAAGTAGACGGATGGGTACATAAATCCTGAAACTCGGTGGGGGTCACCTTTATATAATGGGCAAAAACCGTGTTTCGTGTAGGGCCCCCGGACCCGAACTGTGTATACGCGTGTGGGGGGAGAGAGAGAGAGAGAGAGTCGACATGCATATGGAATCATGGATCCATATTTTTATCTTCTTATATACATGATGCTTAGTTCTTAGAAATTAAGATGTGTTCAAACATATGTGGATTGAGACAAATAGAATTTTATGCTATTCTAGCTGGATTATCAAGAATTTTCCTCAATCAGCTGTCACTCAATTAAAAAGACATTTTATTTTTCATTGATCAAAATAAAAATTGGAAGGGGATAAGTAATCCAAGGAAAAATGGGATGACAAGCAAGCTTTAGTGCGCTGGTGCAATCAACCTTTAGGAATAAGAATTGATTATGATGTTTTTTCATAACTGAAATTAAATTAAAAGTTCAATTGATGGTGTGCCTTAAATTTATAAACACTTAAACTCAAAAATTCTGAAGAATTAAAACAAAAAATGGGAGAAAAAGAACGTTGATAATGTCTTAATTTTAGTCCGATGATAAATCCTTTCTAATTAATATGTCATGTAGTGCTTAAACAAACTCCGCCTATATTTTATAGCCGGTCCCAAGTTCGGATAAAGGAGGACGGTTGTGTTAAGTCCCGACAGCCAACGTAAAATCTTGTCGAATCTCATGAACATGAATCAACGAATATATTATTACTAATAGAACGGAATGACATCGTATGATTCATGTAGCCGATCCCACTTAGTGGGATAAGACTTTGTTATTGTTGTTGTAGTGCTTAAACAATAAAAAGAGTAAAATCATCCCAGAGTTTCGTTGTCTAAACAATAAGTCTGAGAGCTCTAGAGATGAATCCATGGTGAGCCCCACATTTAGTTTCTTTTCTAATTTGTATTAGAGTCATCATTAAACCTCATAATGATCGGATTACTTTGGATCCTTATAATCATTATTATTTTCACAAAAAAGAAACTATCACCATCCGAAGACGTATCCCAAAGGAAGATATATCTCGTAAATTTTTATGTGTATATGATTTCATTCCCCTCTCTCTCTCCCTTTTTTGTTGCAATAGAAATATATAATGAATTCTTTTACACATTTTATGAGTTATACTTAGGCTTAGTTTGTAATAATAACAATTCGATAAGTGGATAAGGATATGATAACCAGTAGAGACGTAATCAATGAATAGATGCTAGCGGATGGTTGTTAGCAATTAGATATTCATTTAGAATGTCAATAAATAAGTGTTCTATAACTTTAACGATATATTAATTGATAAGTATAAAATAATATTATATGATAACTTATTCAATTCAATCACTATAAGAATTCTGTTGTAATGTAATAAGGAAATAATTTATATCTTAAAATAAAATCTCACAACTATAATTTTTTATTAAGGTTTACATTTACAGTAAGTTTTATATAGTGCATCAATATGAAAATATTGTCATTAAATTAAAATTTTATCAATTGTTAATAAATAAATAATTTTGTAATAGTTAAGCACAAATTAACAAAAAAAAGTTGAATGTGATAAAATAAAAATGAGAAAATAATAAGATAAGTTGAGAAAAAAATAATGCATTTGTATATATATGTGTGTATAATTAAAAAAATAAAATATGAACCTTTAACATCTAATTGTTAAAACTTAGTAAAAATAGTTTTTTAAAATATTTTTATTAAAAAATTTAAATTCTACTTATTTATGTAATTTAATAAAAAAATATTTGAATTGTTAAACACTATTTTAAATGCTATTATAACAATGCCAAATGCAACCTTACAATCTATTTAGTTCAAAATTCATTAAAGAGAAGGAATGATAAAGGGTGAGAAAGAAAATAATGGGAAGAGAATGTAAGAGAATGAAGGTGAATAGTTACTTCTGTTTGATTAATATCAGCAAGTGAATAAATATTAGGTGACTAATTTATTTAGACGATTTTATTCTTTACATATATAATTATTTGTTTAATTTATTTGATCAAAATTGGAAACACCTAAAAATCGGGGGAAAGAAAACATGCAATATTAAAGGGGGATGAAAAGAAAATGGAAAAATTTTCTCTTTTATTCTCCTCTAACTTAAACTCAACTAAACATGAAGAACGGATTATTCTCTTTTCTCTTTCCCCTTTTTACCATTCTTTCGTCTCTCCATAGAGGTGAAAGCTACTTAATGGGCTTGTTCATATCATCAAAGGGTTTCTCATGTTAAAAGAAGTCGTATCAATTATGGAACATGCTTTTATTTTTGTGTTATGTATATTTTCTGCATTACTTTCATTGATGGGTTTTTTTTTGTGTTAATTTTGATCCGAAATTTGTTACAAAAACTCTATTTAAATTTTTTTAAAAAAATCACACAAATATATTTATGGCACGATAAAAAAAATCTATCAGACAATTTTGTTAGATTGTGAAGGGAAAAATGTACCTCATAAAATGACAACATTATAGCATGCATTTCCTAAACGATAAACATATAATTAGAGGACAAATCCAAGAATTAGCATGTCCCACACAGCTATATATCTATGGGCATGCATCAATAGTTGTTTGCTTTCCAGAATGAAACAAAAGTGTACCAACCACGTGGTGGTATGTTTATGCAATTATTATAACAAAAGGTTAAGACAAATGCATGCTTAGCTAGGAGTGAAATGATCATGTGTGAGACTTTTGATGGTAGCTAGCACTTCTCCAAAAAACTCGACTTTTCCGACGATCACGACTGGTAAAAAATAGTTCATTATTTTATTTTCATTAAAAAACACACAATTCAAAATGAATTATAGTATGTATACAATATATTCATTGATGTATAACTTTTCATCTTTTTTATTCAAAACGGGTTGCATACATTATATATAGTAGGTCGATCAATTTCCCTACCATAAAAAAAAAACTTATCCATATGAGTAGTTCGATATACTTTCACATATAATTAAGCATGCATGCAGTACACTCGGTTTATTTTTAAAAAAAATTATATTTACTTGGTTATGACTGTTATATTCAATACGATAGTGTTGATAATTCGAGTTTGATTTTTTAAAATTATCAATTTTGGTTAAAAAAAAATAACATCCTTCTTTTGTTAAGATTTTGAATTAATAAGTTGCGAGTAACGTTAAACATCAATGATTTTGAATGGGTAAAAAACTAAGACTAATAAATTAGAGGACCCAACTTATTTTGAGTGAAAAAAATGACCAATTTGAATAATAAATGTATTATTTTGCTATTAAAATGTATATAACTTTTCTTTACATATTTTTTCTATTAATGTTGAGATTTTTTTATCATTTGACTAAAATAATAATTTATATTTTTTATTATAAACATGTAATCGTTTATTTTTAAAATTAACTTTAATAATTAATACTTATAACATTTCAATTTATCAATTATTTTATTTAAGTCAAATGGATCCGAAATCACTCGTAGATAACGTGATGGATCAACTGATCGAATGCTAATTATTCTTTATCTTGACCTCTGTGCCGTTGGTTAATTTCCATGGTCCAAGAACAATTTATTCTAACATCTCTACCCCAAAAACAAAAACAAAAAACAAAATTTCTTGTGACATCATCAACACCATAATAATAATAATAATAAAGGATTTTGTTCCCAAGAATTTAAGTATAGTGGTCAGACATGGGCATCACTTTCTTACATTATTGGTAAAATATTCTCATGAAAATAAAACCAACGGTGATTAGAATCTATAAAATTAGATTAGTTTTTTGTTGTCTCCTGATTAATTAATTTGGTTCAACCCAAGTCATACTTATATTTTATGCACACAGGAAATCAAATTCAATTTCTTGTTTAGAAGAAAATTGATTGCAAGTCTTTCTGAATTAATCGTTAAGCAACTTTTAAGCTACGATTTGTTAGACGATGGAGTTAATTAAGTGATCTCTCGTTGTCAAAAGAAAGAACAAACCAAAATTAGAGTGAGCGATAAAATTAATTAATTGATTGATTAGAAATTAAGACCAAAGTGGTCATTTTATAATGTTGTGCACCCTCATGGAATTAACCGCGTCAAGCAAAGTTGCAATGGTAGGTGAAGTTTCTCATTTTAAGTAAAAGATGGTAAATTTTTTTGTGTTGAAAAATGTCATTAATTTAATCAGTTTTCAGATTAAGTTTTAGAATAATCATTATTCTATAATATAAAGAGATTAAGAGTTTACGTTTCTGATTTTATAAGATCGCATTAATAATGATAAAAGGCATGATGAGTTTGAGTCATTGTATCTTCTATTATTTTTGTAAAAAATAAATTATTTCTTCTACTCATTTGACAAGTAAATTGACCTCACTTTTGTAAGAAAATTAAATTACTTAATACGTATGTCTACTGTTTTTAGTATAGTGAACAATAATAACCTCCAAAGTTTTTTTTGTTTAATAACCTCCAAAGTTAATGAGGTTAATTTATGACTGAATGAGAGAGAGAGAGAGAGAGCAACTTGGATCGCAATGTTTGACCAGTGAGACCTGTCAGCATCATTTGCGCACTGCATGAATTCACGCATATGCTAATTTATTTCATCACCATGTGAACCTCGTGATGGCTACATGTGCCGGCCAAAAATAAATATAATATATATATATATATATATACAGCAACAGTACATAAATGAACAGTACGTCATTTTATGTCACCTTTTATTATTATTTTTAGCTCCTTTTCATAAACTTTTTTTTCTTTAAAACGGTGTTTGAATTAAAAAATGGAAGAACTTTATCGATGCGACGTTTTTTTTTTCAACCTTTTATTTGTCGTTTTTGTTCAATATTTCGCTTGTAAATTTTCATGCGGGCAGGAAATTTTTTTACTGAACTTGCTCGTCGATCGAAATGAAAGTTCTCGTGAGTCTCACAAAAATTTTCGTTCAATTTGCAAAAGTTCTTATTTAAATGTTATTCTTGAATAATAATGTTATTAACATCGGTATCTTTCTCTTGATAATCGATTATGAATTGTTAGATTATACAAAATAGATCGTAAAATGGAAAGGATTTAATAATGATAAAATTGGATGATTTATAAAAAAATATTGATATCTTGATAATTTTATTTTAATATTTTAAAATTTGAGCCGGAGGCTTCTAGTTAGAGGTGGCACCCAGGACGGGGGAGACAACCCTACCCCCAATCCAACTTTGGATCTTGGACTAATTTTATCCTCGCTCTCATCCATCTTCATCATTTTATTTATAAAATAATTAATAATTATAATAATAAAATAATCATTTAAAAATAATAAAGCAATAGATAATGTATATTAAAATATGACTAATTAAAATAAAATAATATAATATTTAATTATACAATAATAAAAAATATATATGACACTTATTTTAAAAAAATAAAATTATTTAATTAGTATTAATAAAAAAATAATAAAGTATTGAATATAATATGATTGATAATAATTTCGAAAGTCGGACCTCCCGGGACAAAAGCAAATATCCTCGTCCCAATTCTCAAAGTAACTTCCGAGATTACTTTTGGCCCCGCCCTGTGATGAGCTCTCATTGAAGTCTCCCCGTGGAGTTTGTAGGGTTAGGAGAGTATTATCATACGTACTTTTAGGGGCCGTTTGGTTGTAGAATACGTTTTAGAGAATAAGAAAATTTATTCAGAAGAATATAATATTCTTTTAATATTCTTATTCTCCTCTTTGTTTGGTTCAATCAGAATAAATTTTAAATATAATATATTTTATAATTAAAATATTTTATTATAAATTATTGACATTTAATTATTATTATTATAAAAAATAATAGTATAATAATATGTGATTAAATTATAAAAAAATAAAAGAAATGATAAAACGTTGAAAAGGTGAGAACATATGTATTCCATCATTTAGATGGGATAAAAAAATTACTGTTTGAAGGAATATAATGGTGGTATCACGATTTTCAAGATAGTTTTATCAAAAACGCATTTTCATTGGTATAATCTTATTCTCCTACTTGTTTGGCAATATTCATTTGAATAAGCATCTATTCTTTGTCTTATACTGTAATCAAATGCCCCCTTAGTGTTGATCGTAAATTCATGGTCAAATGCTTTTCATATATATATATATATATATATATATATATATATATATATACTATTTTTCCTAATTCTCTACTTTTTTTTGCTGCTCATCGAGGTGTTGGCCTCCAAGAACGATGCATTTTTTTTCTTTTCTTTTTAGCCAAACAAAGGGAACAAGAAGGAAAGAATGAATTGAGACAATTTTGGCACCAATATTTGCTAAGCAATATGTCACGTAATTTTTTTTAATAAAAGGACAAAAGGCATCTCTTTGTGATGTTTGTCAACATTATCCATCATCATGATTCCTTGTCTTTGTCTGAATGCTAAACTTTGACAAAGGACATGTCCAATTCCTAGTAGTCTCAATATAAACACTGTTTAACTTGTCATAACTCATAACTTCATTGGAATTTTGCTACAAAAATAGAGCGCACAAACTCTCTCTCTCTCTCTCTCTCTCTCTCTCTCTCTCTCTCTCTCTCTCTCTCTCTCTCTTATATATATATATATATATACCTAGATCAAAGTCGAATTTTAAAATTGTGTTAATTGTTTTAACTTTTTTCTATTATTTAAATATATTATTAGTTATTGGAATCATTATCGTTAGGTAAAATATTTTTCATAACCATATTTTTATTTATCTAATATCCAAATGTTTATATAATTTGTTGGAATTATCATACCAATATTTTATTAATATCCGCATAATTAAAAGTATCTATGGCTTGATTGAAAATAATAAACTACAAAATTAAAAAAATTATAATTGGTTGAAAATATGTACCTTCCTAACTAAAAGAAAATATCTAAGTATGAAATAAATCAATTGTCTTAGATATATTATAACTGTAACTAACTAAAAAATATACAATAAATCTATATTATATATGTGTGTGTAGCACACCACAATTTCATAAAGATTAAAAAATTTTACACCTTACTGGCATCAGATTATTAGATGCCCGAAATTGGAATGGATGTCCGAGATCGCGACGGGTCGACAATTCAATCGATGCTTCACCAGATGGCTGGAATTATTTCGAACATCCGAAAGTGCAACGGACAGAAATGAAATATTAATTTTGATCTTCTCCATCATTACACCACCATAATTCTTGGCTTAGTAACTCCACCCATGATCTTTGGAATTCAAAGGACATGAAACTTCATAGGGTTATGGCCATAAAAATCCATCTAAGCCTTTCCTCTCTTTTCTTGATCTCTCATTTTCTTTTCCACCCTTTTGTTTTTGTTCTTGCTACATTGATGGCTCGGCCTGAGAGTTTTGGAGGGTTCTTGTAGGTGCTAAGGACGCAGGGAACACAAGAAGGAGAGGATAATGAGAGTAGAGCTTCAGAACTCGAATATTCAATGAAAAGATCGTCCAACAGGTGTGTTAATTGGGATTTGGGTCATAGGGTAGATTCTTGAAGATTTTCCATACTGTAGGGATGCGATTAAGATTAGTTTACATGTTCGTAAGGTTTGTGACCTTAGAAAGTTGTCTGATCTAATTTCTTTCTGATTTATGATTTTGGCCGAGTGATACAAATTTAAATCTTATGCTATGTTTGACTTAATGTTTGATATGATTTCTGATACATGTTAAGGTAGATAAAAAGAAAATTGATCTATGCCTTAGATATGAGAATTTGTTTGCAGTACTTTGTAATATGATTCTAAAATTGGACGTATTATGATGCATGAGAAATAGTATGATTTTGGATCTATGTTCACCAAATGTGCATGTTACAAATGAAGTGATTGTGCTATGATTTAACCCTTATATCATGCTATATGTTAGGAAGAATGTTTAGGATGGTTTAGATCTATATCTTTTGATTGAAAAACTGATTGAAAATTTAAGGATTTCGCAACGACCTATGGCTCTACCGACTGAAACCGATGACGAAACCTCCTTCGAATGTCCGAATCATCTTGGTCTGAGTATAGCGAAGACTGAATCAGATGTTTCAAACTAGTTCAGATGACTGAAATAAAACATGTCGAGACATGAACCGGATAGTGATCGCTAGTTTGATAGACCAATCTCGAATCGGATGACTGATCAAGACTTTCATGTCGGAAAATGATCCGATGATTGATAGGGATCCATTTCGGTCGACCAAGGATCATAGATCTAGTTTCAATGGATGATTGGTCAAGTTTCGAACGTCCAAACGATCTATACACGGTCGTCGAATGACCGAAGGATGAACTCAGAATGGATGACCAAACCATTATCATGAATACATATGAAATGGATGCCCGAACCTCATTTGAACAACCATTGAAAAGCACTCTAACAGATGATTGTTCAACTTTCGGGCGTTCGATTTGTGGATAGAGAATGAACATGACTCTAAATAACAATCTTGATTTGATTGATCTTTGTCCACATGATTCTCCTTTTCCCTAATAACATTTCATGAAGAATTGGAGCCACCTTTAATCCTTACATCCCTTGATTGATCCAAATGTCCAAAAGATAGGTTCATAGTTAAGAAACATAAAAGATGAGGGTTACCATTTCATACTTAGATGGTATGTTATCATCCTTGTGTGAGACATTTTTCATGGAGGTTATTAATCTTGTTTGATGCACTCTACCTACGGATGTTTCCACCTTGTGCGGTGTCATTTTTCCCTTATGGGGCACTTATTGTGGCACTGATCCCCACTGACCCATCATGATCTAGGTAGCTACAGTTGTGTGTTTGCATTGATATTCCCTAAAAGTTGAGAGCTCTTCTAACCCATGGACAAAGTGAAATGAAAAGAATGACGATAGATGAATGGAAGGGCTAAGTCCTTATAAACATGAATATGAATAAGAACATAAACATGAAATGAAACTGAAACTGAAAATGAAAATGAAAAGAAATAGAACTATGATCATACTTTTGATTTATTATCATATTTTTCATATATATTTCTTTCATGCTTATTTTTATGGATGATCCTTATCAACTATTGTGAATTCACACAAACGTGTTCCCTGTGTGATCACCGCAAGTACATGAGCTACTTACAAGCCAGGTTGATGTGTATGCTATGACTTCAACTCGGATGGCATGTGCTCATGGCTATCGTAGAGTTATCTTCAGTCTTTTACATTTTGGAGTTATGTATGGGACCTCTTGAGTTGTATTATGGCATGAACTTTTATATGCCTAAGATTGATGTACTTTTTATTTATTTAGTTTCATCATTTTCATCTTTAATTGTTGTAATAATTTACTTTAAAGTCATTCTCTTATGAGTATACCGAAGAAAATAGCGTACGAAAGAATATTTCACCATGTGGCGGAGTCAAATTTGAGGTGTTACATTATGTGTATTAAAAGGAAGTTAGAACTTAGGATAAAAGTAAAGTCGTTGTTACCTAAATAGTTAACTAAAACTATTAGCAACGAGTCTATCTAATTGTTATATTATAAATAGTATTATTGTTATATTACTTACCTTATCTATCTATTCATATATATTTTCTAATGAAACTGCAAGCATGTTCTATCCACTTGAATTTATCTAAATAATTGAACCACCTGACATCAAGGTTGTTAAAATTGTGAACTAACTTGTATGAGTTTAAGAGTTTATGACAGACGTCCAAATAAACTGGTAGCAAAATCAAATTATGGAGTAGAATCGATAGAATCAAGTACTAAGTCAGTAAAATTGCTAAATAGATAAACTCGGTCAAATTAACTTGTGGATTCGCCAAATATACGATAACTCATGTTAATGAACCCAAAAATATTATTTCACCTATCTTTGAGCCAAAATTTTTCCTTATTCACCCATTTTAACTATAAATTCTTCTTGCTCTTAATTCTCCTCGACCATGAATTTTTCTATGTGCTTTTCGATGTACCTTCATACCCATGAATTGCCTTATTCCATTTCATATATCCTCTCCTTTGGCTCCTGAATGGCTAACTTTATTTATCAGTAACTTTGTCATAATTGTACTACCATCTCCTCATCCACAATTCATTTTATTTATGTCACATTAGCTTATTTGATGTTTGTTTTAGATACCTTATATGATTATTTTTTTTTATTTTGCACTATATTATGTTCTATTTGAAAAATATTTTATGGATTATGTATGCATTTAATTTAAACTTTGAAGTGAAGAATTATAAATGATGTATGCAACAAGTGAATTATGTATCTTAATGTAAAAGTTATTTATTTATGATTCATTAAGGAAAAGACTATGCATGTGTGGAATACTATACATGTTCAATTACACATGATCCTAGTTTATATTACGTTGTCAAAATTTCGAGATATTAGAATTCATTTTATATCAGATACTTCTATGGTCTTTAGGATTAAACTAAAGTATTTGGAATTTGCTCTTTATTATCTTTGGGATTACTTTTGATGATTATGTTATTATTTGACAAAGATAATAAGAACTTGATTTATATTAATTATTTTATACTTTAATTTAATATGTACATAAATTCTATGAATTTATGAAATGAGTCTACGTTTCAAATTCATGGGAGGTCCACCGAGTTTGCATGGATACTCGAACTGGCAAGACATATCCATTTATCTCAAACTATTTTCGATAACTATAAAATAAAGGTATCCTCAAACTTAGTTTTTCTATTATCATTCTCGTTTATTGGAACATACAATTTATGCCTTGGCTTTATTTTGATAATAACAAATTATGCAATGAAATTCGAATGAAAAAATGAAAAAAAATTCCTAAATAAGATAAATATGCACAAAAAAGTTATATTTAAAAGCTTTACATTACGATGATATAACTTTATTTTCAAGTGAAATATTGTGAACAATAATTTCCAAGAGGTCAAATAAGAAAGTCACTGAATCCAGTCGATTGATCAACCCAAGTGACCAATTGAGTTTGCGTAGTTGACCAAATTGATCGAGTAAGTCGTGCCCTAGAACTGTGCTACCAACCATTTGATTAGCGGATTAAATTATAATATTCATGAGCCATAACCAAGTTAGCTGATAATTCGTCATATGGGTTGCTAAGCAAAGATCAACTAATCTAACAATGAAATTTTGCAAGGCACTATTACCAACATCAATAGAAGCATCAACAGAATCACCAGTGAAGGGATTTGACACATCTATAAACTTTAAAATATGAAATATTGAATTTAATGACATAAATAATTTCAAAACATAATTTCTTTGTGAAAGATATAATCATGATTCTATTTAGAACATAACATGATGTGTTCATGGATTCAACCAAAAAATGCTTAAGCAATTCATTTTAAAAAGATTATAATTTTCAAACTCTCAATCATCATCACTTTTAACGTTATATATTTTCAAATCAAATTCATTTTGGACTTTTTGCAAGCTTGAATAACATGCTAATGATTTAATTTTTATGCCCAAGACATATAATCCAAGTGAACGTAAAGAAGACATCAACAATCGTAAAAATATATTTCTTTTCGATTAAGTTTGTCACATTAATAAGCCTAAATAAATTTAGGATTATTATATTCACTACAAGAAAATTGCTATTTTCTGACGGACAATTTCTGACATATAGAAATCCGTCGCCATTTGCGACGGAAATATTTCCGATAGAATTTTCGACGGTTACAACCGTCGAAAATGAAAATAATAAATTATGTGATTTGTTATATTATTATTTTATTTTTCGACGATTAGGAACGTCGATATTTCTGATGGATATCCATCCGTCTTAATTTCTGACGGCATACAACCGTCAGAAATAAAAATAATAAATTATGTAATTTGTTATATTATTATTTTATTCTTCGACGATTAGGAACGATGATATTTCTGACGGATACCTATCCGTCGCAATTTTCGATGGTCATAACCATCGGTAAATGTATAATAATATAATATGAGGAGTATTTTATTAATATAATTAGCGACAGTCCGAACCGTCGTAATTTCCGACGGTTCAGACCGTCGGTAATAATTAGCGATAGTTCAAACCGTCGGTAAAATAAAAAATAAATATTATAAATAACTAAATATAGTATTTTATTTTTATAATTAAATAATTTTTGACGATCATAACCGTCGATAATTTTAAAAATAATTAATATTTACTTTTCAGACGACCAGAGCCGTCGGTAATTGAAATTTTACTATCCCGCTTTTTTTTTACGTTTTCCCGCTTTCTCATCTTTCCACCTATATATATATATATATATATATATATATATATATATATATATAATCTTTCCAATCCCACTCCATTATCTACTTCTCTCTCCCTCGATGACTTGACGACCTCCCGGCCGATGACCCTCTGCCTCTCGGACGACGATTGCCGGCGACCCTCGGCCGCTGGCGATCCGGCGGTCAGATCTGGCCATGGCCTGATTTGGCGGTCAGATCCGGTCGCGGCCCGATCCGGCGGTCAGATCTGGCCGGCCGCCATGCTGGCGTGATCTGGTCGGCCGCGGCCTGATCGGCTGCCAGTCGA
Source organism: Pontederia crassipes (assembly GCA_030549335.1). Taxonomy (NCBI): domain Eukaryota; kingdom Viridiplantae; phylum Streptophyta; class Magnoliopsida; order Commelinales; family Pontederiaceae; genus Pontederia; species Pontederia crassipes. The sequence continues at coordinate 25,285,025 of CM060187.1, forward strand.
CGTGATCTGGCGGCCGGATCTTGCCGCGGGCGGCCGACTAGTTTTTTTTTATATTTTAAAACTTTTTTGCGATGGTTGCGACCGCCGAAAGTTTGACGGTTGCGACGACCATTTTTTTGACGGATCAGTTCTGTCGATAAATCCGTCCGTAATGAGATTACAGACGGTTTTGGGGCTGATTACAGACGGTCAAATCCGTCTATAATCAGCCTTTTTCTTGTAGTGATTTAACCTCTCTGAACTTTAACTTTTTTTAGCATCTAACTCTAAACTACAAAATTATAATATTAAGCCTCTCAACTTAGTGACATTTAAGTCCTTTCATTAAGTTCTTTCCATATTTCTGTTAATTGCTTTTTAACAATTGGGAAATATATTTTTTCCCTTAGTTCCTTATTAAAATAAAGTATTTTAAAAATAAAAAAATAATTAATATTGGTGAAAGTATTATTTAATAATAATATTTTATTCAATGTTATGCTCAAAATAATATTTTTTACTACTTTTTCTTATATTAAAGGAGTAACGATAAAATTGGCATTTCATAGACTTTGGACTGAAGTTAATTGAAGGACTAAAATGTCAAATTATATAATCTTAGGGACTAAAATTTGTAAATTTAAGTTTAGGATTAGATGCGAAAAATGTTATATTTGAGAGGTGTTAGAAAAATTAAACCATAAATTTATATGCAAGAGTCGTAAGCCTATACTTTTATTTAATGACAATAGCATTATTAAATAAGCCTCTAGCTATATCATACTTGAAAAGTTCATATAGTAATTTAAAGTTCGCACGTCCAAACCTTTTGAGTCATAAATAAATATCATAATGTAAGGCACTAAGATAAGTATACTTATTAGCATATTCAAAATTAACTTTATAAATATTGTTATGCCTAAAGCCCATTTGCAAAAACATTGTCAAATCAATCAACAATTAGGAATTTATCATTTTCAAATTTAACATATGAATTTTTAATACATAGTTAACTAATGGTAATAAGGTTATGTTTAGCATGGTCTACTAACCAAACATTTTCACCCTTATTAATGTTATCAACATCAATTGCTTTTCTTATAACATTTTTTCCAAAGATAATAATTTTGTCGTTCCTTATCTCTAAGATTATAATGTTGAATACATCACAATGATCATATGTCTTGAGTGCATACTTTTAAAATAGCTTTTGTATTCACTTTTCTTCTTCCTTCATTTTTTTATAAGAGCACAAAATAAATATTTAATAACTCTTTGGTAACCAAAATTATGTAGGTCTTGTTTACTTTTGAGAGCCACATCTTCATGCCTTAATAAAAAAACTAAAAGCAAAAATGATCATGAGAGACATAATTAAAGCGTAGTAATAGATTTCTTATCATTCACATATGATTGCTTCAAAAAAATCATTTTGTCATTATTTTTCGACATGTATGAATCATAATCTAAGCCATTTTTGTTTTAGTAATTTCTACAGCTCGAAAACATAGAATCATGTATTTTATCATTCTTTGAAATTTTTTGATAATCAATTTCAATTTCATGACTTCTTCTTATAAGGAATAAAAAATGTTTTTGCAATCGAGAAAAGTTTTCAAACTCTTATTACCATTTTTCATAGCATCAAATAAATTTCAAAGAATCAAAAGATGTCTTCAAATTCAACTTTTCATTTTTAAAATTTCAAAGCTATCAAATAATAAGAAAAAAATTGTTTTTTTCAATTCCATCTTCAAAATTATATGTTCCTTCTTCAATGTTATCTTTATCGAGCAATATAAACTGATAATGCGTATCAATATCATCATTATCACTATAAATAAAATAATCACAAAATGAATTTGAATTTTCGTCATAAGACAAAAATGTGTTGCTTCCTTGTCACATTGGAATTTGATAGAGTCCTCGTTATCGCTATCTATTTTGAAGTGTCGTCATCGTCTTCTTTTTATTGTGTAGTCCTTTCCGCTTTTACTTCTTATCGAGATTTGGATGTTCATTTATATAATGTTTAATTTTTTTCATTCAAAGCAAATAATTTGGTTCTTTTCAGAAGGAGTAGTCTTGTTTAGTGATCCTCTTCTTTTTAGTTTTGTCATCTTCAAGTACTTGCCCAACATCTTATCTATTGATAATGCCTTGAATTTGAACATAGTTGTTATCCTATGTGAGCCCTATATATAATCAGACTCTTCAATAGATATCCCTATGAGGTCTTGGGGGATCCGGGGGGTTTAGGGTGGATCCACGGGGATCCCTGCGAGGGCTCGAGGGCGAAGCCCATGGTTTTAGCATTTATGTTTCCTATTTTGTATTAGTGTTCTCTATATAAACTTCATGATGGTTAAATTATTTTGTATCCTTGTAATCATCATTATTTCATAACAAAGAGAGCCGTCGCCATCCGAGGATGTAGACCGATTTTGGGTGAACTTCGTAAATCTCGTGTGTTCTTGTGTGATTGTGCGATCTCTCTCCCTTTTTTGGAGAAGTTTCCTAGTGCAGAATTCGACATTCAGAATTTGAAGAAGCTCCTCAGTACAAAATTCAATATGAAGGATCTTGGTGCAGCACAGAAGATTTTGAGAATGAAATTATTAAGGGATCATGCACATGGTAAACACTTCTTATCAACTTATATGTAGAAGATTTTATCTAAATTTGGAATGTCTAGAGCGAAGCTCCTGAATATTCCATCAGCTACAAATATTCATCTCTCTGTTGTCTTCGCACCAAAATCATAAGCAGAGAAGGTAGGGCTGAGCACGGGCCGGGTCGACCCGGTCCGGCCCGGCCTGACCCGGAAAACTGGGAAAATAACCCGGCCCGGATTAGATCCGGGCCGGGACCGGGTCTCTGGAATGGAAAACTCACCGGTATCGGGTCGGGACCGGGTCTACAATGCAAATACCCGATCCGGACCCGACCCGATATCACTTACTATATAAACCCTCTCTCTCTTTTCCCCTCTCATTTCAATCTTTTTCTTTCTCTCTCCCACCTCTCTCTCTCTCGCCCTCTCCCTCTCTCTCCCCCTCTCTCTCGCCCTCTCTCTCTCACGGCGGCGGCGGCGATGATGGCGGCGACCCTCGACTCCGGCCATCCTCTCCTCCCCTCTCCTCTCTCTCTCTACTCTGGCCACTTGACGGCCGGATCCGGTCGCCTGGCGGCCGAATCCGGTCACCTGACGGTCGGATCCGGTCGCATGGCGGCCAGATCCGATCGCCTGGCGGCCGGATCGGCCGTCCGGCCGCCTGTGACCGGATCGTCGGATCTGGCAGCTGTCGACCGATCCGGTCGCCTGGCGGCCGAATCGGCCGCGCGGTTGGATCTGGCGACGCCGATCGGTCGCTCGCGCGGCCGGATCGGCCACTGGCGGCCAGATCCGACCGCTGGATCCGCCAGGCAACCGGATCTGGCCGCGTCAGTGCCCGATCCGGCCGCTCATCGACCGCTGGCGGCCGGATCCGACTGTCAGGCGCCGGATCTGACAGCCAGTGATCGGATCGGCCGCCACCTGCCAGCATTTCGGATTCCCAGACTCAAATCCGGTTCGATTCCCGGTCTATCGGGTCTGACCCGGACCCGACCGGGTCCGGGTCCGAAAATTTCTGACCCGACAAAAGTCGGGCCAGGACCGGGTCCGCCTAGACCCGGACCCGGTCCCAGGTTTGCTCTGCCCTAAGAGAAGGAGTACATGTCTTGGGTTCCTTATGTTAGTGAAGTTGGAAGTTTGATATATGCCATGGTATGACCGGGCATTGCTCATGCAATGTTTAATTTTCTTGCATTCAAAGCAAATAATTTGATTCTTTTCAGAAGGAGGAGGCTTTGCTTAGTGGTCTTCTTCTTTTTAATTTGGTAATCTTCACGTACTTGTCCAACATCTTATCATGCGTATCTATTTTCTTTCATTTTCATTTTGGGTTATTTCCTCAAACCACCTCTAAACTATCATAATTTTTCAGATTTAATATCAAACTACGAACTTCATTTTTGGGTCCTTAAACTATTATGATTTTTCAAATTTGATCATTCCGTCCAATTCCGTCAACTTCTCAGTTATTTTTTATTTTTCACATTTTTGAAAAGTAGAAAATGTTCATACGCAAAAAAATCTCTCCCTGTGCACACGCCGGTGCAGAGAGGGAGAGAGAGAGTAGAGGGGTCGCCCCCTCTCTTGACCTTCGTGACAAAGGTCATGTGCGTAGGGAAGGGGAGGTCGCCTCCCCCCCCCCCCACCCCCCGACCGACAAAGGTCGAGAGGGGGGTCCTCTCGCTCTCCCTAGCGGGATGAAAGTCGCCCCCCCTTCTTCTCTCTCTCCCTGCACACACACCGGCGCAAGGAGAGAGAGAAGAGGGTGTGACCCTCGCCCCTCTCCTCTCCCTGCGTCGACATGTGCGCAGGGAGAAAGAGGAGATCCCCCAATCTCCTATCGCAACGTCGACGGGACGAAAGTTGAGGGGGGAGGGGAGGGGGGCTCGAGAGGGGGGTGACCCCCCTCTCCTTTATCTCTCTCCCTATGTCAGCGCGTGTGTAGGGAGAGAGAGATTTTCTTAGCGCAACGATTTTTTCGATTTTTCACAAATCAAAGATAACCGAGAGAGTTCCCAGAATTGGACATAAGGATCAAATTAGAAAAATCATGATAATTTAAGGATAAAAAAATAAAGTTCATAGTTTGGAGTTATATCTGAAAAATCGTGATAGTTTATGGGTGGTTTTAGAAAATAACCCTTTCATTTTCATAACTTATTTCCTACTCAACTTTGCTAGTATTCAATATCATAGTGTTCTTATTTTTTAGGTGAGCTATTGATCTTCTTTCATGTCAAATTCATTTGTGATAAGTAAATCAATCAAGCTATCACACTCCAACTTGTTTATATCCTTCTCTTAAATCATGACTTTTTTGTGTGTCATATAGAAGATTTGTGCAAATTAATTTCTATATGTGAGGAAATATCAAAAGCACTTAATTTGTCCCCTTTTTCATTGAATTTTCTATTCAGGTTGATGCTAATAAATGCATGTTAATTGTGCCTCCATTTCAAAATTGAATGCTTCTTTAATTTATGTTTGACCCTCCTTTAAGAAAAGAAGCAAACGCCTCTATGCATCTCTTCATTTTCAACTTATTTGACACACAAACAAATAGATCAAAATGCACAAAACCCTAGTTTATGCCTCATAAAATTAGAATTTATTTCAAAACATCATGTTAATGTCTTATTAAAATATATAGTTATGGAACAATGGTCTATAACATATAGTAAAGTTATAATGTTAAATTTCATAATGCGCCTCCAAGTTTTGATTATAATAAATGAAATTGAACATAGAGTTACTAATTTATGTTTGAGTGGTGATAATACAAATATAAGATTAACAAGTGAATATATTTCAAAATATTTATGAAGTTAAAAATCTAAAATCATAATTTTATAGTGTGACCAATCAATGCGATCGAAATTGTGTATGTGGTCATGCAATCAATTAAGGGATATTTTAATCAAATATTCAAAAGCAAAAATGTTCATGACATAAATAATGAAAGCGTAGTAATAGATTTTTTATCATTTACATACGATTGCTTCAGAAAAAATCATTTTTTCACAATTTTTCGACATGTATGAATCATAATCTCAGCCATTTTTGTTTAAGTACTTTCTCGACCCGAAAGCATAAAATCATGTTTTTTAGAACTCATTGAAATTTATTGAAAATCAATTTCAATATCTTGACTTCTTCTTAAAAGGAATAAAAAAAATATTTTTCAATCTAGAGAAATTTTCAAACTCTTATTCCCAATTTTCATAGCATCAATTTTTTTTTTAAAAAAACAAAAGATGGCTTGAAGTTCAACTTTTCATTTTTCAAAATTTAAGCTCTCAAATAATAAGAAATATTTTATTTTTCAATTCCATATTCAAAACTATATGTTCCTTCTTCAATGTTATCTTTATCAAGTAATATAAACTCATAATGCGTATCAATATCATCATTATCACTAGAAATAAAATAATCACAACATGAAATTGAATATACCTCTTCATTTTCCATAAGACAAAAATGTGTTGCCTCCTTGTCACATCGGAATTCGATAGAGTCCTCATTATCACTATCCATTTTGGAGTGTCGTCATCGTCTTCTTTTTATTGTCTAGTCCTTTTCATTTTTACTTCTTAACAAGATTTGGATGTTCACTTATATAATGTTTGATTTTCTTGCATTTAAATCAAATAATTTGATTCTTTAGAAGGAGGAGGCTTTGTTTAGTGGTCTTCTTCTTTTTAGTTTGGTAATCTTCAAGTACTTGTCCAACATCTTATCATACGTATCTATTTTTTCATTTTCATTTTCATAACTTATTTCTTGCTCAACTTTGCTAGTCTTCAATATCATAGTGTTCTTGTTTTTGAGGTGAGCTATTGATCTTCTTTCATGTGAAATTCATTTGTAATAAATAAATCAGTCAAGTTGTCGGACTCCAACTTGTTTAGATCCTTCTCTTCAATTATGAATTTTTTGTGTGTCATATAGCAAATTTGTGCAAATATGTGAGGAAATATCAAAAGCACTTAATTTGTCTCCTTTTTTCATTGAATTTTATATTTACGTTGATGCTAATAAATGCCATGTTAATTGTGCCTCCATGAACCTATTTGTTATAACTACATTATTTTAAATATGGGATTCAATAAATTAATTTTTTTCTTTAAAATAATTAAATGTATCATAATGATATTTAAAAGTTAATTAATAAAAACTCATTACTTTTCTTATTTATATTTAAAATTTTAATATTTGTAACTTTAAATGAAGGATGATTCCAAATTTAGTATCATACTTGATAGACCCTTTTAATGCAGAAGAGCACGTGCGAACCTCTAAGTGAGGTCTGTGCGTATTAAAAAAAATATTATGAATCTATGTCGATTAGGAATATTGAATATTTTAACTTTTTTAGAAGAAGGAAAATATCAACTTTTAATATATAAAAATGCCCAAGTAAAAAAATTGCATTTCTTACTTTGAAGATGATATTTACATTAATGATTGGAATGTAGATCTCTATGTGCTTTAAAATATTGTATATATATATCATAATCAAATAAAACATTAAATATTTTAACTTTTATATAACGAAAGATTGAAATTGTAATATATATGTTGATGATTAATAAAAGAAACATCAATATTTTAATGATACTATAGTGATAATGCATATATATATATATATATATATATATATATATATATATATGTATGTATGCATAAGTAGAGGTCAAAAGTGTCATGTGTCCAATTCTCATTGATGCATGCAAAATATAACATATTTTACTTTATTATTTTAATTAATTTTTCTATAATTTGATCATGGCATGTATCATTTTAGATTATTTTTAGTCATAATTATGGATTTATCAATTTTGATTATTAATGTTTTGAATATTTTAAATAAAGAGGGATTTACTTAATTTTTATAATTATTTTGCAGGCAAGCCGAATTAACGGATGGATCAGCCATAAACCACATTATTTTGGGCAAAATACATATGAAGTTATCACATGTTGACCAGGGCGTAAAATTAATACGTCTGACTTCTTTTGGGGGTAAAAGAAATGATGTAAAGATAAGAAGACTTATCACTTTGGGTGTAATCCATACATGTTGGGCGTAATGACTTATCATTTTGGCCGAGATTTGAAATAATGACTTATCGTTTTGGCTGAGATTTAAAAAAAAAGGGTAAAGATAAGAAGAGTTTATCATTTTGGACATAATAACAAGAAGAATTTATCGTTTTGGCCAAGATTTGAGGAAAGGAGTAAATATAAGAAGAGTTTATCGTTTTGGGAGTAATGAAGTTATATTTTGACCAAAATCCGAAGAGACCGTGATCAACTTTTATCCGGCGAATTTAATTCCAATCGTACGATATTCACGATCGTGATCAACTTGAAGTCCGACCGCACCTATAAATAGAGAAGGAAGCCATCGTCCCAACTCGTGCTTTGAAGTGTGGTTTTCTTCCACAGCAAGTCGTAGCTCTGTAGGCTACGACCAAAAGGAGAGAGGTGCGACGTCTGAAGGTTGATCGCGACTCTAATCAAGTCTGAAAGGCTGTCATATTGTCTGCACGTTATCCGAAGCTTCGACCTTTTATGTTGGTATAATTCTTCCAATTTTTATTATTATTTTGTTATCTCTCCAGAATTCCTAGGATGAACTCCATGTTTTAATTATTTTATTTTAGGAGATTATTATTGAAAGAAAATTCTGTGAACCCTTATTCTATTATTATTGAATTTCTTTTGATCAATTTTTAATTATGTTTAGTGCTTTTGATTTAATTATTTAAAATTTTGAGTTAAGTAATTACCAGTTTGTGGACTACTTGATTTCAGATTTTATTTAGTTAAATTAAATGATTTATTACGAAATTAAAAATTGACATAGGTCTAATAACTAGTGTGTGGAGAATTAGATCTGTGTAGTCTGTTAATATATACCAGTTTGTGGAGTGATTAATAGTTTAGTATTTTCATATTAATGCATCTTAATTTTAATCTCATCTGCATGGATACCAGTTTGTGGGACTTCAGTTTTGATTAAATTTAAGATAGTTTGATTTGCTAGATTAAATAGCAGAATTATCAGTTTGTGGACTTTGTGATGTTAATCTTGAAAATTAATAACTTGGGAAAAATTCTTAATCCATCTTAAGAATTTTAATTTATCTTTTCTGGTTCACATATTTTTTCTTAATTTATTATCATCCTAAGACCAACTTCAAGACTATTATTTTATCTTATTTTCTTTTACAATTACAAAACTTCTTTCCAAAATTCCATGTTTTTTTTCTCTTATTAATTTATAAAATTAGATATTGAATTAATAATATTCCTCGTGAGTTCGATATTCTTACTCCTATTTACTATATTACTTGAGCGACTAGTGCATTTACTAGTGATTTTATTTTGCTACATCATTTTACGCATCAAGTTTTTGACGCCGTTGTAGGGAAATATTTTATTAATTAATTTCTAATTTTTATAAATTATTAGGAGATGTAAATAATTTTTTGTAAATAGGTACTATTTGTTTTAATTATTTTTATTTTTTGTGAATAAACTAACATTTTTTCTTTTTGCAAATAAAAGTCACGGGATTATGGATTGATTTTGGATTAAAATTTGTTGACTTTCGGCCAATACTTTATTCTAATTTTGACGTCGATTGAATTTTTTTGATAACCTACTTATGATTTTACGACCGTGATTAATTTTGTCGGCTTTACTGGTTTTACGGCCTTGCAATGTCATTATCAATTCTGGTTTTGCAGCCGCAATTTTAACTTTGTTCTACGCTTAATGATCATCTTATTTGATTCTAAACTGTTTGATTTAATTATCGGCCGAGAAGTACTTTTTGTTTAGCGACCGTAAAATTTTAATCTTCTGAACGCATAAGTTTGACATCGTCTCGGCTTTAATGACTTCGAAAAAAGTTTACGCCGGCAAAAGATTTTGTTTATCGACAAACTTTTATCTTATATTTTGCGGCTGGCAATTTTTATCTGTGTCTTACGGCCGAAATTTCACTTTATCCATGATGATCGAATTGATGTCTTTCTCTTGCTCTAAGCATTCGATTATTGGTTTTGCGGCCGATAATTTTATGAAATTTTCTTTGCGACAGGTGACATGTATGACATTGGTTAAATCTCCTGCAGACATCTCGTGTTATTCTTTTACGCTTTGGATTTTCATCTTTGTTAATCCATTAGTTCATGACTTTTGCGGCAGACTTTGATGACTTTGTTTTAGCCGTAATTTGGTTCCTAAGTAGTTTTATCTCAATTTCTCGAAATTTGTTTTGCGATGGTACAAATGTTACGGTCGTAATCTAATAAGTTTTACGCCACCATACAATGATGATTTGACCTTGTTTCGGCCAGTTTATTTGTGGTTTATTCTTTTTTACGCCCTATTTGAATCACATTTCATTGGTTCGATTTACGCCCAGTATGACTTTATTCCTTCTCGGCCGTAATGATTCATTTGTCGACGTAAGAGTTGGGGTAATACATGGTTCTCAAGTTTCATTCGAGTTTTATTTCGGCCGAAACCCTGATAGTTTTATGTTTTGCGGCCAATTGAATCAGGTTGTTGACTTCATTTTGGATCTTTACGCCTAGAGTTTTGTATGCAAGGAGTTGATTAAGTTTTACACCCAAGTGTCAGTTTAATTCTCTTTTCGGCTGTAATGATTCATTATTAATATTTTTCACCATTTTAATCTTGGATTTCGGTTTGGCCCCAATCATGTATACAATTTTATTTTAAGCCTTATCGAGTTTTATATCCGACAATTAAGCAATTGAATATAATTATTTTCGGATGTGGTTTGATGATTCTATCGTTTGGAAATTTTGTCGGATGGTTTTCTGAAACGTTTGGACAAGTAATTGCATTTAATTTTTTTAAAACATTTCGATGTTATTTGTTATTCTTGGATTCATTGAAGTTATATTTTTTTATTGAATTTTGGCCAGAATTTATTCTGATCTACATGAAATTTAATTTCAGGCCAACGATACATATTGAATTTTTTTCATATTTTTGACTCATTTTGTATATCACGAAAATAGTCATTGCCAACGAGTTAAATCTTTATTGATTAATTGTGACTCTTTATCTGCGTGTATTATATTTGTGTATATTTATATATTTTTTAAATTTTATTATTATTATTATTATTATTATTATTATTATTATTATTATTATTATTGACAATTAGTTGTTGCAGGTTGCAAGTACTATTGAAGATGTAATCACAACTAATCCTGGAATCTTCTAATAGTTCCAGACATCGCACCAGGAATTCAAATCCGCTTTTGGAATTTGATCCTGAAATCGAACGAACTGCTCGTCGATTAAGAAAGAATATTAGAAAAATGGCTGAACAAGCACGCAACAATCAGAAACAAGAGCAACAAAATGAACTAGTTCCGCCACAAAATAATCGTCATGAAGAAGATGAAGCAGAGCTTTCTATGAGAGAGTATGTCTCGGTCAGATACAGTGACTGAGATCATGCATTGTGCTGCCAGATATTAATGCAAATAATTTTGAGATTAATCTGGCAATCGTGAGGATGATACAAGCATATCAATTTGGAGGAGGATTTCATGAAGACCCTCACGATTACCTTGACAAATTTTTTGCTACTCTGAGTATCTTTAGAAATAATAATGTTTCTTCTGAAATTATTCGTCTATTATTATTTTCACAATCTTTACGTGACAAAGCTTCTACAGGGTAAATTACACCAAATATCCTCTAACTTTCAAGTTTGCTCAGCGATGCCCTTCAACTTCACTTTGTAACAACGATGCCCTCCATCTTCAAACTTGATGCATGGAATGCCCTCCTGACCGGGAATAGCCAGTTTTTCGATCGGTCTGCTGACGTGGCGATGCACTCTCTACGCCACGCAGAAGAGCATTTGACGTGACACCGCCACATCAACAAATTGATGATAATAAATAATAATAAAATATTAAAATAATAACAATAAAATATTAAAGAAGTCATTTCCTCTCTCTTCCGTCCTCGCCTCCGATAAGCCCGCACCGACGAAGAGCAAAGGGGGGCCTCGCCCCCCTCTGCGGCCTCTCCCCCTCTGCGGCCTCTCCCCTTGATTTCTTTAACATTTTATTATTATCATTATTTTAATATTTTATTATTATTATTTATTAATTTGCTGAAGTGACGGTGCCACGTCAAATGCTTTCTTGCGTGGCGGAGAGAGTGCATCGCCACGTTAGTAGGCCGATCAGGAAATTGGCTATTCCCGGTCGGGAGGGCATTCCATGCAATAAGTTTGAAGATGGAGAGTATCGCTGTTACAAAGTGAAGTTGGAGGGCATCGCTGAGCAAACTTGAAAGTTTGAGGGTATTTGGTGTAATTTACCCAGCTTCTACATGGTTTAAAACTTTGCTTGCAGGATCTATTCATTCATTATTGGAGCTGATAGAAAAGTTTGCTAGAAAATATGGTTCACCACAAAAAGCAGGGAAATATCGAAGAGAGCTAAGGGCATTTGTTTAAGACGATAACGAGACATTATATGAAGCTTGGGAACGATATAATGAACTGTTAGCCAGGGGTCCTGATAATAGAATCCCAAAATAGCAAGTGATGGAAGATTTCTACCATGGATTGCGAGTTGCATATCAAGATAAGCTCGATCAATCAATAGGAGGGACAGTGCTGGGATCTAAACGCCCTAGTGAGATACAAGATATAATTGAAGCTATAGCCCTCGTCAAGCCAAGAAAGGAGACCACCTCGCCGAACTCATGATGTACATGCTGCACAAGGAATACAATCTTCGAAAATAGTGTCTCAGCTGGAGTCAGTTAATCAAGAATTCGAGCAAATGATGTCACTAATTGGAAATTCAAGCAATTATTGCCCTACAGGTTACACTTTAGATTCAAATCAAATTGAAAATACTAACTTTATTTCCAACCCATTTTTCAGGAGCAACGATTATGGTTGGAGACACAATCCGAAATTTGCCTATAATCAAAATCAAGGCCAACCTTCTGGTCCATCAAAAGATTATATACTGAAAAGGCAACATGAAGCTCCTCAATATCAATCATCAGATCATATGCAGGAGATGATGGCACAGATCATAGACAACATGCAATCGTTGCAAAAGAATATGGAGTCTAGAGCCAAGAGTCAGGCTCAATGTTTTTAAAACCAGACCAGACCGGCCGATTCGACTAGTTCAATCGTGAATCGGCCGCCAGTCTGGTTCGATTTTTCTTCAAGATCAGAACTGATAAAATACCAGATTGAACCGGGTTGAACCGGACAAAACCAGTTCTTTAATCCGGTTTTTTAATTATTGTATTAAAAAAAATGCAAATTTGGAAATTTTTAATGATAGAATGAATGAAAAAGGAATGTTATGGGAGGTAAAATTCGGTTTGTTTTAATCTTGTATTCAAAGATGTAAAATTTGAATTTTGAATGATAGAATCAAATACAAAAGGAAAGAAAATAAGTAATTTTGAAAGGAGTAAAATGTAGGTGATGGTGTATAAATAAAGTGAGAAAATTAAGGAGAAGAATGAAAGGAGAAATTTAAGGTGGAAAAAAACAAAGTGAGAGAAAAAATAAAATGAAAATAATTGAATGAAAAAGGAGAAATAATTTAATAAAAATATATACAAAAGGAAAGTTATTTACATAAGTAATAATTAAATTAAAATATATATTAACAACATTAATAAATAAAAATATTTATTAATTTAAAGAATATTGGCCTTGTCATGTCATGTCCGATGTCCTGCCATGGAGTTCGGCGCCCAACAGTGAAAGTAGTAAACTTTTGTCGCCCGATGTGTGCTTTACGCCCTTGCATGTCATCGTGCTGTCGCATACTCCAATGTATGTAAAGCACCAATGTCGTAATGTGTCCCGAATGATAGTTATCCGATGTTCTCTCCTTACACAAAATAAAATATTAATTAGATGCCTCCATAAAAAACAAATAACTAAATATAAAAAAACATAAAAAAACACCCAAACTAATTTAATGTGACTAAAATTTTAATCAATAACTAATTAAAACTAATCTAAAGAAAAGGGTAGAAATAGTTCAGAATTTATAGTCTTCGGCTCGACTTAGTCCTGACGAAGATCAAGGCCTATTTTGCTCTTCTCCTCTTGAATTTTTCTGTGTTACTTGGGAGAGAGCCCAGTGTACGTCCAGTCATCTGGCCCAATTGTCTTTCCAAATTTCGAATTGATGCATCCTGACCAATGTTTCTTAAACTGGACCGGACATCGAACCGGCGTGTCAACTGGGTCATGGTTCGACCAGTTTAATCGGGTTCAACGGGATTGAACCAGATTTTTATTAAAATATTATTTATCAATTATTTCAAAGAAATATTATGAATAAAACTTTGAAAAGAATATAAAAAATACTCACAAAATATTTTTTTAATATTGAACATTAATTTAAATATTTTCTAAATAATTTAATTAATAAACTCATTCAAAATGTATTGTAATTTTATATTATTAGTATACTTGAATGCAAATAGAAACAAAAAAAAAAGACTCGTTATATTAAAATAATATGAATATTTATACTATTAGAAATATGTCAATTCTTGATTTATATATATTATAATTAAAAGTAGTAAGTTGAATGATTTAATTTTATTAAATTTATTATTCTAATGTATATGTTATAAAAAATGAATAAATTAGTTGACATCAAGAAACTGCCACTATTACGCCATGTTCCTCCTTGCTGCCGAGCATCACCGAGATGCCACACCGCCCACCAGCTGACCACGGACGAGAACAACAAGACAACACCGGAGCAGAATTTGAGATTTGCATGCACAAGTCTAATCGAAATAAAAATGCATGCTGTTGCTTTTGTGCCCCAATTCCAATGGACATGACCCTTCACTACTAGCCATCACGCCGGAACAGGTATTACACCCATCTTTCTTCTATAAATTCTTACCCCTTCTTATTCCCTTGCAGATCATAGCACCGCAGCTCTCCGCTGCTTCCTTACGCCCGAAGTCGCACTGCCGGTCTTCATCACGCTGCCCTCTTACGCCCGAACCAGAGGCCAATCCTTCATTGCCGGACTTCTTTGATTTCCTCCTTACGGCCGAGCATCCCCAGCGTGCACCGAGCGGCACCACCAGCACCACGCCCCTATTCCTCTTTTCGATCGCAATCTTCATGGTCATCGGCTCAAACCAATACTCCACCAGCTGAAGTTCTTCATCGACTTCATTTTTATGGCCGAGACTTCAGCCGCCAACTTCACTGACAACAGCACCGCCCACTCCATTACCCTTTCTGCTTTGCGGCCGAGTTTGCTCTTCGTCAGATCACGGCCGAGACACTTCATCTGAACGAGCCCTCTTCATTCACTGAGTAGCTGTTCTTCTTACGGCCGACATATACTATGACCGAAACTTCAGCTGACAAGTCCACCGAGCCGCCACCTTTTCTTTGTTGATATCTGTTCCGATCAACAGGAGGCGATTTGCTAATATATGGAGGGGACGTTGCGAATGACAACATCCGAATGCTCAGCCGGTCCCACAGCCCTCACAACTAATATCCTACCTTGGAGATTACTATTGGACTAGGCCGGAGTATCAGGCTCGATATGAACGGATGTCTGAGATTCGAATTCATGCCACAAGATTTTCGGATACTAAACTGCTCAGGGTGTATAATTTACTTGCAGATATTCATCTATTATTTTCTCAAATTGGACTCTCTGACTTTGTGCATTATTGATGGCCAACTTATGAAGTACTAATTATGGAATTTCTCTCATCCTTGGAGGTCTTTAATTTAGATGGCAGGAATTATGATCAGCCTCGAATTTCATTCCAACTTTATGGGCGACCATTTACTCTGACTCTAGGAGAAATTAATAATATATTTATGGATTTCCCAACCATGGGTCTCCTTCTGTAACTACTGACTTTGATGCTGAAACTTTTTGAAAACAGATAACAGAAGAAGACCGATTGGTTTGGAATACAGCTAAAGATAGTTCAATTCAGAATCCTGTTCTACGCTACGTCCATCGCATGCTAAGCAACACCTTAAGTGAACGCAGTGATAATGATGGTGCTGTCTCAGAGGGAGAGTTATACCTCATCCACAACATGCTCCACAAAACTCCTGTTAATGTGGGTGCCTTCATCATTCGTCGATTCCAACGCCGCACTACTCATCGTGGCGGTAGCTTTAATATGGGCGCCCTTCTCACACCTATTGCTCAGCACTTATAACTTGACTTGGATGATCTTGAAGCTGTGCCAGGAAACACCCACCTCACTCGTAGGACCATTCATGTTATGGGTCTTGTGAAGACCAACAACTCAGGGATCAAAGTTTTTATTTTTAAAGGATACAATCAGGAAGTGCCTTGCTCAGATCGGGATGCTTTTACGCTAATTAATTCAAATAATTGGCTTCTTTTTAGACAGTTCACACATCCATAGGCCGATGCTGGACCATCTGTCCCAGTTGATCAGCTACACCAGGATGAAACCTTCTATTGGTTTGATTCTACTGATTATGTGGTAGCTCAACAATACTTTCAGCAGTCACAAGGCTTCCAGGTTGCATCACCGACAGCTTCCCAACATGCGACTTCGGCCCCTTCTCCCTATATGCCGGTGCCTTCACCGATTCCATCTCTTGCACATGAGAGCTCTTCCGATTTTTCATTCATACCGGCCACTCCTTATGAGGAATGCGATGCGATGGAAATATCTGCCCCTTTACAAGAACCTGTGCGGAATCACTATATAGCACCAGAGCTCACATTTACTTCAGCCCCAGAGTAGACATACTATCCACCTCCGCCACCTCAGCCTGACTATGTTTCAATGCAAAACATATGGGAATCCATGTAAGCAACTTCGTCAGGCAAAGGAGTTGAATGCTATTCAAGAAGAGCAACTTCGTCAAACAGGAGAGTTGCACGCTATTCAAGAGGAGCAACTTCGACAAGCTCAAGAATTGACCACCATTCGAGCAGACTTCATAGATATGCAGGAGCGTCAGGGCCGCTTTGAATCCCTTCAGAATCAGCATGTTCGCATGATGAGGCGCATCTATGACTATCATATGCGCCATGGACATCTCGGCTATCACCCACCTTCGCCGCCAAACAGACAGTAAATCTGATTGTGTCTTTCTCATTTTCTTTATTTTTTATTTCTTTATTTTTTCTTTTTATTGAGTCTGTATTCCTTTCCCTTGTTGGGCCTAACACGGAGGACAATGTCTGGTTCAAGCTTAGGAGAGTTTGCATTTCATGCATTGCATTTTCCCTTATTTTTTCTTTTTATTTGCTTATGTTTGCATATATATCTAAAAATCCAAAAAATGAAAATTTGAAAATTTTCAAAAATACCATTACATGCATTTATTTTTGCTACCATCTTACTAACTCTCGTCTTATTGTTTTAATTATCTTTTAGTAAAAGTTCAAAGACATGTCGTTAACTGATGAAATTTGAATGCTTTTATTTCTTATCACTTCTATTTTAGTATCAAACTTATGGACTATGTGCCTATGCTAATTAGAATTATGAATGTCTAGACAACAAAATCATATTCATGCCTTTTTTATTTATTTCTTTTAAGTCCCGATAGTAATAGCCTTCTTATTGACCATATTAAGTACTTTTTGAGCTTATAAAAAAAAGAAAAAAAGAAGGGTTAGTTGAACCCCAACAAAAAAAATTGAATAAAGTTATGTGTATGTACAAAAGTGTTATCCGGAATCAAGGTGTGATCGAGTAATTAGATCCGTAGGGGTTTATGCCTGGCGTCCTAAGGGCAACTACTCTGGGATCCGTTGATCGAAAATCTGCTCTAAGGACCATCTTGTGGAATATGGAGAAGCACAGGAGTACTGAAACATGACTAAGTTCGAACTCTTTATTCAGAACCTTGGTT
The DNA here is from genome assembly GCA_030549335.1 of Pontederia crassipes. Taxonomy (NCBI): domain Eukaryota; kingdom Viridiplantae; phylum Streptophyta; class Magnoliopsida; order Commelinales; family Pontederiaceae; genus Pontederia; species Pontederia crassipes. The sequence goes on from CM060187.1 coordinate 25,302,580, forward strand.
GTTCGGGCAAGTAAACTCGAGGGGTGCCTTATCATCTGTTGCCCTAAGGCGTCTGGGAGTCATCAGTCTAAAATCCGTTACATGGACTTCCTTGTGCAATCCTGCTTGAAGATTAGAACTTTTAAAATGATTGAAAAAAAGAAAAAAATTTTAAGCTCAATTAGTACTTATGTGTTCAATATTAATACTATTATTTTACAGACAAATTATTTTTCTACAAGGTTGAATTTGAAATTATTTAAATTTGTGTAGTATTCAGAACCTCTATGAAGCCAAGTGCATGAAAAATGGTGAGATGTTGAGTAGTAAGTGTATAGAAGAATTGTGTGAGAAAATTAGTCACTTGATAATATGACGGCTATGATAGAACTCTCTTGAGCTTTGCTTTCGAATTTTTGCTTGAGGACAAACAATACTTTAAGCTTGAGGGACTTTGATGCATGCAAAATATAACATATTTTACTTTATTATTTTAATTAATTTTTCTATAATTTGATCATGACATGCATTATTTTAGATTATTTTTAGTCATAATTATGGATTTATCAATTTTGATTATTAATGTTTTGATTATTTTAAATAAGGAGGAATTTACTTATTTTTTATAATTATTTCACAGGCAAGCCGAATTAACGAATGGATTGGCCGTAAACCACATTGTTTTGGGCAAAATACATATGAAGTTTTAACATGTTGGCCGAAATGATCACAGCCAGCCAGGGCGTAAAATTAATACGTCTGACTTCTTTTGGGGGTAAAAGAAATGACGTAAATATAAGAAGACTTATCACTTTGGCGTAATCCATACATGTTGGGCGTAATGACTTATCATTTTGGTCGAGATTCGAAGTAATGACTTAACGTTTTGCTCGAGATTTGAAAAAGGGTAAAGATAAGAAGAGTTTATCATTTTGGGCGTAATGACAAGAAGAATTTATCGTTTTGGCCAAGATTTGAGGAAATGAGTAAAGATAAGAAAAGTTTATCATTTTGGGAGTAATAAAGATATATTTTGGTCAAAATTCGAAGAGACCGTGATCAATTTTTATCCGGCGAATTTAATTCCAGCTGTACGATATTCACGCTCGTGATCAATTTGAAGTCTGTCCGCACCTATAAATAGAGAAGGAAGCCATCATCTCAACTCGTGCTTTGAAGTGTGGTTTTCTTCCACAACAAGTCGTGAGTTCTATAGGCTACGACCAAAAGGAGAGAGGTGCGACGTCTGAAGGTTGATCGCGACTCTGATCAAGTCTAAAAGGCTGCCAGATTGTCTGCCCATGATATGAAGCTTCGACCTTTTATTTGGGTGTAATTATTCTAATTTTTATTATTATTTTGTTATCTCTCCAAAATTTCTATGATGAACTCCATGTTTTTATTATTTTATTTTATTATTATTGAGGGAAAATTCTGTGGACCCTTATTATATTATTATTTAATTTCTTTTGATCAATTTTTAATTGTGTTTAGTGCTTTTGATATAATTATTTAAAATTTTGAGTTAAGTAAATTACAAATTTGTGGACTACTTGATTTCAGATTTTATTTAGTTAAATTAAATGATTTATTATGAAATTAAAAATTGACATAGGTCTAATAACTAGTGTGGTCTGTTAATCTATACCAGTTTGTGGAGTTATTAATAGTTTAGAATTTTCATATTAATGCATCTTAATTTTAATCTCATCTGCATAATTATCAGTTTGTGGGACTTCAGTTTTGATTAAATTTAAGATAGCTTGATTTGCTAATTTAAATAGCAGAATTACCAGTTTGTGGACTCTGTAATGTTAATCTTATAAATTAATAACTTGGGAAAATTCTTAATCCATCTTAAGAATTTTAATTTATATTTTCTAGTTCACATATTTTTTTCTTAATTTATTATCATCCTAAGACCAACTTCAACACCATTATCTTATCTTATTTTCTTTATTTTATTTTACAATTACAAAACTTCTTTCCAAAATTCCATGTTTTTCTTCTCTTATTAATTTATAAAATTAGATATTGAATTAATAATATTCCTCGTGGGTTCGACACTCTTACTCCTATTTACTATATTACTTGAGCGACTAGTGCACTTGCTAGCGATTTTATTTTGCTGCATCATTTTACGCATCACTCATGAAGCCATGTATTATGTAAATTATGTTTTACAAAAAAATAATTGTATTAATTATGGTGGATAACAATATATGAAGTAAATTATATTATTATTAGATATCATAATAATATTTGTCGGTGTAGTTATCCAATATATACTATAATATTTTCTAATATCATAATGTATTTAAAACTTAGTTATGAAAAATAAAAATATATTTACTTATATTTTTTTTAATTCAATACTTATAGCTATAAATAGATGGCACTTCCAAATCCAATAGCATACTCGACGTCTTTTTTATATAAAAAAGTACGTGTGGATCTCTCTAGATCTATATGTGCTTAAAAATATTATATATATATATGTCCCTTTATCAAATAAAAATATTAAATATTATAACTTTTATATAACAAAAAATTAAGATTGTAATATATAAGTGTTTGATGATTAATAAAACAAACATATATCAATATTTTAATGATAACTAGTATAAGGTCCCACACGATGTGCGGATGATGAAAAATGTTTTTTTTTATATTTAACGATCTAATAATTGTTTGCTTAATGATGCTATAGCGTTAAGTTAAAATTTATTTATTTTTCATTCCAAATGACTTTTTAACTTAGCCTTTGTTAAATATCACTTTTAAATTTGTAATTATTATGTAAACTATAGCATAAAAAAAGGTTTTATATATATTTTCCATCAAGGAACCCTTTTGAATACATTTTCAATCGAATCTAACATCATGTTTGTATTACTGGAATCAGATTATATAGCTCAAGAGAAACAATTTATACTTGAACTTTGCACCGATGAGAAATTGTAGTCTTAGAGTTTAAAAAACAATACTATATATATTATCTTTAAAATATGTAAATAATGAGATAATTTTTTTATTGCATTAACCATATAAAAGACAAATTCCATATAAGGTTAAAGATTAATGCTAGATTGTATATACATCCCTTTAACATAAATTTCTTAAATGCATGTTAATTGAGGATTAAATTTGTTGTTATAATGTTAGAAAGTGTATAAACAAATGAAAATTTATAGAACATATTACGCCTCTAATAAAAAAATCATTATAGAATAATAATGAGCTAACATGAATAATGTGTCATTATGAATATAATCACTTAATATTTAACATGAATAACATGTCCCCATAGAAAATAAAATAATTTAGACATGTGTATTATATTATAGCTGTAATAAGATTAATATTTATTTATTTATTTATTCCTTTTTATACCCTGAGATATTTGTATATAGACTTACTTTTTTTTTAACAAAGAAATGTTATCTATTATAATATCCAGTAATGTCCGAGTACAAAATATTGACGACCTCCGGAGGAGGGGACCCCGTCCAAAAATTATCCAAAAGAGTCGTCCTTCCCAAGTTTGCTAGGAAGTTGGCAGCAGAATTACATTGTCTATAGCAATGAGTACACTTGAAATTTTCAAAAAATGATATCACATATTCGATTTCAGCATAAAGAGTCCATAATCGCCAAGGACATTTGGATTTCCTATTGACGATGTCCACCATAAGTGAGGAGTCCATCTCCAACCAAACTTTTGAGAATTCTTGATCACGATAGCTCTTGAGACCGGCCATTGCACCTTTCATTTCAGTTTCAAGCACACTGTTCGCCCGGCATGTAAGCGCACCTGCCACAAGACAAGATCCATTAGTATTGCCAATAATAAATCTCATGCCCCCTGGATTATCAGGATTGGTGAAGGATCCATCCGAGTTCACTTTCATCCAATTAGGCAACGGAATCTCCCACTGAAGCTGAATGGGGTCTTGGGGGTTGTTTGCCTCAGGGATGGTGGGTCCGGCAAACTCAACAGAGCCAGCCAGAGCCCTACTCCACATGACCGAGGTGGCTACCAATTTGGAAGCATAGTGGGCGTCATTACGTGCCAACCAGATTCCCCAAAGACAGAAAGCAATAAGAGAATGGAGTCTGGCCCGAGAAGGAGCATCAAGATCGCTGCCTTCCAAGATCCAATCCCCCAAGTGCCAATTAGCAAGGAACTTAAAATTGTAGTGTAGTTCATGTTGCATAAAAGTCCAAAGAGAAAAAGCAACAGAGCAATCAAAGAAAAGATGCCTATTAGTCTCAATGGCAGCACCACATAATGGACATGAAGTATTAATGTTCAGATTAAAGGAAGAGATCATGTCAAGAGTAGGCAGTCTAAAATGATAAAGCTTCCAAAGAAAAGTTTTAATTTTTGGTGGTGCACTAATGGACCAAATGTGCTTTCAAATTGGTCGTCTAGAAATCGGCAATGAGTTGGGGTGGTAGCTCAGTGAGTAATAAATTGAAGAGGTCTTTGCTTCACCACGAGGGTAGCTCAGCGGCCTAGACCCACCGGTCATCACCGGCATCAACATAAGGAGGAGAGAGAGGGATGGCAGTAATAGCCTCAACCAAAATGATACTGACATCATAGGTATTATTTGATACTGACATTAAAGTTAATATTCTTTTTCATCATCCAAATCTTTTATAAGAATCTAAGGATAAAGTAACAAAAAATCAAACAAAATGATTTAATTAGATAAATATTTGATAACATACACATATTTATGTAAGAGCTTTGTTTCTAGAAATAGTTTATTTTCAATTTTGATTACTAAATTAATATAGTTATTTGATTGGTTAAATATTAGATAAATGTGATTTATTATCAAATCATTTAAATTGAAATTGTATGTTTAATTTTGTTAAGTTAACTACCCATGGCCATATTATTTTATTTAACTACTTTAGTATTAAGTTATATCAATTAATATATTACGCTGTACCCACGTCTTTATTTAATTACCTTAGTCTTAACCACTATACACATCTTTCCATCACAAATAAAATCCTACTTTTATGATTATAATTAGTTTAAATATGATGTTAAGAAAACAGAGGCATGGTAGTACTTTTTTCACTTTATCTAACTTAATCTAATTCGCTTTGTAACAAATGTGCATAAATATGCTATTTAGTTAATATACAAGGGTGTAATAAGCTTTGACTAATTAATTTATTTATGCATGATTTGATTTTTTTACTTTTATTCTTAATATAAGTGGCTTTACGATTATTATTATTATGGATAATTATATAATTATTAATATATTGTAACCAACTTTGATAATTAATCATTTCAAAAAGTTAATTACAAACTCTTAATCAATATCCATTTAAATCATTTCAGTCTAATTAATCATTTAAATCAGTAAGAGAATGTGTTTATGCATAAATGATGTATATATATATATATACATATATATGGACGATGATGAATATATATGGTTAATATTTTTTTAGTAATGTTATATTTAAATATGACAGACACAATTAGTTATATGTTTAGATATATTTATAAACAAATTATAAAATATATTTTATTATAATAGAAATACATTAATGTGTGTTTGTCATCTAAGAATTTTTTTATGTTCATTGGTTCTTTAGCCATTGGAACATATTGGCTAAAATTGTTCAATTAGATATTTCTTAGCCTTGAAGTACTTTATAAGATTTTATTCAACCAATTTTTTAGTCTTTAAATTACAAATTTAATTCCGAGTTTCTTCCCTCTTTTCAGTTACTTATTGAATATATCCAAATCAAATAACTGCCCATTATATAAGTGCTCAAAGTATTAATTATATCATTAAACCAGACATAATTGTGCAAAACATATTTTAATTCCTAAGTGACTAATCATTCAGTCACAATAATATATATCAAAATTTAAATTAATTATATGTGCACAAGACATGTGGCAACTTAAGAGTTTGTCAAATGTCACTTCCTCCTTGCAAACTATCTTCCTTTTAATATAATCTATAGATATTATGATAATATTTATAATGAATATATATATATACACATATATATAGAGGTCAAAATTGTCATGTGTCGAACTTTCATAAATTGAATGTATACTTATAATATTTTAATTATATATTTATGGATACTCAAAACTTAGTTGTTAAAAACATATAATTTTATTTATTTATACTTTTAAATTCTATATTTTTAACTATATATAAAAAGGCTTTCAATTTCCATTTGCATACTCAATGCCTTCTTTGAAGGTAAAGAATACGTGCGAACCGACAAATATAGGTTCGTGCATGTGAAAAATATACTTATATTTTTTTTATATAATAAGAAATATTAAATTTTATGAAGAAAAATACGTATATACAATTTCTCTTCCACTCATAAAAAATATTAAATGTTATAAAGGCTTTCAATTTCCATTTGCATACTCGATGCCCTTTTGAAAGCAAATATTATCTTATAAGTATCATCAAGGTTTTAAATATATTATTGTGATAACACATATCCACATTTTATATATTCATTATATATATATATATATATATATGTGTGTGTGTGTATATATGTATGTGTATGTATGTATATAAAGACATTCGACATTATTCAACTACTAAACGAATTATTTTTCTATAACCAATAATATACAAAAAAATGATATATTTCACTGCTAAAAATATTTATAACCATATGTTATTTTTGCTAATAAGTTATATATACTTATTTTTTCGTTGATCCATGTTCATGATATTCGACGGGATTTTACGCTGGCTGTCGGGGCCTAACATAATCCTCCTCCTTTATCCGGACTTGGGACCGGCTATAAAACATAGGCGGAGTGACTCCTATTAGTGAGAAAATGATAGAGAATCGTTTGAGATGGTTTGGTCATGTTCAGAGAAGACCATTAGATACGCTAGTAAGAAGAGTAGATTAAATAATCTGGAGTCCGATTAAAAGACGGAGATGGAGGCCAAGGCGGACACTTGGTGAACTAATAGAGCAAGATTTATTGGTGAATAATATACCGAAAGATTTGGTTACTAATAGAGAAGAATGGCGTCGTATGATCCATGTAGCCGATCCCACCTAGTGAGATAAGGCTTTGTTATTGTTGTTGTTGTTGTTGTATACTTATTTTTTGTTATTAAATTGTTATTCTATTAAGGATATAGAAGACTTACTTATATCAATCAATATTATTTTAATATTATTGGATAGTTAGTTTATTGTTATAAACTAATATTTAGGATACATAATCAAGTAATAACAAAATAATCAACCAAACTTAATCATTCTCTTATTATTATTAATAATATTATTATATGTTTATATATATGTCACCGATATAGGATACATAATCAGCTAATAACAAAGTCATCAACCAAACTTAATAATTTTGTTGTTATTATTGATAGTTTGTTATAATAATAATAATAATAATAATAATAATAATAATAATAATAATAATAAATAATAATAATAATAATAATAATAATAATAATATTATTATTATTATTATAGAGGGAGGTTAAATAAATTATTCAACTACTATAAATTAAAGTTTTTTTAACAAATAATATATGAAATAGTTGATATAATTTTGTGCTCAAAATATTTATTATAATATAATATTTATGTTAACATATTTTAGATGTATACAAATATTTTTTGTTATTACAGAAGACCTAAGTATATCAATAATTTTAGAATATCAAACGACTAGGATTTACAAGTAAGTTATTATTATTGGATAGTTATTATAAACTAATATAAAATATGAAATCATCTAATAATAAAGTATTCAACTAAACTTATTCATTATGTTATTATCATTGATAGATTGTTAATTGATTAAGATATTATAATAAACTAATAACAAAATTTTCAACTAATATAAATGGAAGATTTTTTTTCTATAATCAATAATATATGAAATAAATGATATATTTTAGTGTTAATAGTATATTATTTTTGGAAATAATTTTTAGTTATATATAGTATTTTATTGTCATCGGGTTGTTATTTTATCAAAGTCAAATAAGACTTACATCAATCATTTAACAATTTTGTAGGGGTCGTGGAGATTATTTTTTATTTATATAATTAATTCATATATTATCAATTCTTTTATTATAGATATAATATTTTTTGTATAAAATTTCATACTTTTTTTTATCGCATTATTGAACTCTAATTTAATAACTTTAAAATTTTAGTAATATATTTTATATTTAATATAAAATTAAATTTTCTATATTAATTTTAATTTATTATATATAAATATTAAATATAATTATATAAAAGTAGAGTTCCAAAAAAATGACTCGCTAAAGTGTATTTTTTATTTTTTTAAATGATTTCAAGATAAATTTTAAATTTTAAAAATCGATCCAAAAAATAGCAATTACTCTTTTTGGAACGAAAACCCAAGCTAACTACTTTCACGCAAGTTGCATCCACTGAGAACGTGAGATAGAGAAGAAGATTATGAGGAAGGAACAAAAGTGTTTGGTCATTTCTATATGTTAGGTAGGTCGACTGTATAGTTAATTTATTCGTATCAAATTATGGGTAAATTCCATAAAATAGTTTAAAATTTGATTTTATTATCATATTTAATCCTATTTTTGTATAAAAATCATGAACTTTGCAAATTTAACCTAAACTTTTATTTTTGCCTAAAAGTCAAGAACTTTAATTTAATTATCAAATCTAACATAAACTTTTATTTTTATTTTTTAATTGGTTAGAAATATGGCCTATTATTATATTTTTATACAAAAAATAATTGGGATCACCACATAGATATATTGTAAAAATAAAAGGGTAAAAATAAAGATATTTTTATAAACTTTAATAGCAAATTACTTTAAATTTTAGCCTACTTTATAATCACATCAGAAAGATAAATATTAAATAAATAATTTTATCATGCATAATTGAGTATTAAGTCATCAACTTAGTATTTTTTACTTCTTTACATATAGTTATAATATTATTTTAAATTTATATAGACTAAACTTTGATTCATTTTTTATAACGTCAAAGTTGTAAAAAAAATAAAATGATAAAGTACTAATTTTAATCCATTTTTAAGTTTAAAAGTTTGCGATATGTCATCTCATGATGATTGCTGAATTAATATTTTGTGGATAAAAATATAATCATAGCCACTTTAAAAATTCATAGGTTATATTCGTAACCAATTTAAAAATTCACGACTTTATATGAAAAAGTAAAAATTAGATTAGATTTGAGAATAAAATTAAAGTTTATAATTTTTTTAAAAGTTCAAAACAGATTTAAGAGTAAAATCAAAATTTCAACTTTCTTATGTTTTTTTATCCAATTATACTTCCTTGGATGGTCGGGATTTAGATTACTTTTAGGACTATTGAATTCAATTTAGATTTGGATTCCTTAGATATTAAATTAACTTTTATCCTATGCGATATCTTATCTCATGTTTTTTTTACTCCAAGTAGTAAGGGTTTTACATTTAATATATATAGACGTTACTTTTTGTAACGGCTTTAGCTTTTAAAAAAATTGGTTAATATATCAAATTTTACATGATAGCAGAGCCAGAAATCTTGAGTTCAAATCTCGTTAAGTTCTTATTAAAAAATAATTTTATCCCTTAGTTGTCCATGTGTTGGACTTGGGCTAAACCAAAAGTTATCAGCAACCATACATAAGTATAAAATTATAGATGTTGCTATTTTTAACGACTTAAATTTTTAGAAAAATTAATTAACACATCAAATTTAACAAATGTAACAAGAATAATATGTATTAATTTAACAAATGTAACAAGAATAATATGTATTTTTCTAAGATTCTCATTCCAAGATCAAGGTTCAATTATTCAATAGAACATATAAATACATTTATTTTCAAACTTGTCAGGCTTTCTTGTTGGGATACACAACTATGATCTGGCAATAGAAAATAAAAAAAAAAGAATAATAACAAAATAAATGACGACGTCATCAAATCAAATTATTCATTCAAACATGAAGTTTTAAATCAAATCGACCATCCACAGGATCACAGCCCATAACCCATGCTGGGCTTGGCCTGTTCTTTCGGTTAAGGCAATGGAGGCAAAAAATGGTTTTGAAACTTATTCTTATCTCTTAATAAATTTAAAACATATATAGTTTTGATAGCAATAAAAAAATATAGTTAATTTTTAATATATATATATATATTACAGAAACATAAAAATAATATAATTTTAATGCACATGACACGGAAAAGAGTCTTGAACGAAATAATAAGAAATAAATAATAAAATCAAACCTAAAAAGTAAGATATAACAAAAATAATCGGAAATCGATGTCTCTTTTCGATATAAATTTACATATTTCGAGTTTGTTCGGGTTTAAGTTTTAGTGCTATTTATTATATTTTTCTTTCCGACTACAATTAATTAAGGCTCAGAAGAAATGAATAGAAAAAAAGAATAATAGATAAAAAAGGGGACCTCCGACCTCGAGCTCTCGACGGCCCTTCGCAGCCTTCGTTTCCAGACCCCGCAGCCGCCGCTTCGCTCTCCTCCCACGTCCTCCGCCGCCTCGCCCCTGACCGCCGTCTCGCCCCTGACCGCCGCGTGCCTCTGCTTCCTTCGCCGATATCTCCTCCGGCACCTCGTCCATTCGTCGAATTCTACCGCCGCCACAACCCCCTTCTTCTCTACCGTCGCGGCGGATCCGCCTTGCCTCCGCTGCGCCTTAGTTGCAGCCTGCGCATCGAACAGAGCCCCTCCGCCGCCGTCGTCTGACATAGTTCGGAGACGCGATGGCTTCCGGGGGCGGCGGGGAGCCGAGTTTAGGGTTCCTGACGAAGAGGGACACGGAGGTGAAGCTGCCGCGCCCTACGCGAGTTAAGAACAAGACTCCGGCGCCGATTCAGATCACCGCCGAGCAGATCCTCCGGGAGGCCCGCGAGCGGCAGGAGGCTGAGATCCGCGCTCCGAAGGCCAAGATAACCGATGCCTCGGAGCTCGGCGACTACCGTCTCCGCAAGCGAAAGGAGTTCGAGGATCTCATCCGCCGCGTCCGCTGGAACATGTCCGTCTGGGTCAAGTACGCACTCTGGGAGGAGTCTCAGAAGGACTTCGCCCGCGCCCGCTCCGTCTGGGAGCGCGCCCTCGACGTCGACTACCGCAACCCTACCCTTTGGCTCAAGTACGCCGAGCTTGAGATGCGCAATCGATTCGTCAACCACGCGCGCAACATCTGGGACCGCGCCGTCGCCCTCCTCCCACGCGTCGACCAGCTATGGTACAAATATATCCATATGGAGGAGATGCTCGGTAACGTCGCCGCCGCGCGCCAGATATTTGAGCGATGGATGAAGTGGCAGCCGGATTCCCAGGGCTGGCTCTCCTACATCAAGTTTGAACTGCGGTACAATGAGGTCGAGCGTGCTCGCGAGGTTTTTGAGCGCTTTGTTGCAGCTCATCCCCGTCCCAAGTCCTTCATCCGCTATGCCAAGTTTGAGGTTAAGCGCGGCGAGGTAGCCCGGGCACGTGCCGTTTATGAGAGTGCCACTGACCTCCTCCAGGATGACGAGGAAGCCGAGGAGCTCTTCATTGCCTTTGCTGAGTTTGAGGAGTTCTGCAAAGAGGTTGAACGAGCTAGATTCATCTACAGATACGCACTTGACCACGTTCCTAAGGGTCGAGCTGAGGAATTGTATAGGAAATATGTCGCCTTTGAGAAGCAATATGGGGATAAGACAGGGATTGAGGATGCTATCTTGGGGAAGAGAAGGTTTCAGTATGAGGAGGAGGTGAGGAAGAATCCATTCAATTATGATACTTGGTTTGATTACATAAGGTTGGAGGAGAGTGCTGGAAACAAGGATATGGTCAGGGAGGTGTACGAAAGGGCCATTGCTAACGTCCCTCCCGCCGAGGAGAAACGGTACTGGCAGCGCTATATCTACTTGTGGTAAGTGCATTATACTCTATCTATTTCCTTTTATCCATTTTGAGCTATTTGAGTTTGTTCCCAATGTGCATTATACTCTATCTATTTCCTTTTATCCAGTATGTGGACTCTCCTATCTTTTCATTTATTCTGCAGGATCAACTATGCCCTATATGAAGAGATAGACGCTCATGATGTAGAACGTACAAGAGAGGTGTACAAGTATGAGAAACTCTCTATCTATTTCCTCTTTCTTTTCATTTTGAGCTAAACTATTTTTCCCAACAAAATTAGTCAGATGGCAAGTGCATGTAAATTCGATGTATATTAAGTTTTATTCAATTTTTGCTTCTTTCTAGTAAACAAATAAAAAAAATAATTTCAAAAGAAAATGGGCATCTGTGGTGCAATCATAATATTTGATTGACTATATGAAAGCATTCCTCTGGAAACGCATTGCTACAGTGTTTTATATTTCATTGAATTCTCTTCATGTGTGTTTGGATGTTATCATTGAATATTTCAATACTCTAGAAAACCATAAAACTTCATGAACTTTCATGCATAAGAAAATTTGAGATCTGATGTCTTGCACAAATATATTGTTGTTGACATAAAAGAATAGAGACCGTGCACCCACATTAAATGTAATTTACACATGGATAATCCTAGTTTAATACATAACACATCAGCCTACTTTGGCCTTGTTTGTGCTGAAGAAATTCTTACTAGAAAAAACTATGGCTGCATCCAGCTGCCCACCAGGCGAAGATCTGGTGCCAGCACCAGTGCCTTTCCCATCACTAACGACTAAGGTAGAAAGTTTGATATTGAACACCCATGGATAGGGATAATATGCTGGTATTTCCCCCTCAAACATTCCTTTGTTCCTTCCTAAAACAGATAGAGCTTGTTGTTTATAACAGTCATTTGAAACTGCACTAAAGGATAATGACTTATGAGCCAGGATTTGTGAACTAATCAATTGTTTTAATGACTGAATAAAGTAGGGAGTCGTACTTTATTTAGTGGTTGTAGGGACTCTTACTTGAATAATAAATTAAACTCTTAATGGACATATGAATTTCATCTCATACTAACTACATGGTTTTGAAATTTTCATAAACTAATATTATTTTATTTTTTATTCAGGGAATGTCTTAAGTTGATCCCTCATAGGAAGTTCTCATTTGCAAAAATGTGGATCTTATCAGCTCAGTTTGAAATTAGGCAAAAGAATCTCAAGGGTGCTCGACAAATCTTGGGAAATGCAATTGGGGTAGCTCCAAAAGACAAGGTATTTGTCATATGTTATACTTCTATTCGTTCTTTTCTTTAGCATGAAAGCAGCATGGCATCAATGTGGTGGGGTGATGTGCATTCTTGTCCAGTAATCTTTGTTTATTGTCATTCATGTGCCTTGTGTTAGTTCCTCGAGAAAAAAAAGAAAAAAAGGATACAAACTAACGTAGAAAGAATGTTATTATTAGAAAGTGCAAAAGTATCACATATTTATCTCTTTTATGGTACTTTTTTCCTAACTAGAAATATTTACTTCAAAATTTTGATGTTATAAAGGATTCCCTTGTTTAATACTTTGTCGTCCCTTGTTTAATACTTTCTTGTCAACAACAGATCTTCAAAAAGTACATTGAGATTGAATTACAACTGGGAAACATAGATCGTTGCAGGACATTGTATGAAAAATATCTGGAATGGTCTCCTGTAAACTGCTATGCCTGGAGCAAATATGCAGAGCTTGAGAGATCCTTAAGAGAAACAGAAAGAGCTCGAGCCATATTTGAGCTTGCAATTGCTCAACCAGCACTCGACATGCCAGAACTCCTTTGGAAAGTAAGTACTTATTTTTTCTGTATTTATAGAATTTGATATGTTCCATTCTCCTCTGGTGCCTGTCATTTTGTTTACGTCTTCCCAACTTTTATTCCTGCTTCATTTTTTGTGCTTTAAGTTTTTATGTTTCATGCACTTTTTACCTTATTTAGGCATCAAAATAATTTTCTAAATTCTTGTCTTTGGAAAACTTCCAATATGCAAACTTTTAACAAGAGTGGCATAACAAATATTAACATACTGCATAAATTGTTTTTTTACTTAGGATGCTACTTGAATTGTTTAATCATCCCCCCCCCCCCCCAATGTCTTATGGAAAACAGCCTTCTAACATATTTTTAGGAGCTTGCCAGTTTCTTACTTACCCTAATAAAAAATAACCTGCTAGCATTTTTTTTTCAGCACCTCGGTCAAAGCAACTAAACTAGGATTTTAAATCCTAAAAATGTTGACCTTCATCAGTCAAACAAATTTAATCCATTGCCCAAAATGACCTTACTTCCTCTTTTCACCGTAAGGGAGATGATATAAGCCTAATAAACTAATTATTTTTTTTGAGTGATACTGAAGCTAATTATTCTGGACGATATTTTATCAGAAGGCATCATCAGTCTATGAAAACTTGTCCTCTAGGATCCATGTGTAAGATGATCTGTCACGTCAGCCTATTGGTACAAAATAATGTATTTTATTATTATTATTTTTAGAGGGTCTTATAGCATGCCACATTTCCATTCATCACCACGAGACGCACAATATATGCATGATGTGGTGATCCAAATCGTTAAATTTACATTCCTTAGCAGTGGAAAGCTCAGAAACGGATCTAAGCCCTCACATTTAGAAGTATTAGTCAAAGGCTTATTTGAGAGTGATCATCAAATTAGTGCAATCAAGAGGTGCTGAATCTACCAAAACATTTGTGCTCTCTTAGATGTTCTTGAGAAGAGATTGGAGCAACAAGAATAACCATAACTGTTGTAGAAACCACATGTAGCAGGAATATAATTTGATGATTGCAAGATGGTGTCAGGGTAAGAAAGGGTGTTCAACACAGAAATATAGGGGGTAGAGTTTTCAGATGTTTGTGTTCTGGACCTTGGGGCGTTTCTCTAGAGGTAATTTTTGAAAATTATCAGGTAATATTATTTTAAATTACTTGGATCCATCACATTACTCTGTTCACATGTGACATGTAATGGGTAATCTGCATTGTCCAGGCAATCACATTGCCCATGAAGTGGCAATGTCGATTGCTTATAAGAGGGTAGGCAATTCACATTACCACCTGTCTTGCAATCTTTTAAATTTTACTTTCCGCATTTATCCTTTACAGTTTTATTTAAATAAATTCTAAAATACATTGAACAAATTATAATAATAATTAAATAAATTATAAAATTAATCAAATAAATATTATAATTATTATGACTATATTATTATCATATTTTTAAAATATATTAATTATTTTATAAATTTAATTTTATGAACGAGAATATATATTTTTGATTTAAGTCTACGAAGTTAAAAATAATTTATATAACTAAACATAATTCTTTTGATTAGGGGTATATTGGTAAAAATTGTATATTAACTCATAAATCTGTATTTTCTTATAATAACTAATATGGATTGCCAGATAGATTACTTATGCATACTAAACAAGGTAATGTATATTGCTAGTAATTTAACAAGTGGTAATTTTTCTGAGAGGTAATCTTCATTGTTAGGTAATGTTGAATGGCAATGCAGTGAACGCACATATAGGGGTTTAAATACCCTATGTAATTAGAACTAATAAAATAACACCTCTGAAAAAAAGGAATAAAATAACATGTAAGAAATAGAATCCTTAATGAACACACCTTTCCAAAGGAGCATGCATACAAAGGAGTAGTAGTACTAAGATGGGCGACCTCTTGTGAAGTCATATTTAGCCTTCTAAAAAAATATATAAATCTGAATGGAAACTAGTTACTGTGCATCACCTGTGTTTGATTTTCCTTTTGCTGCTATAAATTCTGTTGTATTTACATATTATTATACCAGTTTCATGATATATGGTTCTCACAAGCCAACATTTTTATTTCAGGCATATATTGACTTTGAAATAGCAGAGGAAGAATTTGAGAGAACACGCCAACTCTATGAGAGGTTACTTGATCGAACCAAGCACTTGAAGGTGTGGATCAGCTATGCAAAATTTGAGGCTTCCGCCGGCATGGAAGATGAGGAAAGAGACAGTCCATCCTCTCGAGAGAAGCAAGCTGAGCGCATCCAAAAATGTCGAGGTGTGTTTGAGAGGGCATTTGATCACTTCAGAACATCTGCTCCTGAGTTGAAGGAGGAGAGGGCCATGCTGTTAGAGGATTGGTTGAACCTGGAGCACAGCTTCGGAGAACTGGGCGATGTTAATATAGTTCAGAAGAAGTTGCCAAAGAAAGTAAAGAGAAAGAGGGTTTTGTCATCTGATGACGGACTTCCTGCTGGGTATTTCAAGCTTATCTCTTTTCCATTTCTTTTTGAAGTTACTTCTTTTCTTACTGGTATAAAATGTTTTAATTCGAATGCCTCTTCTCTGCAGGTTTGAGGAATATATTGATTATCTTTTCCCAGAAGAGGTTGCCACAACACCTGCTTTGAAGATAATGGAAGCTGCGTATAAATGGAAGAAGCAGAAGCTAGACATGGGCGACGACTGAAAACATCATGTTTGTGTTCCAAGTTGTCCTGGTGACATCCCGACATTTTTTTTTCCGATGTAATACGTTTGATATGTGATCAAACGACCCTAAACTGGTGCTTGATATTGATCTTGTATATTACAGGGAAGCTCAAAATTTCCCTACGCTCCTTTTTTGCGTCAAATTCTTTCTTCTTTTTTTAACTGGCTTCTTTCTTTCTTTTTTTTAGATGCCTATTAAGCAGAAGGTTCTTTCTCTTTTTCTTGACAAAATGCTTCAAATTCTGGCATGGGTTCCATAGTCGACTAGAGGAGGTTGGACTTTGATTTCTGGAGCCCATGTCTTGTACCTTATATTCTTTTCTGATTCTCCCAGTGCCCTCCATCTAAGTTGTAGAAATCTGTCCATTTTTCAAGTTGATCCCCGCCATCTTCAATTTTTGTGCGGTGTCGATTCAGATTTTTTTTTCTTTCTGAAATGTGTATGAATGAATAGTGATCATGATATACACAACATGGGGACCTTTAAGAATATGCTTTATTCTTTTTTTTGTTTTGAGGAACAGGGCAGTCGCAATAAGGACATTCTTATTTTCATCGAAATATAAATAGCAAATCAATGAAATGTTTATGTCAAAGAGTTGCCGAGCATCTCAGAAGATTGACATTGGTGATTCATCGAACTCTTGAATTTTTTTAACCCCAATTATGGAGTAAAAGTTGCACATGAAAAAGAACTTTCGAATTATATGTG
Source organism: Pontederia crassipes (assembly GCA_030549335.1). NCBI lineage: Eukaryota > Viridiplantae > Streptophyta > Magnoliopsida > Commelinales > Pontederiaceae > Pontederia > Pontederia crassipes. The sequence continues at coordinate 25,319,796 of CM060187.1, forward strand.
CCAAGTGATAGAAGCTTCGAACTTTTCATATTTAGTCCCCTTCCTTCCTAAGCATGCAAGAGATTGCTTCTAACAATCCGTTAAAAAGATCTCTCGAGCAATCCAAAGTAGAGTTGGGACAACTATGCAGGTAAGAAACCGTGGCATAAAACTGATCATGAGCTTTGCATTTCATAGCTGCAATATTTAGCAGCAAATTGAGCTTCTTGTCATCAGAGAAATATTTCTATTATATGATAACAATCGGAAAACCAAAAATAAGGGTAAAAAGAGAACAAAATAACAAAGCGGTATATAGCTGCCTAATTATGTAAAATAACTGCTTGCTTCTTGCTGCCAAATTGACTTCCCAACTAAAAAAACAATGGTGTGCCTTCAGCAAAAAAAAAAAAAAAAAATCAAATTATGTATACTTCAAATTTCAGGCTTGTACTCTAATGTTCATGCATTGATCATTCTACATTTCCCTTTCTTCTTCCTTACAAGCCTGCAGCAGTCTAAATGTGCAACTCTGGAAATCATCCAAGAATGGGGAATTTGAAGCAACAAAAAAAAAATTCAGAGTGGTAGCAAGCGATATCAGCACGGGAGTACTGCCTTGTGCACCTGTTGCGAACTCCATGTCAGCTTCGCTGCAGAAGTTGGCAAGATAATCGTGGGCTTCCTCTTGCTCTCTTCCAGGTAGGGGAAGTCCTCTATGTAATGCAGGCCTCGGCTCTCATGTCTGGCTAGAGCACTTCTGACGACGAGTTTAGCGCAGCAGAAGAGGTTCCGCATCTCGCACGCTTCGATCCCGACCATCGTCGCCTTCCACCCTCTCTGGAACAGAAACTCCTCCCACTCTGCCTCCAACTGCCCGATCTTCCATTCTGCGGCCATCAGCCGGCTCGTCGACCGCACTATGCCGACGTACTCCCACATGATGGACTGGAGCTCCACCCTCGTTTGCTTGGTCTTGCAGAGTATCTCATCTACCACGTTACTCCCAAGCGAGAATTGAAGCACCGGGGGAGCCCATGCAGCTGGAGCGTTGCGGCAATAGTTGGAGCTGCTCATGTGATCTATCGAAGGTCGCACCGCACGGCGAGCGAAGACGAGAGCTTCCAGCAGGGAGTTGCTCGCGAGACGATTCGCTCCGTGCAAGCCGGTGCATGCAACCTCGCCGGCTACGTAGAGGCCTCTCACATTTGTTTCCCCGTGCAGGCCGGCGCGGATGCCGCCGCACATGTAATGAGCTGCGGGAATGACGGGTATCGGTGAGCTTGTGATGTCGAGTCCGTGACGAAGGCACTCTGCAGCTATGTTGGGGAAGTGCGAGAGGATTTTTTCTCTTGGTTTATGGCTTATGTCCAGTAAGACATACTTCTCCCCACGTTTCTTCAGCTGATCGTCGATGCTTCTCGCAACTACATCTCGGGGAGCGAGTTCTGCTCGTTCATCATACAGTGGCATGAACCGTTGCATGGACTGGTTGTAGAGGAGGCCACCATCCCCTCTGACTGCTTCTGTGATCAGAAAAGCATTCTCCCTTCTCTTTGCAGGCTTGACTGGGAGGCCCTCATCAGATAATGCAGTTGGATGGAATTGCACAAATCTAAGAACAAGAAAGTCCAGATGAGACATGAAGGAATTCTGATGTCTTTGTCCATAATTAGATCATTTAGCAATATATCATATAGGAACTGCATTTCTGATGAACTGATGATTTTGGATTCTTGGAAAAGCCAAGGAGAGTGATGTTTCTACTAAGAGAACATCTAAAACAGAGATCTTTGACTAAAAAAATACATGGATTCTGGAAAATGAAGAAAACTTAGGTAAAGAATCTACTTACTCCATGTTTGAGATAACAGCTTGAGCTCGATGCGCCATTGCGATTCCATCTCCTGTGGCTACCTGTTCATGCATGCAAAATGTAAACAAAACAACACAACTTGAGCTCTACAAATGTAGAGGTACTTTCATGCTATGTCTCATTGAGTTACTATTTCAATTTAAAATGTTTCGAAGATCTTTTTTCCATATCAAAACTATGACAACAGTTAGACATGATTGGCACCAAAGGATTACCAAACATAAGCTATTCTTTCTCTAGTGTGAAGTACATGACGATACCGGGGGATTAGTTGTTGTGGGGTAGATGTGACCAGCACCTCCTGTTGCCAACAGAGTTACTTTTGATATGAAGCGGACAACCTAAAAAGTTATAATAAATCAATTTTGTGATAAAAAAACACACACTAACAAGTAATCAAATAAAGGAGATCAATTCTGCAACCTGATTGGTTTCCAAATTCAGTGTATCCACTCCATGACAGCATAAACCATTATCATCCTGCAAAAATCATCAGATGAGAAGGTTCACAAAAAGTGCGCAGCACAGAAAGGATACAATAGAAATATCAGAGTGCAGGGCATCCATAGTATTATCATTCCATCCATGCAAACTACCCAAACCACAAATACAGTGGACTTTAAGGATTTTTTGAAACTATGGGAGTCATTTACCAGACAAAGGCCTTGATTTCCATGGACAGGATATGCTGAAAAGTAACTAGCCTTAAGGATTAAGATGAACAAGTGAGTCACAGTACATATTACTTGAGGAACTCATCTTACAAAAAAATCCAGTGGAATGACAGTCTCCCCCTGATTTGCTGAATAATATTTTACGCATTTGGTCAAGGGAAAAACGACAGATGCTAACTTCAACTTTCCAAGAGAGCATCCGAAGCACTTAAAGAAATAACATTTTAATAAACAGACCATGAGAAAAACAAATGGCAAACCTGGGATGTCAATAAATCTATTGCAAAGTGGTGATTGAATACAGATATGTTTGGTTCTTCATCAACAGCCTTCAGTAGTGCTCTTTCAATCTCCCTGCCGGTCATATCAGCAGCATGAACTATCCTGTTATGTGAATGCCCCCCTTCCCTGGCGAGATGCAAATTTCCATCATCTCCATGATCAAATGAAGCACCAATAGCAATTAGCTCCTTGATACGATCTGGACCCTCTGTACAGACTACCTGGCATGGATGGTTGAGGAAAATATTAGCATGTAGTGATAGTGTAATAAGGACACCTAGTTTAGAATATTTGAATACATTTTCCATGTAAGTTTGCATGCCTTATTCCACTTTTTAAGATGTAACAAAACATTCAGAGAAGCTAAAATGAAAGAATTACAGGTAAAGAGAACTCGGGGAAGTATGGAAACAGAGATCAGGCACATTCAAACTAGTTTCAACAAACAGAAAAGACGTTGACAGAGAAAAATCCATGGTTTCTTCTATCTAGGCAGAGAATGAACTTACCCTGACTGTCTCTTCATCACAAAGATAAGCCCCTGCAACAATTGTATCTTGCATATGACTTTCCACAGAATCTGATGGGCACAAGACAGCACTCACACCACCTTGTGCGTAATTCGTGTTGCTTTCATGAGGCTCAGCCTTGGTAATTATGGCAACAGACCCATGCTTAGAAACCTCTAAAGCATACCTCAACCCGGCAACGCCACTGCCAAGGACTACAAAGTCAAAGTACTTTGTAGTGTTTTCCTGCAAGCATGCAACTATAGCAGGCCTAGCAGAAGCGTTACTGCGGAGGACCGGGGTCCTGAAAATTCCATGTTTCTTGGTGCACAGGATCACAGAGCCTCCACACAACCTGGCACAAGATGCACACAATAGGTAACAATGAAGAAAAAATGGCGAAAGAAAGAATGGAGTAGAAAATGCAAAAGGATTCTATATATAAAGGTTGTACTAAGGAAGATTGATCAAATTACACTACTGAAATGTACAAGTATGTGTTTGTGCTCATTCCCAAGCTAAAACCTTCCGATACTCAAACATGACAAACATTTTACCTTATGCAAACTACATGGAACAACCGTATGGAATGGAAAAAAAAGTGGTAGTATACCGTGCTACGTCAGTAAGGAAACTCGTCTTCAAAGCCGAATGAAAGGTACTTGGGGTCTGTCCATGTTTGCTGATATTCCAGTGAACTCCATAGTGCAGGTTGGTGCTTCCATTCAACAAACTGGTTGCCATGTAGTTTTCTGCAAAGATGGCAAATAAGAAACATAAATTGCAGGAAAAAAAAGGAGGGATAAGGAAAGAACAAACAAGAGAGAACACTTTATTGAGAATCATAAGTTAAAAAATTCTGCAACTTTCAAAGATTGGTTTCTCTCATTATACAAGTCCCCAACCAGAATTACATGCTTATCTCCGTGCAAAACGTATCAGAGAACATAAAAACAAAAAAGAGATCTTCAGACGTGAAAAATGGAAAGACATGATGCAATTTTTGCACAAGAGAAACAAAAAGAACGGACAAAATGAAGGCAGCAGACATGATCACGAAGAAAAATCCCATCTTTGGGCTGGAGAACGAACGACTAGGAGCAAATCCAGCAGGAACCAATGAAACAGTTGATTTCGCAAAAAAGCATGCAAAAAAGCAACTGAACGAGATCTGAACGCCAGCAGAAAACAGAGCCCAAGCAAATTGAAAAGAAAGAACAAAGAACCAACCTTGAACGCAAGAACACCCTCGCTCTGCGCGTCTTCGGATCCTCCGCAAAGAAAACTCTCGATTTTACTAAACAAATAGCTACCCTACGATCGAGAAGCAAAGACGGCAGCACCAATAAATAGACGAAAAAATGTAAAAAAAACTTGTCTTTTTCTTCTATCGCTTCGCTGCCTTTATAGGGAGGGCGCGAGTAGCATGCGGCGATGCCGATCAGAGGCTGGGATAAACTATTTTCCGCGTTTAATATGTATATATATGTATATCGCGATTTCCGGGTTGTGGACCTTGTGGTGTTGGTGTGGTGTGGTGTGATGTGGGGGAAGGAGGACGGGGAGAGAGAGAGAGAGAGAGAGAGAGGAGAGAGGATGGCAGCAGGCAGAGGGCGCCAACACGCATCTTCACAGAACATTCATCCAATCCCTGCCGACGTCGCCCACTTAAAAAGTTTCTTTTTCTGTTCTTTTTCTTTGACCACCCACCACCTAATTTTCGTTTTTTTTTCCATTTTGCTTTTAGCTTTTTTTATTATCCTTTTTCTATCTCTTGGACAGGAGGGTTTAGTCAATTTATTAATTTAATTTAATTTGTTCTATGTGAGCTCCCCCATTCCATTTGCTTTTTCCCCCTCCTCTTTCCCTTCTCAGATTCTCTTGGTCAGCGTTTATTTGTAGTTGTTGTTTCTTGAAATATTCAAAGGCTACTGATGTGATTGATATAAGAATCAATAACTTTTTCTAATAGTGCTTTTAGAAAATAACGAATACTCCCAAAACATTTTTTCCCCACTGATCAGAATATTATAAGAGAAATTAGTCACATCTTGATTGCAAAAATGGATTATAACTCTGTTAATAATAATATTAAAATCAAGGATGTTTATGCGGAGCGTTCTCACAATTCTTAATTATGCAGTTTTACACTTTAGGTCATGCTTGAATCTTTGCATGGTTGTAAGCTATATTTTAAAAAGTAGATTGCTGATGAAAAAATAGGAATCAAAAGCGTTTGTCTTTGAAGTAACTTCGCATCGAATTAGTCTTACATTTTGGATGATCCATTCGCATCATAATCTAACATCGTGGAACAAGAACTCAGCTAGTGGACTCTTATCTTAAGACGAATGAACTCTTCTCTTAAGACCAAAGATCGTCCATCAGGATCGCTTTTGGGGTACTGAGATTGTAAGATTCTATGATCCAATAGTCAACTTGGGAAAAATTATATTAAATGCTCTCCAATTTTGATTTTGTTTAGCGATATATTCCAACTTTACTTTATAACATGTCTTCCATCTTCGAATTTGTTGCACGGAATGCTCTCCATCTTCGAATTTATTGTACGAAATACCCTTTCGACCTAAAATATACAATTTTTTGATCGGTCCGCTAATATGACGATGCTCTCTCTCTGCCAAGCAAAAGAGCATCCGACGTGACACCGTCACGTCAGGAAATTAATAAAAAATAAAAATATAATATTAAAAAAAGGATGCTTCGTCTCTCCGACGTCCTCGCCAGAGGGAGAAGAGGTCCCCCCCATCTCCGGCGAGATCGCAGAGGGGCCCCTCCCCTTTGCCACAAAGAGCAAAGGGGGGCCTCGCTCCCCCGCCCCTCCCCTCTACGACTTCCGGCGAGGTCACAGAGGGGGCGAGGCCCCTCCCCCTTTGCTCGTGTCGGTGTAGAGCAAAGGGGGCCCTTGCCCACCCCCTTCTGCGACCTCAGGCGCTCCCCCCTTGCTCGCGCCGGCGAAGCCCCCTCTACGACCTCGCCGGAGGTCGGTCAATTTTTTATTTTTAAAATTATTATTATATATTCTTATTTTATTATATATTTATTTATTTATTTGCCGACGTGAAATTTGTGTGGCGGCAGTGATGTCGGATGCTCTCTTGCGTGGCGGAGAGAGAGCTTCGCCACATCAGCGGACCGATCAAAAAATCGAGTATTTTCGGTCGGAAGGACATTCTATGCAACAAATTTAAAGATGAAAGACATTCGTGTTACAAAGTAAAGTTGGAGGATATCACTGAGCAAACGTCAAAGTGGAGGGCATTTGGTGTAATTTTTTCAGTCAACTTGTGATCTTGATTTCATTTTGAAAATCGGAAACAAAGGAATGTACATGGATCTTTCGTTAGAACATTAAATCAGTAGAATCATTCCCATTATTTTATGTTTTTGTAATTTTCTAATTAAGAAAAATATAATATTAAAAATAAAAATGGCAACAAGTAGGTAAGATTTTGTGTCTATCATACAGATCATATGATTTTATTTTTGGGTTTTTTTTTGTGACCTCCCCTAAACTATAAACTTTTTCCGCGTCTGCCTACGTCTTTCGAATATTCTGCTGACCCCCTTGAATTATACCATATTTTTCACTTAAGTCCATCTATCAACCTATGTCAACTTTTCCGTTAATGTTTATTTTTTTTATTTATGAAATGATCAAATTGCCCTTCCCTTGTATCATCTAATATAAAAATATATTATAAAAATAAAAATTTATGTCTCGGTTCAAGTGTGCCTTTAACTTTTTTATTTTTATAATAAATTATTTTATATTTTTCAATATTAGATTATAAGAGTGAAGGGCAATTTGGTCATTTCATAAATAAAAAAAATAAAATTTAACGAAAACGTTGACGGATAGACTTAAGTGGAAAAAGCAGTATAGTTCAAGAGGGGTCAGCGGACTATTCGAAAGATGTGGGTAGACGCGAAAAAGTTCATAGTTCAAGGGGGTCAACGGAAAAAATTCTTTATTTTTTTAATTAATTTTAAAATTGAGACATCTAAAAAATGGGTAAATTACACGGATCGTCCCCCAACTTTGGGTGCGGTAACAACTTGGTCCCCCAACTTTAATCTCTACTAGAATGTTCTCCAATTTTGATTTTATTGTATGTTTCATCCACCACTAATAGTACGTTTCCCGATTTCCTCACATGGAGGGCGCCGACCCCCTTTTTCTTCCTCGCCGAAAAACTCACGCGGCCCCGGCGAAAGAGGAAAGGGAGGGTCGTCAACCCTGAAAGGGGGGCATTGCCCCCCCCCCCCCACGGAGCAGTGACAACGGCACAGCGGTCCGATCCCATCCAGAACCACCACCGTCGATGTCAAGCACCGGCCCCGATGAGCTGGAGCTTGAGCTCAAGGCACAGCGCCATAAGGCGCGGTGTTCGAAAGAAGAGTCCCTCTGGAAGAAGACCTACGACAAGGCCATGGAGCTCATGGTTGGCGCCATGTTCACCATCCTCGCTAGGATCTTTATTGTCTTCAGCTTTCGTCGTCTACTTGCCTCCCAGTTACGACGACAAGCCGATGCTTCGCTCGTACTTGAACATATCCAGCAAGTACCCGTTGGAACCGCTAGAGAAGTCAGTGATGAAGGGAGTCATTATGCTATGGAATTTGGCTCTCATCCTGTTGGCCACGAAGGATCCAAAGCCATTGGGGAATTGGAATAGGCTACTAGAACCTCCTTCGACCACCCTTGGCTCCCATCCTATCGGCAGTCGACGCCCCCCTTTCCTCTCTCGCCCGCCGATGAGCGCACGTGGGAGAGAGAGGGAGGGGGCGATGACCCCTTTTGGTCAAGCTCGCCGACGCCGATGCTAGCGAGGGGCATTAGCCATTTTTTTATATTTTTTATTATTTTATTATATATTGATATTATTTTATTATTTTTTAAATGATGTGGATGAAAGAGAAAATTTCATGCGGTGGTCATGTAAGCGAAGAAACCGAGAAACACACTATCAACGATCAAGTGGACGAAACAAAATCAAAGTTGGAGGACATTTTAGTTACAAATTGAAGTTGAGAGACTATTGAGGTATTGAGTCAAAGTTGGGGAACGATCCGCATAATTTACCCTCTGAAAAATAGAATATTAAAAATAATAAAATGGAAAGGAAGTAGATATGATTCTTCTCATTTTCTTTATTAATTTTTTATGTATAATATAAATATAGTTAATAAACTTATGTGAAAAAAATAATATTTAAAAGTGAAAAAGTCATCTAAATTTTATGATTCAAATGAAGAAATTGATTGTATAATGTTAGTATTGAGAGTAAAATATTTAGTTGTAGTTAATATTATAATTATTAATGTTATTATTATATTAATTTTTTATTCATAAGATAGGATCTTAGGATCATCGATCCTCTGAACTCCTTCTGATTCTACCTCGGAAGGCAATCCTAGCAACCTTTCATTACACCATTTTAAATTTCACACACATCTGAATTCTAAATATTATTGAAAGAGATTAAGTACGTTGCAACCAAAAAAATCGATTGTAAGTTACAACCGATTAATCGACCTCTTTACTGATGAATGGATGAATTGGAGGAGCTCATCAACCGGCATGATTTGGTTTTTTTTGTTCTTTCACCCCCACCTGGTTCGGCCTCCTCATCCCAAAAAGAGTATTCCCCAATCCCTCCCAAAAAAAACAAATTCTGCATCGAGCGAAACCTCTCCTACACCATTGTTGTGGCCTCCTACACAACTCCGACGAACTCTAGCTCCATGGTTGCTTCCTCACACCTTCGACGACCTCTCTTGAACTTTGGCACCATTGCTGCTCCCTCGCACCTCCGACGAACCCCTTCTCGAACTTCAATTCTGCCGCTACTCCCACACACCTCCGGCGAACTCCCTCTTGACTCCGGCATCACTGGTGCTCCCTCGCACCTCCGATGACCCCCTCTAGAACCCCGGCACCGCTGTTGCTCCCTCGCACCTCTAATGAATCCCCTCTCGAACTATTGCTACTCCTGCACGACTCTAACGAACTCTGGCGCCACTACTGCTTCGATCCCCCTCATGGACTCTAAAGTCGTTGATGATTAGGAATATTTTTTAAATCCAATTTTGAGAAAGATTGTAACTGAAATGGGAGTTTCATATACTTAGTTCTATGCTTATCAACTTCAATATTAGTGCACCAAACAAACAAGCACATGGGTGCATTTAGGAAGGGATTGAAGAAGTAGTTTTATCCTGGTAATTGTAGGAGGTCGCTATGAACAAGTTAACTTCATCCAAATAAAAAAGCACTATGAAGAATTACGTTGAACAATTCTAGCCCCTAATGCTACAAATGACAAGCACTATGGACAAGTCAAATTGGATTTCTTCTTTTGAAACCATGGGATTCCCAAGAAGTCAAAAGGTAAAAGGTAACAACCATCAAGATGCAATGGTTGTGACTGAAGCCCTCATAAAATTCTCCATCAATAAGGATTCTGTAGCAAACAAAGACAAGGGGAAGTCAGTGGAGGACAAACCCCAAAAGTGTGGCAAAAAGGAGTATAATAAGGATAAGAAGATCAGCAAGATTGACATAAAGATCAAAACTGTCAAATGCTTTGTTGTGGGGGTCCTTTCTATGCAAAACAATGTGACTGCAAAATGAATTTGACTGTCATGGCATCCACTTCAAAGGAAGCAGACAAGAACGTTGCTGCACATATGGGATCAATCATGGCTCTCATCGCGAAGGCTGTGAGTCTTCTAACCAAGGAAGCAAAGAAGCTCACAACCAAAGGATTGTTGTTTGATGAAGTATTGATGAATGGAGGCATCACCACTGCCTTAGTCTGACATAGGGGCAACTCACAACTTTGTGGCTGCTTAGGAGGTAAGTTGACTAGGCATCACTTTTATCAAGGATCCCAAATTGACCAAGACAGTGAATGCAACCTCATAGCCCATTGATGGAGTCATCAAAGATGTCCCTGTCCGAATTGGGAGATGGGAAGGTGTCATTAATGTAAGCATTGTCGACATGAGTGATCACAAGTTCGTACTGGGGAAGAATTTCATATATGCCTTCAAGGAAGTAAGAATAACTAACAATGAGTTGCACTTCATTTCTCAGGACATGGAGCATGAAGTCCTTTGATGAGGATGTTTTTAGTAATGTAGTTGTGCAAAGGGATGTACCGAAAGGAAATAACCTACTTGGCGATTTTGATGTTAAACGAAGTCAGCCAAGGCAGTAAGGATGTTCCAGTAGAAGTTTAGAAAACACTTGAGCAGTTCAAGGATGTCATGCCTTCTGAATTTCCCAAGAAATTATCTCCTGATTGGATGTCAAATCATTTCATTGAGTTGCAACTTGGAGCGAAACCTCTTGACATGGGACCTTATCGAATGGCACCACCAAGAACTCCGCAAGTAGTTGAGCAAATTACTTAAAGTTGGCTTCATCCGACCTTCTAAGGCATTGTTTGGAGTATCGATATTGTTTAGGAAAAACATGGTAATTCATTATGAATGTGTATTGTCTATAGGGATTTAAAGAAGTTGACAGTTCGTAACATGTACCAAATTCCATTGGTGACAAATTTGTTTGATTAGTTGGCCAAGGAAAGGTTATTTTTAAAACTGGAGGTTTGAGGCCAAAACAACATTTACCACAAGGTATGGGTCATATGAATTTTTAGTTATGTCCTTTGGTATCACTAATAACCCACGACTTTTTGCTTTTTGATAAGCAAGATGTTGCATCTGCTACTTGACAAGTGTTAGGTAGTCTATTTTGATGATACTGTGGTGTATTCAGAAACTTTTGCACAACATGTATAACACTTGACCGAAGTCTTTAGATTGTTGCAAGAAAATGAACTCTTTGTCAAGTTGGAGAAGTGCTCATTTTCTCGATCAGAAGTAATGTTTCTAGGGCATCACATCAAGCTTGTGAAGAGCGATCCAAGAGTGGCAACCCCCAGCAAATGTCTATGAGATGCATTCATTTTGGGGAATACAACTATTACAAAAGATTCATTGAGGGACACTCACATAGAGCAACATCTTTCATGGATCTTTTGAAGAAGTTATTTGGCACTGATTGCCTAAGTGTCAAGATGCTTTTGGAGACTTGAAGGCGATGATCTCAAAGGAAACTTGCCTACATCTTCCCAATTATGGCAATTTGTGATTTTATATTAAAATAGTAACTTTTCAACAATAATCACATTACAGCAAATTTAAAATATTATTTACCCAAGTAAATCTTAAACATATGCATATTTCACAAAGATTTGTATTCAAATGACTTATCGTGCAAAAAGTAATGACAACGTGATTTTATGCACATAAGTCTCAAAAGATGCCACATTTTATGATAACAATTTCAAATATAAATCATTCATATACAAATCATAACATGTGCACATCACTATTGTTTGACTAATGTTTTTTATTTTTATCTTCATTCACTATAATCATCATATTGATAACCGAATATTCAAAATGAATGACAAGTGATGACATTTTTACTAATAGAGATTTTTAATTACGCAAGTATGATTATCCATAAATATATGATTATAAATAATCCTATTATATAAATATCTTACACTTTTCATAATCATAAGCTTATGCATAAATTATGATAACTAATGGACAATATCAAAATAAAATAGGTTTTCATTTTATGTTCAAATGATATGTTTTACTATAAACCGTATGCGTTCACTTCTTTTTCATGTGAGGCACACCTACAAGATAATATCATTTATTCTTTTATTAACTTGTTAGTGCACCAAAGATAAAAGGATATAAGGAAAGTAAATGCAAAGTGAATACTAGTATGCCCAGGTATTGAAATAACCATCAGCCTCTCATGACAATGACCCGTTTATTTACCAGTGTGCACCACATTTGAATGTCTAAATGCATATGATGTGTGTAGAATTGATAACAAACGTTAGCAAGTACACTAATCGCTCAAGTAATAAAGTGAATGAGTAGAGTTATCGTTCCCACGAGGATGATTAATAACTTAGATTTTATTTTAACCTTGTTAATTGAGAAATTAAGAAAATATATGATTTTTAGATGTGAATAAAAAGAAAATAATAAAAATAAAGGAAATGATCACCTGGAGAAATAATGATTTGATGATTAAGACACTTAATTATCACCACTAGAATGTTATGAATTTTCTTAACTTAGAATTAGTTAAATCAATAACAAAGTGAATTCCCAAAATTAATTAACCAATGTTTCAGGCTTTAACTACTATCTTATGAATAATTAGAATAAATCAATTCTTTCGGTTTTTAATTTACTTAATTAAATCATAAGATGCATTCAATTGAAATTAATATTAAGGGCTTTCTCAAGTCACCTTAATAACTCCACAGATTAGGTCTCTTTCGATTTCCCTAATTGTGGCATGCAATAAATAAGATCAATCCCTAGAAACTATTATGAAAATAATCACTTCTTCTCAGATAGCAATCAAATCATAAATCATGGAATCAAAGTAAAGCATTAAACATGAAATTGCAATGCTATTAAAGATTCAAATCAAACTAATATCAAGAAGAATCTAATACATAAATAGGGTTCAACTAGGATGACCCTAATGAAAGAATAAATCTGAGAATAATAACATCAAATCTAATGTGAAAAGATTGGGAAAAGAAAACGAAAAACTTTGGCATAGGCTAAGTACGTCCTCTCTCGATTTTCCGGCAGAGCTTCGTTGTTGTCCTCGATCTTCTCATCTTTGTAGGATTCAAATTTATGCTCCAGGGATGCTTTTCCAAGCCCTCTTTTGCCTCCTTTTATATGTTTTCTCATCCCCAAAGGAAAGAAATAAAAAATATATCCAAAAAGTGAATAAGCTTTAAAATGGCTTAACCGACCGTCGTCACGGCCGTGAAAGGCTCCGACACAGCCGTGACAGAAGGCTGAAAATGTTGAAAAATAACCAAATTTCTACTGGAATTTGTCTGTCACGGCCATGACAGAATCTGTCACGGCCGTGACAGTGCCTTAGTCAAATTTTTGCCTGCAGAATCTTCTGTCACGGTCATGAAAATAACGGTCACGACCGTGACAGCCTTCTGAACTGTTTTAAGCCTTTTCTTCGATGTTTTCTCATATCCTACTATGAATAATTTCCAGATTTAGGTAGAAATCAAATCTAAATGAAATTATATGAAAATAAATCAAAACTTTTTTTCTAAACATAAAAACATTCTAAAGTGTTAATCAAATGACCCAAACTAATACATGATTTTTCGTGCATCAGCATACCTATGAGTGACATAAAATAAACAAGATAAAATGTGGTTCGAGTTTAATGGCAGCCACATACATATGGCACCATGCCACATCTACATATCTGCATGCTAAGAAATTGCCAAAATTTTGATCTGAGGGGGTCATCGAAGGTGCAAGGGAGCAGCAGTTCATGAGGGGGTCGTGGGAGGTGCAAGGGAGCAAAAACAGCGCTAGAGTTTGTTGGAATCACGTATGAGCAGCAATAGTTCGAGAGGGGGTTTGTCAGAGGTGCGAAGGAGCAGCGGCAACACTGAAGTTTGAGAGGGTTTGTCGGATTGGTGAGGCAGCAGCAGCGGCATCGAAGTTCATAGGGGGGAATTCTAAGGTGCGAGGGAGCAGCAATGGTGTCGAAAGTCATTTGTGTCCTGCAAAAGCAGCACCAGTTTACGAGTGGAGTCGTTGGAGGTGCGATAAAGTAGAATTGTTTTTGTCATTCGAGAGAGGGGTCGTTGAAGGTGCAAGGGGTGCAGCACAACATCAGAGTTCGTTGAAGTTAGCATAGGAGCAGCAGTTCACAGCAGCGTCGCTAGATGGGTTTCGCTGGAGTAGGATTTGGGTTTTGGAGGGAGATTTGAAGGATTTGGGGGAAGGGGAACCCAAACCAGGTGGGGTATGTGAAAAGAAAAAAAAACAGAACATGTCGGTTCATGAGCGCCTCCATCTCAATTATTGATCAGGAAAGAGGTCAATCCAATGTCTTTGATCTATTGGTTGCAACTTATAATTGATTTTTTCGTTGCATTGTTCTTAATCTCTTGTTGAAAAATTAATTTACAACATTTTAAGTTCCTTGGTAATTTGCTATCGAATATATATTTTTAAATGATGATATTTAATCACTTGTGATCAATTCTATTGATCAATGAATCAAATGTTGACATGTGTTTAGTATCCCTACAAAGCGAAAGGTACTCTGGAGGTACTATTCACGCACCTAGTAGCTATCTAAACAATGAAATGTTGTTGCCCATGATGGCACATTATCTAGCAAGTAAATAAATTTAGAATCTATTAAAGCACTCAAAACCTTTACCAAACACCACTAATATTCAATTACCTTAAAATTATTGTGTATCCAAACACACCTACTCTCTATGCAAATAATTCAATGGTTTATTAATAATAATAATGTTCATATTTTATTTTTTTCGTGCAATCCTAATTTTAAAATTTTGTTTATTATTCTCTATATATTCTGACCAAAAATATCATTTTGGTTACTTGTCTAAGGATACGAGTAATGTGTATCATGAATACCAATTTCATCGATGAATAGTATTTCTCTTATTGTATAATGATCTTAATAGCATGGTTTTGATTAAAATTAACGAATATACTAAATCTTTAAAGTAGAATAAATAAGTATCAAGGTATATAATTTATAAACAATATGATTGAAAGTTAAGTGTGATTGAAAGATTTTAGGGCATCACCTGCACATTCACTTTACAGATTATCAACTAAACAATGGCAGCTTTTAGAATTATTAAGAACTTTGTTCAAAGAAAATATCCAAATTATACTAAATACTAAAAAATATCTAAATAGAATTTGTAACATAAAATCAATTTTATATTAAAATGAGCTTGCTATATCTTTGACATCTATGACTCATAGCATGTGTAACATTTTTATAATGAGCTAGTTGTCATAGTCCTTTATTCTTAATTATCTTTAAAAATTCAAAATACAAAAATTTTAATTAGAATATATAAAGATCATGCAGGCTATGACTTATCACATGCTACTAAACGAGATATAGTGATTTATCATAATAACAAAAATATACATATTATGGACTATTTCATAGTATTTACATGGCATAACATGGGGTAAAGACATTCATAGCATCACATGTTCTCATTTGATACATCCTGGTCATGCGTTGCATTCATCTTATTCTTTCATTTTTATCATGTAATTTTTAGGAGTTACTTTATAACCCATTAACATAACTTTGTTACACGACATATTTAATTTTTTTTCATTATTATATGTTTTCTTTGAAGTTGGCTTTGACTTGATATTTTTTTAACTTTATTATATGATATTTTTTTAGTTGAAGACTCATGATAACATCATTACATTAGTTAGTTAGGCCATGAAGTCACTATTTCATGGTGAAATTTCACTCACCTTATGGGTGAGAGGCATTATTTCTTGAAATTTCTTAAACACCATAAGATAAAAGATATTATTTTCATCCTTGACTTTAATAATGAGCCAAAGTGTTTTTTTTTTCAATTGAATCACAAACGTTAGCATACATGTCATGAACATGAACAAAAAAAATTCATGGTTGTGACTGTCAAGGATAAATTGTAAAAGACATGTCATGAAAGTGAACAATGCTTTCATGGTTGTAAGCTCTAAAAGTATAGTTGAATGAATTATAAATGATTTATTAATTATTCATACTAATTGATGAATTGTCAAGATGTATGTCATGGAATTGATTATTATGTTATGGTTATTATTATTTAATAAAATCATGATTGATGTATTAATGTACAGTTAGACATCAAATTGTGATGTGAAATTGTAATTATATTTTAAAAATAAAGATTGCATTATAATATTTGATGTATTGATGGTTATAATAAAGTTTTCTTGGTAACGAGCGAGATTCGAATGTTACTGCTTCTTTAATTCACTCATGGTTGTAACATCTTTCCATGATAGTGAGCAAGACAACTTCATCCCTTTAGATCGCTCAGAGTCACGATGTAGAACACCACTCTAGTGACACAAGTGCACACCTTTAATGGCTCGTTAACGTTCGTAATGCGATTGCATACAAGATTTTTTAAATTATTCTGAGTTATTTTTAGGTATTAAAATAGGGGGAAACGACTTATGGCATCATGGGATTAAAGAAAACTCATGACAGATTGATAATTAATATCATTAAGACTTTTTCCTACACATATAATATGTAAATTTGACAGTTTCAATACAACTCTCATCACAATCAAAATAAGAACATGTTGTTTCTATGTTTCTCAATCCAACAAAATATACATTAAGAATGAAAAGAGGGGTTGTCTTTCTTTAAAGTAATACAATAGCGTCATAATGGCGTCGACTAAAGATGCGACGCAATTGCAACTAATTTACCATCGATACCTTGTGACACCAATGTAGTACTATATTTTTCCGTGCACTTGGCTTTTCCCGCGTGATAATAGTGACACTATAGTGTCGAGAAGGCGCCACATCTAGCGTCGAGAGCTTGTAATACAAAGGAGATGCTAATGGGAGACTACGAGAAGGTAACTAGCGTCGCAATTTGTTGACCCAACGACATTGCTGCTTCGACCTTGTCAATGTCGATTTAGCATCGCCTTCTCACTGATTTGCTTTTCTATTCATCTTATTTCTTGTAGTGTTTATACAATTTGAAGGTTTTGAATCAAAATTTTTTTTCTTGATCCTTTGTTGTTCTCGTTCTCTTTTTTTTTTTCTTCTTCTCTATGTCATCCTTCTCTTCCTCCTTCAGACCCTATGTCACATAACATCTATAGTGTAATAGGGATAAACAATAATACCAGAAAGAAGGTTTGGATGTTTATATAGTGTCAGTGTTAAGCTTTAATAAAAGTTTCAAATTCTCTTGACTTAAAAGTTAGGATTGTTACAATTTTAACTAAATTATTTCTTTCTTTACTTCCAAAGTACAATAATTTCTTTAAGAATATTAAATATTATTCTATCGTTAAAAAGAACAAAATCAAAGTAAGACAATAACATAAAATTCCTGTTGGCAAGAAAAGTAGTTTGTAGAGAAAATTGAAATATTAAAACAAATATATAAAATGAAAAAGGAAGATTTTATAGGGAAATGAGATGAATAAGATGTCAACAGTCAATATTTAAGTTATACTGAAAAAAACTATATATATTTATCAAATAACTCAAAAAAAAACTTTGATCTTTTAAATAAAAACTTTATAGCTATTTGTTTAAGTTATCACCCCAAGTCCCAGCGCCTACTCCAAATGCTTGGTCTTTTACATGTCGGACAATAACTATATTTATAGCTTACTGCTAAGTTATAGTGTAATTAATATTATGAATATAAATATATTACTTTTCTTAACGACTTTTAAAAAAAAATAGTTAGCGGAAACAATATTTTCATAGATTAAGAATATATTATAAACAATTTTTAGTAATTTTCACAACCTGTGCAATAAACAAAAGCCTCACGCACAATTTAGAACTCACTTGATTGTCACGTGAATTATAAACTTGTTAAAAATAATATATGAACCATCAGATAAACGGACATCTTTCGTTAACGAAAACCTTTTTGCCCTATCTAAATGCAATTTGAAATGTATTTTAATGCTGAAGGTATGGTGAAATATAATTTGCAATATCTAATAATAAGTTGATAGGATCATTTCAATTTATCATTATTAAAAAAACACTACCATTATATAGTTTTAATTTATGGACAAATTGCACCCAAAAAATTATGTGTGTTAAACTTTAACCTGCACGAATTAGATTCGCTAATCCAAACCTAATTTTAGATCTTCATCAACTTTAAATCGCATGTCACTATCATATGCAAGGGATGCGTGAAATGAAGTTGAGGTCAATAAATACGTGCCACGTTAAGGTAGAAGTTGTCAATCCTTTGAACAATAAACATTTATTTGGCTCAATACACATTAAAAAAAATTACACCAAATACCCTCCAACTTTAAATGTTTGCTCAGTGATACTTTCTAACTTCACTATGCAATACGAATGCACATCATCTTATAATTTGTTTCACGAAATATCATTCCGACTAGGAATATCCGGTTCCCGATCGGTCCGTCAACGTGGGGATGCTTTCTCTCTCCGCCACACATGAAAGCATCCAACGTGGCACCACCACACGTCAATAAATAATAAAAAATATAAAATACAAAAAATAATAAAATAAGAATATAATAATAAATAAATAAATAACACCTCTCTTCTTTCTCCGAGCACTTCCGCTGCACTTCTAGCCGTTGCAGTTGGCCCGCCAAAGGAGCTCCTTCACCAGCCTCACGACGGCCGACTTCTCCCTGTCGTCCGCCTTGCGCTCACACTCCGGTGTGATCCACACCAGGTCGTACGACGTCTTGCACAACAGAGTGGCCGTGGTTGTGGCAAGCTCGATGAGGATGACGGAGGGCGACCACGCGTCTCCCTAGAAGGCCAGCTCGATGTGACTCGTCGGTGGTCGAAGAGCATGCCCATGACGTTGGGAGTCGAGGCCCAGTGGTCGATTGTGGTGGCCGGGGAGCACAGCCATCAGGACCGAGCATAGGCGCGAGACGGCGCCCTCAGTGGCGAAGTGGGTGCGCTTCCTCGAAGCTGAGGTGGTGGGTGCACCTTCCTATTCCGAGGTAGACAAAAAGGATGTGAAATTAGGAATGTTGATGCCAGGAGGCGGTTTCACATTCTCCTCGCCCTCGTCTCTCCTTTCTCTGCCACCTTCCTTTGGTTGCAGATGGTGGGCGAGCCCCCCTCCCCAACCCCACCCCTGCCACCCCTCCCACGCGTCGGTGCTTCTCTCTCCGTCACCTTCCTTTAGTTGCGGAGGTTGCAGAGGGGGCCCGCACGTCGGCAAGGAAAGCCCCCCTCTACGACCTCGTCGACGAGCGACGTTGCATAGTGGAGGCGCCCTCTGTGACCTCGTCGACGCGCAAGGTCTCCATGCCGGTGATTGGAAGGGAGGAGAGGTGGCACCCCCTCCTCATCTTTTTTTATTATATTATTATTTTGTATTTTTTATTAATTTGTTGATGTGGAGTCTGCGTGGTGGTGCCACGTTTGATGCTCTCTTGTGTGGCGGAGATAGAGCATTCGTATTACAAATTAAAGTTAGAAAGTATCGTTGAACAAACGTCAAAGTAGGAAGGCATTTGATGTAATTTTTTAATGCGTTATGATAAAGTTTATAACACAATAATATAAGAAAAATAATGTGAAAAGGGACATTATGACTCGAAGGTGAAAGAAAGGAGCGTTACGTGACCAATCAAATTTAAGCACAAACAAGGGTTCTAGCCACTTCTTATCACTTAAGTAAAGTTTCAAATTTAAATTTAATGTAAGATGACTTAACTGAATTAGTTGGACTCGAGAATGAATCATGATTCAGACAATCGCTTTTTGAACTGATTAAAAAAATTAAGCAATATATCATTAATGTCATAATTAAAAATAGGAAGGATATGATAATGGGAGGCCTTGAATTGACTTTGTCATCATATTTTTTTTTCACTTTTTCTTACTAAACACGTGGTCTCTTTTGTGACTCAAAGAAAGTCCAGACTGTCGAAGCAATTATTTATTGACACGATACACAACGAATTATGAGCACAAGAAAGAAACAAAAAAGATGCATGGTATCCGTTTTGTGTGAGCTACCAAAAAAGCATGTGATAACATTATTTTTTAGGGAGGACGCCTTTGAACCAACAAACAAATGAAAGAATGGATCTTAAAAAAGGAAAAAGTATATTCGGACTTGTTGCGGGCGTTAGAGATATTTGTGTACGTGTTAAGACCTCTGACTCGTAAATCTAAAAAATAAATAAATTTTATTCAATTAGTGAAATGTTATAGAATTTTTTTATTTTCAATTTCTATTTTGATTCTTTGTTCACGTGCCTTCTTTTTATAATAGGAAAAAAAAAACATGATTCAAATTTGTTAGAATTTGAGGATAAGGAAGGGGAAGGTTCACTACCCAAAAAAAAAAGGAAGGTAAGAAAGGAAACAAAAACAACCTCATATATATATATATATATATATATATATATATATATTTATATTCGCCTATCAGATGACGTCCTCGCAGAGAAGTCACATGTTGATTGGAATGGTTGATTTTGTTTGATGACTCGAGTTAATCTTGCAAGAAATTAGCAGCTCTCATTTTTTTTTTTTGAATTCTGCCCCGCCCCTTAGGGGGGTTTTTGGTAACTGAAATCGAGCGAACAGTTCCGTCTAATTTCAATCAGTTCCGTCAAATGATATGATGTTTGACGAAATCGAAGGTGCAATCGGTTTCAAAAAAGGAATCACGTGACTCTTTTTTGTTTCACTTGGTGTACTGTAGTAGCCGTAGGTTTTCTTAATTTGACGTGTTAACTTTTTTTTTTCAATTTTGTTTATTCTTTCTTTATTTTCTCTCACACATATGTATCTTATAAAATAATTTATTTATTAAATATAAATTATTTATTGTAACATATTAATATAATATTATTTTTTTACTTGTTATTTCATTAAAAAATTTAATATTTTACTACATATAATTTATTAAAAATTGATTTCTTGATATTTAAATAATATAGTTTTTTACAAAATTTTTAATTTTTAATTTTGTTTTTATTTATTAACATCTTTTATTTTATATTTATAATATCAATTTTTATTTCAAAACTCACCAAAAATTAAACTATCATATCTACTTTTTTCTATCACATCAACTATTATATTATTTATCATAAAATTTCACTCTATCCAAACATAATTAGAACTACGAAAACTTAATGAAACTTCATTTCCTGTTGCCAATCGACCCCTAGAAGTTTCATCTTCCGACTGCCACCAGCAATTTTTGACTATTTTAGACTCGTGTTCTTCTTTCATAGCCTCTCTCTCTTTCTCTCTATGTCTCTCTCTCTCTCCCTGTGGCGTCTTCGTCCTTCATCGGTTTCATCCTCTCTCTAGCAATATTAGGTCTATACAGTATTGGATCAGAAAGATTGTGATGACTGAAAATTCTTAATATGCACCGACAGACTAT
Organism: Pontederia crassipes; assembly: GCA_030549335.1. Classification (NCBI taxonomy): domain Eukaryota; kingdom Viridiplantae; phylum Streptophyta; class Magnoliopsida; order Commelinales; family Pontederiaceae; genus Pontederia; species Pontederia crassipes. The sequence goes on from CM060187.1 coordinate 25,341,243, forward strand.
ATTTGAAAAGATGAATGTTCGGCATGGAGATCCCTTTTGTCATAGTTTCTCCGTGTCTATACTTCATTTTTTTTTAAAAAAAAACTTGTCTACTTCTAAAATAGCCAGACTTGTCCCTATCTACAAATTTAAGATCCACTTATTCAATGAGTGAGCTCTCTCTTACCTCTAGTCCCTATCTCTTATGTTTTGAATAAATTACATCAAATACCCTTCAATTTTAATATTTTTACAGCGTTATCTTCCAACTTTATTTTATAACAAAACTATCTTATTTCACAAAATGCTCTTTTTACCGATTATAGACCATTTTTAAGTCACGCTATTGACGTGACGCCAGAGGTGGGAGGTGGGGGGGTTCCCCCCTTTCTTCCTCTTCATCGACGCACATGAGCGGGGGACCTCGTTGGAGGTCATATATGGAGGCGAGGCGTCTTCCTTTTTGTCAGCACATGGGAGGAGGGACGAGGCCTCCCCCTTCCTTTTCGCCAGGCGCAGGATGGGGTGAGGAGGGGGCGAGGCCCTCCCCCCTTCATCTTCGTTGGCACGCAGGAGGTGGGGGTGGCTCGCCACCCCCCGCCCCTTCTCGCAGGTCGGCGGCTCGCCGAAGATCCTCTCATATTTTTAATGTTGACACGTCGACAAATGCTTGCATAGAGGAGAAAGAACATGTCACATCGGTGCCTGTCAGCAATATGACTTGAAAATAGCCTATAAGTGGTGAAAATGACATTTGGTAAAATAAATTAAAAGATGGAGAGAAATTTTATTACAAAGTAAAACTGGAGGATAGCGTTGACCAAGAGCCCAAAGTTGGAGGCTATTTGGTGAAATTTATGCCTTAAGCTTTATTTTTTGATTCGCACCTTATTGGAGAAAATGAACTATCGTCTTAAATGGGCACCCTGAAATTTTAAGATGACTACGATGAATGAAGTTAGATTTAGACAGAGCTCTTGTGATACTTATTTTTGTTATATGACTTCTGATATGAATATTTTATGCTATATGTTGATAACACAATGAACCAAAAAAATGTTATCTTGAGAATTCCTAGGTAACACCTTTAGAGCGAGTTCAATGAAAAATCTTAGCGACTTGGGATGGCATTGAGATTTCAGAAACCTCTCTTGGGTGCATTCGTCATTAGCCAAAAGAAGCCTTAAAGTTGATTTGCTCGATTTGCCATTATATACTACTTACTATACCACATTTTCGATGCTCAAAACTTGTATCATATTGAGTAACATTACAATCCTCTTCCAAATATCTCAATCTCACCTCTACACAATATTTTTATTGTCACTATGTTAAAATTGTTGCCAACAGATCGCAAAGTTTAGTCATACATACACAATAGTCTCTTTTTCTAGATCCGTAGTATTTTGTACCAATGCCAAGAGTTGTGCCATGGAATTAGAAGACAGAGGGACATTCGAGAGTAGTACAAAAGTGAGGTTGCTCCTCACCTTTGAGCAAGTCAATGCGCATGTTGTCTCTAGTAGTAATGTTAGTCACTTGTCCACATTGTAACACTCAGTCTTAGGGGGTGGACCATGGTGTGGTGCCCCATGCGCAGTGTTGGACGTGTGGGAAGGAGAGGATACCAAGTGGGCATTTCTCCAAACAGGTGCATACATGAGTCTTTGGGACCCTTGGTGCACCCCGTAGAGTGAGCCAAGCTGGGCACACACCAAACCCATGGTGCAGTGTGCAGGAACCTTGGCATGCACTATAGAGCACGCCACGACAAAAGGGTGGTCAGGAGCTAGTTTCGAGGTTGAACATCTAAATTTCAAAAGGGTTAATGGTAGTTAGGCTGGTAGTTGTAATTGCCCCATCCCAGAAATATATGCGTAGCCAAATGTTTGTGAGAATGTCACAATGAGCAAATGCTTTTCCTTCATATTGTTTATGTTCTTCTCTATTGTATTGTATTGTGCAAAATTTGACCAAGGCATTTGACCCTCAATAAAACTTGGGTTTTCCTAGGCTTACTTAGCTTCTTCAAGTGCGAAGAAACTAAGGTCACGTGGGGTGTTTACAGGGACAAAGAGAATAGGCCGTGACATGTGGTTTTGGAGTCACACCAATGGCAAGGATATTACTCATCGGCGACAACTGGACTTGAGCATTACTAGTGGCTTTGGTGGTGCAAGGGCATGGGGGTTCTGGCGGTGCTAGGGGAAGAGGAGGACCCAATCCCAGTCTATTGATCAGTTATCTGGTTCAAGAGATACATTGACTTGCTAGATCACACCCTACAAGGGGTGGAAGGTGCTGCTAGAATTTTGAAGGGAATCACGACGGTACAAGGCCTTGTAATTGGAGAATGCAAGATCATGTTGGAACGCCATGCAACAAGGCTTGACGCATTGGAGGAATCCCTACAAAAAAAAATTGAAGGCAATGAAAGTGGAACTCCTCTTGATTTATTGTCATCTTTTTTTCACAAAGGTGAAATGAGGACTGATTGTTTCATAGTAGTTCGTTGTCCAAAACCAAAATATGATGGATTGTTGGAGGAAAATGTTGATGACTTTGTGTAATGCTCAGAGAAGGCGTTTAGGACTAGTAAAATCAACACTAAGGATCAGATTAACATGGTCGTGTGTTACTTCATGGAGGGTGTGCTAAAATGTCCAAGGGAACGTCAACATTGAAACATAGGGTGTATTTAGGTAGGAATTGAAGAAGCAGGTAATGTACAGGAGTCATCATGAATAAATTAACTTCTCCCAAACAAACAAGCACCAAGGAGGATTACATTGAAAAATTCAAGCCCCTAATGCTAGAAATGACAAGCACCATGACATGAAAAATTGGATCTTCTTCTTTTGAAACCATGGGATGCCCAAAAAGTCAAAAGATAGAAGGTAACAACCATCAAAGATGCAATGGTTATGACTGAAGCGCTCACAAAGTTCTCTGTGAATAAGAATTCTGGAGCAAACAAGGACCAGGCGAAGCCAGCGGAGCACAAATCCTGAAAGAGTGGTAAAAAGAAAGACAAGAAGGGCAAGATTGGTGACTCGCTTGATGTGTGTGTGATGGGAGTAAAATGACATAAAAGTGATACGAAAGTCACATTCCAGTGGATATCAATGACTAAGGAGAAGAATGCCCATATTCACCTGAATGTTCCCCACGCAGGGACGTGCCCTCACTTTACACAGCGACTTTGAATAAATTTTAAATTTTATAAAATTCTTAGCGCACACGATACCGTTGCAAGCGCACAACGATTAGTGTAGTACTTACAATTCGTCCCAAGGGAGTACGAGCAAAATTCAATTCAAAGAGGTTGCCAAAAATGAGAAAATCGAATTCAAGAGAGGGACATATAGAGACAGAGTAAAAGCATCTTAAGAATTACGGGAAAAGCTGCAGTAATCTCCCCTTTTTTATGTCAAATATAAAATGGGACGAGGAGCTGAAAATGAGAGAAGATGGAATGTTGGTGTAAATAACCACTAGAGCTTAGGAGGATTGCATCAGGATTTTCGTTTCTTAAATCAAAATAGGCAACACAAAGTGGCAGCATATGCCACCATGCACGGGCATTCTCACTCTTGTTGCAGACAGTGTCCAACTATTGAGTCACTATCGTGCATGTCGATTGATGGATTTACGTATGTGGAGTCATCACTCAGTGCCCCTTCCCCCCTTATGAAAAGTTAGAGAAATATATATAACTTTTATATTCAAAATTTTATGAAAGCATAGCAAAATATTAATCAAAAGTTGAGTAACCATCTTTGAAATTTACTCCCCATTTAAATGGTGAGCTTAAATGAGATGGACTACGTTCGGTTGAAATGTGATGGGCTTACAAATCAAATAGCATGTTTGAATATATATATATATATATATATATATATATATATATATATGTATGTATGTATGTATGTATTAAAAAAGTTGAGTGAATAATTGGAAGCTCGTAAAATAATAAAAAATAAAGTAATTAAATTAGTAATTCTTTATGTGTTAAAGATATTTATAGCCATATATATATATATATATTAAAAAAGGTTGAGTGGATAATTGGAAGCCCGTAAAATAATAATAAATTAACTAAATTAGTAGTTATTTATGTGTTAAAAATATTTATAGCCATTTTATTTTTTCAAAATCATATTTTAAAAATGATGGTGTTGATCCACTTAATTATAATAAAAATTTCTAAATTGATTTCTCCCAACTTATGCATTAAAATGTTTATCCAATAAAAATGGATTAAATTAACCAAATTTATTTTATTAATTTATCCAAATACATACATATATATATAATAATAATTCATCATCGATCACCATTTTGTTGTGGTCGTGACGTGGGCTTTAACTCATTTATGGATTAATGTACTTTAAAAAGTACATTTCGCTCTAATGAAATGTAATGCATTAACCGTTGATTTATTGATCAACGAATTTAATTACGAGTGATTAAATATTATTAAAAATACTATTTATTTAAATTGTTGATAAGTAAATCAACAATCGAAATGCGTTCAACATCTTTTTAGAGTAAAGATACGTTATATATATATATATATATATATATATATATATATATATATAGGATTCATAAAATATAATCTCCATCCTGAAAATATAATTTCATTGTGGAAAAAGTTCTTTTGGTTTTCATGTCTTAACAATGATTTTTTATAGGATTAAAAGAATATTTGAATTTAAAATGGGTTCACATATGTGAACGCTTGATCTTTGATAATTTTTTTAACATGAATTTAGAACTATCATAAATCTATAAATCAGCGTTTAATTAGTTTTTTTATAACCCATAGTATGTTGTTTCTTTCTTTTATAGATTTTAATGGCGTGCTTATAATAATATTCTTCCATTTGCTCGTTGTTGGTTTTACTTTCTTTTTTGTTTTATAAAAAAGGGAAAGCAATTTTTTTTTATCTTTTGATTTGACCTAAAAGAATAAAACATAATGGCAACGAGCATGGTAACTGGAAGAGTAAATTCGCCTTAAATTTATTTTTTATTATCATATTTTGAATAAAATATATTTTTTTTGAATTAGCATATGACAATTCGTCTACTCAGTGGATAAAATAATTTCTAGTTTCGATACCAACCCCATTATATGTTGTGCACCATTTTATCAGACCTAATAATAAGAAAACGTGAAAGGAAAAAAGTTATACAAAATTGATTTAGCAAGGATAACCTAATTCGATCAAAATTTTATTAACTTTAATCATTTTCAAAAAAATCGTTGAAAGCCTCAAAAGGACGATCTAAATTAGCCTTGGGGATTTCAAATACTTGAGCAATAATAAAGAAGAAAGAAATAATAAAAGATCACTAAATTAGATTAGATTCAATTTGGTTGGATGCTTGAGTAATTTTGAAGATTGGCATCCAAACTTTGATGTTGATCCCAAGTTAGTATCCCAACTTTATAAAATAACAAATTGATGCCTCAACTATTTAAACATTTCAAATTTAGTTCCTTTTACATATTAATAATTTTTAGTACATATTAGATAATAACTTTCAATCATAAGTGATAATTTAATATTTATTATGATAATAAATAACATAGATTTACATTTATATACTATACTATATTAAAATGAAAATTTTATCCTGCCACTTGTCATTATCTCATATTTTTAAGGAAAAAATGTACATGGATAATTCTTTCTTAATCAAAAGAGAATTATAAAAAATAAATTATCTACAAAAATATTTTAAGAATAAAAATCTTTATTTATATATTATACTAAATGAGAGTAGTCTAATGCAACATATGCTATCAATTTTTTTAAAAAAATAATAACAAAGTTGCTCTTTATAGTTAAAAAAATGTTAAATTATATAAAATTGGACAAAGTGGAATAATAATTAATATTATACTACAATTTGTTTAGAAACATTGGACAAAGTGGACTCCATCAAACTCAAATAGGGCCTCGCTTAAAAGTTGAGGGTGGGCCGTTGTGTGGGCTAAAATATTGTATTCAATATTTATTTATAATATATAATATACAAATAAAAAAATAGTTACTTTATCTTTACTAATTAGTAGAATAATTAATAATTGAAAAGATTAAGGCCCAAACTCCAGAACCGGATTCAAATCGCCACGTTTGTAAATTGTTGTGTTATTGCATTATTATTATCATCATTCCAAAAAAATATGTAAGAAAAGTTACATAACCGAGAAATGAGAAATATTACTCGTTTGAATATGTATAAATGTAACTCTCAAATTTCCCCTAATTCGATTACTGTTTAAGAGTAAATGATATATATATATACCAATTTCATCTGAAATTTATTTTACTACCAATATTTTTAAAAAATTATTACTATCTTATATTTATTTAATATGAAAATATTATTTAATATTTATTTGGAAGCATGAAATAAGTTTCTTAAAATATCTAAATATTATTTTCATTCTTAAAATAATAATGCATTTTTATAAAAAAAATTTTAAAAAAAATATAAGCTTAAATTTAAGCTCAAAATTTAACCCATACCCAATTTCAACAGATAAAGATGTTTCCTTTTACTTCATTTCTTCCCTTTCTTGATTTCTCGTGGCTCTTTTTTCATGAATTGTCATTGTTGAACCACTTTTCTTTTTATGTATATGTATCTCTCACTTTAAATCGACCACGTAAATATGTCTACTTGGGACTTGGAAGAAACATGTCACGTTCCACGCCTCCTCGACCTCTTGTGGCCCTCATTTTTTCCTTGATTTATTATTATTATTATTATTATTATTATTATTATTATTATTATTATTATTATTATTATTATTATTATTATTATTATTATTATTATTATTATTATTATTTTGTTTGCATCACTCTCGAATCGATCTACAAAGTTTTGACTTCGAAATTGTACATTTACATCTTCTTTTAATTTTAATTTTGTTTCTTGCACCCACTAAATTTTGATATCCTCTCGACGACGTGATTCTCATTGGTGAAGCCCTTTTTAAACAAATATATGGTTATTATAAATTATGATGATATTTAATTGTCTCGTGATAAATGCACCCTAGATTAGTAACAAAATATTACCCTGCTTTATATTATATATACATACATATACACATATATATATATATATATATATATATATATATATATATATATATATATATATAATTATGTTTCTCAGGATATAATTCGCCTTTCTTTTTCTCAATCGGTCCATCATGAAATGCAACATAAAGATCTTGGTAATCAAAATAACTCCTGAAAAATGGAGCTGTCATAAATATCCTTTTTTTTGTCCAAGGGGAAAAAAACAACAACAATTGATATAACAATCGGCTAAAAAATATTTTATATCGGTAAAGATATTGAATTGAATCTTAATACAAGAATATATTCAGATTAAATATGATGAAAATTTAATTTCATCGAGTTTGATTTCTTAGCTCGGTAGAAAATATATATTTGTACTTTTAACTCCAAAGAAAGCAAACGGTGGTAATCTCACAAGTAAATATATAAATATAATAGTACGATGTACCAACAGATCATGTTAGGAAATTTTTTGTTTCAATGTCGCAGTTAGTGCATGGTGTTTCCCAGCAATTCGGTGGGTATGTGGAATCATAAGATTCTTTTTTTAGGTCATATTTGGTAAAAAGGTTAATTAGTTATAGAAATGCATTTGTTCTCGTTTTGTTTCGTTTTTATGATTGGGCAAGAATAAATTTATCTTTACTTTTTTTTTCTTATTTTACTTATTAATGTGGAATTTAAATATTTGCAAAATTAATGTGACAACAAAAGTGAAAACAAAACCTTTATTCTCTAACATTATCTTCACACCGAAAAGGTTTTTAGTGATTGTGAAGTTTAATTTGTGTGATGTTAATAATTATATGTACGGTCGATAAATTAGAGATGGATAAATATTAGTCAGAAGAATCATGAGAAATTTGACATGTATTTTGTGTGGTGTTAGGACATGTCAAATCGAGTGACGTCGAAACAAGACAAGAAGGTGGAAGAGGAGGAAGGACGTGGGACACGTGAATGTGCGGAAGATTAACCGGAACATGTACTGAAACAAATTGTAAATGTGCTGGAAATGGGATGGGTGCTTCTTCTCCCATGTCCCATTTGCCTACTTTTATTTATTTATTTATTTGATAATAATAATAATAATAATAATAATAATTTGAATTATTTATCAATCACTTTAGTCACTTATTTTATATTTTTAAGAAGACCTAGTTCTTGTTTGTTTCTCAGACTCAGGCCTAACCTTCTTTACCCCCATCAAACTGACTGTGTAAAGTAATTGATCTTTTTATTTTGTGAATTAGCTTTTTGTTTTTGTTGTTGTATCACCTGCCCATAGGGGTGTCAGATGGATTTTTTTTCCTTTAAAAAAGCCACCCTATATTTTTTTGGTGGTTTTTTAGAATTAAAAAAACCTTATCAATTTTTTGAGTAATTTTTTCAGGACCCTAGATTTTTTTGTAAATTTTGTATTTAATAAAAGATATTGATAATATTAAGAGGTGTTTTATTATATAAATTGATATTAATCACATATTATACATTGTAATACTATTTATTTATGACTTATATAGATTTTCTATGTATTTAATGAGAAAATATTATGTTTACTAGGTAATTTTACATATACTATGAATATTCAAAAGTATAATAATATTGTATTTTTATATATTTTTCCTTGTGTGATCTTTTAAGATATAAAAATTACCTAGATTTTTTTTTATTTAAAAAACTAAAGATTTTACTTGAGGTCAGGTCCATTTTTTTAAGTTTTCACTTTTTTTTATTTTTTGCTTACACCCCTAACACCTCCGTAAATTTTCCTTTTTGGACCATAAGTAACCCTAATATCATAAAAAAATTGAACCAATTGTATAATATATATTATATTAATATATTAAATCATTTTAAAACATTTATATTTATACTTATTTTTTATATTTTATTATATCTTAAATATCCATTATAATATATGTAATTTAATTTGTCATTATTGTATTTGTATAATACTATTAAATATTGTATTATTATATTTTTATTTTTATTTCTTAACAAATCAGGATAATAAAAAATGTTTGGGTTCTTGTCCCGATTTAATTGAAAATATTTTTTTGAAAACTCAAAATAAATCAAGTCGTATCAAGATGATCGGGACTCGAAAATATTGTATTATATATTTTCATAATTTTATAATTCCCTAAGTGATAGTGCATCAAGCTATTCACAATAGACAACTGAATCCAAATGAGAAATCCCAGGAGAGCGGACAATTTTTCCTTTTCTTTCTAAGAGCTCTCTTATTTTGTAAGTAATTTTTACATGAGATCATCCAATTTTCTCCTTTTAAAATAGTAATCGGGCTTCAATTTTTGTAATCACATGATCATTCAACTCTTCTTTCTCCATGTCACATTTAAAATAATAAAAAAAGAAACATTCGAGATTATAAAATTAAAAAAGGGACAGCAACTCCATAAAAAAAAAAACTTCCATCCCTCCTCCCTCATTCCTCTCCTTCTTGTAGAGAGAGGAGAGGGTTTTCCTATCCTTTCTCTCTCCTTTGTACGCATTCATAGAGGAGAGGAGAGAGTGATAAGGGGAGAAGTTATGTGTGAGAGAAGCCCTCACCCTCCCTCCCACGATGAGAGAAAATAATGGGGTGACTGTTAAATTAGTGTTTTAATAAAAAAAACTTTAATCATCTATTATAATGATCACGAGTAAAACATTTTTTAAAGTTTGATTATCATAAAATTATAAATTAAATTCGACGATCCCTCAAACTTGAATGATCATAAGGATTATTTTATAAAACATAAATATAATAATATAAATTAAATTATTTTAAAATTTATGAAATTATAATTATTTTATAAAATATCATAAGGATTCGGGATCGAGTAGTTTAGCGTAACTCAGGAATAAGAACAAGCATATTTTTATTCATAAAATTCTTACTTATAAAATATAAAATTTATTTCCTTATTTCCTTACGATCAAATAAGAAATAGAATAAAAATATAAACTATATTCTGACTGATAAAATTTGTTATTCCTTGAAAAGATAATAATATTTTTATTCTTCTCCCTGTTTGATGTAAAAGGAATAACTTTTAAAAATATTATATTTTATAATTAAATATTTTATTATAAATACTTCATATTTTATTATTATAAAAATAATAATATGATAATAAATGATTAAATTATAAAAATAAATAAAATGATATGAAAATGGTGAGAATACTTCTATTCCTTTGTTACGATGGAATACAAAAATTATAATGTCTCAAAATATAATAGTGATATCACGATTTTCAAAATAATTTGATAATAAATATGTTTTAACCGACTTAACTTATTCTCCTACATGTTTGACGTAATTATCGCCGCCTTATTACGCAACCAAACGTCTTAGAGTAGGAACTAGACAGAGCATAAGTTATCTTCCCTATATCACAAGTAGTTGCTATAATGTTTTGATGGTAATTACAATTGGTTGGATCATTCCAAATTCTATTCTTAAATGTTTTTTTAATTAAGTAATTTAATGTTAATAATTTTGGATGATGCTATTAGAAAATGCTTTGAATTGTTTGATTTTTGGAATCGCATTTAAGTCTTTATATCCTGTCACAATTAATACCGAAGAAAATTATGGGTGGCTTCTATATTAAATATTTATTTCCTAAAACGAATACTTCTTAAAATACACACACAAAAAATATCAACAAATTTCTGTCATAGATTATTGTTTGATTTCATTAAATGTATTGCCCTAATTATTGAAATTAATTAAGTACAAACTTAATTGTCTACCTATCAAACAACACTCCTTTTTTGTCATTTTTTTACGTTAAATTGTAGTTCTCTATTTTTTTAAATATTAACCAGATTAGAGCGATAAAGGTTTCCATACTTTGATGAAAATTCAATCCGTTTGTATCCTAAACAAATAAAAAATTGTAACTCGTTTTCGGTAAATCCATCTACGGAGTAATTAATATACTTAATAATTTATCAACCATTTTTGGAGTTAAGTAATAAATAACTTATTGTCATTTAAGTAAGCCTCGAATTTAATTTAAGAAATTTTATCTCATAAAAAAATGTTGTATTTTGATATCATCATAATTAATATACAAATCCGAGAAAAAAGGCACTAATGATAAAAAAAGTTATAGTTAATGTTTTACACATTAAATCGAGTTAGTTCGTTAGTCGTTTTTGAATAATAATATATTAATTAATATTAGAAGACTAATTTAAAGATGGTGAAGCAAAAATAAAATTAAGGACCATAATGTTGTATTTTTTTTCCACCTACCGTAATCACCGTTGTTATCACGAAGACGATAGTGCTCAAGATCGCAACCAAAGACCATTATTATTAGGAGGTTCTTAGCGCGCCACTTACTCGATGTAATGCTCCAAAAGTGGACTCAAATCTGCCGTCCTCCAAAAAACTTTGCTCGACTGTGCCGCAGAGGGACGCATCCAATCGCAGCAATCGATTACATTTTCTAGTATATCCCCCACCACCACCCTCCACTCTCTCTCTTCCCTGTTTCACTCTCTCTCTCTCTCCCCCGATTCCCTTCGCAAAGATTTATTATATAGCTCAAAGCTTATCTCCTTCCCCCACCTTCAGTACTCAAGAGGAAGAAGAGCGAGTGGTGCAGCGAAGAGATGGCACTGAGGCTTCCGCTGCCGGCGGACTTTGGAGGCGTTTCTTTCTTGGATTCGAGCAGGGGAGGAGGAGCCTTCCACCACCTCAAAGGTGGAATCTTTTGCCCAACTCACACTTGTCTTCCTTTGTTTTTTTTTTATGTTAACTGTCTAGTTCTGTTTAGTTTGCTCTCGTGCAGAGATGAATCTGTACATTTTCCCTCTTCAAAACGAACAAAAAAAGAATCAGTCTTTTGTTAATCTCTGTGGATTCAGAAGCATCAGTTCTATTAAACTGCTTGTATAGAACCAGTTTGTGGTATTGCAATGAGTAGGTTGCTTTCGTACTATTTTTGCAGTGGGATTTTCGTCGAGGAGAAGGGAGAAAGTAACAGTTCCAATCAAGAGAACCAGCTGTTCGGCGCAACAGCAAGCCCAGCCGCCGCCGGCGTGGCCTGGTCGAGCAGTTGTGGAACCAAGACCCAACCAATGGGAGGGGCCGAAGCCAATTTCAATTGTTGGATCCACTGGTTCAATCGGAACTCAGGTATTGCTTCTCTTTGCACGATTTATGGCAGCGTTTCATAATTTAATGGAAGCAAGATAGGTGGCTCAACTGAAGACAGAGAAAGTTTATTCATTTTCTGGTCTTGTTGCTTCATGTCATCCATATGATGCCTTTGTAACCAATGATGACAATTGCATCATGTAGGTGTTTTTATTACTATTGACTTCGCATGTATGTAGATGAACAGAACACTTTTTTTTCTTGGCCAGTGCCTCCAATTCCAACTGACTGTCTTCGTCCTGACTCTCTTTTCAGACTCTGGACATTGTCGCCGAGAATCCAGATAGGTTTAGAGTAGTCGCACTTGCAGCTGGCTCTAATGTTACACTCCTAGCTGATCAGGTGATCATGAAACTTCTCTCGTATATATACAATATTTTGTTTACCAACTTAAGGTAGCAAATGGAATTAAATTGCACGCTTCTGTTTTCCTTCTCTGCAATCAGATTAAGACATTTAAACCACAATTGGTTGCTGTGAGGAATGAATCACTGGTTGGTGAGTTAAAAGAGGCCCTGGCTGATGCTGAATACAAACCTGAAATTATTCCTGGGGAGGAAGGAGTCGTTGAGGTTATTGCTTTTCATCCTCCCGTTGACTTATGACATTGCTGTCAGCTTCATCTTCTAATGTGTTCCAATGGTCCCAGGTTGCTCGTCACCCAGACGCTGTGACTGTAGTTACAGGGATTGTAGGATGTGCAGGATTAAAGGTAAGGTGGTTGTGCTTTATGGTAAAAACCATGTGATTAAAGTTTGAAAGGCTGACGATTTGGGTCCATAGAGCATGAACAAAGGAATTGTGCATAGCAAAATGATGGTATAAATAGGTGATAATCATTGCTCAACTATCTTTCCACAGCCAACTGTAGCTGCAATTGAAGCGGGAAAAGATATAGCTCTAGCAAATAAAGAAACCCTTATAGCCGGAGGCCCTTTTGTGTTACCTCTTGCTCAGAAGCACAAGGTGAAAATACTTCCAGCTGATTCAGAGCATTCTGCCATATTCCAGGTATTTGAGATATGGGAGTACAACTAATTACATTCAGTACCTCTCGTACTGTTGAAATCTTAGTGTTCTTTGACATTTTTTTCTGCTTTTGTTTTATATTTCCTCATGTAAAATTTGTTCATCGATGGTATGGTTGATAAGAGGTATTTATCTCCAGTGTATTCAAGGCTTATCAGATGGTGCACTTAGGCGTATTATTTTGACTGCGTCTGGTGGTGCCTTCAGGTTTGTCACTAGTGAACTTGTATGTTATTTCAAAATCATAGGGTTTCTTATTATCATATATCCATCAATATTTGAATGAAATCCCTCCCAAAAATATCTGAATGGAATGCAATACAAAATATTTTAATACATTTTCTATGGTTGAATAAAGCATGATGATTGATTAGTTAGCTCTCCATTATTCTCGAAGGAATGACATAAAATTTGAAAAGTTATACACTATGGCTGCAACAGGGATTGGCCAGTCGAAAAGTTGAAAGACGTAAAAGTTGCTGATGCTTTGAAGCATCCAAACTGGAATATGGGAAAAAAGATCACTGTGGATTCTGCCACCCTATTTAACAAGGTAGTATATGCAGTTAAATCCTCATTTGCTCGCATTATTTTACTTAAAGAGACATAACGGTCAACAGATTCAAGACTAAGAGATAGATCTCTTGTTTGTAGGGTCTAGAAGTAATTGAAGCACACTATTTGTTTGGGGCTTCCTATGATGATATTGAAATTGTGATACATCCACAATCAATTATACACTCAATGATTGAGACCCAGGTAATTCTATGCCATGCCAGTAGCTTGAATTGCCCTTTATAAATTCCTTTTCTATGTTGGGGGAGGCTTGATATTTTTACCTGGTTACTAAACAATATTTCTATAATTTTGCAGGACTCATCTGTATTAGCTCAGTTAGGCTGGCCTGACATGCGCATACCGATTCTTTACACGTTATCTTGGCCTGATAGAATTTATTGCTCTGAAGTAACGTGGCCTCGTCTTGATCTTTGCAAGTATGGACCTATTCTCTCTCATATATAGTGATATTTTGGTAGTTTGTGGTTGAACCTTGCTCTACATATTCTTATTTGAGATAGGTTTTGATTCTCAAGTGATTAGAACAGTTGTGTTTTATGCTTTGTTATGAGGAGATAATTGTCTAAGCATTGAATTCAAGTTGTTTGTTTTGTTCTGACAAGGTTGTGAATATAGGATCTTACATAAGATTGATAGAGATACATAAATTGATGATTGTAAGATCAGATTAAGAATAGTTAGATCCTACCTATCAGTAAAAGTTTCAAGAGATAATTTATTATTTGCAAATTTTGTCACATTAAACTCTTAAACTATATTTAAATTTTTATCATCATCTGAACATTTCATAGGTCAAAATTATAGAAATAAAAATGGTAAATAACAAAAATCAGAAAAATCTATTGAATGTCACCTAAATTAATTATGATTCATGAATAACAAATTATTATTTCAATGATTATATTTGTCATATGAGATTGTAAACTATTTGACATTACTTTTAGAAAAATGTTTTTGAATGTCATCTAAAGTTATTATGATTCCATGAATAACATTTGATCATTATTTGAGTGATTGTATTGGTCACATGAGATTGTAAAATATTTTATATTACTATTAAAAAAAATTACATTATGGTAAGATCGCAAGACTTAAAATAAAATCTTAGCAAAATCCTATTCTTACTAGTGAGGGGTCATTTAATATGAGATAATCTATTTGCTATTTCATTTAAAATTCACAGGGCCCATCACATTAACAAATTGCCTGCAAGAGATATTGGTAATTTTAACTTACTCCAATGATTTTAATTACCATTTTACGACTTGTTCAAATAGTAGGCATGAGAAATGTTTTTCCATATTACCGTTGAGTGAAATGCATTTTGATCAAAATATTCATTCAATCAAAATTTTAATTTCTTAATATTGTATTAGTAAGTAGTATCATAAAGTTTCATTTTTATCTTTTTGAAACATTTATGAATAACCCGTGATCTTGACTCATCTTCTTTTATTCATTCATGATCAAAATATTCATTCAATCAAAATTTTAATTTCTTAATATTGTATTAGTAAGTAGTATCATAAAGTTTCATTTTTATCTTTTTGAAACATTTATGAATAACCCGTGATCTTGACTCATCTTCTTTTATTCATTCATATTCAATTTTCTACTTTTTGCTTTGTTTATCTATGTAATATGTGATAAAATTTTAAAATAATTTGTAGGAGTATTTTGATTACTTTTTCTTCAATTATTTAATTCCGGTAATGTGATATTACCGGTAATTTAAATAGTAGTAATCTATTTTAGTAGTGATCAAAATAACCAGTTAATTAATTTTTTACTAAGAGTAAGATCAAGCTCACTTAAGGGAAATTGAAAATGTAGATTGAGATCTTAATAATCTTAACCTATGATTGTCTGTTTAAATTATTTTCCATATAACAACAACAACAACAACAACAAAGCCTTATCCCACTAGGTGGGGTCGGCTACATGGATCATACGACGCCATTATTCGTTGATTCATGTTCATGAGATTCGACAGGGTTTTATTCGTTGATCCATGTTCATGAGATTCGACAGGGTTTTACGCTGGCTGTCGGGGCCTAACACAACCCTCCTTTATCTGGGCTTGGGACCGGCTATAAAACATAGGCGGAGTTATTTTCCATATAAAGAAGGAAATTTTAATGATCCATATATCTTATTTTGTATCAAGAGAAACATCTATTTCAATGACAAAGCAACTTGAAGGTTGGAGAATTATTCAAGTTACTCACAATAACAACTCGATTTATTGATTTTTTTTTCTTTTCTGAGAGGGACTCCATTTATTAATTAACCACAATTTTCAAATTGTTACCTGCTTTTAGTATCCTTTCTAAATAAGAGTCAGTGTCTCCAAAATTTGAATTTGGTGATATACAAGTTGTATGATAACGTCACTGTAGTTATGTGTGATCCTTTATGAATTATAAGTTTTTTACTTTTCTTTCCCTGGAAGACCCATCCAAGGTTCATTTGAGTTAGAAGTTCATGTAAGTACATATCTATTGAACTTGAGTGCAATGTATGTGATAAAAATATGTTGATACCTTTCCCATACATGATCTTTCGACTCAGAAATTTAAGAATTTTGATCTCCTGGATGATCCAGGCTCGGTTCGTTGACGTTTAAAGCTCCTGATAATGTGAAATACCCATCTATGGATCTTGCCTATGCGGCTGGACGAGCTGGTGGCACGATGACTGGTGTCCTTAGTGCAGCTAATGAGAAGGCTGTTGAAATGTTCATTGACGAGAAGTAAGAATTTTTCACTTTCTTTTGTCCACCCTTATAAACTCAACTGATTTTGATGTCTATAGTATCATTTACAGACAACTTTCATATATTCCTAAAATAGCTGCCTTGCAGTTTTCTCACAATTCTTTTCCAAAATGCTATGCTGTTCGTACTCAGCATATCGGTGGAGCAGATAATTTTGCTGGCTTTTTTTTTCTCTGATGGACTTCACTGTTATGGAACTACTGAATATATCTTGAGTTTGATTATTTCCAGGATCAGCTACCTCGAAATATTTAAGGTGGTGGAGCTTACATGTGATGCACATCAAAATGATTTAATTGCCAGTCCTTCTCTTGAGGAGATTATTCATTATGATTTATGGGCACGGGATTTTGCTGCCAAGTTGCAAGAATCTTCTGGCGTGAGCCCTGTACCTGTCTAAGTATTGTATCCAATTAAAGAGAATGCTGCATATACCATTAGGTTCATGTTGGCAGGTCTGATCAGCAACTTGATGATGTCAAGCATCAGAGATGACATGGGAACCTCCAAGAAGCCATAATACGTGGACCTTCGTGTACCTGGTTTCTTTGTATATTCTTTCATTGAATGAAATCTAGTTAGTTAATAATACATTAAAGCTCATAATGATTCTATCTCTGTAGTTAGCCTCTAATTTCTCGCTCAGATAAGGCAGTAAAACATATTCAAGCTGAATGCTACGACAACATCCAACAGCTACTTCTCCTTTTTTTCTCTTTTGTCTCATTTTCAGAAGCTTTTCCACTTGACTAGAGCAGTTTGATACATGAAGAGCTTACAGGATCATATCTGCCATAGAGAAACCTTAAATGTAATTTCTTGTGGCAGTAAAACATCCAATAGCTAAGTTATCAAACAAATTAGAAAGTATATATCCGACTATTTGCCTTCTGTAATTTTTCTTCATCGTGTTGAACTTAATATTTGGTCAAAGTAACAAAAACAATAGAGTTTAGGTGTTTAGGTGATTAGTAGAATATTTTCATTTTATTGGGATGAGTTAGGTTTTGTGTACGTGAAAAAAAAATTAGTGAGGCTTGCTAATTTGGGTACACAGCTTTTCATTTTTTTATTTTTTTGAGGATTGAGCACCTCAAGTGACATATGTTGTACTAAGATATCTTAGTATTATGCCAAGTTTTTTTTTTTTTTTTGAAATCTCATATGTTCAAAAAGTTAACTTTTACATAGCCTGTTGCAGCATTGAAAAATCGAACATGGAGCTTTCAACTTTGAAGTCAGAAGAAATACAGATAAAATAATATAAAATAATAATATAATATATATAATGGCATGTTTATTCTCATTTAATGTCTCATACGTGCATTATAATAAAAAAAATCCAGTAGGTAAACATGTAAGGTTATACGTCATCTCAATAATGGTTTTTTTTATTCAATTAATCAGTGATAGAGAGCTGCTTAATGACTTGTTCCATCCAAATGGTTAAAATTAAGACCCCCAAAAAAAATGACAGGATAAGTTTCAACATGAGGAAGGAATTTATGTGATTGGATACAAGAACTTACTAGTCGTGAGAATAATAGTGCAAGTGGGGACTCCACACATTTTGAATGCTTGATGAAGCCCAAGTTTTCCAAGTCTAACAATTTTGGACGGCACTGTGATACGCCACATTCCAGAAGGTTACTTTTCTTTTCTTTTCTTTTTTTTTTAACTTGTACACAAAATTCTGATAAAAAGTAAAACGATATTCTCCTAATTAAATGATGAATACAAAAATCGAACATGAGACTACTACTTTTACGACTCTAATTAGTTGCACCAACCAAGCTTCGTTAGAAGGTTCTTTTTCTTTAGTTGTCACTCTTTACGTAATAACTTTGGATATTAATAGCCGACTAGTTTAATTATAGATTAACAATATAGAAGCTTAATTAGTAAATAAGAAGGAAAATATAAAAGAAATGATAAGATAAAATGGAAAATTAAGAATACAGTAAACTTTTTTTTGGAAATATTAATTTATTAACGATTATACTAGAAAATGACTAAAAACGACCATATATTAAAATAACAAAAAAATGAAGAGTATTTTTTATAGGGTCCTCCATATTCATTTTTTTATTATCTCCGAACTGTAAAGAAAAGAAAATGAAGAGTCTCCTTAAACCTATGGATCCAAACTTAAATTAATATCTTTTTTACATAAATTAATATGTAGATGCAGTCTCCTAATAAGGTTACCTTTCTCCTCTCATCATTTTTATTTGATTTTTTCTATTTTTTAATTTACAAATATTTGTCATCCGTAGAGGCAAGTTTAGTAATAAGGTTACATGGCTTCTCCTTTCACCATTTTTATTTAACTTTTTTTTCTATTTTTAATTTACAAATATTTGTCATCGTTTCACCATCTAAAATTTGAATATATTTTTTTGTGATGGTATCTCATTAATTTTGGTCCATTACGAGCTTTGGGTATTTTTCTGCATAAGCCTAGAGATTTCTAACTTTATCTTGCAACTAGATTGATTTTCATCTTTTAACTTATTTCATAAACTATCATTTCGACTGGTGATCGGTCGTTCCCGATTGCGCTATCGATGTGATGTTCACATGACGATTCTCTCTCCTCCATGCAAGCAACTAAAAATAAAAAAAATAAAATATTATTTAAAATAATAATTAAAAAAATTTAAAAAAACGTCGATGCAAGGAAGGAGGCTCGCCGAAGGTTGTAGAGGGAGGGCGAGCCCCCCCTGTGTCAAAGCCGCGCAAGTAAAGCTTCCTTTCTTTGCAGTCGCAAAGGGGGGCCAGCCTCGTCGATGGTCGGGGGCAAAACATCAGCATGGACATTTTTATTTTTTTAATTATTTTTTAATATTATTGTATTTTTTAATCATGCCACATCAGTAAGTTGCTTGCATAGAGGAGAGAGGAATAAGCTGCGTAGACGTCACATCAACACCTCAATCAGAAAATGATCGATAGGTAGTGAAATAAGTTAAAAGATGTAGGATATTCTACTTACTGAAGTTGGGGGATAACATTGGGAAACGTTAAAGTTGAAGGGCATTTAGTAAAATTTATTTAAATTTGTGTGATTAGATAGTTTTATTTTTGTTGGCCACTAGTTTTTTTTATTTCTTCTAAAGTTTAAGATATATGCACATGAGATTGGAAGATAGGATGGATGTGTTCTTCGAGAAAAAAATAAATGGAAAAAATAATTTTAAATATGATCAAATATTTTGAAATGGTATAGATAAAAGAAATTTTTATATTCATGTATATTTATTTACTTTCATCGATAACAAGTTGTTCATAAAAATGTGGAACTTAACAAATGAACTGAGGAAATTTTGTATTGCTGAACTCAACATAAAAGAAACCACACAAAAAATTGGAAAAAAATATTCATCTTTTATTTTGAATGTAACATGATTTTTTTTTCTTATCATACATGAAATTTTAGCTACCAATGATAATTTACTTAGTAATTAACTATTAACTAATTATATATAAAATACATTTCATAAAATAATATTTATGATTATAAATATCATAATGTTGCTCTTTTTAATGACTTAAACTTTTAATAAAATTGGACTGAACATCTATTTTCATATAGTATTACAGTCCTCAAACGACGAGAAGTATTAAGATTATAAATATAATAATATTCTTTCTCACATCTTAATATTTTAGAATTTCACAAACACTTGTACAACTAAAAATGACCAATACATTAAAATAACAAAAAAATGAGTTATCGGATTTGATTTTTTTTAAGCCATATTGGATGTGGTTAAAGTAGAGCTTTAAATTGGTGGGATACAACTATGATGGGGTTCATCGGATCCCGCATGTGTTGGGATTCTTCGGATTATAATAATTACATAAAAACTTCATAATAATAATTAATCATGATTAAATGAATTAGTTATTATCAATTGAAAGCAGTCATAAGAGGATAAATTAAGTAGCCAAATACTAAATCTTTAGTAAAGTATCAATTCTAATGTATCAAATATAACTTTTATCAATCATCAATTCCAGATATATTATATGCCCTAAGACACTTTATCAAATAACACATAGGACTCTTTATCAATGTCAAATATCAATTATGAAATGCCAAATATCACTTATAACCCTTTATCAAATATAATATATAAAACATCAAGTATTAAATTATCAGTATCACATTATTTACTATTAAGTAGCAAATGATGATTGATACAGTATAATATCAAGTAACAAATGCCAGATATCAAACATCAAATATCACCTTAATCAAGTGTGATAATGTAGGGTATCTTTTTTTAGTTGTTTCAAATGTGTTTTAATTTAAATAGTTTCTAATATAAGAGTTGTATTCCAACTTCTTTCATTTTTTAATTTATTCTGATGAGTTCTTCAATTATTAAGTAACGATACTTACATTTAGAGAGTCAAGAATTAAGTTTTTACTAGAAATAAAGAAATATCCTCAACTTCAAGGGTGAGTGTTTTTTAACCAATACAAATGAACAAATAAACAAGTGACAATTAGTATTTAATTATCTTCATTATTTCTCAACAAATACTCTATTGATTAACAAGGTTATGCTACTAATCATGTGGATAACTAGGCTACACAAAACTTTCATCAACTACCTAATCAATTAACAAGAATTAAAAAAACCAATTTATCCTCAAGTGTACAATTAAGTCACAAATCACTTTCATCATATGCTTAATCAAATAATAAGGGTGAAAAGGTCAATCGAGAATGAAGTAGACAACTAGACCAAATACAACTTTTCTTCACAAGGGTAAGGTCATCATCGAAAATTAAGTCACATAGGCCTTTCATTTATTACCTTATCCAATAACATGGTTAAATGATGAACTAATCATCAAGTAGGAAACTAGATCAAACATGTCTTTCATTATATACTCTATCATAAGAAGGCTAATTAATCATAAAATGGACAGCTAAATTAGACATATCTTTCCATCACATGTGCAGTCAAGTCGGGCCCCTAAAATTTGGGTCAAGTTTCTAAACCCATCACATGGGTTGCTCTATGACTAAGGCTCATGTTTGGATCTTCTTTATGGGGACATGAATTCTGCAAGAATCAAGTTGAGTTTCTTGTGACCCGACTGTAGTTTTATACAGTGCAATACATTAGTCTTGTCATTTTTCTTCGTTTAGGAATTACCCCCATGTTTAGATCTTCTTTGTGGGGACATGAATTATTCAAGAACTTAGGCTGAGTTTCTTACGATTCGACCAGAGTTCTACATAATGCAAAACATTTATCTAGTGATTTTTTTTATGTTTTGAATGTGATTTAAATTCTATAACAATATGAAAACAACAAAAAACCTAGGGCAACTATTTAATTATCTTAGAATATATTTAGGATTCCGAATAAACCTTTTCTCATGAATTAAACTATTATGAAATTCATATAAAAAAGTATCCAATATCTTATATACTTTAGTTCTAAGTCGTACCCTTCTTTTAAACAATGTTGACAAATCACAATTTATATGCATGAACATGGTTGATAAGATCCCGATCCGGATAGTAAGATCTTACGATCCTCCGGACAGAAAATGATCCCGATCATACCCTGAGGATCTTAAACATAGGATCTATACCGGATCTATAGCCGGGTTGGTAGGATTTACGGTAGGATCTTACAATCCTAACGATCCTACGATATTGAAACAAATTTATTTATTCGAATGAAAAAATAAAAGTAAAAATAAAGGTCCTTGAGAAAATTAGATTTAACTACTTTATATATATTTTATATGTTAGTCTCACTTTCATGAATTTTAATATCTTCTAATAATATAATGTTATGTTATGAATCTAATACTATATTATCTTACATCAAAATTAATTTTTATTATTGCACGTATACTAAGAATTATATTGCACTTTAATAAATACTATAGTTCATTAAGATCAAATTTTATATGTTATTATTTTAGTGTTTTTTTAAGAATATATCATATTATTTTTCAGATGATATAAAAAAAATATTAGACTTGAAAATATGAATAAAGTATTAATGGTTAGTGTTTAATTAACTTATATAGAAACATACTATTTATGAATAAATATACTGCTTTATTATTTCATATTAAAAAATAATTTTTATTTATGGGGTAGGATCTTACGATCCTCAATCTAATCCTACAATCCTCGAAACCCCTTACGATCCTACCTCGGAGACAAACTTGAGTTTGCATGATGAAGAAATAACAAGGAAGAAAGAGAGAGGGGGTGAGTTTTATGGTGAGATAAAGTTTAATCAAAATTTAGGGCATGTTTGGATGTCATGTGATCTATCGAAAAGAGCTCATTACTTTGTTTCTTTCTCAACCATTGAAAAAAAAGTCAAAATGGTTGTTTGGATGTTATTTTGAGCAAAAAATTAAACTCCGGAAAAACCTATTTTTCATAAGGATAAAATCTTAGGTAAGATCTTTTTTTTTTCTACAACGCTTTGTTCTTCGTGTCTTTGGCTTCTTTGCTTCCTTTGCCTCTTTGCTAGCTTGGTAACCTCCAGTGCTTTCAAATTAGGAGGCTCTTGCGAATGAAGATCTTTAGGAGACATCGTGAGTGGCAAGGCAACACATGGGTGGGTGGACAAAGGCAGACGACGTTCAGCGAGATAGTGAAGAGGTGTACAAATAAAACTACCTAGCAGATGTCGCACTCTGCGTGATGATGGAAGCAATGTTGTAAGACCCGGCCTGGCATGATCAGTCGGACCGGTAGGGTCAGTGTCCGAGCACTAAAATAGCCAGTGGGTCGTTCAAAATCCAGCCATAGACGGTCATAACTCAAGTTCAACCAGCAACCCACAGGTTTGGCTGACCCGGACGGGTCAAGTTATAAAATATACAAAAATTATTAATCTTTTTTAGAATATATATATATATATATATATATATATATATATATATATATACACTTGAAATTTATGTTTCAAGATTCTTCTTTGTCACATACATAAAATTTCATTGATAACTTTTTTATAATTACTCACAATATTTTTTTTATTTAGAAAATATTCAATTGATGATTTAATTTATGCTTATTTATTATATTATTTGATCTGAATTATTTTATTATTTTTTTGCTAAAAAACATATTACATATTAATAATATTTCAATAATCACTTTGACTTATTTTATTTTATTTATTAATTTATATTCCTTGGTCCGACCATTCGGTTCAATCTGGTTCAATCGGTCCGGCCTGACCCGTTAGATAATATGAGTCGATAGTCGGGTCGGGTCTTAAAACATTTGATGGAAGCAAACTCGTCGTGCAGCCGTTGTTGAGGCGAACGCCCAAGTGGAGTTGGTTCTTATCTCTACAACTACAAATAACATAGAGGAAAATATTACCTGATAGCTTATTGAAAAAAATGAAAAATGTGTTCCTTTGAAAATTTTACAACTTTGAATATATTCCTTTGACTGCCAAAAGGCGCCTTAGATAGAACTTCTTATGGATTTAATTTAGCTCAAATTAAAATTCTTTAATATTTGGATTTAGTTTATAATTAGATTCTTCGCTTTGATTAATTATGTATTAGATTCTATTAGGAAAATGTAGTTCCAACTGTATCTTCATTTTTTTCTATCCAAGTACTAGAATTGAGAGAGAGGGAGAAATGGGTGATGAAAGAAAATTAATTATGTTCCGTCATGAATAAGCAAGAGGTCACGCGAAAGCAAACCATCTACCTGTGAACAAACTTGACCAAGTTTATTTGAGTCGGGTTGGGAAGGGTTTCAATTTTTTTTTAAGTTAAGACCTTACCCAACCCGACCCGGAACAGGTCTGGTTGGATCAAGTCGAATGATCGATTATCTGACCATCATTTTTTATAGTTTTTCTTTTATATTTTTTAATATAAAAATTATATTTAATATTTTATTTTAAAAACAGAAATATTGTTTTCAATATTTTTATATTTAAAATACTTTTATTTTATTTTTAAAAGTTTAAATAATATAAACACTTAAATTAAGTAAAGAATCATTTAAAATAAAAATAAAGTAAAAAATCCAATTCATCGAATCGGGACGAGTTAAGTCGTGGAGAATTTTTTTAATATGAACCTGATCTCAGAGCCCTTCGATTTGAGCAAATTATTCATAAAGTTGAGCTATGGTTTACAACAATATATGTCTTATTCCCTGCAAGAGGAAAGATATAGCTAGAAAATAAAAGGACACAATTCTCTAATTAAAATTAAATTCCATTGTTTTTCCTATCCCACTGCCCTTCTCCCTTTTGTAATTAGCAAAATGAGCTCGTGAGCTCACAATGATCGTCATCGCTTTTTTCGAGAAAAAGAAAAATACACCAAACTCCTTTTACCAAATCCTCACGTGGACTTCTTGGCTAGCAATTGTTGAACATGACATGGCTGCTTAAATAAGCATACAAATTATATGAACTTATCCAAAAAAAAATATTTTATACGAAGCCAATCAAGAACCAACCACCACATGCAACGTTGCTATCAATTTATTTCATCCACAAACAAAACCAAATGCAATGTTGGCATCAATTTATTTCATTCACAAACAAAGTTAACCTTAGGTGCTTGAATAAAAAAAATTGTCTTTAATTTTTTTTTCATTTTATTTCTTTACCGTAAGACAAATATAATTCAACCATAAATGACTAATCGCAAAGCATCTGCAAACTTTTGTTAGCCTCTATACCACAATATTAAAATTTGCTATCAAAATATTATGTTTTTTTCTTCTTTTTTTTTTTACTGCTGAAGAAAATATCAACAAATATTATCTACCATATCCACAGACATGCAAGAATATTTACATGTCAACTTGTTAAGCTGAAAGAAAAACTTAAAAGCTCCAATTCACCTTAAGAGAAATAAAATAAAGAAAATTTAAAAAAAAAAAGATGAAGAGAGATCTCTAGAAGCGATAAGGCTTCACGCCGACCCCGTTCGTGGGCGCGAACAACGCGTACAGCTCCTGCCGGTACGGCAAGAACGACCGGCGCGCCGCCTCCTTCGCCGCCTGCCCGTTCCCGGACTGCTTCCCGTAGTACAACCGGTGGACGGCGGCCATATCTGCCTCCGTCGAACGTCTCATGTTCTTCGGCGCCGCCGCACGGTCGCCGGAGTTCGCTCCCTTGATCTCCTTCGCCGTCCCAGCCGACGGCCGAGTCGCCGCCGTCGCAGCCTTGCCGATGAAGACGAACTTCTCCTTCCCGTCGCTGTGGCTCCGCCCCATCAGATCGCTCAGCCTCCATCGCCGTGTCTTCCCCGCTCCGGCCGAGGAGCTCTTCTTACACCGGTCCGGCGACTGCGGCGCCGACTTCGGGGACCAGAGACAGTACTCTCCCTCGGCCGAGGGGGTATCCTCGATGAGCAGGCGCCGTATCGGGATCTGCTCCTGCTCGGACGCGTCTTCGGGAAGGAGGAGTTCGCGGTTGAAGATGGGGTACACGGGAAGGATGCGGCCGCCGGAGAAGAGCTCGTCGGCCGTCACGTCGGGCAGCTCGTCGGGGTTCGGCACGGAGGCGAAGGTGAACTCGAATTCGTCGCTAGAGGAGTCGTCTTCGACGTCATCCACATCGGAGTAGCCAAGAGTCGCCATCTCTTTGGGAGTCGGCGGGACAGCCAGTTCTTCGCCGGACCCGAGGGCGAGCGCTAGGGACGACGGCGCCGCCGGTGAGGATTGGTGTTGTGATTCCAGCTCGGTCGCCATTTCCGGAAAATTTCTAGTGATCTCTTCTTCTTGTTCTTCGCAGCAAATGTGTTTTTTGGATGTAAGCAAGGACGAAGCCCCACTGCTTATATAAACAAGACGACGGCCGAGTGGCGCGTGAGGTAATAACATTTATTATTTAATAATATTAATATTGTGACTTTATTAGAGAGCGACGACGCGTAGCAGGAAAGTTTTATGTAAATTTTAAATATAAAAAAACAAAGAAATAAATAAGAGGACCAGACCAGCGATGGGTCTTTGACCCCGCGGGTCGCGATTTGCTTGCCTTGGAGGGGAAGCACATGGCGTTTCAATGAACATTTCATTCCTTCATAAATAACAACTCTTCCCCGGCACGTGCGAATTCTTCTAGATGGTCAAGTAAACACCGTGGGAACCAATTTCTCGAATTCTAAGTATTATTTTATTGTTTATGTTGATGAAGAAAGAATAACATCTAGAAGAAAGGTGTGAAATATTAGGAATAACAATAAAATACGAGATAAGATATTTAGATCCACCAAGTGGAAGGGACAAAATTAAATAAAGATTTATTATATTACGCATAAATATCTAACTACTAATCTGATGGGAATAACATATAAGAAAGGAGTGTAAGTCGCTAGAAAAAAATATTCAAATTTAAAACACTGAAATAAAAAATTGGATCCGATAAATCATAATAATATTTTCCTTTAAATTAGAGTTCCTAATAAAAAATTTTGAAGGTTTGATTTTAGACTTTTTAATTCAATATTATATTTTTAATAATATTATTGTTTTAAATCGTGATTTTGGTTCGAAAATTATTATTATTATTTTCTCTTAGAAAAAGCTTTAGGATAACTTTTTTTCGCTTTGAAAAATTTCTCAAAATTTTTATAAAATAATTCTTTTATACGATCCAAATCACCTTATTTATTTATGTCGACATTTTTGGTAACAAGGTGTATCAAACAGAAAATTTTGACTCAATAAAAGTCTTTTTAGTACCTTCTTTTTTTATAACGTATAAAAAATAGTGCTTTTGAATTAAATTAATGAGTGGTCACCAACTTTCTTATACCCAAAGTAACACGAAAAAAGAGATCGGGTGTCAGATGTTACGTAATAATAATAATAATAATAATAATAATAATAATAATAATAATAATAATAATAATAATAATAATAATAATAATAATAATAATAATAATCTCATTTTTTATTAGGATTATACATCAACGATTGATAGACTTTGAAACTTACATAAAGATTAAACACTTCAATAAAAAAAAAAGAAAAGAAGAGATAACCTGAAGCGTAGCCAGCTAATGTTCAAACTGAAGTAATCTGAAAACAAGAGAATGACCGAGTCAGTGTCATGTCAGTGCGTGTACATAAACATCTGACGTCAAAATCTAAAGAATAATTTATAGGAGTAGTTCCAAACTATATGATAGTATTAATATTAAGTGTATCCCAAAGTTCGTTAATCGGTCACTTGTTGAGTGTTGGGACGACATTTCCTTCATTTGCCTGGATAGATAATGCTTCTAGATGTCTGACGTTTGAGCACAAGTCATCCATATTTTTTAATTAATGCATTTGAAAATTATTATAAAAGTCAGACTCATTTGGTAGTTATGAATGCAAACATAAAAGATTCATGTATCTCAATCTCTCAGTATGAGCTTACTGTTCATAGAATAGGACTTATCAATTTCAAAGAATAAACATTTTTTTTTTTGCCGAATTGGAAGAGCAAAAAATACTTATCCCACATTTTTTTCTTATTTATAAGGATAATATTTTTTAATATCATCTTTGTCCCTTGTCATTATGTGTGAATAAATATAATGGTTGACAATATTAGATAGAATAAACCTTCTTCCTTGCCTTATTCTAATAACCAAATAGCCCAAAGTTCAACTCACATGGATTGTGGGATTTATACTATTCACATATAAAATAAGTGTGGACGTAATATTTCCTATAATTAATAATGCATATGTAACACCTACACTTTTTAAAATTAACAACTAATTAGGATTTATTAAAGGAAGTTAAAGTTTGAAAAATATATTTAGACGATGGATCAGAAAAAAGGAAAAGATAAATCTTAACTAAATTAGGAGTTAAAACTATAATAAGATTAGGAATTTAAATTTGAATTTGAATCTAACCATAAGTTTAGAATATAATGAACTCTATATGATAGTTAAAAAAGAGTATAAGTCCAAAAATATCTATTACATAAAATAATAATATATTATTATTTTATTTCAAAATTTTAAAATAATAAGAACATTAATTAATTATTCAACTACAAAAAATTAGGAATAATTATTTTTAGGAGGAATGGACTAAGAAAAGATAATTAAAAGAGGATTAGTGATGAAGTTCAAGTAGGATTGAATTAGGACTTTTAAAGATGTTGAAATTATGAGTTTTAAAGTTAAAAATGTTAAGAAAATAAAATAAATATAAATTATTGTTTTAAATCTAAAATGAAGAATATTGATATTAATTAATTATTTAAAAATTTTGTGAAAAATAAAAAGATAAATTATGGAATTTTAAGTAGATTAGAATTTTAATCCCAAAGTCCTTTCTTTTCACATTTATATTTTTCCTCCAACTTTATCCTATGTTTTCTTCTTTCTCGGTGCATGCACATGATTGCTACTCATGCTTGATAGCTATGTCAAAGGATGCTATGGTCATTACCAGAAGTCGAGCATGATCGTTGAAAATGTTGCCCAAAGTTTTTTATTCAAATAGTTATGTCTCGAAGATGCTTACAGATTTTCTATTCGCTTTAAATGTGAATTCTTAATAAAATAATAAAGATAAAAAAGGCTAAAGTATATTTTTATGCTCTCATACGATTCATGAATAACTTTCATAAGATATTTCATTAAGAACATGCCATTTTTATATCCAAAATATCGGTCAAAGTTAACAAAAGATCACGTCAGAATTCGACCCGAGTTGACCAGAACCTGACCTGATAGGGCTGAGACCCGGCCCAGACATAAGTCGGTCCAGGACCGGGTTTACATCCATGGAAACCCGGCGGGTCTCGGGTCGGGTCCGGGTCTGGAGTTTGAAAACCCGACCCGGGTTTCTAATTATTTATAATACTAAAACTCGATAGCCCTCGACCCGTAACCCGCCTACCCGCGACCAACGACCTGCAAAGTGAAAATTGATTGATTGAAAAAAAATTCGTGAATCGTGATTTCCGACCTAGGGCACAGTGGTGTGCCGCCTCGCCGCCTCTCCGCTGCTCGTCGCCGACTTGCTGCCTCGCTGCTCGTCGCCGCCTTGCCGCCTCGCCGCTCGTTGCTGCCTTGCCGCTGCTCGTTGCCTCACCGCTCATTGTTGACTTGCCGCTGCTCACCTCCTCGCCGGTCATTTGACGCTGCTCGCCGACTCGCCGCCTCGCTGCTTGTTGCCGCTGCTCGTCGACTCGCCGCCTCGCCAACTCGCCGCCTCGCTGCTTGTTGCCGCTGCTTGCAGCCTCACCGCCTCACCGACTCGCCGACGCCTACCTCGGCACTCGGCAGGTTCGACACCGCCGTCGTCTCCTCCGTCATCTATCTTGGGTAATTAATTAATGTTGATTTTAACTAAATTTGTTGCCTGTAAATCTGTAACCTTTTAAGTTAATTGATCATATGCCGGAAACTTTGTCCATAAGTCCATTCTTGTGTGTTCTTCTTGATGATGATCGACATGGTCAGTTTGTCATGCCTTTGATAGTTAGGACATTCGGTCGTGCATGGCTACAGCTGCATGCAACTGAGTCAAATTAGGGCTGTTTTGAGGATGCATTCTATTGACTTGGCTCCATTATTTTCTCCACTTTATTTTCATCTTATATATTTTTTCCGTTCAAAATTGAGCCATATCTCTGTGTTATCTTTGTGATTGTTGGCACTTGGCACATTTGTTATGTTCCCGCATGCAATTACTTTATTAGATTATTCAATCACTTTTATGTTCATTGATTATTTGATTAGTTTATTAGATTATTCAATCACTTTTTGTGGTTTATTTTTTTCTGTCAAAACCAGCTAGGATATTCTGTGATTTGTGAATGGAGGTCCAGGATAATGCAAATGTTGTGACTAACATAGGTCCTAATGGCCCTAATCCAACCTCGGGTGATATTATCATCGAGTCTACCCAATCGAATTTAAACCCTACACAAGGAACTAACGATGCTTTTGTGGAAATAGAAGTAGTTAGGAGGAAGCCTAGTAAAAACAAATTAGAAGCTTGGAATCATTTTGAAAAATTTACTTCGGATCAAGAAGTTAGAGCAAGGTGCAAATATTGCAAAAATGACTTTGCCGCCGACCCAAATAAGCATGAAACTACTGGCTTATTTAAGCACCTTAAAAGATGTAAGAAGTTTCCACATAGAAGTGAAGTGAAGGGACAAAAAATGTTGGCACAAAGCTTGCAAGGAGTATCTATTACAGCAAAATCATTAGTCCCTCATTCTTATAATTATGAAGATTGTAGAAGAGCCTTGGCTGAATTTGTGATATGTGATGAGCAAGCTTTCAGAGTTGTAGAAGGTGATGGATTTCACAAGTATTCAAAATGTTTGAAACCTAGATTCATGATTCCTTCGAGATTTACTATTGCTAGAGATTGCTATCAGTTGTATCTAGATGAAATTGCTAAACTTAAAGCAATTTTTAAAAAGTCTTCTTCACACATTTGTCTTACTACTTATACGTGGACATCTTGTCAAAAATTGTGTTATATGTGTCTTACCGCACATTTTATTGATGAAGATTGGGTTTTACACAAAAGGGTTCTTAATTTTTGTCCAATTGAAGGACATAAGGGCGAGGATATTGCTAAATCTGTGGAAAATTGTTTATTAGCATGGGAAATTGAAAATGTGTTCACCATCACTGTGGATAATGCATCAGCCAATGATAAAGCTATTGGTCATTTGAAAAAGAGACTGCATAGCTGGAAAGGTTTGATATGTAACGGTGATTTCATCCACATCAGATGTTGTGCACATACACAATCTTGTGGTTAAAGATGGGTTACATGATATGAAATAAGCTATTGTGTCAATTCGTGAAGCTGTTCGCTATGTGAGATCATCTCCGGCACGATTTGAAAAATTCAAAAGATTTATACAAGAGAAAATCACTAGCCAATCTAGTGTTATTATGGATGTGCCAACTCGTTGGAATTCGACCTATTTAATGTTGAACGTGTTGAAAATTTTCAAAAAGTATTTGAAAGGTTGGATGATGAAGATAGGGGGTACAAATTACATTTTAAAGAGAATGATTGTATGCCACTAATAGCTGAAGATTGGGAAACACTCGAAACTTTGTTATGTTTTTGAAATTTTTTTATGATGCAACATGAGGTCTAAATATGATAAGTATTGGGGAAAGCCTGAAAATATTAATCCATTGATACTTATTTCTATTGTATTAGATCCTAAATATAAGCTTGGATACGTTGAATGGAACTATACAGATCTTTATGACTCAAGTATAGCTACTTGGGTAGTTAAAAAAATTCAAAATAATATGTATCGTATGTATGAATTTTATGTACAAGAAGTCAATCAAGGTTCAAATTCTCAAGTAGAGAATACAAGTTCTACAAATGGGGTTGACAAAGTAAATGTTGACGAGAAAACAGCTAGGATTCATCAATGGAGTAAATTACAAAAAGAAAAAAGAAGTACTGATAACAAACCTGAAATTGAGAGATATTTGATGGAACCTTGCGAGGGTGAAAGAGATTTTGATATCCTAAATTGGTGGAAGGTCAATTGCACAAAGTATAGTATTCTTTCTCTAATGGCACGTGATGTCTTGGCCATTCCAGTGTCTACAGTTCCTTCAGAGTCTGTTTTGAGGACGAATTCTTAATTTCTTTAGGAGTTCTCTATCATTAAAAATGGCAGAAGCTCTTGTTTGTACACAAAGTTGACTATCATCATCACATTTTAAGCTTGAAAAAGATTTCGATCAATTTGAGGCCACTAACAATATAATTAAAGGTTAAATTCAATTAGTATGTTTCTTTATTTATATTGTTAGTCATTTTACTTATATTATGTCTCTTTACTAATTACAACATTTTTGACATTCTTGTAGAACTTATCGGATCCACTCAAGTTGGACCCTCAAGTTCAACATTGGATCATATGATGGTAGACAATTAACTCTTTGTTTGAATTGTGGGTATGTGAACTTTTTTCTATAATTTTATTGTACATTTATCATATGTCATATACTTTGGCTAATTTCATTATAATGACAATCTTCTTTTATATTCATCATTCATTTAACCATTCAACTTGAACTCTGGTTATCAACACTCCTCTGGGAAAAGATATGTCTACAAAAGTCTGCAGTCAACTGTTATGCTAGTAATTCAGGCTTATGCAAACACCCCCTTTAGAAATGAGCAAAAATCTATTGATCCGTTCTATGAAACTTTGGTCATGTGGAGACTATCAAATTGCCTTCTGCTCCAAGAGTCCATGCACTAGATCAAAATCAAACCATCAGTCAATTTGTATGACCATCCAGGCAAAGGTCATAATATCTAAGAACATTTACTTCTTAAGATAACTAACAAAGAAATATAACAAATAGTGTGAGAAATTCACATATGATTGTTATGAATTTAATGAAAACTTAGTGACAAAGTGCTTTGGCAGGTGATAGATAAAAGAAATTTCTAGTACATATGTAGATCTTATTAAGGACATCTATAAAATTCTTTTTCCTCCTCATTAGTGTTCTTTTGTTTGTATTCTAGACCCACAATGCCCTTAACCATATTTTTGTTAATCATTGTAGTAAGTTTAACAATGCTAACCTGAATTTGATGCTTTGCAGTTGTCAATTGAACCCCTCTATTTTAAACCTGCTTTGTTCTCACTAGATAATTTTCTTATTCCATGCATGATATATTTGACAAACATTCTATCACTATTGATGTGCTGCTTGCATTCCCATGAGATGGAAGCATCCTTTGATGTCCATTTCCTCCCTAAAATTGTTGCCTTAACATGATTAGTATATCTTATATATCTCCATGCAGGCACATAAGTGCAAATATTCAGACTTCAGTCTTCTGAGTTCTGAGTTCTGAGAATCAAGTTGCTACTTATAATATGCATAAATATGATAATCAAGATCACATTGAACATTTATCATTTTTGTTTTTCAATGTTACAGGGCCAGCTGGATATGTAGGACAGTAGGGTTGTATCCATCTATCAAGTGTTGTAGGGTTGAATCAAGTTTTTCAAGTTTCAGCTGGATATGTATTATGTAGAGTTGTAAACATTTTTTAAAATTAATTTATCGTATTATGTAGATGTTTTTCAAGTTTCAACTGGAATGCTGGATATGTATCATGTGTTGACATTATTTGACATTTTAGTTGTCAAATGTTGCTTACTTGCTGCATGTTTAGTTGTCAAGTTTCAACTTGTAGTGATATTTTAGTTATCAAACATGTTGTGATATCTTTATTATTCTCGGTTCTAAACCCAGGAATTTTCCCGATTTTTGAGTCTGACTCGGCCCGGGTACGGTCGGGACCGGGTCCGGTACCGGGTCAGAAAAATTCGGGCCGGATCCGGGTCTATAGAAACCCAGACCCGAACTCGGGTTTGCTCTGGCCTATGACCTGAACTGACCAAAACCCGACCTGGGTTTTGTGATTTTTTTGATGGCCTAGAATCGACATATCTGGATTCAGAGTCAACCCATCCCAAGTTCCATATAACCTGGCCCGCATGGTGGTCTATGGACCATGCCCGGGTTACAAAGTAGAATAAGAAAAGTTTCATGCAAGCATTTCGTTGAGCGTTCGACTACAATAACTTGGCCCAAATTTTATGCAACATGACTCAGATTTTGTGTTAAAGTAAGAATGCATATTATTTAGTGTTCTGAGTTTTGTCATGATGGCATGGTTCGCATGGGCCACATATTCGACTCGGGTTTATTAAAAAGTGAATGTTAACATTTTAGATTAGGATCCGACCTTACTCCATCGTGACCTGACCGAGTTCCTAACTACTTTGCTCGTGTTTAAGGCAACCCAAGCTGAGTTTTAGTGATAGTTTATATGTTATAATCCATTAAATATTTTATAGATAAATGATACTGTAAATGACTAAATATCAATAAGATTGATAAAAAAAAGTTAATAAGATAATGATGTTGTTTAATGATTTTACTCATTGTTAATCATTCACTTGTCAAGTAAAAAAAAGCCATTGAGTCAAAGAAAATCAAATGACAAAAAAAAATCATTGGTCAAAGAAAATCCACATGTGGAAAAATATATGATAAATAATAAAGTTCAAATGCATTTGATAAAAGTGCAAATGCATTTGATAAAAGTGCAAATGCATTTGATGAAAAAGTAAAGTTCAAGTTATGCATGTGATAAATAATAGAAAGAAATTTTATATTCACGTTCCTTACTGACTTTTATCATTATTATTGTTTTATAAATTAAATTACTTCTATTAAGCAATCATATTCATTTGTATTATTTTATCTACTGAGTGTTATTGCCTATGAAATTTTCATTTTTCTGTTATTGAACCCCATATGTAGTTAAACTGACAAGTAAACATGGAGCCCTATGCGATAGCAATGTTTGTAGTGATGCAAATATGTCCATGGGGACCGAGTCACTAGAGTCCTTTTATGGTTATTTAATATAAAGTTAGTTGAAAGTAAGATAACCTTTAGAGGACTAATAGGAAAGGAAAAGATTGAAACATAATTCGCTTTCGCATTCTGTTAAAAATTATTCACTTCATCAAATTTTGTAAGAATATAATTATTGTTATTAGATAAAATTAAATTGATCAGTCAAAGCTCAAGAAGAAAAAATTTATAGGTAGTGCGATTTAAAATAAGTCCAATTGTCAGGTGAGAGGATGGTACAATTTGGGAACATTACCATATATGGTTTAATGTAGGTGTGAAACGCGTGTCAAACGACTTTACATATTTTTTTTTATTTTTTATATCTTTCTTTATTAATAGTTTAAATGATAATTGATAATAACAAAATAGTTCAACAAAATAATATATACAGTCAAGATACTTTATTATATATATATGTTCAATTTTGATGTTCCCCATATATATATATATATATATATATATATATATATATGAGCATCACAGAGCCAAATTGTCACTTCGAAACCTCAAACAAGAATAAAATATTTTATATATAAAGAGTTCATCAATAGTTTATATGATCATTGATAATAACAAAAAGTAGTTTTATATATAATGAGTTCAGCAAAATATTACATAAATTATTTAAAATATTATTTTTTTATATTTTTTATTTTAATTAAAAAATGAAAGGATAATATGACAAAGATATTAATGAAAGATATGTCATGCGAGCACAAGCCGACTTGAGTTCTTTAGAACTTGGCGTGACATTTGGAAAACTTGGCTCGAGTTTTGAGGAACTAGGCCGAGGTTAAGATTGCACAATCCAAATTGTAGGAATCCTTGTTAATTGTGTGAATTAGATAATCGACTCGATTTTCACTTGACAAAACTCGAGTTCTATTAAATGTTGGTACTATAGATGTGATTAAACAAGCATGGCTCAAGTTTGACTTGAATTACATAACTAGGATTGATTAGGAACTAAAAGAACAAGACTTGGATTTCTCAGCTCAAGTTTCGATTATAACTTATTCAAGTGTTAATTCCTTAAACCTCTTCTAAACTATAATGATTTTTCGCGTTTGCCCCTAATATATGAACTTACCGTAATGTCCCTCTAAACTATGTCCTGACTTTCACTTTAGTCCATCTGTCATATTTTATTAACTTTTCCATTATTTTTTATTTTTTATTTATTAAATGACTAAATTGCTCTCCATGGAAAGAAAATGAACATTTATTGCAAGTCACAGAGGGCAATTTAGTCATTTAATAAATAAATAAAAATAAAAATAACAAAAAAGTTAAGAAAATATGACGGATGGACTAAAGTGAAAATCACGATATAATTTAAGGGGCACTACGATAAGTTCATATATTAGGATAGACTGTAAAATCTCTATAGTTCCATGGAGGTTTAAGGAATTAGCCCAAGTTTTAAGTTATAATTGATCCATTATTATTTATTGCCATTATTGATGCCATTCATGTTATAAACTAAATATATCTTGTTAGTAGCATAAGAGATTTTCCGTGTTAATGACTATTATGCATGAACATAAACAAATGATCAAGTAGATGTTATAAATAAATAAGATAAAAGATGAAAGTTTGTGTCACCTT
This sequence comes from Pontederia crassipes, assembly GCA_030549335.1. Classification (NCBI taxonomy): domain Eukaryota; kingdom Viridiplantae; phylum Streptophyta; class Magnoliopsida; order Commelinales; family Pontederiaceae; genus Pontederia; species Pontederia crassipes. Next base: position 25,377,970 of record CM060187.1, read on the forward strand.
GCTTGTAGATTATCTCTTAAGTTGATCCTATGGACTTGTGATTGAATGTAAGGGATGGGTAGCAAAACAAAAAAAAAGTGAAATTATCGATGGTGAAATCGCATGGTGCTTCTAGCACTCTTATTGAGTGTGGACAAGGAAACTCAAAGGTTTCTTCGCTCTAGAAAGACTACCGGTGATGATAGACATGGATGTACAATTATGCACCCTAATAATTGATGGATTCTCTACATTGATTGAAGAAATTAAAATATAATAACTTCTAGTTTACAATCAATTGATAAATTATCGTTGATGGACAAATGATAATTGATTAATAATTGTAGTCAATTGTTAATTATAATTGATGGATAATTGAATATTGTTAATCAATTGATGCTCATGGGTAATGCTAAAATTGATAAATTACTTATTGGGGCTAAAATTATTGTATGACCCATTGGTGATTGATAATTGACGTTGAATAATTTAATTGATAATCAACAAGAAATAAATTATGGATAATGCATATACGATAATGCACTAGAACAAATTTGATTTATAGTTACAAGTTATTTCGTGAATATAAGTTCAAATATCGTGATTATAAGTTATTAGTCAAGAATAAATTGGCAGCAAGTCGTGGATATTGATTGTGTTGCAATTGATCAATAGCCACAAAGATTATTTTTATGGCTATAAATATTACAATAATCACAAATATTTATGTAAGTATTAAATATTAACAAATATGTATAATGACATCATTCATGGCAAATGCTTCGATATTGACAATAAAAGTTTCGTGTGCGTTATTGATTGACTTTCATGGTTAATTATATTTGTGACTATTAGTATATTTTGTTTTCACAAGTATATTATGACTAATTATATTTATACTTGCATAAGATATGATCTACTTTGGGCCTTAGCCTACACAGTTTGACTCTGATACCATATATAACATCCTTGTACTTTATAAGATATTGTTCTTTTTGGCCTCTACCTACAAGATTTTATCAAAATACATCCTATCAAGTCAAGGTCATGTTCCCATATATACCGATCTCTCTCCCATGACTTACGCATATGGGATTAATTAAAGCATGCCTCATGCATGAACTTTAATTAATCCAAATGCTACAAATTATTTCACTTGTTATTGACTTAATTTAGCTGACTAACCCTTATCGAACCTCAAATCATAAAGTCAATCTCAATAATTTATTATTCAAACAACTTAGGTGATTAATTAAATCGTACAACTTTATTTAAATTTAATGTAAAGCAAGAACAATTATTAATGTAGTTTTATCAACAAACATATCATTAAGTTTTATAAAAATCTTACATATCATTTGTCACAAATTTTAAAAACGTAGCAAATACATAATATTGCATTCAACAATTAGTTATGAATTTTTGTGGCTAATATTGATGATAAAGAATATAGTTTATTATGAAAATAAAAAATGTGGCAATTACTTATATTATTTGTCACAAAATAAATCTTCATAACAATCACTAAACCATTATGGTCACAATATAAATTATTTGTGGCTACAAACTCATTAGTATTTACAAAAATAATAATTGTGACTATAAGATATGATTATTACCATGAACTAACATATTGTGATTATTAATTTGTGGCTATAAATCATAACTATTGTAAATTGATTAGTGATAATTGATTGTCAGTGGTCTCATTGATAGCATGAAAATTTGTTATAATTAATCAGTAATTATTTATTATAAAATAGATAACTAAAATGATTATGATCAATTATTATCCTAAGTTAAACACAAAACTATAAAATTGATTCTTAAAAGTCAAATCATAATACAATAAGAGCAAGGAGAAGGAAATGTGAGGATGCACACATAAAGAAAAAAAGGGGTTTATTGATGAGTTTTGACTATGTCTTGATCTATGTCACCGTAACAAGTTTTGGACCTCAATATCGTAGATATTTCACTAACATCCTTCTTTACTTTCAAATGGGGGCAAAGAAGTAACATTTGACGCCACTTTTTCCGTTCTAAGAGACAAGAGGTAACCACTCTTCTAAAAGAAGTTTTCATTTCAATCTTTTCTTTACACAGATGAAAAATATAATCTTTTATCACTCACGAGCTTAATCACCTATTGCAAGAATATTATTACACATCCTAGTCTCTATTTTATAATTAAAGCCTCACATAAGATGGTAAGAAAGAAAGAAACAATGAATTTGCAAATTTAAGCTGAACACGATTTTTTGAATTCACACAAATATTTGCCTTTTGTATAAGATATTTTATCATAAATCTTTGCCTTCTTAACGCATCTCGATTTAATAGTCTCCAACTTTTCAAATAGTTGTTGCCCTTTAAAATTAACTATTTTGCACTTTTTAAAAAAGTTTACAACATTCAAATCTTTTTTAGAATGTTCAAAATGACTCGCATAACTATTTTTATATTCCAAGAAAGGTTGGCATTGAATGTATGAATTTGATTTTCAAGAAATTGGCTCTCAAACATTTTTTACTTGACATATGAATGTGTACCTTATTTTTCCTTCCTGTCTTGCATTTTAATGCCCAAACATTTGAACCACGCATCCTTTTACTAAAGCATATATGTTGTATGCAACCCTTTGAATATCACCTAATTCATTATGTTCAGTTGTACGAATTTATGATGTCAAATTTAAAACTTCATTTGATAAATTATGATGATAAAAAATTATAATTTGTAACAAAAAAATTCACCGTAAACCCTTTGACTTGTAAATGATGTTTTTATGATGGATTTCGAGGACTATGATTGTTTGAATAAGATTGTCAAAAATAATTTTTTTGAATATTCCAACCAAATACTTGGAAAGAATCAAAATAATGAAAAATGGAGTCTCCTCATTTCTTCTTTTTTTATAATTCCTTTCATTCAAATAAAAAGAGGTAAGAATTGGTGAATCGAATTCGTCCCAACTTTGAACCAATTTACCCGTAAAAAATTATGAAGTGTGCATAAGCCTTCACAAATTGACACAATCCATTAGAAGTTGAGACATATTGAATACCATTAGCAATTTCTAACGATTTTTTTTCCATCAGAAATTGGGAAGGACAATTTGTCCCTCCTAATTTCCAATAGATTATTCCTTCACAAATTGCGAACATCAAGCTTGTCCTTCAATGTTTTTGACTAATTTGCCTATTAAAAAATCCAAAAGATATCCAATATATTGCAAACTTTTAAAATTATAAAAAAATAAATTAATTCTAAAAAATTAAACATTTATTTATGAAAAATAAAATACAATAATTATTCTAAAAAATTAGAATGCACACTTTAAAAATATTTATTCTATAAAATTTAATTATTCAATTTGACATATGAAATTTTACATGTCATTAATTCATAGTCTCATCCACATCGTGTCTATGGTTATTGCTTTCGTTTGTTTTAACGATCCATGGAGCTCCTGCTTGTTGCACGTCGGTCGTTGCTAGAAACGGACCATCGCTTTTTCGATCTTCATCGTCGTTGAAGCTCTACCAGCTTAGATGGCTCTAGCAAGTTTGGGCATCGTGATCTGATCGTGGCCGACACCGATATGGGAGATCTGGTCTTGGCCAACAAGATCTAGTGTCGAAATTCGATGTCTTCACACCCTTTGGGGTCTCCGACGTGTTTCCTGCACGGCCAAGCTCCGATGGTCCTCTTTTCTTGCTCTTTTTTATCTCTAGCTTTTCTCTTGGACCAGTCTTTGATCACCGCTTTCCTCTCTCCCTTTCTTCTCTGATTTCTTTGTCTCATTTTGTTCTTCATTTTTTGTTTGAAACTGACAATCGCTGCTTGTGTTTTCCCCCAAGTTTCTTCTTCCTATGTTTTTATATTTTCTTGTTTCCACAAGTCTTCCATCACATTTTCCCCAAAAATTTTCTTGATTTCAGATCTTCTTCTTTGTGTTCTCGTTTCAATCAACTTGTTCTTTGCCGTCAATCGTAGGCCATTCTTAGTCCTGATTCGTACTCTATTTTTTCTTATGTTCTCTTCTCTGAAGTGATCAGATCTATCACCGATCGAGTTTTCTTTCTTTTCTGCGTTCTTTCTTCTCTGATCATCTCTTCGATCATGACTTCTCGGTGACTTCTCCTGCAGTCGTGAAGTTATTCATCTCATTTCCCGATAGAGATCACCGGTTGATTTTCCGGTGTTATTGTTGAAGGGGTAGGAACCTTCTCTACATTTGTTGTTATCGGCGTTCTTGGTACGTCGATGTTTTTCCAACGTTCTTCTCGAGTGTTTTTGGTTCGCTGAGGTTTTTTCGGCGTCCTCGACTGGTCCGTTGATGTTTTTTCGACGTTCCTTCTTTGACTGTTGAAATCTGGAGAAGTACTTGCCTCCGATCGTGTTGCAAGTCCGAGTCAGTTTGATTTGTCTTCCAACTTCCTCGAGCATTTTGATCCTTCGATTTCTTGTCTTCGTCAGCTTTCTTCTGTTCGTTCCTCTTCCTTCTCGGATCCACTTGCAATAGGAACTTCACTAATTTCATTCTTGATTTCTCTCTCCATTTGCTCTATTTAGTTCTCCATATTTTCTATCTACCACATCCTCTACTCATCCTGAAGTTTCCTAGTGATCCAAGATATGCAAATAGAAGGTGTTTGAAATCAATGCAGCCGTGACTCACTGGCGTTTGACAAAAGTTCTTCATCACCTTACAAATGTTCGACAAATTGGCATATCCAGTTCGCTGTTCTTGTAGGATTGTTCGTTGTTCGTCGTATCTCAACATTAACGTCATCTTTTCTAGCAGCCATCTTCTTGCCAGCCACGAATGAAGCATAGGCTTGTCAGCACCTCTTCTTGCCACAAGCATCCACATTGTTGAGCTGCTGTGTGTTGTGTGCACTGTCTTCATCAGCGATCTCGACGATAAGCCGTAACTCCAAATTGGTGTCGCTCGTCACTGCCTCTCAGCCTCCAACTTGGGGGGCGTGTTGAAGAGCAATTTGTTGTCATCACAGGGATGTTATCTTTTTCTCTAGCTTCGTCTTCTTAGTTGTAACAGTGTATCATTCATGTAGCAATTAGTGTGTGTCATCCATGTAGCAGTGTGTGTCGGTCTAATTCTCTTTATACTAGGTACTAGTTAGTATAAATAGATGCCCTATGTAGTTGCTTCTTCATATATTAAACAGAAAAATTACTTTCCTCTTTCTTCTACTTCTCCCTCTTCTCTGCAACTTTTCTTTCGTCTTTTTCCCTTTCTCCGGCATCTCTCCGACGAACTATTGGGGAGCTTGATTCTTAACATTCTTGGTTGAGCTTGTAGCATTTTCTATTGGATTTGTTTATCCATTTGCGTTTGCATGTCCTAGAAGACATTTATCCCACATATTATCTCTTCATTTCAGTTGTTGATTTATAAGTTTTTGCACCTTTAACTTGGATAACTGAACATCAGATAGATAAAATGTAACATCAAAATAACTCACAAATGTTATGAAATAACAATGTGACTTGGATAACTATTTTCCAAAGTCGATCTACAAGTCATTGCACCTTTTAACTTGAATAGCCAATTGTTGACTTAGAGAGGTGGGATAGGGAGAAAATATTTTAGTTATTATCAGAGACAAAGCTGGATTGATCATTGCTGAAGAGAGAAAGAGTGTTGTGTTGATGATCATTTCTAGAGTGGGAGTTGAATGGGATGATTGTTGAAGAGGGAAAGAGTCGAAAGTTGGGTGTGATGATTGTTGTTTGGCTTGGAGGCTCGAACTCCGTACATGATGGCCATAATCAATATGGTAGGGCATCATTATCATCATCGAAGATGGAGAGAGTCGTGAGAGGTAAGCAGAGTTGAGAGAGAGAGAGTGAGAGAGATGAAAGAGAATCAGATAAGCGGAGAGGTCCTTTGATGGCAAAGAATTTATGCATGTCTTCATAGATTAAAAGTGCCCTTGTTCTATTTTTTTCAACATATGTCAAATTTCTACTATCTATTATGTATTTTTAAGTCTTTTTAATAAAATCCTTGCATTACTTCTTTTTAAAATCATTCTAATTTGCTTAAATTTTATATTTTAGGACTAAGGAGAGATTGTTCCTCTTGGATGTTTTTTTGTCCCAATAGAGGCACCTATTGGGGGCACTCGATAGCAAATAAGGGCATCCGACAGCACGTAAGGGCACATGGTGTGCCAACAAAGATAAAAATGTAGAAAAAAAAGATGACAAAATGATACCTTTTATCCTTATAAAGATTCCATTTAAATTGTTGAAAAGAACTTCTATTTTTTATGGAAACTGATGTTAATAGATGAGTGGAAGAAGAGTAAACCCTAGAATATAAAAGATGAAAATTCACATCATTCGAAGAGGTGACCACCATTTAGGGAGGAAGCCAATCATTCTTGGATTTGATTGAAAAGCAAATTTGGATGAGCTGCCATTTATCTTATTTGTTTTTGAGCATTTCTTGTGATAAGTAGATTTTGAACATTTTATCATTATATGATGATTACGATTGTAATTTTGTTATGTTTTCTATAGCTAAACTCGCCCATTAGGGTTGAAAAGTGCTAATGAAATGAAGCTGTTATTGCTTCATTTTAGGTCTTTAATATTAATATTTATATGTATCCGTTTGATTTTCATGTTGATTAGATTTCAATGTGAGATGTTGCATTATTTGTTTAGTCATTTCTTCTAGGTAATTACATCTTTTCTATCAATACTTCATTTATGTTTATAACAATTCATTGATAATGGATGAATATTATGTTTAGCCCAAAAGGGTATTGGTTGTTAGGAAGGAAGTATTTATTTATTTTTAGTTTGGTATTTGTCTGAGAAATTATTGTTGATTTAATTTTTTTTTTGTATAGATAAACATAACAAGTTCGAAGAAAACTCCTTAGTGCTTCGAAAGAAGACTTTGTGATCTTCAGTTGTTCTTAACTTTAATCTCAAGTCCTAGTACAAGAATAGAGAGAATTTGAAGATATATGAGAGTACTCCTCTCTATATTTTGTTTTTCTTTATTCAGACCTTTAAGTCCCGAGAAAGATTTGAAGAGATTTTGGGGTTTACATATAAAATTGGGGAAAAAATAAAAGTTTATTTTGGTAAGGACGTGCGAGAATAGAAAGGAGAGAAATAATTAATAAAATAGATTTTAGATGATGATTCAAAGGAAGTAAATTTAAGTTTGAGAAATAAAATATGAAAATATTATAATAAATAATTGAACAAAAGAGAACATTATTCACAAAATAAAAATATTATAAAATTGAAATTATTATAAAAAATGATATTGAAAATATAAAAATATTTTTATTTGATTATTTTGAAATTGTGATTAATATTAATTAATTCTATTATTTTTATGTTTTATACTTTTATTTGTAGTATATTTTAAGAAGTGATAAAAATAAAATATCTGATTCAATTTGCTAGAGCGGTGTGATTTTAAAAACATTGGTGCATATGAAAAAGGTGGACTAACATCTAAAGATGAAGAAGCCCATGAAAAGCTAAAGGGCTGGAAAGTAGCGGCCTCAAACTTATTGGGTGAGAATTGGAAAGTAACAAGTATATGCAGCAACGTACAGCCGTCGGATTCCGATCAAACGGCTCATTACGAATTGATCCATAGCAGAGCAGTGACAGTAGCGAACGCCCGTCGTCGTAGCCTGTTTATAAATGCGCCGTCTCCCGCTAGGGTTTCTAGTCGTCCGCCGCACTCCATCCACCGGAACCAGGGAACGGAGGGAGGAGAAGGGGAAGCAGCGGCGCGGCGGCCATGGTAAACTGCTTGTTACTGATGCCTACCTGGCGCCTGTGTTCTTCTGTGTTTGCTTACAGATTTCGATTCGTCCTTTAGGCTTCGGAGAAGAAGCTGTCCAACCCGATGCGGGAGATCAAGGTGCAGAAGCTTGTGCTCAACATCTCCGTCGGAGAGAGCGGAGATCGCCTCACGCGTGCTGCCAAGGTATGGTCTTCTGAGTTCTCTTCGTTTGCACTTGGGATCTGATTAGTTTCTTGTGGATGGTAGAGCGGTCTCTTGTATGCTTATTCAAATGTTGAGCTGGGCAATATTTGTTTTGTTTCGATTGCTTCTGGTGGTTCTAGGCTTATATGCTTTGTTTTTATTCTTAAATTTACTATTTTTGTTTCATTAGTTCTATTTGTTATACTGATATTATTTGTCCAGGAAAAATGCAAGTTTTTTATTTGCATTATACATCTAATTCAAGATCTTATTACATCAGATTGCATCCGTCGTTTTAATCATGATGTGTCTTTATCTGATGATTTATGTTACTTGCAGATGTCATCTTGTGGCAGTTTTTATGGTTCTTTCAATTTTCTTTGAGTAGCTTATCTAACTTGCACACTATTGCACTCAAAATCGGCAGATCTATTTAACATCATTTTGCAAAGATTTATTTGGTATGGAACTTGAAAATTCGTTTTAGGTTTTAGTCACTTTACTGATTCTTGTCTTGTCTAATTCTGATTATGACAATACTGAACTTGCGAATCGTTTTCCACAACAACAACAACAACAAAGCCTTATCCCACTAGGTGGGGTGGGCTACATGGATCATACGAACTTGCGAATCGTTTTCCAATGTGAGAAAAAAAATACATGATAGCTGTTGGACTGCTAGTGTTGTATATTATATCTTGCTGCTTGTCATAATATCGTAGATAATTTATCTGCTCTTTCAATGTGTGCACTATTGAATTACTTCATTGTAGGTGTTGGAACAATTGAGTGGACAAACTCCTGTCTTCTCTAAAGGTGATATATTCAACTTTTCTGTTGCAAATTATTTGTTTTCTTGTTGTTCTCTTTACTTACTGTTGATTCTGTTTTCTACAGCTAGGTACACTGTTCGATCTTTTGGTATTCGGCGTAATGAAAAGATTGCTTGCTATGTGACGGTCAGAGGAGAGAAGGCAATGCAGCTCCTTGAGAGTGGTTTGAAAGTGAAAGAGTATGAATTACTAAGGAGGAACTTCAGTGAAACTGGATGCTTTGGTTTTGGAATCCAAGAGCACATTGATTTGGGAATCAAGTATGTAATTTCTTGTCTGACATTAAATTTCCAGTTTTTAGTATTTATGCATTTACCCTTCTCTTTGATATGATTAAATCTTGTTATTAACACATACTTTTGTGCAACAATATGTTGTTGATAGATACTTTGTGGTGGAAAAATATTGACTAATCTGTTGGTAAAAACTTAGCTACTTGAAGACATTCACATGTGGAGAAGTATTGATACTTCTTACTGTTTTTGCTTGATACTCTTAAATCTTTGCTGAACTATGCTGCAAAAGGTTGTGATGAGTATTGCTTATTCTGACACCTCTTGTTTGAGTTGGGCTAGTACCCTTCGCTGAGCAGAGTAGCAAATCTCTGATCCTTCTGTGTAAATATTACCTTATTTTTCAAAAATAAGAGCATGGTCATATTTAATTTTGTTTGAATTTGAATTGTGTTATATTGTTAGTTTTATTACGTTAAAGTGTCCAAGATGACTTTGGAATTGTTATGAGATATGCATATTTTGACACCTCTTGTTTGAGTTGGGCTAGTACCCTTCGTCGAGCAGAGTAGAGAACCTCTGATCCTTTTGTATGACTATCTTATCTTTGCAAAATAAGACAATCATATTTCATTTTGTTTGAATTGTTTCTTGTTTTACCGAAAGGTTTGGTTACTAATAGAGCGGAATGGCGTCGTATGATCCATGTAGCCGACCCCACCTAGTGGGATAAGGTTTTGTTGTTGTTGTTGTTGTTTCTTGTTTTATTAATTTAAAGGTATAGGTAACGACTTTGAATTGTTGTGATGAGACATGCATATTCTGACCTCTTGTTTGAGTTGGGCTAGTACCCTTCAATGAGCAGAGTAGCAAACTTCTGATCCTTTTGTGCGAAGATTACTATATTTTTCTTAAATAAGCAATCATTTTTTCATTTGTTTGAAATCGAATTGTGTTCAACTTCTCAGTTTTATCGTTTTAAAGGTATACATGATGAACTTTGGCATTGTTCTGATGAGATATGCATATTCTGACACCTCTTGTTTGAGAGGGTCCACCTTATGTGAGCCCCTCGTTGAGCAGAGTAGCAAACCTCTGAACTTTTCTGCATGTAATTTCAGTATCATTCTAAAATCATCATTGGACACTTGAATCCAACTGATACCCTTATTTTCTTTACTTTATTTGGAGTCTTTAACTTATTTTGAATCATCCATTAAGTGTAGTTATCTTTTTTAAACACAGTTGATTTCAACTAAATCACTTGCCTGATTGAAAATGATTTGCAGGTATGATCCATCCACGGGTATTTATGGCATGGACTTCTATGTGGTGTTGGAACGCCCTGGTTATAGAGTAGCTCGCCGTCGCCGCTGCAAGGCGCGGGTTGGAATTCAGCACAGGGTGACGAAGGAGGATGCCATGAAGTGGTTCCAAGTCAAATACGAGGGTGTGATCCTTAACAAGGCACAAGCCACCACCTCTTAAACATGAAGTTGTCTGTCTAGAAAGATGTTGGAGCTTAATTGTACCTTTTGATTCATTTTGCCATCCAGTAGTTCTAAACCATTTTAAGTTTATTATTAGTCTTTGCACTATTATCCTTTTTGTGGTATGAACCTCATCTTGCAGTTGTTAAAAGGCTTGTTATGCATTTATATTCATTAGCCGCATCCTCGTAAAGCCTTGACTTTTGCTGCATTATGCTACTTTTAAAAGTTGTGTACCAATACGTCTTGGTTCTTTGTCCAATTATTAGCACCCTTAATATTTGAGGTAGTTTTATTATTTTTCTAAACTGCCAAACTATTTTGTATACAACTCATGAATTTAAAAGTTCGACATTTGTTTTAGGATAAAATGGGTATCCCCCACATAAGTTGGGGGGATTGTCCACCCATGCTGCGTCAGTCGTCGGATGAATCCGATGGTTGGCGTAGATCTTAGACGTTTGAGTGAGATGAAGCGTGGTCCGGGGGCTGGTTCGGCGAACGCGGCCGAGTTCGACCGCGTTCAAGGGATAAAACGATGAAAACCCTCGAGTTGGCGGCCATTTTTTTCTCCTCCCTCTCTCTTCGTTTATCCTCCACGCCTCCTCCTCCTCTCTACCTCTCCTCTCCGCGCAGAGGTCCGGCGCTGCCTCCTCTCTCTTTCTCTCATCTCCTCTCTGAAAATCCTTGCCGATTTGCGCCAAGCGACGTCCCCATCGACCAGATCTCGTCGCTTTTGGCCGGCAATGTCCCCCCTACCAGATCTGCGACCCCAAGCATGTTGTCGACCTCGAGCACCCCGCCGCGACGTTGCTGACCTACGCGATGACCTCTCGCGACCAGATCTATTCGACCCCGAGAACCTCCGATCAGATCTACGACCTCCCGCGACCAGATCTACTCGCCCCCGAGCACCCCCGACCAGATCTGCGGCCGCCTTCCTTGTGCATGTCACGGGGTATTTTCCCGTGACACGAAGCGTGAAGCCTCGCGGCACCAATGCCGTTCAACTTATAGCTCTCAGGGTCGTGCAGAACACGATGAAGAGTTTCGCCATTCAACCTGCATTTCTCGACAACACTTCATCCTCAAACCGACGGCCAAACTGAGAGGGTGAATTGTATCCTGGAGATCTACTTGCGGCACTATGTGAGTGCCAATCAGAAGGACTGAGCGAAGCTACTCGACATCGCACAATTTTCTTACAACTTGCAGCGGAGCGAGTCGACCAATTGGAGTCCCTTCGAGATAGTGACGGGGCAACAACCTCTGCCCAGGCCGTCGCCACATCCTATGGTGGCAAAGTCCTCGCCGCTCACCGCATGACGAGGGAATGTCATGAGCAGAATGACATGGCGAGAGCTTGTTTGCACAAGGCATCGAAGCGCATGAAGAAGTGGGCGGACACCGTCCGACGAGATGTCAACTTTGAAGTCGGAGACTTGGTCCTTGTGAAGCTGGTCCAACATCTGCGACTAAGTGGGAAGAATATGCACAAGGGCCTCGTTAGGCGTTACGAGGGCCCGTTCAAGATCCTGAAGAAGGTAAGCAAGGTGGCTTATAAGTTGGAGCTCCCGCCCCAGATGCAACAACACTCCGTTTTTCATGTCAGCCTGCTCAAGCCTTTTGTTGAAGACACTGAAGATCCCGGGCGTGGAGTTTCAGACCGCGCCCCGCCGGCCATCCGTTAGTAGTTTACTGATCAAGTCGAAAAAGTACTCGCCGTCCGCACGAAGAATCGGAAGAAGGAGTATCTTGTTCGATGGAGCGGAAGACCGGACGCTGACACAAGTTGGGAGATAGCCGAAGATCTGTGGCAGTTCAAGCAGAAGATTAAAGTATTCTAAGCTGCAGCTCCAGGGACGTCGCTGACTTGAGTTGGGGAGAATGTCCCGGGGGCTTTTCCCGGGGCACGCCGAGTTATCTTACTTCATTTAATTTTTCCTTTTCAACCAACTTTTGTACTTAATTTTATTTCCAAGTGTGATAGTGGCAATTTTGTAAATCTGCACTCCTGAAAAGTGCACCCACTTGGCTTGTCCTCCACATCACACGTCGCATATGGGCCTCACGAGCCTGCGGTATAGTAAGGGGAGACCAGCTAGTGCTCCTCCCAAGCTTTATAATCATCCATATTTTCTCAACAAATATTTCAAGCTTCCCTAAATTTAGCACCGTGCCTCGAACGTGGGGTGACAACCTACAAAAGAGTGTCCCAAAGCGTCCCAAAGAGATCGAACGTCCCGCCGAGGTGTCTGTTCGTTTACGAACGCCTCCACCGAAGAAGCGGCCGCCCGGGATCGAGCTCCCAAAAATTGTGGCATTCGAAAAGTGGCATAAACAAGCTTTCGCAAAGCATTCAAAAGAGCTTGCCTATACGTTGAGCACATCTAGAGGCCGCACGGGTCATCGAGCGAAAAACGACCCCGTGACATGCGCCGCCATGGCATGCCCCCACCCACTAGATCTGCGACCCTGCACGACCGCCGCACACCGACCCGCCGAGTCCCGCCGACCCCTTCGCACCCTGCCTCTGTGTCCGCCGTCGCTCCCCCGTCGTGCTCCGCCACCAAGCGCCGATGAACAGCCCTGCCGAGCGCCACCGACCCCTGCGCACCCTGCCTCCTTGTCCGCTGCTCCTCCCCCGCCGAGTTCCGTGGACCCCTGCACACCCTGTTTCCCTGTCCGCCGCCGAGCTCCGCCACCAAGTGCTGATGAACAGCCCTGTCAAGCGCCACCGACCCCCTGCATCCCGCTTCCCTGTCCGCTGCCGCTCCCCCGTCGAGATCCACCGCCGATCAGCCACGCCGAGCGCCACCGAGCCCTCACACCGTTGATCCCCTAATTTTATTTGTAATGTAATGTAATCGATTTTCTATGTAATGTAATGTTAATTACACATGAGTGTTAATCTTTTGGAAACTAGTTTAAATTTAATTAATTCATTCTGTTTAATTACACTTGGTAAATTTTTTGTTGATAATTCATGTTGTATAGCAAGCTTGAGATGAGCAATCAAAATGTTCTTATCGTTTAAAGCTTGAGATGAGCAATCAAAATGTTCTTATCGTTTGAGCAACCAAAATGTCCGAAAGCGAGAATGTAAAAGAGATAGCGAAGTAGCGAGATGGAGACGAAAATGAGCTATTTGACGTTTCGAGGCATTCATTCGCTTAAGTGCAACAAATTCAAGCATGAATTCACATAAGTCATGAGTGCAACAAATCCAAACATGAATTAACAAAAGTTTAATTTACAACATGGATTAACACAAAAAAAATTAAAACATGAATTAAGTGCTCGAGCTCGATAGTGACGATAGCGGCGGTGGACGAGCTCGGGTGGCAGCGGCAGCGGACGATAATTAGAGTGTTTAACAAAGGTTATCAATATGATTATTGCGAACGGGAGCATCATGGGAGGCGGGCGGCGGCGTACGAGAGCGGCAGGGAAGGCGTGAGAGAGCGGCAGGGTGGGCGGCGTGCGAGAGACGCAAGGCGGGCAACATGCGAGATCTTGGAGGCGGCGAGCGCCAACGGCTTCCTGGGCGAGGTCGGGGCGGACAAGGTCGTCGTGGACCCGATTCGGCCGGCGAGAGTTAGATCTGGTCGAACGACTTCTTGGGCGAGGTCGGCGGCGCTCGGCTGCTCGAGGTCGGCGAAGGTGTCAGCAGCGCGAGGTCTTCTCGAGGTCGGCGACGCTCGGCTTGCTCGAGGTTCGTAGGGGAGTTGCCGCTGCGCGAGGTTGATGGCGCTCGGCTTGCTCGAGGTTCGTAGGGGAGTCGCCGCTGCGCGAGGTCGGCGGCGCTCGGCATGCTCGAGGTCCATGAGGGGGTCGCCGCCGGAGGGTCGTCGCTGCCCGCAGATTTGGCCGGAGGTCGACACTGCGTGCAGATCTGGCTGGGGTGAGGCGGATCTTGGCGCAGAGAGGTCGGCGGCGAGTCTGGTCAGCGGGGGACGTGTTCGAGGTCGGGGTCGTCGGCGGCGGGAAGATCTGGTTGTCGATGTCGAGATCTCGCCGGCGGCCGTAATCGTGCAGATCTGGATGCGGAGATCTCTTACGACGGTCGTGGATGCGCAGATCTAGCCGACTGCGACAGATCTGGACGGACGTCGACGGATCTCGTCGGCGGCGGGCCGAGTTCGCCGCACGGAGAGGTGTGAGAGAGAGAGGTGAGAGCAAGAGAGTTGAGAGAGAGGAGAACACGAGCAAAAAGGGGGAAAATTTTTTTGTCCCGCCTTTTGTACTCGCCCTCCACGGCTGAACCGGGATCCACGAATCGGTCGGTTTTTTCGCCATGAACCGAGTAAAATCGTCGGTTCATCTTAAAAAAATCATTTTTGATAGCGCCTTCAAATGGGGGGAGTGTCCCCCATTCATTATTCTCTTGTCTGCAGAATATTTTGTGAAATATATTTCTATGGGTTAAAAAATGATACTCATAGTTTTGGATGTTTCTTTTTATCTAAAATGAGAAATGAATTTATAATCTTACATTCGACACCAAATAAATTTAATTATTTAAGTAATTAATATCAACTTGCAAATATAAATTTATGATATCTTATTAATATAAAATAAATGTAAAACTAATAAAAAATATTATCACTTACGACTATTAAATATTAACTAACTACCAATAATTATGTTTATTAATATATAAAATTTATTAAAAGGTAAAAATCCGTAAAATGATTGCACTAAATTTGCTCCCCATCATAGATACATCAATCAATAAAAATATTTAAATAATTATATGCAATCATATAGAGTCATATAAACTCTTATAAAATCGTATAAACTTTATAAAAATTTATAAAATTCTATAAAAGTTTTAAATTAGTATTTATATAAAATCTAAGAGTGTACGCTATTTAAGAATTTATACTAATTTGATTCATTTTACTCACCTAAAATTTTGAACTCATAAAAGTTGTTAGTAATTTTGCATGATGCTAAAAACGATATTAGAGACAGTAGTAATTGAACAATAAATTTTCTTTTTCCTTATACAAAAGATTGAACCTTATTAGTGTTTTTAATATTTGCCTCTTTTCTGAATATGCCGTCAAAGATGTTAGGATAAACTTGTGTCCACGTTGGCTGTTTTTTTTAATTATTTATACGCTGAGAATAGAATAGAAGGGCGCAGAAGCTTCTTAGACACGGATTAATACAGCGACATAGAGTTGGACAAAGTTCACCGGAAAAAAGGAGAATTGAACAAAGAACGATTCTGCCGGCAGCGATGAGCGAGGAAGTGATTGCTTCGGCGGCGGCGTCGTCGGCGGTGGAGACGACGTCGACAGCCAAGACCAAGATAATGATCGCCGTGAACGAGTCGTCCGTTCGCGGCTACCCGCACCCGTCCATCAGCAGTCGCACCGCCTTCGAGTGGACGCTTGCCAAGATCGTCCGCTCCAACGCCGCCGAGTTCACCCTCCTCTTCCTCCACGTCCAGATCCCCGATGAGGACGGTAATCTCTCTCCCCCCTTTGTCATGTCTCGTCTGTTCTGCTTTCTAGAATTAATTCTTGCTCCCAAATTTGTCCGGTTGATATTTGTTGTCAGACGTCATTGATATCTGAATGCTCAATCGCTGATTGATTTGGAATGCCAAGAATTGTTCTACAATTGTTCCAGGCATCAGATACTAGGGATGTCTAACGAATTGAAGTGGAACCTTCAGCTGTCGCCTGCTTGGGCAGCAAGACATAGTAACAAAGGGTCTTCTCTAGCACATGAATCCTTGTGGATCAATCAACCTCATCACACGAGCCATTCGTTTCCACTAGCTTTACAAGGGATACTCACACGTTGATTAGGTCCTATTACCATAACTAGATTGATTGTCTTGCTAAGCGATTGACCTCAGTGCACAGTGCATTCGGTTATGTGAGCCAATGATATTGCTGCAATTTCGTAATATCATAAGTTGGCTTTTCTACTGGCATAATACCCTTGCAATTAGTTTGTTTTTCTTCTAGGCATAAAAAGAAAATGCAAGTACAAATGACAATAGACGAACTGCAAACGTTATGTAATATGCAACCTTGACAAGTTGCATTATCCAAAACAAACATTATGTTAGTATGCATTGTAATAGGTACTAGTAATTTCCTTTCCCCTCTTGACAAGATTAAATTCCCCCTCAAGTTGAATTGATGTGAATGATCTACCAACTGACATCTTAATTTATGCCAGTATTTTTTTCTAGTCGTTATTTATTAGTAATTTTTAGCATATATCCAAAAGATACTATAAGCTGCCAAGTAATTGTTTTCATGGCTTTAGTTCTGTTCCACTAATTCTTGAATGGACACTCTGCTGCTCACTATGTCTGTGCTCTGTCCTGCCAAATGAAGGATTTGATGACATGGACAGCATCTATGCCTCTCCTGATGATTTCTCAAATATGAGGCAGAAAGAAAAGACGAGAGGAGTTCACTTGCTGGAGCACTTTGTGGGTTGCTGTCATCAATTTGGGGTATTAACTTGTGAATGAATTGTTTTCATCATGATAATTAATATCTTGTGGACTTGCTTAGACAAAATTGTGAGTTGTTAGGTACAATGTGAGGCATGGATGAAGAAAGGTGATCCAAAGGAAGTTATATGCAATGAAGTGAAGAGAATTAAGCCAGACATCTTGGTTGTTGGAAGCCGTGGTCTTGGACCTTTTCAAAGGTATTGGAGCTGACTTGCTAAGATAGATTTGTCTTTCCCTGTTTCTTCTTTAATTTCCTAAATTTGTTTTGTAGAAAAGTTACATTCATGTAGTAATGATGCCTTATGTCTCACTTGCTCATAGTTATAGAACTTTTTTTTTGAAAGGCCATAGTTATAGAACTTGTTTTCATGAAGATGTCTAGTTCATAAATCTTGACCATACCTGTTAATGTGGGTGCCATTATTCTTTTTTTTTTCTCCTTGAGAAGGAGTGGATTTATTCATGATATTTCTGTCCCACAAATAAATCGAGATTAAGACAGAATTTGTTATTGGGCCTTTTTTTGGTTACATGTTATTGAATATTTCTGAAATTAAGTTACATTATAAAAGTGCATGCATACATTATTTGAGGACGTCCCAGAAGATCAGATCTCCAAATGATGTATAAAAATAGTTCTGGTAGAATCAGCTAATTAATATTTTTACTTCTGAAAGAAAATGGGCCAATAAGATGAAATCTCTATACTTTGCAGAGAAACCAATGAGATTATCGCAAGATGTATAACAAACATTTTGAAGTAGTTCAAATATAGTTAGTTGTGATTGTGTATCTCATTTGGGTAATGGGGCTGTTTGGTTGAGGAAAGGTCAGTAATAAGATCTTTTCTCATTATTTTGCCGATCATCTTATGTTGCAACTTTGAGGATCATTAGATTTGTTAATGCAATCATATACTTCTAAATCAGGTTAACAAATTCTATTTGATGGTACAAATTGATTATTCCTCTTCATATTATTCACGAAATTATAACGAAAACTAAAGTAATCTTAACTTTATAATTCATTCTTTTGTTCTCTTATCTCCGTAAAATGCAAGCCATGCAGAGATACATTCTTAACTACGGATGACAACTTTCCAACTAAACTGTCCCCTATCAGATGAATAATGCATCCACATATATGCAGAATAATAACATATTTTCTCATTATTTTTTTGGCATCTTATGCTGCAACTCTGACTATCAGGTTAATGAATTTCATTTCCTCTTTAAGTTATTTAGGAAATCATAACCAAGATAACAACAACAACAAAGCCTTATCCCACTAGGTGGGGTCGGCTACATGGATCATACGACGTCTGATCCATGTTCATGAGATTCGACAGGGTTTTACGCTGGCTGTCGGGGCCTAACACAATCCTCCTCCTTTATCCGGGCTTGGGACCGGCTATAAAACATAGGCGGAGTTTATAACCAAGATAAATAGTGGTAAAATTCTTTTTTCCATACAGAATGAAAATATGTTCGCTTATCTCCTTAAAATGCAAGCTATCCAGAGTTACATTCTTATATGTGGATGGCAACTTTCAACGAAACTGCTTATATTCACATACTTAGGTATCTGACTTTACATGGGTATCATGTTATGAGCTTTCTTTTTTGATAAATGAAGTTCACGACGAATGGAAAACCAGTAGATCTAAAGAAAACATTTTGTTCGTTCAAGTTTGAGTCCATTAGCATCTCAAAAAAAAAAAAAACTTTGAGGCCATTATTTGATTGCATCGTAAATGCAGTTGAAGGTTGACTAAATAAATTTTGTTGACAACACATTATTTCTGAACATCTATAGATAAAGAATTGCAGTGTAGCATTCAATGAAATATGCTTGGTCATTTTTGCTACCAGATTTGTCCATGTGGAGTTTTTATTCATGCTGGTTAAGTGTTCATCCTAAACAAAATTATTTGTTGTGTATGAGGACTGAAAGACTTGTGCAACCCTCTTGTTTTTCTCCTTTTAGGGTCTTTGTTGGGACTGTTAGTGAGTTTTGCGTGAAGCATGCGGAATGTCCAGTAATTGCCATCAAAAGAAACGCTGATGAGACTCCTCAGGATCCAGTTGATGATTGATGTATGGTCTCCAGATCAACTTTGTTTGGGGTCGGTGTGCTCATATTTCGAGTTGGAACTTGGTAAAATATTGATTCTCGTGTGTGCACCTGCACTTGTAAGGTACCCTATTATGCTCTATGCTTTCTGCCATCTAGAGGCGTTGTTATATTGTTCTCGTGTTTTGGCCTTCTGAGAGGCGATTGTGCCTGCAATTGGAGTACTGTATTCTCAGCAGGTTGATCGTGCACACTTGTATGGTACCTGATAATGCTCTCGTTGTTGTTCTCTATTAGTGATTAGGCATTTGTTCTATTAAGTGATTGTGCCAGTACTAACGAAGTTTGTAGGCATTAACGGAAAGCTGAGTAGAGAATAATTTTTTCTTCATCATAAGAAAGATGTTAAAGTCCGGCTGCAGAGCTGTGGATACGTCGGGCGCTAGTTGTAGCCCAGCCCATTGGACAAACTGCCATCTGGTATCAACTCGTCAATTTTCTTATTCAAAATTCGTAAATTGTTAATTATTCTATTGTGCAAGAGAAACGGAAGTATTTGTGACAGACACAAACGTCTTAAATTTATAAACAAATAAATAATTAGTGTTAAGTCACTAAGAAAATATAAATAATGTTAGTCCGGACTGTTCCCCCATTGCAGATTTAACGAGCGAGCGTCCATTGAGTAGGCCTCCGGCAATACTTCATGTGGGATTTGTTGAGGTTACATAAACTAATAATAGATTTGAACCTCCACTACAAAAGCTGTTCAAGTAACGACTAACAAAACGGTGGATTATTCGAAATGATATGTGGTTTGAACCTCATAAAAAATTGTAATAAAAACTTTGGAACTTTCATAAAACAACAACAACAAAGCCTTATCCCACTAGGTGGGGTCGGCTACATGGATCATACGACGTCATTCCGCTCTCGTTGATTTATGTTCATGAGATTCGACAGGGTTTTACGTTGGCTGTCGGAGTTTAGCACAATCCTCCTCCTTTATCCGGGCTTGGGACCGACTATAAAACATAGGCGGAGTTGACATTAAAAACTAATATGCAAGTTATTTCCGAACCTTTGTAAAATCTGGGGAGATTGCTAGTCTTGGATAACGCTTGCTCAGGGACAAGTAATCCCTCTCATCATCCAGCAAATGGAAAGGGAAAACCTTAGATTTGAACCAATTCTCTCAATTTGAAAGAAGGAATCTAGACTGGCTGACTCCTAGGCAAGAAGAACCCAAAGGGGGAATCAAGAAATACACCCCAAAATGAAAAAGAATTTTTCCACCCCAAAAATGTGAAATAAGATGTGACATTCCTCCAAAAATTTGTTTTTGCTCCCTCTAAAGCTAAATGAACTCGCTTGACAACTACAACCTGATTTTATCATATGAACCTCACAAGTTACAACATCATCACTCCTTTTTATGTATCCACCAAGCTTGGTTGACAGGAATGGAACAACTGAATGGACAAATTTAGAATGGAGTAGTCTCCACTTATAGTAAATAGTAGGAGACCAAATAGTTAAAGGATGATAACATTTCCACTAAATGTCAGTTTCAAAAACATCATCTATCCCCATTCGGTAAAACCATTCACCTGGCTGCTTGTCGACCAAATAGGTGAGACAAGTATTCTCCAAATGGAATAAGTGCGACTTAGCAAAGCAAGAAGTTAAGAAGAAAATAGTGTTCACAAATGAAAGACATATAGAAAAAGCACTACTTGAATGCTCATGCCACACGGATTCTTCTTCTTTGATCGACATCATCCACAAGAAATCGCCATGCCCTTGGAAAATTCTTAACATTGTACGTCATATCTGGCATGACATTAATCTCCTACAACTTTTTACATGTAACCACATCTACCGCGAAGCGCATATGGCCGCGGATTTTTTGGCATCTCTTGGTCGGAACTCTGTCTCCGACTGCTTTTGGGAGAACAACCCGCCTCAGGGCGTTCTCCGATTTTTGCATCAGGATTATCCAACTATTAATCTAAGTTAAGTCCTCAATATATATATATGTATATGAAGATATACATTTTTCTAGAAAGAGAATTGTGAACACGTTCTTATAAAATTTCATCAAGCCATCATAGGTGAAAAATGAAGAAAGTGGGCTACAGATTTTGGCACTTCATGACGATAATATCATGAAAAATCATGGATGATCCATCTGCTGCTGAACTTTGAGAGACCATTCCCAAAATAACATTAACCACATAACTGCTAAATGAAATGCACAACAATGGCAAACTAATGCTGCATTTCAGGTCAAATCTGTGATACTGAATAGGTGACAACATATCAGTTGTACACAGGTAATAAAACAGGTCATATAAGGTTTCCTTTTGCATTCAAGAACAGGGAAAGATACATTAGAATCTTACCCAGTCACCGTCAGGACTACCACCAGGAACTAGCACATTGAACTCACTTGATTTAGCTGTGGTTATGGAAGCCCCTAATGAATCCTTGCTCAAATACAATTGGCAGCCAGAAGTATTGTCTATTGATATAGTTGGTGCCGAACCCTGGCATTGCACTTCAAAATTTTCATAAAACACAGAAACAAAAAGAAAAAAAATAAATTTATCATGATATCATGTTTAAAATGCGTTTTGAGATAAGACTGTCACCTCATATTTTTAGTCACCATCTGATTTTTATTTTTGTAAATTAAATAAGGGGTAAAGAGACAAATATATAGGTAAAAATGGATCATGCTGGGTTGAGAGGAAGTAGACGTTACTCTCTCTCTCTTTTTTAAACGTTTGATGTGACAATTTTACATTTTAAGATATAGTTTATCTTTTAATTATTCAATTTTTCTATGAAATTAAAATGAAAGTGAACCCCCTATAAAATAGTTATCGTTAACACATTAATTTTTCAACTTAAATATCGACTTGCATGGATTTACTATAAAAAAAGTTATCTTAGAAAGAACTTAACTATAATTATTATTGCATTTTAATTAATTATTTAAAATTTTAGAATTGCGATATTAACTCATTCGGCTTTTAGTTAAGTTAACATAACTTAAGTTATTATTGTATTTAAATTAATATTTAATCATTTTAAATGTTAGACTTAAATCATCCTCAAGTTTACTTATCATGCTTTTGTGGTTTTATAACTTATTTGATATTCATGGCCACAATTTATTGTCATTTTCTCGTGTAATCCCCTTCATTACCTATAGCAGTTTACTAACTTCTCGGTGTTCTCTTGCATCACCATTAAAATAATAAAGTGCCGCAAATTAATAAAAAAATTTAATAATTGTGCTATTCTTTTTCTTTTTAAGAGACAGGACAATTGGCATTGTTGGATTCATGATAAATAATTCATCCATCAATGAAATATTTTTTTATCCACTATGTACGAAGAATCTTACAATAACAATAGATATTTTCTTAAAGGAAATAGAACAATCGTTTTTTTCTAAAAATAATAATAATAAAATAATTTGAAATTATATATTAAAATACAAAGACTCCTTTGACCCATCCTCCTTTATGGCCACAAATTAAAGAGGTGTTCCCTACCATAGGGGAGAGGAGGCACCCTGAGGGATACCCCTATTTTTTGAGTTTATTATTATTATTATTATTATTATTATTATTATTATTATTATTATCATCATCATCATCATCATCATCATCATCATCATCATCATCATCATCATCATCATCATCATCATCATCATCATCATCATCATCATCATCATCATCATCATCATCATCATCATCATCATCATATGTTATTTTATCTTGTAATTTCTAGCTACCGAATCACTTCTATATGATGAAATTGAAGAACAATGACTATAAATGGGGAACTATACATGTAAAAAAAAGGCGAATAAAAAAATATATATGATGGATAAAGTTGGAGGAGGATACAATCCAACCCAATTGTTTGATTCATAAACTAAATTCAAGATTAGCGTTCCTTCCAGCCAACGATATGGACCAACCAGCTTAGTAGAACAAGTTTATACTTTCATTTTGAAGTTGTTATGATCCAAGATTAGGAGTAAAGTGGTTAATTTCATCGTCTAGGAGCAACTTAGGTCATCAAGAGTAGTGGTGCCAAGTGTGAAACATAATCAAATGCTGTTTTCAGCCGACTGGTTCGGATTTAGTTCACCAAGAAAAGAAAAAAAAAAAACTACTCTCATAAGATAAGGCAAATATTGAATGTGTGCGCATGATTTTTCTTAGCTTGTCTAAGAAAAGATGCTGACAGTTCAATTCATGTCGCGTTAGAAGATTCATTATCCACATATTATAAATCAATTCATCGTCGAGTCAAATTAATCACTTGCATCACGAATAATTTAAGATGAAACTTTCGATAAAAATATTCTACATTCTTAAAAATTTGAACTCAAAATATGATTTAAACGAGAAAACTTTACTTAAGCTAGAAGAAGTAACTCGGGATTGTGATTTGATCTCATCGCCTGGGCCACACGTCCACAAATATCGGAGTTCAAAAACAAAAAAGTGCAACCACATTTCAAACGCCATCGAACCTAACGGCTATCTACTCGAACCATTCAAAATATAAAGACGACATGTGCACATAAAAAGCAAAATTAAGATTCCCTGTGTGTGTCTATGTGTGCATATAAGCGTTCCAATTGCTTCCAGTACCAAACAAAGTCGACATGAACTCTCTCTTCAAGGTTGCCGTCGCGGTCCTCCTCCTCCTCGCCGCATCCCATGTCTCTGCCGATGCCGGCAGGATAGGTCTGTGCTATGGCTTCGTCGGCGACAACCTCCCGTCCCCATCCGATGCCGTCCTCCTGCTCGTATCCAATGGCGTAACAAATGTGCGGCTCTTCTTCCCGGAGCCGGCCGTCCTCTCAGCGTTCAGGGGCTCCGGTGTTGAGCTCATGATCGGGGTCCCCAATGAGGACCTCCCGCGCCTGTCCTCCGGCGACGTCAAGTTCGCCGTCGACTGGCTCATGTTCAACGTGCTCGCCTTCGTCGGACCCGACCAGGTCCGGTACCTCGCCGTCGGCAACGAGGTCCTCTACAAGGACGCGTTCTACGCGTCCCACCTGATGCCGGCCATGTACAACCTCCACCGGGCGCTGCAGGTGCTGGGGCTTGACGGGGTGACCAAGCTCTCGTCCCCCCACGCCACGTCCGTCCTCGGTGTCTCGTATCCCCCGTCCGCCGGCGCCTTCGACACCGACGTGCTTCCGGTCCTCAGGCAGATGCTCAAGTTCTTGTCGGACACCGGCGCGCCGCTCATGGTGAACATGTACCCCTTCATCAGCTACGTCAACGATCCGGTAAACATCGATCTCGGCTACGCTCTCCTCCAGTCGAACGCGGCGGTAGTCACCGACGGCGGCATGGTCTACACGAACCTACTCAACGCCGAGCTGGACGCTTTCGCGGCGGCCATGGAGAGGGAGGGGTTCTCGGGGATACCGATCGCCGTGACGGAGACTGGCTGGCCCACCGCCGGCCACGCCGCCGCCACGGCGGAGAAGGCCGCGGCGTATAACGGGAAGGTCTTGGAGCGGGCGCGGAGCGGCGCCGGCACGCCGAGGCGGCCGGACGCGGGCGTGGAGGTCTACCTGTTCGGTCTGTTCGACGAGAACTTGAAGAGCGGAGCGGAGTACGAGCGGCACTTCGGCATCTTTGGCCTCGACGGCCGGAAGGCTTACGACATTACCTTCACTTAAAGAGAGATTTAGTTCGTATCTAAATCTATGGACTGTCGACTTGTTTTTTTTTTCTTTCTTGCTTTTGTAAGGTGTGTTTGTAGATCTCGTTCTCGCTCAAAGAACTCGCAAATTTCAGATAAATTTGTATGTTGTATGCACCGTGACTTCTGAAAAGATTGAGCAAAGACAAACCTTTATAGCATTTTATATATGAATTCATAAAAAACAATTGACATTGATGTCCCTTTTAAGAAAAAAAAAAGAAGATACCTGTTAGAATTAATTTCTTTACTCTTTTTGCTCATTGGAAAGCTTTTTCAACAATTACTCCCGGATGTTCGTTTTGAAATTTTATTCCCCGGAATTTTATTTGTAATAAATTAATTTTTTTGACTTATAATTTATGACAAAATGACTATGTTAACAGTACACAAGACATTCTACGAAATTTTCACGCACCATCCCCAAGATTGACTCGTTCTTATTGTGATCTTTCAATTTTGACTCATTCTCACGTGTTCTCTCATTTTCATTTGGTGGTAACACATTGATCAATCAACTTATAATTTATAATAAAATATTCTATTTAATTGATAATATAATTTTAGTCATGTACTTAATTGATAACATGTGGATGACACGTGACATTGAATGGGATGGAATCCAACTTTTTAATGTGTATATATACTTGAATGAAGAGAAGGGGTGGGCTACCCTTTTCTTCCATCTCTATCCGACCGAAGAGAAGAACGAACATGGTAATCTCTCATCTTTCTAATTTTTTATATTTAGAAGTTAATTAGTATATATTATATTTTTAAAAGTTGTCTTTTTCTTGGGTGTCGATTCAGATTTACGGGAGGCCTCGGATGTCCGAGACTACTAATTCGAAGTCGGAAAGATAGAATAGTACTGATTTTTTTTAAAGTGATGATTCCAAAATTCGAATTCGGGACTACAAGCACCCGTCGATCGTTTGAAATTTAAGAAAGTTGCCTTTAATCGTATTGGATATCATGTAGCATCTTATTTGAGTGTGAAAAATTTGTAAGATGACACGTTCCATCAAGTAAGTAGGACAATCAATAAATTTAAAGTCACAAGTTAGGGAGATCATTTTTTTATTAATTATGAGTTGAGTAATTTTCTTTAAAGATTCCTTTACCTTAATCCGTCTCATTTTAGTTTTCTAGTTGTAAGAGATTGTCCTGAACTATGTTAAGTCCTTTAGGGCCATGGCCCTAACATAACAAATGAGAACTATTAATGAGTCTTGAATTATGTACCCTATATTCAAAGTTGTGAAAGAAAAAAATGAGTATGTGACAGAAATGGAGGGTGGACCCTTGCAGTACAATTAAAAATTTATCATGATATACTCTCTTTTGCTTGTAGTGAATTTCTTAATTTCTAATTTTTTTATTCACATGTAAAATGAAAAGTATAATTGTAGTGTCTCAAAATTCATCTCTTGTCACACGACAGATACTAATCTTGTATGCACTATGTGGACTTACATCTTAACCATTTCTTTGACCAAAATGGCATAGAAGGTAATAAATTAGTGAAAGGTTTCAAGTAATAAACTATGACAATTGAGTTACATAAATGTTCGAAGCTCCATATAAATGTTACATCCACACCCAAGTTCATCATACATCACCTATTCAGGCTTTAATACAACATATTGTCAATTTAATGACACCAAATAATAACGTAATAAAGTACATTATCAATATGCACTTGCCATTCGTGTAATGTTTGTCATGTGCACCATTAACCGATCATTGCAAGACTAACATGCGAAAATCCACAGGGGAGGAATTCTTTCGTAAACATAAATTGTAGTAAGATAACATCATAAATGTAAGTTATCTAGTAGTTCCTTTGAGTATAAGTATTTAAATAATCATTAACCTTCAACCATTATGATCATATAGTATGAACCTCTAGGGACAATAATCATATTCTAATCAAAGGGTATCATAAGGATCTAGTTCGATAAATATAAGACAATCATGACTCTTAGTCGAATATATCGATAAAGAATGGAAAATGATAGGTCATCATGATCGACATAATCATGAATCATTACTTAGTGATTAATGGGATCGATATTTGATGAATCATTATCATTTTAGGAGCAATGGAGTACAACTCATGACATATAACATTAAAGCTTCCATAATCTATTCTAGGATAACAATCAAGATTTGATGAAGGAAGGTTCTAGAGTCAATCTTTGATCATAAGTAAACATCACATCTTAGTTCAATCATGATCATGATGTGATTGTTTCATTGAAAATGATCATATCACCATCTTTCATTGAATCAATAAATCTTTGAATTCATTTCAGAAGTAAGGATCTTAGCAAGTTGATAACGCAAAATAATATATCAATATTAAATCTTCATTTACTAGAAGTGATCAATTAGTTTATATTGTTTAAGATTAACCTATCAATATTTATTCTTTGGTAACAATAGTTCATTCATTAGTGTCATTCAATCAATAAAATAACTCTTCACTTTTAGGATATGCTACATGAAATAATACAACTACAACGCCGATAGTGTTAGTCGGGGTTTAGTGCAATGACAAGTGCCATCTCTTAGGAAAGGATGCTCCACTCCTTGTTGGAATTTTTTTCTTATTTACGGTGGAGTAGTCCTGCACAATGACAATAGTGACATACAATGTTTTACCTTTAACAAATAAGTTAGCTTCATTATTTTGCCCTTAATTGCATTACTTGTCCCTCCATTAATCATCATTCTTAATTCTCCTTTATATGGATGTAGGAAATAGGAAACCACAATTTTTGTCTTTTATATTTTATTAACTTACCATCTTTGATCATATAGATCCAATGTGAAAGCAATGATGGCTTCAAAACAATAGAGTGAATCAATAAGGGGACCAATGACCAATGTCAAGATCAATCAATTCGATATGGTTCAAATATCCATTCTTAATGGTTCATAAGGATTTGTCGATAAATCATGTGAGGGGAAGTAAGTATAAGAACCAATCCTTAGCATAAATTCTCTTTGGAGGAGACTAGGATAAAAAGAGATTGACATTAGCATCTTCTCTGTGAAGTCAGGATCGGACTTGTTCGATATTTTTGTTGGCGGTCGGGGACAACTGCATCCAGACATTATGTATAATATGATTTTTGGGGTTTGTGAGGATCGATCATCTGATCTTTGATTGATCAAGAACTTGGGTATTGTCTTTCAAAATATTTCAGAGGGATGGACTTGGTGGCTACTTGTCCAAATTGCCCCCCTTATCATTTGATTTGGCTGATATTGAAAGAGCACCATTGTGCAGATCGGACTAGATGGACCAACTTTCTTCCCCTAGAAGTGATTGGACTAGGAGGAGACACAAGCCCCAAATGTGGCTGATTCACCAACGTGTCTTTTGTGTCCATTTCGATTCAAGGAGTTCAGATGTATGATTTGAAGAGTTCGGATGTCCGATCAATGGGTCACATCAATTCATCCATTCATCATTCCACCAAAGAGATTTTAGTTGCGTTCAGTTTGAGTTTTCAATCGGATGACAAAATTATTCAAGTCTCTCTCAATTAAGAAGTTTGACACATTTGAACTTTTGATTCGATTGCTCGAGAATTTCAATAAAGTCGTAGGTTATTATGAATCCTTAAGTCTTCGATCAATTCGATCTTAACAAGTAATCATTCTAATAATAAGAAAATGCACATCCATTGCCGACATCAAACAAAGCATCAACGAAGTCCTCGTTGGAATAGGCACTCAGATATTTTTGGCATGTGCGACTATTAACTATGTCACCATGTACGTACGTACATAATTGTCAGGTTGAATTCACCTGGCCGTCATTTCTTTTATATGCCGTCAATTAAGTGCATGATTGGGAAACTAAACGTCGTCATTGCAAACGATCGATTTGTGTGACGTATCCACAAGCTACACGTCTCCTGCTCATTGTTAACAACCGCGGTAGGTGATAATAAGATTTGTTCTCCAGTTTTTTTTGTTGTTAATTACAAGGTGCAAATTTTGGCACGTGAAGAGATTTCGTATTCAATTTTGTGTTGTTTCATATATATACGGTTTATTTTCGAATTTATGTCCATGTGATCACTTTATTTTCAAATTTCTTTTCATAGCCCAGAGTTCATTTATCAAAACCAATATGTGATATATTTTCATGCATGCCTTTTGATATCAACGTTAAAGAAATATCGTGATCAATTCGCCAGAGGTTAACAACCTCTTATTTATTGATTTAAGCCTTTTTTTTTTACGAGATCAATTATAATTTGCCCGGTCTTTTCAAGGTGTATGACGCGACCGGGAACGTGGCGTGGCGGCTATCATTATGATCCCCAACTAACTCTTCGGCCAACAACATGCATGCACATATAAATACGAGAGGGACGGACGACCAGCTTCATCACACAGTACAGCACGAATACCACATGGATACCATCCGTGCAATCCGCAAGGCCCAGAGAGCTCAAGGTCCGGCCACCATCATGGCCCTCGGCACGGCGAACCCTGTAAACCTCGTCGAGCAGAGTACTTACCCTGACTACTACTTCCGCGTCACAAACTCCGAGCACAAGCAAGAACTTAGGAACAAGTTCCGGCGACTCTGTTAGTACAGATCATATGATCTATATATGGGTCATCCTTCTGTATATGTATACCTATGCTCGATGCCTCAATACGTGCAAGTTGTCTGATTTCTTCTTCTTCTTCTTCTTCTTCTTCTTCTTCTTCTTCTTCTTCTTCTTCTGCTTGGACGTACGTAGGTGAGAAGACGATGATCAACAAGCGCCACATGCACCTGACTGAGGAGATACTGAAGGAGAGGCCGAGGATGTGCGCATACATGGAGGCCTCCTTGGACGACCGGCATGACATAGTGGTGGAGGAGGTGCCGAAGCTCGCCAGGGAGGCGGCGGAGAGGGCCCTCAAAGAGTGGGGGCGGCCCAAGTCTGACATCACTCACTTGGTCTTCTGCTCCAACTGCGGCATCGACATGCCCGGGGCCGACTACCGCCTCCTGAAGCTCCTGGGGCTCCCGATGACAGTGAACCGTGTCATGATCTACAGCCAGGCCTGCCACATGGGCGCCTCCATGCTCCGCATCGCCAAGGACCTCGCCGAGAATAACAAGGGCGCGCGCGTCCTCGTGGTGTCCTGCGAGATGACCACAGTCCTCACCTTCCGCGGTCCGGACGCAGGCGACCTCCAGGACCTGGCAGGACAGGCGACCTTCGCTGATGGAGCGGCGGCGCTCATCGTGGGCGCTGATCCCGTCCCAGGCATCGAGAAGCCGATCTATGAGGTCATGTACGCCGCGCAGGAAACGGTGCCCGAGACCCAGGGAGATGTATGCGGAAACCTCAAGGAGGCCGGGCTCACATTCCAATTCTTCAAACAGCTCCCCGCGACTATATCCAGTAACATCGAGAGATGCCTCCTGAAGGCGTTCGAGCCGCTGGGTATCACCGAATGGAACGACGTATTCTGGGTTTCGCATCCAGGGATGTGGGCGATCATGGACGCGATCGAGGCCAAGCTCAGCCTTAAGCCAGAGAAGCTCCGGGCGTCGCGGCACATCTATAAGGAGTACGGGAACATGTTGAGCGCTACCGTCTTCTTCATCATGGACCAGGTGAGGAAGCAGTCTGCCGCCGAAGGGAAGGCGACCACCGGAGATGGATTGGAGTGGGGTGTTTGCTTCGGCTTCGGACCAGGCCTCAGCATCGAGACCATCGTGCTCCACAGTGTGCCCAACTAAGAGCATTGTTACTGGTGGACGGTTCGCGTAGAGCAGAGCAGATGCCTACTACGACAACATATAATATTATTATTACCCATCTATACGATACAGATATTTATACTTGCGAAAAGACATGATATCACAATACTGCAAAATGATTGGCAAATCTGATATCCAAAACAAATATACATGTATTTTTTTGTCTATTTGTAGGAATAAGAATAGTAATAATTTTGTTGTTCACTTTGTTTGTTTTATAATTATAATCACTATTTTTATATAACAGAAAAAATCTAAGTAGAATTCATCCTTAAACACCCTAAAAAAATTTTATATTGTAGACATATATATACCTTGTTAGATTCACACAGTTCCATATGTTTGTCTGTTTCTATATATCAAATGTATGCATATATGTATATGTTGGAGGTAATCCTGATTACGCACTATTTGGATTTAAATTTGTAGGAATTTCTTTCCTGAATTCATGGGAATGTGCCAGTTGATAGTGCTTATGTTCTGCAAGTCTCAAGGCGAGTGGATGTAATACTTCACTATTACTTTCTTAATTCGTAGGCAAGTTAATAACTTGTTTCTTTGAGGAAAAGTGAGGGATGTTAATGTTGGTTAGTGTCGACCGTGCTTCTTGTTTTCTGATCAACAAGACAATAAATTGATTGTTTCTAGGCATTGAAAGGATGATTGTTGTGTATCGTTACGAAGGAGTCATCTGAATTTCAAGGATTTAATATTCTTTCCTCCTATTGACATCTATAACTAGCCGACCCTTCTGTTATGGTTTCGGTTTCCCTCTCACTGATATTGTCGACCGATCCGTCACTTCGCTCTGTCGGCGACGTCCGATCGCCTTGCCGTCTGCGCTCCACCATCGCCTATAGACCCATCATTGCCAGCGCTGCAACTGCGTCGATCCACCACTGCAACCATTCGGTTCCGGCCGCTCCCCTCCGCCCTTGCCCACGCCGATGTTCGATCCGCCATTCGATTC
Source organism: Pontederia crassipes (assembly GCA_030549335.1). NCBI lineage: Eukaryota > Viridiplantae > Streptophyta > Magnoliopsida > Commelinales > Pontederiaceae > Pontederia > Pontederia crassipes. Next base: position 25,409,570 of record CM060187.1, read on the forward strand.
GTGCTGAATATCACATTCGGCCGTGGTAGCCCGATCAAATCCGGCCAGGGCGGCCATATCCAACCGCTGTGGGCAGATCCGACCGCTGCAGGCAGATCCCTCCGCGGCGGCCAGATTCATTTTCGCAGTCGTCAAATTCGGCTGGCGGAGACTAGATCTGGACGGCAGCCACTTCCGACGGGGCACGACTTTGTGTAGTTTATTTTTTTATCTCATGTATGTTGATGTACTTGTATTTTTCGTACAGGACTTTGTTATCTTGCTTGATAATCATTGTGAGGTTTTTCCTTTCGACAAGTTCAAACGTGTAAGAATGCATAAATTGAGTGTTACATAAATTTGGAGATTATATTTTTTGTTGTCTTATGTTTCATTTACATGCAGGTTATTGAAATTATTTTATCGTCTCTATCATTTCAAAAGACGTAAGTTATTTATTTTTAAGTCATTACTACTTGTGTGTTTTGACAAGGAAATATGAATTCTATTTATTGTATTTGAATTTGACTTAAGTTTAATTATTTATTTTAAAATAATTTTAATTCGAAATATAGAAATTTATCTTTAAATACGAATTATTATTTACTTGCATATTATCTTTTATAAAGAAACTTTATTTATTTTAATCATACTCATATTGATAAAAATGAAGGATTAATCCTAATTTGATTGAAATTGGATTATTTATTTTAAATTATTTTTAATGCAAAAAGTAACAAAATTATTTTTTAGAAAGGAATTTTTCTTATTGTAATCATACAAAAGGAATTAATCTTAATTGAACTAAAATTGAAATATTTATTTTTAATTATTTTTAATTCCGAAAAATAACATATTATTTTTAAATAGGAATTATTTTTTAATTGCATATTATCTTTTGGAAAAATTCATAAAGGAAATATTAATCTTATATCGACTCAAAATAAATGATTTATTTTACATTATTTTTTAATTCCAAAAATAACAAATTATCTTTTAAAATGAAATTATTTTTACTTAAAATAATACTCAATGGAATTATTTATTTTAAATTATTTTTAAATTCATAGAAAGAAAAAATATCATTTAAATAATAATTATTATTTACTTGCATATTCTTTTGGAAAGAAAATATTATGTATTTTAATCATACTCTAATTGATAAGAAGGAAAGATTAATCTTAATTTGACTCAAATTGAATTATTTATTTAAATTTTTTTAATGTCAACAATAATAAATAATATTTTAAAAAAGAATTAGTTTTACTTATAAATTATCTTTCAGAAAGAAAATATATTTATTTTAAACATATTTAAAATATCTGATTCTAATCAAAAGATGCTCATAAATTTAATTTTATTTTACTTTTTTATTTTAATCATACCATGAAACATCATTTTGATGCCAGTTTATGAGGATTTCTATATGAAAAATTTATTCACCGAAGAACAAACCGAGAATTTTAAGGCGAAGAAAAATTTTATTAAGTAGTTTATATAGACATTTTCTTTATAAATGGTAGGAAATACAAACTAATTAAAATTATGTATTAATTATTTAAAATAGGACACCTATCTCATAACGCGAGGGCATATTTTATTGTGAAGAGTTTTGGTGACCATATGTACTTTTAATTGGGATAGGATTCAAAACCTTATAACAGTATCCAATTAATTAATATATGGGGAATGTGATCGGGTATAATAGTATGAGTGAACCTAGCTTTAAGCAATTTATTTCCGGAGTTGTTGTCTCATGTACTTGTACAACAGCCGAGCGTATGGGGGGGGGGGGGGGGGGGGGGGGAGGCCCGCTCGTGCGCGCTCTTGGAACCCCCGACCTCTCTCTCTCCCTCTCGTTCTTTCTTCTCCCCGACCGGTGACCGGCGTACGTGACCGAGCAAGCAGAGCAGCAGCATACGACGGCGACCGATGATCCCTCGACGCACCTCCACCCTCCATCGCGCATGCAAGGACTAGGCGACCCTCTTCAGAAGTAGAGGACCGCCGGAGATCGATCGGATTTTGCGCAGTTTGCCGGCAAACTCATTTCGAACGAAAACAAGGTATCCGAAGCGTTTGAATCCCTAAACGATGAATTAGCGATTGTTGAATGCGTAGAATAGGTTCACTATGATCTTGAAGTTATTTCCTATATATTTCATATTGATGTCGGCGTCAATTGACGGCCGGATGGCCGCCGGAATCGAACAAGAAATCCGGCGGCCCTATTTTATCGCAGTGACCGATCGACCGATTTCAGTGAACGGTCGACCGGTCTACGTACAAAACACATAGAAGTCTTCTTCTACTGGTCGATCGGCCTCACCATGACGGTCGACCGGTCCATATATATTGACCAACTCATTTGACCTTACGATCGGTCGACCGATCCATTGCGCACTGTGCATCCTCATAGTCACACGAACGGTCGACCGACATCATGGACGGTCGGCCGGTTCGTGGACACCGACATAAAGAACTCGGCTGACTGATCTCCCAGGACCGGTCGACCGGTGTCAAGAGAACAGTCGACCGGTCCACTAGAACGGTCGACCGATTCTGACAGAAACTCAACTATTCCAATCGGACCGATCTTCCCCAAACAAAACCGAGACTCTGACCAGTTCATCTACACTGGTTGAGTACTATGGTACAGAGATCAATGTTCCGCTAGATCCCAAAATATAGATTCACAATGACTAAAGATAAACAAGGCAAAGACAAAGACATGAGATTGTTATGTGCCACCCCCAAAGTTAAAGTAAAGATCAGAGATTAAAGCAGAGAAGAGATATGTAGTTAGCTGTGGGGACAACGACGCTACTATATTAAATGATCACTATTCCTGAGATTTCAGATCTTCTCCCACATGTATCTCGAATGAAGGGCGATGCTAAAGGACATACCCCTTCTCTTAAAGATTAAAGTATTATGCCAGAGGGACAGGTAGCTAGCTGAGGAGACAGTGAACCTACGGGTCTCTTAACCGACCACTGTTCTTGAATTGTAGGAATTCTTCCCCCTATCTTCCGAACTGGGTGAGGTAGTAACACCCACCCCTTTCCCTTTATGGACTTTCTGGTATTAGAGAATCAGAGAGGCACTTCTGACATCCCAACCTAATAAAGTCGAGCTCGCATAGGACAACCAACCCTAAGGACATTCTAGTGATGTAAAAGACGTAGAGTATTGTAACTCACAGTAAAGCAAATCAAAGCAGAGTATTGTAAAGCGAAGTAGAGATAATGTAGAGTAAAGTATAGCAGAGACATTGTAAAGCAAAGCCAAAGTAAAGCACATATAAAGCATTGGTATAATAAAGAACAGAGTACTAATATGAATAAAGATTTATACATTTCTTTCATCGATCCTTATTTCATCGTTTATTGCTAATGTACTGGGAATTCTTTGCTCATGGGTATTCTATTCCCTTGCATTGGGATTTTGCAGGTGAGAATGTCAATTGAGGAGATGTTGGAGGGCGCAGAGCTTGGAGAACGCTGCACATGACTGTTTTATTTACTCCGAGCTTTTATTGCATTTATGTTTAAAACATCTTATGTTCATACATATCATGTTTTGTTTCCGCACATAAAACTTCAGACAAGCTTTATTATATTTTTGCATAATTTTCTATATGGCAAGACACCATGAACTTCCGCATACTATCTATAATATGAATCACCGTAGACTTCCGCATATTTTCTATAATACGAGACGTTGTGAATTTCCGCATTCAATTCATTATCATGGCATTTCGACTACTCTTCCACATTTAAGTCCTATAATATGTTTATTATTATTTTATTAGTGTCACGTAAGTTATTTTATTGAATGATCATGGTCAGTAGAGCAATAGGTAGTGTAGCGCCTCCGGGGTCAAGCTGACCGCCTACGTGGCGGGAGGTGCGATTTCGGGGTCGTTACAGTTTGGTATCAGAGCCTAAGTTCTTGGCTCCTTCATTGATCATAGTAGAGTATAAGTTCATGCATAGTATTCATCGTTCTTCTCATTGCATAGCCCAAAGTAAAGTCATGTGTAAGTTTCTCAAGCATCTGCGGCTCCAGTCCTCAAGTAAGTAATAAGTACTTTCCTATGTGAATAATACTTATAATATTCAGTTTATTTTGTTATAGATGCCTCCACGTCACATTATTACCAGGATTTTACGTAGGGGAGGTCATATAATTGAGATTAATAGGCGCCCATTAGATCCCCAAACCCCTCCATAGCTTACTCCAGAGATATCATAGTATTCAGACTTAAAGAGCGTTGGAAGCAACGATCCTGATTTCTCTTCCCCACCCAGCGGGACATGGGAAGATGTAATTCCAAGGGAGAACCGACTGATGGAGGGAAGACATATAGATAACCCGATTTATATATCCTCCGATGATGAAGAAGAAGAAGACCTTGCACCACCACAGGAGCTACAGTTTAGAGACACGAGCCCTATCAGTCAGACTGATCCAGAGGAGTGCTATGATCGCTGTTACATGGGACACACTGATGATGAGTGCCCTTATCGTTCTAGACGTAGTGATTAGAGTTTGATGTATCTTATTGCGAAGGCCTTAGTGCGCCTCAGACATATGTTATGCTTTTGAACCTTAGCAAGAAAATAATATTTGCCTTAATGAATATTGAGCATCTTGGTTTCAAATTTTATCTGAGATTTTTATTTAGATTAAGAATATTCGATTTTATATGCCTCTCTCTCAAGTATGGTTATGATCCTTTTATAGATGTCAAATCAAAGAGGAGAATATGACTACACCAGTGAGGGTGAGAACTTCATTGAAGGGGAGAACCTATACGGTCCCCCACCTCCACCGTATGTTCCTCCACCTCCACCGTATCCACCTCCACCTCCACTGTACTCACTTCCACCGTATCCTCCTCCACCAGAGCTGCTGGCCCAGCACGGGCGACAGGTCCCTATCGGCTGCACATTACAAGATTTCTGGAGGTCAAAACTTTCAATGTTCAACGGAGAAGGAGGCATCGTGGTGGCGGAACAATGGATGGAAGCTATAGAGGACAAGTTTGATATGCTCGACGTGCCCGAGCACAAGAAGGTCCTCTTCGCTGGGGACACCCTCCAAAAAGACGCCAAGGAATGGTGGAAAGCAAGAAAGGTCACCAGCTTTCCTCATGTAAGGACAGTTGCATGGGAAGATTTCTGTAATGCATTCGAGGCGCGATATTACCCCAAGTTCTAGAGGGATATGAAACAGAAGGAGTTCCTGGAATTAGTGCAAGGAACCATGACTGTGGAACAGTACATGACCAAGTTCGTCAGACTTAGGAAGTACTCCAAGTTGACCATGGACGAATTGGATGTGACCAAACGTTTTGTGGACGGGCTGAATTCCCTCCTGAGGCCTCATACAAGATCTGGAAACTGCAAGACCTTAGAGGACACCATCATTTTGGCTACTCTATCAGAGAAGGACCATAAAGATCTACAAAAAACCTAGAAGGCCCAGCAGAATGTAGGGCCGAGTTCCCAGCCGTAACAACAGCAGCAATAGTTTCATGGTAACAACCGGCAACACCAAAGACGAGATAACCGGTATCATCCTTATGCGGCACCTCAACAAAACTAACGCCCTCAACAACAACAACAGCCGTACCGTCCGCCACAACAAGCTCCTCCCCCACTGCAACAGCAAGCACAGCAACAGCAACAGCAGCGACCCCCTTAGCAGGCGCAGAGATGCCAGGCTCAACAACAGAGGCAACAGCCTTCTAGGGCCCCTCAAGCACCACCCGCACAAGGTGAGCGGGTTTTATACAACACTTGTGACAGGACCCATGCTGGGGAATGTCGGATGAAATTAGGAGCCTGCTACTATTGCGACGGAATGGGGCACATAGCAGTGAATTATCCGAGACGTGGACCGCAATAGTTGGTACATGGAAGACTCTTCAACCTGGAAGAGGATGCACCGCAGAATGATGCGAATGTCATTCGAGGTACGATATTCATAGCCGATTTACCTACAAAAGTATTATTCGATTCTGGTGCATCGCATTCCTTTATATCGGAAGAATGTGCCAAAACATTAAGGATAAAAGCAGTGAACCTAAAGTAGAAGATGAATATATTGACCCCACAAGGCACCCTCATTATCACAAAATATCTCCCCAATGTACCCATAGAAATAGAGAAAAAAAACCATCCTGCCAATCTCATCATCATCCCCATGAAGAATTATGATATAATTTTGGGCATGGATTGACTAATCTCACATGATGTCTCCATCCTGTGCAAACAAAAGAAAGTAATCATAGGCACACAGAGTAAAGATAAAATTATAGTCAGGGGAATTGCTCCAAAGGAACCAAAAATCATAGTATCTGCTATAATGGCACAGAAACTATTGCAAAAAGGATGCAGAGGTTACCTAGCCAGTATAACCAAAGTAGAAGAACCAAAGAAGACTCCTCAAGACATAGAAGTGGTGAGAAAATTTCCTGATGTATTCCCTGAGGACGTGAGTGGTTTACCGCCCCAGAGGGAGATAGAATTCCACATCGAAGTGGCACCCGGAACTACACCAATCTCCAAAGCCCCATACCGCATGACTCCGGCAGAGATGAAGGAACTGAAGGATCAGATTCAAGAGCTGCTAGATAAATGATTCATATGGCCTAGCGTCTCACCTTGGGGAGCACCAGTTCTTTTTGTCAAAAAGAAAGACGGATCATTGAGACTTTGTATCGACTACAGAATGTTGAACAAAGTCACAATAAAGAATAGGTACCCACTACCTCGTATCGACGACCTATTCGATCAGCTGTCCAAGGCAAGGGTGTTCTCAAATATCGATCTGAGGAGTGGATACCATCAGTTAAGGGTGGCAAAAAAAGACATCCCAAAGACGACATTTCGATCAAGATATGGACACTATGAGTTCATGGTGATGTCATTTGGGTTAACAAATGCCCTGGCAGCATTCATGAACCTCATGAATCGAACTTTCCACGAGCAGCTGGATAAGTTCGTAATTGTCTTCGTCGACGATATCCTCATCTATTCGTCCAGCATGGAACAACATAGAGAGCATTTGAGAACAGTACTGGAAACATTGCGAGCAAAGAAACTATATGCAAAGTTTTCAAAGTGCAAATTCTGGTTAGAGCAGATCATATTCCTCGGACATATCATCTCTAAAGACGGAGTGGCAGTGGATCTCGCGAAAGTTGAAGCGGTGTCCAATTGGACCCAATCGAAAAATGTCTCCGAGATTAGGAGTTTTCTCGGGTTGGCCGGCTATTATAGTTGCTTTATCAAAGACTTCTTCAGAATAGCATTGCCGCTGACCAAGCTCACAAGGAAAGGAGAAAAGTTCATCTGGTCGCCCAAATGTGAAGAAAATTTCCAAGAGTTAAAGGGGCGACTCACTTCAGCACCGATCCTGACATTACCATCGGGCAACGGTGGTTACGTGGTATACAGCGATGCTAGTGGTACAGGACTGTGATGCGTATTAATGCAACATGGGAAGGTGGTGGCATATGCATCCAGGCAGCTGAAGAAACATGACGTTAATTATCAAACGCATGACCTCGAGTTAGCATTAGCAGTGTTCGCCCTCAAACTTTGCCGTCACTACTTATATGGAGAAGAATTTGTGGTCTATACAGACCACAAGAGCTTAAAATATGTATTTACACAAAAGGAGCTGAACATGCGTCAGAGGCGTTGGATGGAATTTCTAAAGGATTACGAGTTTGTCATTGACTACCAACCTGGTAAAGCAAACTCAGTAGCTGATGCTCTCAGCCGAAAGTGGGAAGGATCCTTAGCCTACATGCGCCTACGACGGTTCGAACTCATGGAAGAACTATTCAAATGGACGCCAAGAGTGAGGCACGATGGATCGTTAATGATGATGTAGCGCACAGTACCAAATGTGATAGGAAAGATTATAGAAACACAAGTAGAAGACGAAGAGTATCAAGATATGATGATAAAGACAAGTATAGAAATAACGAACCTCAGGGTCTCTTCAGATGGTGGCATCAGGTACCCCGACCGGCTATGGGTACCGAACAAACCGAAACTCCGAAGAGAAGTGCTAGATGAATGCCACAAGTCCGAATTTATAATCCATCCAGGGAGTACAAAGATGTACAGGGATGTACAGAGAAGCTTCTGTTGGCCAGACATAAAGAAGGAGATAGCGGAGTATGTCTACAAATACATTGTGTGCCAACAGTTCAAGATCGAGCATCAGAAGCCACAGGGGACCTTGAAGAGTCTGGGCATCCCACAGTGAAAGTGGAAAGAAATATCGATGGATTTTATCACAGGCCTACCTCGGACCCAGAAGGGGCATGACACCATTTGGATTATAGTGGACCGACTCACTAAATCGGTTCACTTCCTACCCATCAAGGTAAAATAATCTCTTGAAAGCCACATGAATTTATATGTGCAGGAGATTGTTAGGCTTCACGAAATTCCGACAGCCATTGTATCCGACAGAGATCACAGGTTCACCTCCAGATTCTGGAAGAGTCTCCAGAATGCTTTTGAGACAAGGCTCTGATATAGCACTGCCTTTCATCCACAAACTGATGGACAAACCGAGAGGACAATCCAAACAGTGGAGGACATGCTGAGAGCATGCGCTTTGGACTGGCACGGTAACTAGGATAAACACCTTACTCTCATAGAATTTTCCTACAATAACAGTTTCTATGCTAGCATAGAGATATCTTCATTTGAAGCATTGTATGGTCGCCCATATCGTTCTCTGGCATGTTGGGGCAAAGTTGGAGAAAGAAAAATTTTAAGTGCTGAATTACAAAAGCAGACGTAGGAGTATACAGACAGGGTAGAACTAATAAAGAAAAGAATGAAGTCTGCTCAAGACCGACAGAAAGTCTACGCGGATAAGAAGCGCCGAGAACATAAGTTCAAAGCAGACGATCAAGCTCTGCTCAAGGTCTCCCCCACTAAAGAGGTAATGCGCTTCAGCAAACGGGAAAAATTGAGCCCAAGGTACGTAGGCCCATTCGAGATACTCGAGATGGTTGGAGACTCAGCATGCAGGTTGGCCCTGCCTCCGGCATATTCAAGGGTACACAATGTCTTCCACGTCTCTCTACTCCGAATGTACAAGCACGACTACGCCAACGTGATCCAAATTGAGGAACCAAATCTCAAGGAGGATCTAACGTATGAAGAACAACCCACAGAGATTCTAGAATACCAAGAACATCAACAAGGGAAGAAACGTGTAGCACTGATTAAAGTCGCATGGAAGCATCACCAAGGAAAAGAAGTGACTTGGGAAGTCGAATCGGAAATGCGAGAGAAATTTTCTGAACTTTTCGGTAAGCCTTAACCCTTATCCAAATTCGAGGACGAATTTTCATTTTAGAAGGTAATAATGTAACGTTACGGCTTTTTTTTTAAAAACAAAAGAGAATTGAAAACGAGCGGGTGGCAGGGGAGGCGTCGCCTCCCCTGGCCTTCCGCCGTTTCGCCTCCGGCCGACCAAGGGTCGGCCGGGACGTATAAGAGGGGGGGGGGAGGGCCGCTCGTGCGCCCTCTTGGAACCACCGACCTCTCTCTCTCCCTCTCTCGTTCTTTCTTCTCCCCGATCAGCGATCGGCGTACGTGATCGAGCATGCAGAGCAGCAGCATACGACGGCGACCGACGATCCCTCGATGCACCTCAACCCTCCATCGCGCACGCAGGGACCATGCGACCCTCTTCAGCAGTAGAGGACCACCGGAGATCGATCGGATTTCGCGCAGTTCGCCGACAAACTCATTTCGAATGAAAACAAGGTACCCAAAGCGTTTGAATCCCTAAACGATGAATTAGCGATTGTTGAATGCTTAGGATAGGTTCAATATGATCTTGAAGTTATTTCCTACATGTTTCATATTGATGTCGACGTCAATTGACGGTCGGAAGGCCGCCGGAATCGAACAAAAAATCCGGCGGCCCTGTTTTATCGCAGTGACCTGTTGACCAATTTCAGTGAACGGTCGACCAGTCTACGTACAGAACACATAGAAGTCTTCTTCTACTGGTCAACCGGCCTCACCATGATGTGCACCGGTCCATATATATTGACCAACTCATTTGACCTTATGATCGATCGATCGATTCCAGAGAACGGTCGACCGATCCATTGCGCATTGTGCATCCTCATAGTCACAGAACGGTCGACCGACATTATGGATGGTAGGTCGATTCACGGACACCGACTTAAAGAACTCGGCTGACTGATCTCACAGGACCGGTCAACCGGTGTCAAGAGAACGATCGACCGATCCACTAGAACGGTCGACCGATTCTGACAGAAACTCCACTATTCTAATCGGACTGATCTTACCCAAACAGAATCGAGACTCTGAACAATTCATCTACACTGATTGAGTACTATGGTACAGAGATCAATGTTCTGCTAGATCCCAAAATATAGATTCACAATGATTAAAGATAAACAAGGCAAAGACAAAGACATGGGATTGCTATGTGCCACTCCCAAAGTTAAAGTAAAGATCAAAGATTAAGCAGAGAAGGGATATGTAGTTAGCTGCGGGGACAGCGACGCTACTGTCTTAAATGATCACTATTCCTGAGATTTCACATATTCTCCCACCTGTATCTCGAATGAAGGGCGATGCTAAAGGACATACCCCTTCCCTTAAAGATTAAAGTATTATGCCAGAGGGACAGGTAGCTAGCTGAGGAGACAGTGAATCTACGGGTCTCTTAACCGACCACTGTTCCTGGATTGTAGGAATTCTTCCCCCTACCTTCCGAACTGGGTGAGGTAGTAACACCCACCCCTTTCCCTTTATGGGCTTTCTTGCATTAGAGAATCAGAGAGGTACCTCTGACATCCCAACCTAATAAAGTCGAGCTCGCATAGGACAACCAACCCTAAGGACATTCTAGTGATGTAAAAGACGTAGAGTATTGTAACTCACAGTAAAGCAAATCAAAGCAGAGTATTGTAAAGCGAAGTAGAGATAATGTAGAGTAAAGTATAGCAGAGACATTGTAAAGCAAAGCCAAAGTAAAGCACAGATAAAGCATTGATATAATAAAGAACAGAGTACTGATATGAATAAAGATTTATACATTTCTTTCATCGATCCTTATTTCATCGTTTATTGCTAGTGTATTGGGCATTCTTTGCTCAAGGGTATTCTATTCTCCTGCATTGGGATTTTGCAGGTGAGAATGTCAATTTAGGAGATGTTGGAGGGCGCAGAGCTTGGAGAACGCTGCACATGACTGATCTGTTTACTCCGAGGTTTTATTGCATTTATGTTTAAAACATCTTATGTTCATAGATATCATGTTTTTTTCCGCACATAGAACTTCAGACAAGCTTTATTATATTTCTGCATAATTTTCTATATGGCAAGTCACCATGAACTTCCGCATACTATCTATAACATGAATCACCATAGACTTCCGCATATTTTTTATAATACGAGACATTGTGAATTTTCGCATTCAATTCATTATCATGTCATTTCGACTACTCTTCCGCATTTAAGTCCTATAATATGTTTATTATTATTTTATTAGTGTCACGTAAGTCGTTTTATTGAATGGTCAAGGTCAGTAGAGCAATAGGCAGTGTAGTGCCTCCGGGATCAAGCTGACCGCCTACGTGGCGGGAGGTGCGATTTCGGGGTCGTTACATGTGTAATCACACATTTTATACTCTTCAGTATATATCATTTTTATTCAACAATGTAGACAATTTACTTTTTATCTATCATATTAAAATGATAATTAATCCAAAGGCTTTCTGTGTGGTTACATGATGTAGTTATGCTACTTTAATATATATATATATATATATATATATATATATATATTTATATAGGGTAAAATGGGCGTGTTGAGCAGATTTTGCTTCACACCATGACACGCAACATCCTAGCCATCCTTGTGAGATCCAACGATCCATATGATTGCACATTTTCGACCGTTCAGATGTGATCCCACGACTGATTGAATTTCTCGTGTCCGATCCCTCCTCCCTCCCCCTCTCTCTCCTCCCTCTCTCCCTTTCCCCCTCTGAGATCCCCAACCCTTTCTCTCTCCCCTACCAGATCCGGCGAGTTCAACTCCCCAGCCAGATCTGGCGAGTTCAAATCCCCTCCCTCTCTCCCCCTGTACCTTTCCCTCTCAGATCTGGCGAGTTCAACTCCGAGATCGTGCCCAAGTCGCGTTGCCTCACAGTCCCAGCCTCCAAGCCGCCTCATCTCGTCGTCGCCGCCTCTAGGTTACCTCGCTGGCAGCCTATAGGTCGGCGGACTCCAAATCGCGAAAGAGGTCGTCGGCTTCGAGATTTTTGTTCCATCGGCTTTTAGATCGTGAGAGAGAAAGGGAGAGAGGGAGAGAGGATGGTACGCCCTCGCCGTCGATCGCCGCCGCCGCGACCTCCATGTTCGCCGCCCTCATCGTCGCCATGGCCTCCCTCACCACCCTCGTCGTCGATCGAAGAGAAAGGGGGAGGAAAAGGAGAGCTTCACATGAGAGAGAGGAGAGGGCTCCAGATCGGCCGCCCTCGCCGACGCAGTGGCCTTCACCGTCCTCGTCGTTGCCATGCCCTCGCTGTCGATCAGAGAGAAAGGGGAGGACTTCATGTTTGTGTGTGAGAGAGAGAGGAGGAGGAGGAGGAGGAGGAGGAGGAGGAGGAGGAGAGGGCTCTCTGCAGGCCGCTATGCGTGAGAGAGAAGATCTCATGAGATGATGGTAAAATTTCGTGTGCGATCATCTGAGCTGTCCAATCAAATCTGAATGGCTCGTATGTTGCATGACACGGTGTGAAACAAAACCTGCTCAGCATGCCCATTTTACCTATATATATATATATATATATATATATGATTTAATGGGTACTACCCATAACTCCCTACATTCTAGAATCGTTAGATGTAAGATCAACGACAGTGAAAAAAAGCGTGGTTCACTATGAAACACGAGCAGTTCAGCTTGGTTCATGGCCGGTTCGGCGGTGGTTACTATTCGGCGCAAGGAGATCATGGAGATGGTGACTTCGACAACGACTCAACGACGATGGGAGGCGACTTCAGGCAAAGGGAGGCGGGGCTTTGGCTAGGGCGGCGATGAGGATATCACGATTTAGATGAGGAGATCGTGATTCGTGAGCGGCCTCAAGGAGATCGTGATTCAGGCAAGGCGAGGCGGCTTCAGGCGAGTAGGTGCATCATCTCCGATCGCCCCACTCGCGTCCTGTTTGCTTCATTCGTCGATTTGGTCAGTGAGTCGTTCAAGAGCTCCAAGACGGAGGTGATGGAGGAAATCCTCTCGGTGCTGGCCACCTTCCTTCCCCTCGACGATGACGTGCGCCGGCACATTGGTTCTGCCAAGTCCATGGTCGGCGTTCTAAAGTCTGGGAGCTTGGCAGCGAGGCTTAGTGCAGTCTTGATGCTGAAGGAGCTTGTTTCGTCCCTAACTGCAGACCGCGTCGATCTCGTCACCGAGACCGATGGCCTCACCGAAGCACTTGCAAAGCGGATCAAGAAACCGGTCTCCCCGCAGACCACGATGACCTCGCTGGTGACCTCCTACTACTTAGCCCTCGCTAGCCAGAGGACGGCGGAGAGGTTCGTGGAGGTGGGACTGGTCAGCACAATACTCGACGTCCTCGTGGATGCGGAGAACTAGGGCACGAGTGAGAAGGCCCCGAGGCCCCCGACAGTTCTCAACGCCCTGCTGCGCTGCAAGAGGGGCGAGAAGCACTTCGAACCACGCATTGGTCGTGCCGGTGCTCGTCAAGAAGATGTTTCGGGTGTCAGAGTTTGCTGTGTCGGCGCTCTGGACTGCAAGCACAGCGATGCGCCGCTGGCCAGAGCGTGTCTTGCCGAGGCTCTGCAGGTGGGAGCGTTTCAGAATCTGCTGCTGTTGCAAGTCGGATGTGAGGGGGCGACCAAGGAGAGGGTCACTGAAATGGCGGCTGCGGCAAGGAGAGCGTGAGTGTCGGTGAGATGGTTCAGTCGACCGGTGAGGCGTGGGAGGCGATTCAGCGACGACCATGGGCGATTTCAAGCGAGGGTGTCGAGAGGTAAAGAACCGGGCGGGTGCGAACCGTGATGAACCTACTGTCTGCTACAGTGAATCGCACGCGCCGTACATCTTGCATCCAATGGTTATACTTGTATATGTTTGCTAAACATCTTTAATTTTAATCAATATCTTCCGTGGATTCATGCACTTTGTCTATGTTATATTCTGCGATTTGATGACCATGGATTCATGCATCCAAAGTGGACGTACCAAAAGAAATGGTAAAGTGATATTTGAAAAGTACGAAATCAGAACGGTGGGATTAAATCCTGAACCTCTATGCATCCATGTATTACTATGTATAGAATCTGTCCGACATTTGCAAAAAGGAAAAGCACTTGTGGTAAAAAGAGAGTTTAGTTACAATTAATTGGGATATCTTTCCTTTTCAAAAGAATAACGATTCGTATCGTAGTCAGTTCAACATTATTTGAAGTTGGATCCTCCTGCAATATCGTTTTAACTACAAGCTATCGAAGCTGCCTTGAAGCTGCTAGAATGCTTCGTTGGAGAGCGTTACTGACTAGATATTTATAATTATCTGGTCGTTGGTTCAATCGAAAAACTATTCTCTGGATAGAGAGAGAGAGAGAGAGAGAGAGAGAGAGAGAGAGAGAGAGAGAGAGAGAGAGAGAGAGAGAGAGAGAGAGAGAGAGAGAGAGAGAGAGAGAGAGAGAGAGTATTGCGATTCTCCCTAGCTATTAATAAATGGTAGTGCTTTACTTACTGAGTAGCTACTTATAATTCTCTGGTCGTTGGTCAAGTATATATGGCCATAATAACATGGTCGTCACTCCCACAAGGTCTTTGACGGCTTCGTTTGCACTTTGCCGCAAGGAAAAAATAACTTTTGGAAAAAACTATTTCTAAGAAATATATTTTAGACAAAGTGCTTCTCAATATTAATTAAAAGTATTTATGGGTTAATCAACGGTATATCCCTTTAAAATATATTGTAGACTTGAATTTAATCTTATTAAAGAGAGTGAAGGTCTCAGAAGAAATATTTATATTTATTACGCAAATCTATCCTAAAATAATCATATGTATTTTTGTCAACATTTACTTTTTCTGGTTTTTTAAATTTTTTTATCTTCTGATAATCAGTACATATTTAATAATTGTTATTTTATTTGAATAGTTTAAAAAATCCTGCTTATATTTCAGCTTTGCATAATTGTGATTTGACTTCTGTCCTTATATATATATATATATATATATATATATATATATATATATATATATATATTGTTACTATCATTTCGTTCATTTTAAAAACCAAAAGGAGAAGAAATAACGATACACCTTCCTCACGAAACAAAGGATGAGATCCCATTCCTGCCTGTATCCTTCCTCCTTGTGAGGACAAAGAAATAATAGTAAATAACTCATTTTTATGTTAATTACTTTTCATGTGCATCGTCTATTTGGTTTGAATATGTGTATCTTTTAGACAGTTTAAGAGGACCCGGCCCTTGAAAAAATCATCATTTTTCTTTAAAAAAACTACTTGAATAGTAAAAATTTATCTCTTGTTGACCAAAATTCTTGTTTCTTTCCGAATATAGAAAACACAAGAAGATATTTTGTTAAATCTACATTTGAATTTGTAAAAAAACTTGAAAATTTTTCCCTGTAATCTACATTTCCCTGTAATTCAAATTTTTTTTTGACTTGATATATGTATCTTAAAAAATAAAAAATACTTTTTACTTTTCTCAGGATTTTATTTTCAAAATTGATTTTCTGAAAATATATAATAAAATATTATTTGTCTAATAAAGGGCAATGTGTCCGTACGTATTCACATCTTATATTACAAGCAAAAATATATATGCATTGTATCCTTATCTCAATTATCATAAATATTGTAATAGTAACACTTTATGTTTATTTTCTCTGTATGGCACTATATTTTAAAGTCGATGTATGTTTTTTTCCGGATGAAGTGCAAACGTTTTTCATATGGAGTCATTAGTACTTGACTTGCGATTTTGTGGATGGTCGGTTTTGTACAAGAAATTATCAAATATAAGTTTATTTGTTACGACTTGACTTGTACCAAGTAATTAGTCCACGAATGCAGACGCTACACTGAACAATCCTTCTGTTTTCGCTTTCTTTTGACTCCTTAGCAATTCATGCTAGTGAAGGTTCGAGGAAAGAACATTCAAACTTGAAGATGACAACTTAATTAATTACGTTCATCCATAGAAAAAAAAATATTAAGATTTCTCTTTTTTTTATATATATTAAGGGAAGTCTAATGAACAAACTATAAAATTCAGTCAGAGTCCCATACGGTAACGATCAACCCTTCATGTCACATCTTTTTTTTATATATATTAAGGGAAGTCTAATGAACAAACTATAAAATCGAAAAAAAAAAGCATATGAAAATAACACATGATTTCTCTTTTTATATATACGTCGACCGTCTCAAGAGGAGGATGGATATCAAGGGATTAAGATCCCTACAAGAATTGGAGGCCTAAAACCCTAAATGAAATTTTTTGATATTTTTCGTAGTTCAAAATGGCCTTTCGTTTCACGTTTTATTATAGGAGTCCAAATTTTTTTTTCATAAGAGTTCTATTTGAGGAATATTTTATATCATATGCTACGTTAGGTGAATGCTTATACAAATTTCTTAGGATATCACATGATAAGTGCTTTGATGTCCCTCAACATAATATGTGCATGGACCATGCATATGCATAAATAATATGGTACTCATAACTCATGTGAGTTCTCCTAGTTTTGATATATATAAACCCTAAATGATACTTTCGGATCTTTTCTTAATTCAAAATGGCCTTTCGTTTCACGTTTTAATATATTAGTCCAATTTTCCTTCATAAGAGTTTTATTTGACGAATATTTTATATCATATGCTACGTTAGGTGAATGCTTATATAAATTTCTTAGGATATCACATGATGAGTGCTTTAATGTCCCTCAACATAATATGTGCATGGACCATGCATACGCATAAATAATATGGTACTCATAACTCATGTGAGTTCTCCTAGTTTTGATATATATATATATATATAAACCCTATGATTATTATACTTAAGTCATTACTGACCATTGTACAATATTTACGCACGTTATGTTTAACAATCTTAAAGTTATGATTTCTTGTAGTGGACGGCGTAGCATGGTTATTAAAATCGGACCGGACCGACCGGCTCAATCGGTTCAGTCATGAATCGACAGCTGGTCCGGTCCGGATTTATTGCAAAATTAGAAATGAAGTTGAACTGGACAAAAACCGGTTCCACTAATAAAAACCGATTTAACCATTGAACCAAAGAAACCCAATTTAATATTTAAAGGGAAAAAAATTAGAAAATAAAAGTTAAAATAGGAAATAAAAAGGTAGAAAGGAACGTAAAAATGGGAAAGTATTTGAATTGAGAATTGGTATAAAATTATAACGGAAATAAATGTGAAAATTTAATTGGAGAAAGGAATTCATGGAAATAAAAAAGGAAATAGTAATAACATTTAAAATGAAAATTAATATTTTTTCTTTTTTATGAGTAGGAGAGAGAAAATAGTCATAAAATTAATAACTTAAAGTTTTTTATATGAATATATATTTTTAAATATCTATGTATTATAAAAAGGAAATTACATATGGAAATTGATAGGGAGAGAGTAATTAATGGAAATAGAAAAATAAAATTATTAAACTGAAAGTAAAGAAAAAAAATAAACATGAGAGTGATATATGTCAAAATAAAAATACTCTTGAACAAAAAATAAAAAAATTAATATAATATAAAACTTTTTTTATTTATTATATTTTATTATGAATTATAAGTTAAAACTATTTTTTATGCATTATATAATATAGATTATGCATATATTTATAAGGTTATCTTAATTAATATTAATTTAATAAAATTCGATTGAACTCGATTGAATTCAATCAAATAGATTCTAACCACTACCCAAATGATTATGAGATCCGGTGGACCGTCCGGTTATTATAACATTGCGGCGTAGGAAGAAGAGAACCAAGCCTGCCAACGGTCGATGCGTGCGCGGTAGTTGGCTTCGTATTGTGCGACCTCAACCCCCCTCTCTTGACCGCATGACGTCCACGTTATAGAAAGGGCATTATTATTATATGATGTATATATTCAAGACGCGAGACGGCGTATTGACTCTGGCACCGGACGAAGGCTGTAACAACCAACAAAAAGATTAAAAAAAAAGAATCAAAATTGAAACAAGGATGGCCGGTTGGAAATAAAAACCAAAGTCCAATTGGATTAAGGACTCCACCTACAAGTTGGTCTCCACCAATCAGGGAGTTGATTAGATAACTTTAAATTGGATTATATTTAAAAGAGAGGGGACTTATATTAGGTAAAAACAGAACCCTTTCTCTCCCTTGGAAAATCTCACGAGACCTTTGCTGGAAATTCTGGACGCCGCTGGGCATTCGCGACTGCGACCGATCCCTCCTCCCTCTCATCTCAAGTGCAAATCGTACCGAAATCTACTTGTTCTCTTACCACCTGTTGGGTGTTGTTCTCACGCCTTTGCTGAAATTTCTGCAGAGGCTGGCCGAGAGGAACCGGGGGAAGAACAGGGGCGCCGGGATCGATTTTTCGACGAACGAAAAGATGGATTGATCGCGAATCGAGGTGATGAATCGAAATCACCTTGCATGACCTCTGAATAACGCTAAATCATGCCCTAATCGTACAAGTAAAGAAGAAGAGGAAAAGATGGTTCAAGTTTCTTGTTTTGCCTTGCTTGATTTTCTTGAATTCATTGATTGATTGATTATTTGCATGCATAATTCATTGTTTGTTGATTTGTTGTTATGTGATTGATTAGCTAGTGATAGGAATTAGGTTAGATGGAGATTTCACCGAAGAATTTGCAAAATTCGAGGGTTCTGCAAGTTTTCTGGACGTCGACCGGTCGACCGGCCCGTATGCATCGCGGCAATCGGTCAACCAATAACTTGCGTACAGACGCTTTCTGCACATGTCAACCGGTCGACCGATCCCTGTCACCGGTCGACCGATCCTTGCCCACTGATCGACCGTTCAATCGAACGGATCGACCGAACCAATTAAACCCGACTTGACCTACCGGTCGACCGATCTTAACAGACCGGTCGACCGATCAATAGACTACCAGGCGACCGTTCCCCCGAACCGATCGATCGATTTCCCATAAAACCTTTCATTATACTTATTAATTATTTTCCTTTATAACCAGATATTATTTATATATATATGATTGATCCTATTGTCTGACCCCACAGAGATCCCTCACTGATTTACTTCCTTATTGATTTATTTCGCATTGATCTTATCGTATCCATGAAATCAAGAACAAAGAGCCACAAGTTGTTAAAAGTGATTAATAAGTTCAGATGAAAGATTAATGATGGGTTGCCAGTCCAAGCCAAGTGCATCAAGATAAGGGTCGCTCCCTTGGTCATGGTTTGATCACACATTGACCCGCACAAGGCCGTATCGTTTGCTGGGCATACCCCAAGAATTAAAGGCACTCAAAGTCACCCTGATTGTTAATTAATAACCAAGATCAACAAGCATGTTCAAGTTCAAGTCAAGTCAAGTATGTCATGATTCCAAGTTTACTATGTATTATTGATCCTCATGATTCATGATATCGCTGATCTTATTCTTATTATGATACATGATACTGATATGTTATCTTCCACGTTCAAGTTAAGCATGATTATTTACCGTTGATTATTATATTCATGCCATGCATTGTATATCATGTGGGTCCCCACTAGGCTGTAAAGCTTACGGGAGGACCTCCTTCCCTGTGTCTGATTTCCACAGGATCAGGTCAGTAACGTGGTGGAGTAGGCGTGTGGTGATGATGCTCTGGCGATAGGACAACACATGAACCATAGGGCTTTTAGAGTGTTATTTAGTTTTCGTTTACCTTCTGCATTTTAGATTCATGATGTAGAACCTATTTTATTTTCTTCGCAATGATATAACCACTTTTAGACTTCCGCATATTTAAAGTTATTTTTTATCTTTATCTCTTTTCTTCCGCTGACGTGTCTCGATTCTTGACTGAGATATGGTCAATATTATGGTCAAAGTCATAGCATGCCGTAGCGTCTCCAGGTTGGTCTTCGCCACGTGGCGGGGGGTCGATTTGGGGGCGTTACATTTATGGTATCAGAGCCTAAAGTCAGGACTCTCTTGACGTCCTAGTGTATAGAATAGTATGGTATTGGTTCATGTGCTATCGCCGAGCAGTCGCCACACCCTCCACCGTAAAGTACAAGTAAGATCTTTCTTGCTTTGTGTTATTCTTTATTGATGTATTGATATGTATTTCACATGAGTGGTTGATCCCTAAGGAGATTATTTCTGTATGGTAGGAATCAACTTAAATGTTATTAGTGACTAGACAAAAAGGATCATAAATGTTACAAACAAATTGGAACATAATAAGTAACAAGCATGTGGATAAATATACCTACGTGAAAGAAATGAGTCTTATAGATAGTTAAAGAATAAAATATAAGAAACGATTACGTTTCTTATAATTCATGTTTTCCTTCTCTTTCATGATTGCTCTATTCACGGACTTCGTCTGCTGACTACAGCAGCATGAAGAGGGAAATGAATAGGCATATCAGTTGCAAAGAGATGTAGATTTAAAAAAAAATAAACGAGGAAATTATAAGGGTAATTAAAGAATTCCACACACACATCACGTAGGTGTGAGATGATTTCAAATAGTAGAAGTGAAATTAAGCATGTCTAAGTTATGCTTTATCATTATGACTTATGTGGTTCCATGAGTCTACCAATATAGGAGTTTAATAAATTATCTGATTCATATTTATATATATTGATAATATGGACCCATAATGCTCGTCGTGCTTTAGACTTCATAAGGCCCCCTTATATTATGTTGATAATGGCCCTAAGCAAATCTAAATTAGTTATACAAAATTCTTAGTTGGACTACCTTATGTGGAAAAATAAGAATAAAATTATTAATTATGTTCAAGTTATGTAATATCCGTACACAAGAGTTTAAAGAATTAGTAAGTTGTCCAAGAATCATGTATAAGGTATGGATGGACAAATATAGAAGCTTAAAGGGTTTAGAAGTCACATTAGCTTGAATAAATATTAGGAGAAATTTTCAATAAGTAAGTGATTATTTAAGTTAACCGAACATTTAGACCTAGCATACTCGCACACATATGTACATATAACATAATATACTTATAAATATATAAGGATAAACAAATAAGTAAATAGATTTAATTAACTTAGTTTAGTATATAGTATATTTGAAATTTTATTAATATGAAGTATATTTTTAAATAGCCATTATTAAATAATGAATTCTCTATCATCGCAATGTATATATATTTTCAAAATAGACTAATATGATTAATACAAGAATTATATAAGAACAAGTAAGACATGAAAGGGTTAAAAATGAATGTGAGAAATTTTAAAAAGATTTAAGGTCTCTTAATTGAGATATGCTTGAGGAGGATATGAGCCTCCAGCCTTTAAGTATTAAAAGATCAAAACATCAAGTGAGGAAATCTTTAGAAAGTATGGGGGGTTAAGGTAAAGTATGAGGAATTTTATAAGTCCCCTACAAGATTTCTGGAAAAGCAAGTTATACACCCGAGAGGGATGATTATGCAAGTTTAATTGATTTATCTTGATTATTGATATAATTATAGTTTTCATAATAATGTCAAAACGTATAGAGTGTTTAATCATATAATCATAGTTGATGGTTCAAGAGGAAAAATAAATCATATATATGTTTAGATAATGGGTTAAGCAAGCCATCAGATGATACATAGAATGTCCTCTAAGATGTAAGATATAAGATGATATATAGAATGTTCTCTAAGATGCCTCTACGTCAATATGATGAAAAATGTTCAAGATTTTATCTTGATCAAGTGGATCACTTATGATTTGATCATAAGTCTTATAAATGGATTAGTTCTCCTTTCCAACTTTAAAGTTATCCCGACCCTCTCCCATGTGCTATAAGATATTGTTAAGGCAAAGGATCATGAAATGATGCGCAAAGAAGAATAATGATTGCTTGTCTTCTGTTTTGTTGATTATTTTGTTTTCCTGTCTTATTGTTTGAATTCATTCCATGTGTCTATCTGCATTCATGATGTTTGACTAAGGCCTTATGTTATGTAGTGCACATAAATTATTCTGTTAATTCTGGATTAGATCATACTATGTAGCGACCCTTCATCGTAGATATCGTCCGACCTTAACATTAATTCAAAGTGCTTCAAGATACTCAAGGAAAGGACTTGTAGTGGTAATATATAACCACTAGCCTCCTATGAAATTATATGATATGACATTGCAAGAACCAGATCAATGTAGTCAAATAAGTTATGTCTTCCACTCAAAAGCTAAATGATTATGATGATGTTTAGAGTAGGGTCACATCAAACGTAGGTCATCGTGAAAGTTATTGATTTAAATTGACCTTATAAAGATGATGATTGACATGACTCCATCACCAATTTTATCGAATCATATGATGATGTCATTATCTACGATGATGGACAATGTTCTTAGTGATCCTATTGATCGTTACACGACATAGGTCACCCGATAAGGACGATGACCCTATGAAAATAACTTCATACGATAAAGTTCATGCTAGTGATACTAATGACGACTGAAGATAAGATCTTTTCTTCACATCGATTAGAAACTTCTTAGGAGGATTATGATGTGATTCCTATTTTATTCTTCCTCCTAAGATGTATATGTATTATGCAAAAAGAAGAAGATAGTTACTAGTATTTAAAGATCTAAAAGTTATAGTTAGAAGCTGAGTGTTATATCGACCTCCTTTCAAGCATATCCTTGATTTCTAAGGCCCCATGACACACGAACTGAAAAGACAAATTTAATAATTGTAAGACGAAGGGTTTATGAGACGTAGGGTTTCATTTCTAAATGTTTCACTTTTTTGTAAAGAGGAATGATGACTCTATGGAGCTAAAGATTTGTTAACAAGTTGGTAAATAAAGTAACCACCAAGACATAAGTGTTTGTCACCATGCGTAGATGACCTATTTAAGGCTAGGTGTACTCAAGATCGATCTATGGAGTGAGTACCAACAGTTTCGAGTTGCTGAAGAAGATGTAATGAAGATAATTTTAAATGAATGATCACTATAAGTTGAGCGATGCCATTAAGAACACCCCTCAAACTTTTAGATTCTCATGAGCATTGTGTTCAAACTATGCCTACATTTATGTAGAAAGATTGAAGTGTTCATCGATCGAAAGAGTCTTAGGTATGTTTCTTTTAGTAGTACGCTAATATGTGACAATGAAGATGACATGAAGTTCGAAAGATTCTGAGTTCTCCATGAAGCATCATTTTGGTAAAAATGAACTCGATTGCACATACACTCAGACACAAGTGATGCTCACTAGGCTTCATGAGGCTGCGTATGAAATGTTGGAGGAACTAAGTATGTGGAAACCAAATGATAAAGTACTAAAGAGAGCAATACTAGAGGAATAACATAAGTCTGGGTTGCGGTCCATTTAGGAATAAGTCTTATAAAGAGTATTAGATGAATATTATAAGTCTGAGTTATGATCCATTTGGAAAGTACAAGAAATATAAGGATGTAACCATAAGCCTGGGTTGCGATCCATTTGGAAGTACACAGATATATAAGGGTGAACAAATAGTAATGACGTGAAATATGGAGATACAAAAATATGTCCCAAGTACCCAGCATGTCAATGTGGAGAAAAAAAAGTAGAGCATCAGAAATCCTATTAGATGATGATGCATGACGTTAAGAATTCGTAGACTTGACCTTCGTTGAGTATCCAACGCACATAGTGGAGCGCAAGGTGCAACGTCAGAAGAACAAGGGACGTAACCATGATCAGAATAGCTTGGCGCTACCATTACGGCGATGATGAAACATGGGAGCTCGAATCGGAAATGCGCCAAGAATTTTCTCACCTTTTCGGTAAGTACTCTACTTAGTGCAAAATTCGATGACAAATTTTCTTTTAAAGGGGTAAGAATGTAACAACCAACAAAAAGATTAAAAAAAAGAATCAAAATTGAAACAAGGATGGCCGGTTGGAAATAAAAACCAAAGTCCAATTGGATTAGGGACTCCACCTACAAGTTGGTCTCCACCAATCAGGGAGTTGATTAGATAACTTTAAATTGGATTATATTTAAAAGAGAGGGGACTTATATTAGGTAAAAACAGAACCCTTTCTCTCCCTTGGAAAATCTCACGAGACCTTTGCTGGAAATTCTGGACGCCGCTGGGCATTCGCGACTGCGACCGATCCCTCCTCCCTCTCATCTCAAGTGCAAATCGTACAGAAATCTACTTGTTCTCTTACCACCTGTTGAGTGTTGTTCTCACGTCTTTTCTGAAATTTCTGCAGAGGCTGGCCGAGAGGAACCGGGGGAAGAACAGGGGCGCCGGGATCGATTTTTCGACGAACGGAAAGATGGATTGATCGCGAATCGAGGTGGGTGAATCGAAATCACCTTGCATGACCTCTGAATAACGCTAAATCATGCCCTAATCGTACAAGTAAAGAAGAAGAGGAAAAGATGGTTCAAGTTTCTTGTTTTGCCTTGCTTGATTTTCTTGAATTCATTGATTGATTGATTATTTGCATGCATAATTCATTGTTTGTTGATTTGTTGTTATGTGATTGATTAGCTAGTGATAGGAATTAGGTTAGATGGAGATTTCACCGAAGAATTTGCAAAATTCGAGGGTTCTGCAAGTTTTTTGGACGTCGACCGGTCGACCAGCCCGTATGTATCGCGGCAATCGGTCGACCGATAACTTGCGTACAGACGCTTTCTGCACATGTCAACCGGTCGACCGATCCCTATCACCGGTCGACCGATCCTTGCCCACTGATCGACCGTTCAATCGAACGGATCGACCGAACCAATTAAACCCGACTTGACCTACCGGTCGACCGATCTTAACAGACCGGTCGACCGATCTTAACAGACCGGTCGATCGATCAATAGACTACCGGGCGACCGTTCCCCCGAACCGGTCGATCGATTTCCCATAAAACCTTTCATTATACTTATTAATTATTTTCCTTTATAACCAGATATTATTTATATATATATGATTGATCCTATTGTCTGACCCCATAGAGATCCCTCACTGATTTACATGATTTACTTCCTTATTGATTTATTTCGCATTGATCTTATCGTATCCATGAAATCAAGAACAAAGAGCCACAAGTTGTTAAAAGTGATTAATAAGTTCAGATGAAAGATTAATGATGGGTTGCCAGTCCAAGCCAAGTGCATCAAGATAAGGGTCGCTCCCTTGGTCATGGTTTGATCACCCATTGACCCGCACAAGGCCGTATCATTTGCTGGGCATACCCCAAGAATTAAAGGCACTCAAAGTCACCCTGATTGTTAATTAATAACCAAGATCAACAAGCATGTTTAAGTTCAAGTCAAGTCAAGTATGCCATGATTCCAAGTTTACTATGTATTATTGATCCTCATGATTCATGATATCGCTGATCTTATTCTTATTATGATCCATGATACTGATATGTTATCTTCCACGTTCAAGTTAAGCATGATTATTTACCGTTGATTATTATATTCATGCCATGCATTGTATATCATGTGGGTCCCCACTAGGCTGTAAAGCTTACGGGAGGACCTCCTCCCCTGTGTCTGATTTCCACAGGATCAGGTCAGTAACGTGGTGGAGTAGGCGTGTGGTGATGATGCTCTGGTGATAGGACAGCACATGAACCATAGGGCTTTTAGAGTGTTATTTAGTTTTCGTTTACCTTCTGCATTTTAGATTCATGATGTAGAATCTATTTTATTTTCTTCGCAATGATATAACCACTTTTAGACTTCCGCATATTTAAAGTTATTTTTTATCTTTATCTCTTTTCTTTCGCTGACGTGTCTCGATTCTTGACTGAGATATGATCAATATTATGATCAAAATCATAGCATGCCGTAGCGTCTCCAGGTTGGTCTTCGCCACGTGACGGGAGTCGATTTGGGGGCGTTACAAAGGCTATATATACGAGAGCTCGAAGCATTTTGTAGCCATCACAATCACCGCTCCTCATCCACGTTTGATCCACCACAAGAAGGAGCACCAAGTTCTCGCAACGCAGACTACGGCGTGATCACCTCCGGCGCGATATATCGACATGGAGAGCATCCGTGCCATGCGCAAAGCACAGAGGGCGCAGGGTCCTGCCGCTGTCTTGGCCATCGGCACCGCGAACCCTCCTAACCTATTCGAGCAGAGCGAGTTCCCGGACTTCTACTTCCGCGTCACCAAGTCCGAGCACAAGCACGACCTCAAGAAGAAGTTCCAACGCATCTGTAAGTTCCATCTCCATTCTCTTAGTTCCGGAAAGCATCTCGACTCGTTATACTTATAACGATTTAAGATTCATGTTTGTTGTACTTTCTGTGGCCGGCTGATTTAATGAATTTTTATATGAATGAACTGAAGGTGAAAGAACGATGATTAAGAAGAGGTACATGCACATAAACGAGGAGATACTGAAGGAGCGTCCGAGAATGTGCGGCTACATGGAGGCCTCCTTCGACGACCGCCAGGACATCGTGGTGGAGGAGGTCCCCAAGCTCGCCAAGGAAGCGGCGGAGAGGGCCATCAAGGAGTGGGGGCGGCCCAAGTCGGACATCACGCACTTGGTCTTCAGTACCACCACCGGCATCGACATGCCCGGCGCCGACTACCGCCTCCTGCAGCTCCTCGGCCTCCCCCAGACCGTGAACCGGATCATGGTCTACAGCCAGGCATGCCACATGGGTGCGTCCATGCTCCGCATCTCCAAGGACCTCGCCGAGAACAACAAGGACGCGCGGGTGCTCATGGTCTCCTGCGAGATCACCGCCCACACATTCCGAGGCCCCAATGGTAGCAATTTCCAGGACCTCGCAGGTCAGGCCACGTTCGCCGATGGGTCGGCGGCGCTTATCGTGGGTGCTGATCCCGTACCGGATGACGAGCGACCCATCTTCGAGATATTGTATGGGGCGCAGACGACGGTTCCGGACTGCCCGGAGGCCGTCGGGGGTCACTTCAAGGAGGTCGGCCTGACCTTCCACTTCATGAACCAGCTGCCCATGGTCATCGCCAACAACATCGAGGGGTGCCTCCTGAAGGCGTTCGAGCCGCTGGGCATCACGGACTGGAACGAAATCTTCTGGGTGTCGCACCCGGGGAACTGGGCGATCATGGAGGCGGTCCAATCCAAGCTGAGCCTGAAGCAGGACAAGATGCGTGCGTCTCGGTACGTCTTCCAGGAGTACGGGAACATGATGAGCGCCACCGTCCTCTTCATAATGGACCAGGTGAGGAAGCAGTCGACGGCGGAGGGGCTGGCGACCACCGGACACGGGCTCGAGTGGGGAGTCTGCTTCGGCTTCGGCCCTGGTCTCAGCATCGAAACGGTCGTGCTCCGTAGTGTGCCCATCGTCTAGATCACATTTGTTGTTGAGAACTATATTTTTTTTTATTTTGATTGTATCAGTCAAATTCTAAGTAAGAGGAAAGGATAAATTTTGAGAACTTTATTTTTTTATTTTTCAATCGAACTTTGACAAACCTATGGGAAATAGTCGTCCTTTGATAAATTACTCTTTTTTTTGTCAGTCGCAATAACATATTTTTCTAATTGTGAATTATGGAGAATGGCAAGGCAAAAACTACTTGGTTACTATTGTAATTGTATTCTACCTCGGGGCCGTAACACACACACACATATATATATATATATATATATATATGAAAAGAAAAGCAGTGTTAGGACAAATCTATATTAATTTTTATTAATATCTAATTAATTCTAGAGTTGTTAGAATAGTTATTGTTAGATAAATATTTTGCATAATATTTGAATGATACTATGATTTTGATTTTCACATTAAAATTTGCAGCATCCAAAGAGAAGAATAAAACTAAAAAATAAGGAGAATTTATAATTTTCATTGACGTTTTGTAGGATGTGTTAAGAATATAAAACATTGATGTTGCTATTTCTAACGATTTAAATTTTAAGAAAAACTTATTAGCACATCTCAAATTCCCTCCAACTTGGTCTGTCTTCTTCCTGCTCGAGGCTCGTCAATGGGTGACTACTAGGTTTTGAGTTTAAATTTCGTTAAATTCTTATTAATGAAAAGTATTATCCTCCTTTGTTGTCCACACGATGGATTGGACTACACCAAAGTTGTCGACAGACCACACGTGAAGAGAAGTGTTCAAACATAAAATCATTGACTATTGAGTTTTTAGGAAAAATAGTTTTTAGAATTGATATTTAATTAATGAAGTTATAAGTTTGGTCAAAGATGTATGGCTCATGCTAAAATAAAGAAATTTTTTTTTTGGTATTAAGTTGAAAGTGTAATATTAAATCTCATATCCAAAACGATATTTTTGTGTTATTGTTGTTATGAAGTTAAGTATATATTTAATCATAATAATAATCTATACCTATATATATATATTATGTATATAAAGTAGAGGTTAAAAGTGTTATGTGGCATCGTCTCATGAATTCCTCATAAACAAATTTATTTCAAAGAAATTTTATAAGATATGGTATGAATAAGATTTGATGTATATTATTTTTGCTGTTGAAATTATTAAAGTATCATCATCATATTCAAAAGTTAGTTATTATTTTTAAATTTAATATTTATAGCTATAAATAGAAGGTGCTTCCAAATCAAATAGCATATCGACATACATTTAATTTCACAAGGAGAAGCACGTGCAAACGTTTTAGTATAGGTCCATGTGTGTTAAAATAATATTGTACCTATGTAGATGTATATATTTTTATATTTCTCTTTCTAAAATAAAAATATCAAATATTATAACTTATATATAATATGATAGTAATATTTATATTAATTATTAATAAAATATAAATATTTTAATTATAATTGTATGATAATAATAATGAATTAATATTCATAAAAATAAATAGTATAGCAAATTTAATAATGTTAATTATTATCACATCTTTAGTACAAACAAATTTTCTATTGAAGTTAATAAATACATAATCTATTTATATTTATATATACAAGGAAATGTTAAAAATACCAAGTACCATTTGTCATGAAATTATGTATCGTTAACGTTATTTTTTAAATAAATATTTTTAAATTATGTTAGTTATGAATAGTAAGTTATTTTTTAAATAAATATTTTTAAATTATGTTAGTTATGAATAGTAATAAATAAAATAAATAATAATAATAATATTCAAACAATATTTTAACTGTAGCTAACAATAATATATGTATAAGTAGAGTTTAAAAGTGTCGAATGGCACCCACTCATGAATCCATGATTATCATGATCTCAATTCGATTAATAAGATTTTACGATCCTACGATTCTCCTGACAGAATTGATCCTACTTGAAAGATCTTAAACATAGAACTTATATCAGATCTATAGTTGGGTTTTAATAAAGTAGGATATCAATCCTACAATTTTGCGATAAATTTATTTATTCAAATAAAAGTAAAACTAAACATAAAGGACCTTAAGAAAATTTAATTGAACTACTTTATTTATATATATTGTGCATGTTAGACTCACTTTTATGAATTTTAATATATTTTAACAATTCAATGTTGTGTTATGAATCTAATACTATATCTTCTTTCATCAAAATTAAAATTTATTATTGTATGTATACTAATAATTATATTGCATTTTAATAGTGGTTATTTCCTCAAATCATCCCTAAACTATCATGATTTTCCATATCTAACTCTAAACTACGAACTTCATTTTTTGGATCCCTAAACTATCACGATTTTTTCAATTTCATCCTTCCGTCCAATTTCGTCATCTTCTCAGTTATCTTTGATTTTTTCACATTTGTAAAAAGTCCATTATACCCTTGCCTTAAATGTTAGTCTCTTTTTGTTTAAAATAATATATAATAATAAATATAAAAATAATTAAAAAGGATAGGGAGGACAAACCCCCATCGCCGGCGATGGCTCACATGTCACCGTAGCGAAAGGGAGGGGGGCATCAGCCCTTTTCTCCCTCGCACAACGAGGGAGAAAAGGGGGGCCGGCGCCCCCCCCCCCCCCCCCCCCCGAGCGAATGCCGACGCCCCCCTGAGCGAGCTCGCTGGCGCACGCCTGAGTGAGCTCGCGCCGACGCACGCCTAAGGGAGAAAAGGGGTGTCGTCCCACCACATCTCCCTCACCGACATGGAGCCCCTGAGCGCGAGCAAGCTCGTCGGCGGACGGTTGAGTGAGCTCACGCTCAGAGAGGGGTCCTCGTCCCCCCACGTCTTCCTCGCCCCTGCTCCGTGTCGGCGAGCTCGCTCGCGCTCAGAGAGGGGGGTGTCCCCCCCTCTCCCTCGCACCTGTGTTGGCGAGCTCGTTCGCACTCAGAGAGGGGGGTTTGGCCCTCCGCGTCTTCCTCACCCCCCCCCCCCCTCCGTGTCGACGAAGGAGATGTAGGGACCCGACGCCCCCCTCTGAGTGGATCCCCCCTTCTCTCCCTTGCACGCGGCGAGGGAGAAAAAGGGGGGGGACCCCTTGAGCGAGCTCGCCGGTGCGTGCTTGACAGAGAGGGGGGTGTCGGCCCCCCGCGTCTCCCTAGCCCCCATTCCATGTCGTGTCTCCCTCGATGCGGGGTTGCTCCGACGACACGAAGGGGGGACGTCGTCCACTTGCCTTTTTTAAAAAATATATTTTTTATATCTATTAGTGTATATTATTTTATGCAAAAATAGACTAAGACTTGAGGTAGGGGTGTAATGGATTTTTTACAAATGCAAAAAATAAAAAATAATCGAGAAATCAACAGAATTGGACGGAAGGATCAAATTGGAAAAATCGTAATAGTTTAGGAACTCAAAAAATGAAGTTTGTAGTTTGGAATTAGATCTAGAAAATCATGATAGTTTAGGGGTGGTTCGAGGAAATAACCCTTTTAATAAATATTATACTTCATTAAGATCGAATATTATATATTTTATTTTAGTGTTTTTGAAGAATATATCTTATTATATTTCACATGATATGAAAAATATCCCTTATATTAAATAGGAATAAATATTAATGGTCAATGTTTAATTAATTTATATATAAACATAACATTTATGAATAAATATACTATTTTAATTATTTTATATTAGTAAATATTTTTTATTCTTGTGGTAACTAGGAACCTCGATCCGTTTTTACAATCTTTGAAGCTCTTTACGATCCTTAATGAGATCTTTTAGCTTTCTTCATTTCGTGAGTTGCTCTCTTCCATATTTTATTTCTTGAAGAAATTGTGCCATCAAACTTTTTCCCCATTTAAACTTATTAGGGCGAATCAATGTTTCTTTTTTTTTGTTGTTGTTGTTGTTGTCAAAGGACTTTTTTTTTTCTTTCTCCAGTACAACATAGCCCATAACCTTCTGCTCGGCGAAGTAGCAAATTCAAATGTAGAACTCCATGGGATATACATAAGATTAATATCTATATCTGAAAATATTTAATCATATATTTGAGTTATATCTCTCCCTGAGAATCTTTGTGCAAAATTATATCTCGAAAAGCGATCCTGATAATAAAATTATAAAAAGCTATCCATATATAAAATAAAATTATTGAAATTTTTCGTTAAAATTATAATGATATGGTATGGATAGGTTTTAATATATATATATATATATATATATATATATATATATGTACGGCCAATGTGATCCGGTATGATACTATGAGCGAACCTAGCGCTTTAAGCAATATATTTCCCGGGTTGTTGTCTCATATACATGTGGAACAACCAAAGCACTTATGTTAAAAGGAGAATTTAGTTACAATTAATTGGGATTATTTGAAGTTATGTTAAAAGCACTTTCAATTAATTTATTCTTCTAAAAAATAACGATTTGTATCGTAAGCAAAAGTTCAACATATGTTATTTGAAGTTGGATCCTCCTCCAACTACTTTGTAACTCCAAGCTACGGCATGGTAAAGAATTGATCTACGTACGTAGAAGCAACGAAGCTGCTATAATGCTATGGGAGAGAGAGGAGAGAGAGAGAGACCATTAGGATTCTCCCATGCAGGACTGCGAGTGCGTTACTGTCTTACTGCCTATAATTCTCTGGTCGTAGGTTCAATCGGAAAAAAATGGTCATCGTAAAGGGAGGGAGGGAGGGGGGAGAGAGAGAGAGAGAGAGAGAGAGAGAGAGAGAGAGAGAGATTCTCCCAAGCTAATAAATGGTATTGTTTTACTTGCTGAGTAGCTACTTATAATTCTCTGGTGGTTGGTCAAGTATGGCCGTAATAACATGGTCGTCAGTCCCACGAGGTATTTGACGACTTCGTTTGCCTTTTGCCTCAAGGAAAACAATTTTTGAAAAAAAAGTATTTATAAGAAAATGGATTTAATGGAGGTGCTACCCGCTTAAATGGGTAGCACCTTGCTACCTATATCTACAACCGTTAGATGCGATATCAATGGTAGATGCAAAATCACGCGGCTCAGTGTAGCAAACCGCGCGATTCAGCGTGCCGGTTCAGCGCCTCGCCGATTCATGCCTCCCTTGCCTTTTTGTGTCCTCGCGCGACGGAGCGCTCTCCGCCGGTCCTCGTCGTCTTCTCTGAAGACCTCACCGCCAAAACCATTGTCGCCTCGCCATCGAAGCTCTCGCCGTCGAAGCCCTCGTTGTTGAAGCCCCATCGCCCCACCCCCGCAGGTCCACCCTCATCTCTCGTCATGGATCGATTGTCTAATTTTGGCGCCGACGACATCAGGAATGAGGAGGATTAGGTCACAGACGAGGAGGCCACTGACACTGGTTCAACTTCTTGTTCATCCCCAAGTCGAAGACCTCGCCACTCACCTCCGAAGACCTCGTCGCCGTCGAAGTCGTCATCGCCACGCCGTCGAAGCCCTCACCCCCGACGTCATCGTCCCCCGTCCGAATCCCTCGCTCCTTCATTTGAATCCCGCGTCCCTTGCAGTCGAATCGCCATCTTTGTTTGCCTACTCACTATTATCATTGTCTGTGCTCACTTGTTTGTCACCGCCCACTTGCTCATCGCTCGGTCGCTTAAGGACGGCCGACGAGGCGAGCCCTCACCTGCGCAGAGGGATCACCGCTCTCCTGCTCATCGCCCGGTGGAATGTCGCCTGACGATGGCCAACAAGGTGAGCCCTCGCCTGCTCAGAGGGAGACGATGGTGCAGAAGTGTAAACCGCGAGAGATCATTGAACCGGCCTGCGAATCGTGTTCAACCGGACGGTTTGCTATAGTAAACCACACATTTTTCATCAACCGTTGATCTCACATCTAACGACTGTAGATATAGGTAGCAAGGTGCTACCCATTTAAGTAGGTAGCACCTCCATTAAATCCTAAGAAAATATATTTTAGACAAAGCATTTCTCAATGTTTGATTAAAAAAAACATAGTACATTAAAAGTATATATGGTTTAATCAATGGTATCTGCTTTGAAAAATATATTATATACTTGAATCTAATCCTAATAAAAAAGGTTAATGTCTAAAAAAACTTTATATTTATAACACAAATATTTCCTTCAAAAAATTTATATTTGTTAAACAAATCTTCTTTATCCTAAATTATTAGTAAAATATTTATTTTGAAATATGAAACGATTAATTTTTTTACAAGGAGATAATTGGCCCTCCAAATTGGTACGAAACTTTCGGTATTAATAAATAAGTTTGACCTTCGTAAATGATTTTAATATGTTATTTGAATATAAAATTCTCTTTGGTGTGTTGGTTGTTTCTTGAATGGTTGAGATGATATGTGTTCAAATTTGTCTCCCTCAATTGTTTTTCGGTTGCATTGTCTTCCTCAATTTTGCTGTTCGACTCAGAAAATTCAAGAAAATATTCTCTTAAATGATGTTATAATCCAAACTACAGACGCAACAGAAAAATATTTTATCTATTCAACTTAGAATTTGTTAGAAAAATCCGAAAATTCTTTCCACCAAAGGGGCCGGTAATCTACAATTGCAGTATCTTAAAACTCAGGTTAATTCCTTAAAAAAACTATAATAATTTTTCGTTCCTACACCTAATAGATGAACTTATGTCTCCTAATTATGTTATAATTTTCACTTTAGTCCATCTGTCGTATTCGATTAAAATTTTCAATATTTTTTTATTTTTTATATTTATTACATTACTAAATTACTCTTTGCACTTAAAATAAGTGACCATTTTTTTCTTCATTAAGAGTAGTTTAATCATTTATTAAATAAATAATAATAAAATATGACGGATGGATTAAAGTGAAAATTATAACATAATTTAGGAAGTATTACGATAAGTTCATATATTAGAGACAAACACGAAAATCATGAACAATTTATGGAATTAACCCTAAAACTTAAGAAAGCGCTTTTTTTACTTTTCTTACGCTTTATTTTCAAATTTTATTCTGAATATATATATATATATATATATTAAAATATCATTTGTCCAATAAAGGGAAAAATGTGTCCGTGGTCACATTATACGTTACGTGCAAAGACATGTATGCATTTTATCCTTGGCTCAATTACGACAAATATTTTAATAGTAAAAATTTATATATGTTTATTTCTCCACGTGCTACTATAACAAGTTATAGTTTTGCATATGGAGTCATGAGCACTTGGCTTGCAATTTGTGGACCGGTCTTCCACAAGAAATAATTATCTCGTATAAGTTTATCTTTTACGACTTGACTTAAACTAAAATATTGGTCCACGGATGCATACGCGCGCTATGACTTAATTAACAATCCTTCTGTTTTCTCCTCTTTATCTTTCTTAACAATTCATGAGATTGAAGGTTCAAGGAAAGAACATTCAAACTTGAAGGTGACAAATTAATTACGTTCAACCATAGGGGAAAAAAAATGAAGATATAGTCCAAGTCCCATATGGTAACTATCACCAACCCTTCATCTCACATCTTATTTATATTTTAATTATGGAAAGTCTAATGAATACTATATATATATATATATATGTCTAATAAAAATAAAACAATATGGTCCGCCTCGAGAGGAGGATATCTAGGAATTAGAGATCCTACAAGAATTGAAGACCTAAAAATAAATTTGTTTTGCTTATTATTGTCAAACACCAACTTTATTCCATATAATAATGAGGGGCAAAGATGAACTTAAAAAAGCTATCCCCATAAATAGGAAAAAAATGTGGGATAATCGATAATTTCTTAACCCTAGCTCAAAATTTCAAAAACGTAATTAATTGAATAATCCAAGAAAACTTTAAAGCATTTGAATCACCAAATCTTTCATAACTTGCCACAAATCTATAATTTCATTCGTTCTTATCTTCATTCATATTTCATTTATATTGACATCACTTTGAGAGTCAAATTTAGGTGAACAAATATATCATTATAAACATGAAAATGAGACTTTCATGCGAGGCACAACATAGACATCTCCTAAGAATACTTCTAAACCATCATTTTTAGGAATCATTCTTTTGTTCTGAATGAGGAATCATAAAAAAATTAGAAATTCATAGAAGTAACACGAGCAACGCATATTTAGAATCTAGAAGAATCATAATATGAGGCATGCAAATAATTTATCACAGGTGAGCCAATACTCATGCACATCATCATGTGATAATAAAGATAATCATTTAGCCCCTTTGTTCCATTCATTATCAAGAACTCAAATCCTCAGTTCATGGCTGACCTTTCAAGGATTAATATGGGTCCCTACACATTTCCTCTCCTCTAAGGAAAATATATCCCATGAGAAAGAGAGTAATTTTCACTGTTAGTTCCCAATTTTCACTTGATCCCATTTTGGTCCCTGAACTTCATTTTGTAATAAATCATCCTTACAACTTATAAATTTGTAACAAAAAAATCTCCTTAGTTTGCAATAGCAAATTTTCAAGTCAATTTGATTACTATGATGATGATGTGTCATTCATATAACCTGAACCCAAATGAAATATTATATATTTATTAAAATAATATATAGTAATTTATTTAAAAGTTAAAAACAAGAAAAATAGAGAGGAGCATAAGTTGAACTAAAATAAAATAAAATTTATTTTATTAAAAATAATATATAAATGTTTATTTAAAAATATAAAAAATAAAGAGAAAGAGAAAGAAAAGGATGTGAAAATATAATAAAAAATATTTAATTAATATATTTTATTTATTTTAAAGTGTGACAACTAAGCATCTTAATAAAAAATTAATATAGCATACTGTTATTTTTATGCACACTTATGAAAAAAATAATACATAAATATTATTAATAAATAAATTAAAAATAGATTAGAGGAAGTTCACCCTTCATCTCTCTCCTAAAAAATTAATTTAGTTTTAAATAAATAATATATATTATTTTAATAAATATATTATATGTTATTTGAGTTTAGTTGTTATGTAATCATCTTCCTTAGCAAATTGACTTGAAACATGTTATTTCAAGTTAAGAGGATTTTTATTACAAATTTATAAGTTAGAAAATTGATCGGTTATAAAATAAAGTTTGAGAATTGAAATGGTATCGAATGAAAATTGGGAGAGTAACCATGAAAACGACTCTCACAAAGATCTCATTATACGCTCTTTTTTGTCAGATTTTCTATTCATTTCTGGTTCCTTGTTCTGGTTCCTTGGCTCCTCATTTCTTCTTCTTCCTCTCCATTTCTAGCACTGTCCAAAAGTCTCCTTTCGTCCCCTAAGCACTCTACGTAGAGGATCACAAGAACCAGTAAGGGGACATGAGTGAAATGACAAAAGGAGATATCAAATATTTAGTATTAAATAGCTAGGTTGAAAAGGAGTGGGATTTGTACTTTTCACCCATGAATCTGAGTGTTCCCATGATTACAATTTAAGATTAGGAGAAAAATTCAATTATTTATACTTATGAAACACTCTTGCACTTGCATAGAATATTATTCGTTTTGGGCCTCTGTCCGCACGATTTTTTCAAAACGCGTCCTACCAAGTCAAGGTCATGCTCCCATATATACCCAACATCTCTCCCATGACTTATGCATGTGGGACTAATCCAAGGCATGTCTCATGCACCCTTCCCTCCTTAGGGGACTCAACGCCCTCGTTGAGTGATCGCACCCCACCATGCACAGAGATTCACGCGGAGTGGCTCTGATATCATATGTAACATTCATCACTAGCATATGATATTGTCCACTTTGGACCTAAGTCCGTACGGTTTTCTCAAAATGTGTCACACCTAATGAAGGACATATCACCATATATACACAACATCTCTCCCGTGACTTATGTATGTAAGACTAATTCAAGACATGCCTCATGCACCCTTCCCCCCTTAGGGCACTCAACGCCCTCGTTGAGTGATCGCACCACACCATGCACAGAGGCTCACGCGGAGTGGCTCTGATACCATATGTAACATTCCTCACTAGCGTGTGATATTGTCCGCTTTGGGCCTAAGTCCGCACGATTTTCTCAAAACGCGTCACCTGGTATCAGAGTAGCGTAGCGGCTCACCTCTATACTCAGCGTGATACTGTCTGCTCTGCCCCCACACTAGGCTCACGGTTTTCTAACGTGTCACACTTAATGAATGACATATCATCATATATACCCAGCATCTCTCTCGTGACTTATGCATGTAGGACTAATCCAAGGCATGTCTCATGCACCCTTCCCCCCTTAGGGTACTCAACGCCCTCGTTGAGTGATCACACCCCACCATGCACAGAGGCTCACACGGAGTGGCTCTGATACCATATGTAACATTCCCCACTAGCGTGTGATATTCTCCACTTTGGGCCTAAGCCCGCACGATTTTCTCAAAATGCGTCACCTGGTATCAGAGTAGCGCAGCGGCTCACCTCTATACTCAGCGTGATACTGTTCGCTCTGCCCCCACACTAGGCTCACGGTTTTCTAACGCGTCACACTTAAACAAGGACATATCACCATATATACCCAGCATCTCTCCCGTGATTTATGCATGTTGGACTAATCCAAGGCATGCCTCATGCACCCTTCCCCCTTAGGGCACTCAACGCCCTCGTTGAGTGATCGCACCCCACCAGAGTCCACCTACCTACCATTGGCCAGTTTGTGATCCGTGCATTTGCATATATGATGGTTGGAACTAAGTGCTACATCGCTGATCATGATGGGAGCCACCTCTAGAATCCAATACATCATTTTGTTCCCCAGAAATGGGATGAGATAGATTGGAACTAAGTGCCATGCGGAACTAAGTGTCACATCATGAATAGTCGCGATGAGAGCCACCTCTAGAATCCGTATGGGCCACCTCTAGAGTCCATCTATTACTATATGATTTGTTCCCCGAAAGGGATGAGGATATGTGACATTCTCCACTAGCGTGTGATATTGTTCGCTCTAGGCCTAAATCCGCACGATTTTCTCAAAACGCGTCACACCTGATGAAAGACATATTCTCATATATACCCAGCATCTCTCCCGTGACTTATGCATGTGGGACTAATTCAAGGCATGTCCCCTGCATCCTTCCCCCCCTTAGCGGACTCAACGTCCTCGTTGAGTGACCGCACCCCACCATGCACAAAGGTCCATGCGGAGTGGCTCTGATATCATATGTAACACCCTTGCATTTGCATAGGATATTATTCGCTTTGGACCTCCGCTCGCACGGTTTTCTCAAAACGCGTCCTACCAAGTCAAGGTCATGCTCACATATATACCCAGTATCTCTCCCGTGACTTATGCATGTGGGACTAATCCAAGGCATGCCTCATGCACCCTTCCCCTTTAGGGGACTCAACGCCCTCGTTGAGTGATCGCACCCACCCTGCACAGAGGCTCATGCGGAGTGGCTCTGATACCATATGTGACATTCCTCACCGGCGTGTGATATTGTCCGCTCTGGGCCTCATCACACCTGATGAAGGACATATTCCCATATATACCCATCATCTCTCCGTATGTAACATTCTCCACTAGCGTGTGATAATGTCCGCTCTGGACCTCGGCCCGCACGATTTTACCAAAACGCGTCACACCAAGTTAAGGACATATTCTCATATATACTCAGCATCTCTCCCGTGACTTATGCATGTGGGACTAATCCAAGGCATGCCTCATGCACCCTTCCCCCTTAGGGGACTCAACGCCCTTGTTGAGTGATCGCACTCCACCATGCACAGAGGCTCACGCGGAGTGGCTCTGATACCATATGTAACATTCCCCACCAGCGTGTGATATTGTCCGCTCTGGGCCTCGGCCCGCACGATTTTACCAAAACGCGTCACACCAGGTGAAGGACATATTCACATATATATACCCAACATCTCTCTCGTGACTTATGCATGTGGGATTAATTCAAGGCATGCCTCATGCATTTTTTTTTGCCGCTAACGTTCAGGCATTTGATCTTTAAATTTGAACGTGTGACGTCACATCATCGATTTTTTTATTTTTATTTTTATTTTTTTGAAAAATTCTGAGATACTTGAGCGATTAACTTGAAAAATGAGAGAGATATATGCAACTTTATTTTTCACAAAGTGGTAGTTTAAGTCACATGGAATTGGAATCTAAACATATATATATATATATATATATATATATATATATATATATATATATATATATAGTATAATTATATGTATGTAACTATTGAAATTTTAGCGAGAGAAATGGATGCGTAGATCGTAGCATGCGAAGTCGATCAATGGTCAATTTTCCTGTAAAAGTCGGACGCCATCCCAGCCGTGCAATTTTTGTTGACGACTAAGATTGCATGCACAAATTAGGAAGTGGTTACCATTAACTGCAAAAGCCTTTCTCTCGTCCTCCGATTGCCAACAGAATACATGAACACGTTGGCCATTCGGAGTCATCTTTTGCTACACGATACACAAATGAAGCTAGAGAAGGCATATGAACGTGTAATGAGCTTCATATACCCTGCTTGTCAAGAACAGGCAAAAATCAACCTGAAAACAAAGCACCAGAAGTGACCCGAATTATACGGCTATTAACAAACAAGAATCCTGTCATATGTAGTTATATTATATATCTACCGGAATTAACTGCGAGAGAGTATGGATGGGATGGTGCAAAAGTACTTCGACGTCGACTACGTACATTAAGATTCTCCCACGTGTAAGTCGGGTGAATCGTTTAGGACGAGTAGTAAATACAAGCTCCCAGAATTCAGCTACTACTAAATCCGCCTCCTTGAAAAGGGTTGAATAATGCATCAGACAGAGACCTCTGAGACAGCAGAAGACATCGCAGCCTCGGTGGCCCTGGGCGGCTCCTCTTCATCCCAGTTGGTGGTGCGGTAGAAACAGGCATAGAGGAGGAGTTGAATCAGACCAAAGACGGCGCCCAATCCGTTGGGGATCTGCATGCCGAAGAAGAAGACTTAAAGTTGCAGTTCCTGCTGTGTGTCTGAAAACAAAGAAGGCAGGGGGTGTATAATATATACGGATACGTACCACAAGGAAGATGTCGAAGGGGAGGAACGCATAGGCAGTCCAGCAGACACCATTCAGGAAGCCAACGAGCGACAGCAAGAATGGCATGTACTTCACGCTCCTAGTTTGGATCACAAGTTTCTAGCAGCAGCACCAAAACAGAAGCACGTACGAATGAGCACGTGCAACAGTACTAAAGACATGCATAAATAACTGAAACCATGCGGTGGCAGAAATCTCTAAGTAATATCAGGAAACAAAGGATCTTAACTTATTTTGGCATTCTTCAAGGCAAAATACCTTTCCGTATATGAGAGCTCTAATTTCAAATAAATATATCCTCGTCTCTCAGTAAAAATCTCTTATTAACAAAACTACCTCTCGTATTGATGGCTGAAAAGTCAACACACTCACTACTGTCGGCAAAGTAACCCTAATTAAATTTGTCTATAAATCCTTCAAAGTCTGAAATTTACTTGCCAAAATCTCTAAGTAATACCAGGAAACAAAGGATCTTAACTTATCTTGACATTCGTCAAGGCAAAATACCTTTCACGTAACTGGGAGCTCTAATTTCAAATAAATATATCCTCATCTCTCAGCAAAAATCTCTTATTGACAAAACTATCTCTCGTATTGATGGCTGAAAAATCAACACACTCACTACTGTCGACAAAGTAACCTTAATTAAATTTGTCCTTAGCACCATTCCAAATTATGCCATCGGATCTACTTATATAGCTGACACTTTGCTTGATTCACTTGATAAAAAGGCTAGGAGTTTCTTATGGAGTAACAACAACAATAATAAAGGCTCCCATCTCATTTCTTGGATCACTGTTCAGAAATCACTTAAGGATGGAGGCTTAGGAATAAGGAACATACACAAGGCTAGATATGTTATTCTTGCCAAGAGAGTTTTGGCACTCTTGAATCATCACTGCACGCCTTGAGTACAATTAATCAAAGCCAAGTACCTAGACCTCCACCCTTGGATAACTCCTACCCCTCACTCCAATCCCTCTTGGTGTTGGAGGCTAATGACTAAGACCCAACAGATAATCAGACATGGACTCAAGAAATATATTGGCAATGGCTCCTCTACTAATGTAATTAAAGACCCTTGGATCTTTT
Organism: Pontederia crassipes; assembly: GCA_030549335.1. Taxonomy (NCBI): domain Eukaryota; kingdom Viridiplantae; phylum Streptophyta; class Magnoliopsida; order Commelinales; family Pontederiaceae; genus Pontederia; species Pontederia crassipes. The sequence continues at coordinate 25,451,355 of CM060187.1, forward strand.
GTATACCTCTTCTTTTTATGCCTACATATATAAACATTGATATGCATCTTGATAATTTGTGTGTGAGTGATTTTATTTCTGACAATATGCAATGGAAGACTGATCTGTTACAATTATGTTTTGGTCCTATTCTTGCGGATCACATTGCTTCAATTTTTTTTTTATCTCATGCTGCCAGTGATGATACATGGTACTGGATTCATGATTCCTCTGGCAAAGCTACTGCTAAAACTGTATATCATTCCTTGTGCCGCCAGATCCAGACCACTCTTCCTGATCAGTTTGGAGGACCCATTTGGAATCTTATTTGGAAGCTCAGAACCCCGCAAAAGATTAAAATTTTCATGTGAAAAATTGCCCATCGTCGCCTCCCCACTCTTGCCTGGCTTGTTCATTTCATTCCTAACTTGAATTTCATCTGTCCTATGTGTAGTTTACACCCTAAAACGATTGATCATTTATTCTATAAATGTACTGAAGCCTTGGTTTTCTGGAACTTAGTTCAATCCAAGCTTAGCTACTCTTTTCATTTCCTATATACCTGGAATGTCGGGAACTGGATTCTTGAAGGTCAGGATCTCAGCTTAAGTTTCAAAACTTCTATCCTATCGTTAATTGCTTTTTCTCATTGGGCAATTTGGAAGCGGAGGAATGAGCTTCATTTTGGATCCAAAAGGGTAACCACTGATTCACTGTGGATAAGGACTTTGGCCTGGTACTCAAAATTTGGCGAATACCACAGATCTGAGGCAGCTCTTACGCACTCACTACTTCATCCCTAGGATAGATTGCCTATCCACTGGGAGACCCCGCCTGCTTCCTGGACCAAGATAAACTCCGATGGCTCCTTTTGCCATCGGACCTTGGCAAGCAGTGCATGGTTTATTTTACAGGACACTAATGCTACCTTTTGTGCAGGTTCCATTGCTTGCATTGCAAAATCGGCTCTTTAGGCGGAGGCTTTTGGGGTCATTTAGGGTCTTCGGGCCGGCAAGAGACTTGGAATACAAAACATTTTGCTGGAATCAGATTCTTCCACTTTGATCGACATTATCAATAGAAGGCTGGACGTTCCCTGGAAGCTATGGAACCTCATGAAGGAAATATAGAGCCTTTTAACTTCTTTTGCTAACTTCCAATGTAAATACTATCCTAGACATATTAATCATGCTGCAAATTATCTTGCTCATCTCGAAAGATCTAGTGCAAATGATATTTTTTGAGAGGTTAACCCACCGTCGGGCCTCCAACATATTTTGTATCAGGACGCTTCTAATCAATATAATTAGCACCTGCATTTTATTTTAAAAAAAATGCAGTGACAGAACACAAAAGAACTATAATTACATGCGTGAAAGGTACGAAAATAATTCATGCAAAGTGATCGAGATCAGTGTCCAGATGGCTTGCATGAACATACCAATTTTCTGGAATGCGTGAACGAAATGGATACAACAACACCATGTCAAGTTCTGGTTGAAGCGTCTGATACTAAAGATGAAGGAAACTTTTCAAGAACACGTTTACAGAGATTAAAGTTTTATCAATAATTTAATATGCTGGCCTAATTATGGTGCACCAGAATATATGGAATATCCTCTGCTTTCATAACTGACATTTAATATCTGATATTAAAATGCATGTCAAATGATGTTTTTTATACGGACAAACAATTAATGTCACGTACTTACAATTAATGTCACATACTTTTTTTAGATCACAATGTCACACACTTCTATCAACGAATCACTTCATACTCCAAATATGGGTGTGGGTGACATACTATAAAAGTCTACAGAGGTAAGTTGCCGAACAAGAAAATTCGGTGCAGTAGAGCTGAAATGACTTTGAAAAGCAAAATAACGATCATTTGTTGTGCGTGACTCATTGCATCTTTCTTTTTTATTTCCTTCTATTCATTGTTATTGTTCCCTTCATCGCCCAAGTGTGAGTAACAGACATCCCAAAATACTACGTTATCCATATACATATGCATGGAGATGGAGGTTTAAGAAAGCAACGAGACATGAAGCGCAAACCACGTTGTCAACTGAAACAGATTAGAAATGCCGGGAAGTATGCTGAGCGCGGCCAAATTTTTGTTTTGCTTCTGGCGTCTATTTCTGGGAGTGAAGGGTCATGATGATATTGTTGAATGCGTGTGGCTGTAACTTGTTAATTTAACAGAGTTGATACTGTGATGCGATCATCCAACGGTACGTCTAGTATATAAACAGTAATACTTCAGAAAAAAAAAAGAAGAATAATAATAAAGGATCTCACTCACTCACCATGACCGTGAGCGGTGCGGCATACATGCAGGTGCCAAATATGACGCAAAGGATGCCGACGACTAGAGTCCTGTTTTCGTGCGAGTGAGCCGCCGTCAGAACCACCGCCACGACCCCGATCATGAACAAAAACTCGACCGCCAAAATCTTCAACACCTTCACCTGTTAATTCATGGATGCGCACACGAATGAATACTGATTTTAAATGTATGATCGATTGAAGTATCGAATAGTATATAAAGGAAAAGATCGATCTGTCGATCGATCGGGAACGGGAACGGGGATGACGTACACGTCCTCGCCCATTTGCGTAGGTTGAGAAGATAATGATGTAGATGGACTCGATGAAGAGGCCAATGCCGTTGATGGTGTAGACGAGGGTGCTGTTGGGGTGGACAACTGGGAGGCCGTAGAAGACCCAGAGCATGCAGTTCATGAGAGTCGCCAGGTACGGCACCGGCGAGAACTGCTGCACGTCATTCTGCCTCCATATATTGTAGAAGGTCGGCCTGCAGCAGAATCAATTACATCCACCCAGCAGTTTCGATCAAGCTAATGATGAGAAGAACAAGAAGAGCTAGGGAGAACAAATCTGTGCTCTGGATTAAGCTTGAAGTGCTCCTTAAACTTACACCGGCGATAGGAACAAACCGAAAGAGATCACGTTGCCTGCAAGAAGAAATTGCAAACTTTATTTCGTATGGATCAATTAATCGAGCGTACAACAAGCCAAAAACTTTGATAATCTCATTTGGGGAACCGCGAGGGGATGCTCGGATCTAGAAAGAAAAGAACAATAAAATCGCAGCAAAAAATACATTTCTAGGCATATGATGAACAGAATCAAGTAGCTCGAGAGTGTTTGCTATACCAGTGACGCCAATGATCGTGCGGATTTGGTTCTGATCCATCTCGACGCCTCTCGCTGTGAAACTAAAACCCCAAACGAGAACCCGGCCAGAAAAAAAAAAAAGAAAACACACACATACAATGTGTGATCGATCAAACAAACACTTGATAAAAGGAATTAAGAAAAAACAACGATCGATAGCACAAAAGAAGGCTGAGAGACCGACTGATGAGAGAAGAAGATGAGATGGAGATGGATCGAAAGAAGAAAGTGCTGCGGCGCTTCGTCCTCCGCTCGTACTCAACGCTCTTCTTCGCTTGTTCTTCGACTCCTTTGGAGCTTTTGTTCATGGCGTTGGGGACTCCACACTGCTGCTTCCTCCTATATTGTGTAGGGTGTACATACTAAAATTGCCACTGAAATATAGAAACATTTACGGACAATTGCCATTTATGCGGCAAACCTCTCTCCTATTGTAAGGAGAAAATATCCAGAAATCTAAAACTAATTTTTTATTCTTTTTTAAAAAAATTCTTTGGTATCCCAAAAGTTCAATTTGAATAATAGAATAGAATAACGTTTGATTTTCGGGAAATACTTTATATAATAGAGTCCAGAATGACTTTTTTATTAATATCCAAGCAATATTTTTCTATGCACCTTAGTACAGGCCATATCATATAAATACATGTATATGCACGTGTATGTTTAAAGATATGGAATGATAAATATTTATCTAGATATCTCATAGAAAAAGTATTTTTAACTAGCTAACATAGAAATTTTTTATTACAGCTCAAAGTCTAAAGTGGAAATATTTCATTTTTTTTTACTTTGTCTAGTTGGATCATTAGTTTTTACATCAGATTTATATTTTTTTTAAGTAGAAGATAAGGTAAAAAAAATAGAGCGACACAATACTAGAAAAAAGAAATGGTTGAGATCTCCCCGTCCAGTCCATCCTCTACTCCAAAGCTGCCGTGCGTGCGTCGTTCCGGCGCGGTGTCTGATTGCGGTACTGCGGGCGGCGTCGCCGTGTCCGGGCGGCAAAAAATGCAGCACAAAATTTAATTGTAAGAAAAACAAAACCTAAAAAGGGCACGCCTGAAAATTAACAATAAACAATATTTTCTTCCTTCCTTCGCCAAAAAAAAAATAGAAAAGAAGGAAAAAGGTGGCAACGCTCTCAACGTTTGTGCTGCTGCAAGAGGAAATGTAACGCGGAGTTCTGCCGAAGGAACGCCGGCGGTCGGCTCCAGGTCCAACGTCGAACAGGTTATCTCCTCTAGCCTTTCCTTTATATTGTAACGATATGAGGCTTAAAAATTAATATTAGCAAGAAATAGTCCCACATGAAAATGATCCATCTATCGAGCTTTGTTCGTATGCGATCGTTGCACGTCCGATTTGTTTGGCGCGTTGATTGATTCGTCTGTCGTTATAGCTTTCATCTTTACCATGACATGAAAATTCATAGAGATGGATGAACATTTTCTGCAATGATCCTGGGAGAACCGAACCATTCTTTTTGCCATCACCGATTTTTGAAAATGTAGATTAAGCACAATAAATTCTTTTAAATAAGAATTTTTATTATAAAATTGTGTGCTTGGTATGGATGAGTTATGGTGAGATATGAAGAAATAATGAATTAAATGTCAAAACCTAATAAATTAATGATAAAAAATAATATGTAAGAATTTTGTTCAGTCCTTCGCCGGTGATGTGACGTGGAGAGGACAGAGTGTCCGCGACGGTGCGCATGACACACATCAAGCTAGTGGCCTCGAGAGAGAAGAGAGAGGAGAAAAGGCGATGACGGCGACAACTTGAGAGAGGAAAATCACATTGCTGCTCACGATTGTCGTCGTCGAGGGCTGCCTCCAATCGCTGACACCCTTGAGTCGAGCGTCGTCATCGATTGTGAGCGCCACCGTCGTCGATTCAGATCTGCGCCGAGCCCTCGCGTCGTCGAGCCGAATGTCATCGAGGGGACATCGATGGAGGCGACGGTTGCAGGGGAGAGGGAAGGGGAGAAGGGGGCAGTGGTCGCAAGGAGAGAGAAGGGGAGAAGGGGGCAGCAGTAGTTGGGGAAAGGGGGTGATGGTCGTAGGCGTGCTAGGTACGGGCATGTGGTTTCGCCTTTGATTTGATCAGCTGAAAAGTTAATTGATTTAATTGATATGAGTAATGCATCAATTAGCTCAAAATATAGCAAGAACTTTTCCATTGGCAAAAATACTTAGTTTTAATCTTATGATAACTTTCCCTCCATGTGGATTTGATACCTTAATTACTACGACAACCTTGCACTTTTGATAATTAGTTTGTATAAGATTTTAAAACTTGCATTATATTGTTTCATTTGTAATATAGATCAAAATTATATACTTGTACCAAGTTTTCACGCCCCTAATTTAGGAATAGACATTAAAGTAAAAAAAAATATTATCCCATATCAATTATACACACCTACATTACACCAACCTCCTCAAGTTTTTTTTTTGTTGCATAATTGTCAATATCATAATAGGCACCTTTAGTTAGGATTAAGTATTATTTAGTCAATTTTCTTGAGTGTTAATAGTAGTTTTTGTATTTTTATTTTATTTTCCATAGATTTTTTGTTCCAATTTTTTTTATCTTTCTTTGTTTTTTTCCTTATATGCCGGCGTATGCCAATAATTTATTCTTCAGTTGAAACTTTTTTTCTATTCTAAACTTGAGATAGAATTCAAGAAAATGAGAAAATAACAACTTATCAATAGCTAATAGGTAAATCAAGATCAATCAAATTCTAAATTAGCAACCCTAGAGTAAAAAAATATTGAACCTATAGTAAAAATCAATCGAATTCTAAATTGACAACCCTAGAGTAAAAGAATATTCAACCTATAGTTGAGAAGCTACACATTGATCCTTTTGTCTTCAATTTTGGTTCTAAAAGCACAATTACACCATTAGAAGATCCTACTCCAATAACAAATTAAAATACACCTCATCTAACTATAAGACTTCAAGCCCCTACTCATATGAAAAACATTTATGTACTTTCACATAAACCCTGCATTAGTCATTATGGCATAGCAAGACTAATTTGGAAGATGTGTTTCTGAAGTACCTTCCAATCACCTTTATAATTTCAAGAAGATCTGTGGTACCTTACAATTCTGATGCAACCTAATATGAGATTGTTTTTTCCATTATCGTACTTCTGTAGTATAGAACAATGCTATTTGAGGAGTGGTTGCCACTACAATCATTGAAGAAGCTCGTAGATTTACTGAAAATTTAAATAAAAACCACCACCACTTGATGTTTGAAAGAACTAAAAGACTAGAATCCAAGCAATCATAAGAAACAACTAATTTAATTTCTTTCAAAGTTATTGAAAGAGTCTTAGACAAGTTAAATCTATTTGCTCAAGTTAATATGATAGCCTCAACATCTCAAATAAAGTGTTCTCATTTTGAAAATTTTGGACATTCATATGAATATCTCAACCTAGTTTTGCAACATCATGTTTATCGAAAGTAACTCACAAACTCTTGCTCAAAGTTCAACAAATAAATTTACCAACACCTCCGGGGTGGTGTGCATTATAATATAGTTCTAGGAACTTAATCTCTAAAAGTTATAAAATGGAAGTGACCTCTCAACATAAGTCATAACGGATTAAATCACCGTCAAAGCGATGGCTCGCTAATAACATAGATTGAGAATATGCAATAAGGAACTCTTAATCTCTCCCAATAATCATCAATAAGAACATGCTAAACATTGTATAAAAGATAAGAGTCAAACAAGCAAATGAATGTGATAATTTAAAATGACGAATCAAAATATTTAGATTCATGCAAAGAATGAGTTATACTAGCTCTGAAATTAAGAATGACCAATTCATCAAGATTACAAAACACATCATAACAAGACTAAGTTTCATTACTAAAAAGTCACTACAAGTAGAAAGATAGGATCATAGTTGCTGGCATGTTGAGCACCTCTTCCTAGTTGTCGTCTCTTATTCTTTTCCTCCTCAATTGCATTGAGCTCCTCTCTCAATGCAATCCCCCCACCCTCTTAGGATTCTCTTTGTCTACTTTTAGAGTGCCTTTTCATTATGCTACACATGTCCGAGCTTTATTGAAAGATTGTTTTATTCCCAATCAAATAGTGCCCGACAAGTTTGCCACACTATCGTATTTGCAACAAACTTTTCATAACTTCGTCTTGTTCTAGTACAAGCTTGAGCGGGGTTTTGATGGCATTATTGTAGGGTTGTGTTTTTGTATTCTACACTTGGCCTTATTTTGCAGTTCTAAAAGAGAAAAGAGACAAAACAATATTAATTTATTCATAAATATATATATTGAATTGTAAATTAAGAAGTTATGAGCATTCATAAGACAATATCACAAAATGAGCATAAAATATAAAAATGAGGAGTAAAACACAAGACAAATGTGCATGCATAAATGCACATAAGTAATTTTAACTATGGATATGTTGGATCATATTTGAGATTCTATGTAACTTCTTATGCTAACTTTAAATGTGGATGTGTTGGATGGTATTTTAGATGCTTTGTAATTTCATGAATATGGATACACTGTCATGGTATTTTACTTTTAGTATTTTTATTGACTTGTTACTATGTTGCTTTGGTTACAAGTGCATTGATGTGAACGGAAAATAATCAATGGACTTACATTATAAGCGTATAGTTACTTGTGTGTTGTAACTATGTTGTTACTGTGTTGCTTTGATTACAAGTTCACTATGGACTACAAGAAATCCGACTTCCATGGTAAAGTGATAAAGTTTAAGGCCTAAATATTTTAAAAAAAGTTGTTGGACCTTCTCATTTTTTTCAAACATATTTGATGCCTTTATATCTTAAACAAAATTGGAGGAGCTTCTTGTTCCATCACTCAAAGGATGTGCAATAACCATATTCAAGGTTTGAGAGACAATTGTACTCAAATAATAGACATGAGCTCAAGGTACACATGGCTCAGATCTACATAGCATTGATATTTTGAAACACAATTATGAAATTTCATTATAATTTTGATAATGATAAAAGATAATATTGCATACTTTTTTAACAAAATATTCGCCAATTCCACATGAATGTGTAAAATACTTTTTAACATTTAAAATATCTGTCAATTCTACATGAGTGTCACTAGATATGCTAAATAAACAAAAATCAATGTATTTTTCAATAATTGATAATTGTTTGCCATTTCCACTTGAATTTTCGTCTTCAATCTTTGAATATAATCTCTTTCAGCTTCTATCTTTAGCACCAATATTTTATTTCTTTCTTTCTTTTTATGAATTCATGGTCTAGGCTATCTATCTCTCGCAATAATCTATGACATTCTGCAGGGCGGGATGGTACTAGGGTTTCTTGTTGTCTTTCGTCATTGTCGTCAATGGTCCAAAACAAAATGATGATGATAAAAGAAATTAGGGTTTATGATGATCTAATAATGAAAGATATAAAGAATTCACATGAAATCAGGGCAAGAAATTTCAACTTTGGCTAGATGTCAAATGCTCATTGTTCACATTGGCAACTACAAGCAAGAGTTATTACATGTAATTTAACCTGTGATCTATGACTCGTGGATTGCCTTAAACCTCATGCATCGTCCGAATCCATATTTGATAACAACATCAATTTCTATGAAAGAGTCTATTTTAGTCTCAATAGTCAATTTTTATTGGAATTCTTGCCTATTGATGAATTTTAGTGGGATAGATGTTGCAAACTTTCACTTAATCAATAGGGATCAATTATTATTAGCATAATTGAAAGAATATTTAGGCTTAAAAACTAAAGTTTATATTATATTCTTTTAATAGCGATCAATAGGAATAAAGCTTAAAAACTAAACTTTCACTTAATCAATAGGGATCAATAGGCATAAATTTATATTCTTTCAATTATGCACGTTCACTTTATATTATTTTTTTCCTTAATTCAGTTTACATGGATTATCAAGATGTATTATTAATCTTTCAATTTCCTTTATATTTCTTTACTTTATAAAAATAAAAATTAAATGGGGTCCACCCCTCACCATAAGGAAAACTTGCGGCACGGGTCATTCCTCGTCACAAGAAATAATTGACACAGTGACATAACACGAAACTATATTTTTTGAGATTTAATATTACGATCTAAATATGTATGTGCTTAATGTGTGTATACCTTTTTGTTTTTCAGTTATGAAGTGCCAGAGCAACAAATTTTAACTTTCACTTCGTTTTGTGTTTCTTCCGCCCCCATTTATTCGTAAGCGTTATTCCAACATTTGCAAAGTTATAATTTCTGCCAGTTTACGTTCGAAATTCACGTGGCAACCTGAATCCGCTTGCATGTGTTCAGTGTTCTTGTTTGTAAGGAATCGAAGAAGAGCTACGGAATACCTTCTAGACTTTGGAATCTGCGAAAAGTATTTGGATTTTGGATGCTCTATTGAGCCCTTCCTTCCTTCCTTCCTTCATTTAAATAATTGTGACATCCAGGGAAAAACAGAAGAGGAAGTAAAAAAAAAAATTTTTATTTAAGCGTTAAATTGGTCTTCTCAGGGAAGAATATTAAATTGACAACACTAGTTTTACAAATATTTCTTTCCACGAGCTATTTTATAATAGAATTTTACTGGACAATGAAAATAAAATTCAATATTAATTTTTCTTTTAAGATGGGCATCGTGACATTACTTTGGTAAAATGAAATAACTTTTAGATTGAAATGCAAACTCAAATGAACCCAAATAATAAGCTCACATTAGTTACTTCGGCCCTTGGCCTCGGCCCACTTTCATTCCTATTTTAGAATAATAACAAAACCTTTTTCGTTCTTTTGTACATCATGACAAAATATATTCTCAATTCTTTAATCAATCGTCCGTGCATGATACCTACACTCACTCTTGCTGATATTAGTTTATTAATTAATAAGCTAGAGGAAGAAACCAAACAGTCTTTTAGCATGTCAATGTAGTTCCAGAGCTTCTCACCTCTAATCTACAAGAGGGAAAGTCTAAGAAAATAACCTCTTAGTAGTGTTTTATAGTAGAACGAAGAAAACATCCATACTTGTTGAACATAAACTTAAAACTTACAACACCCTAGGCATTTAATGCAGTTGCCCTGCTCCTCAATAAAATTGATCCTATTGTGAGGGCAAACCAAGCCAGCAAACAATCCATACTAATGTCTGCTTGCAGGATCTTCAAATTAATTATTGTCCTGAAGGCAAACAATGTTTACCAAGAGCACGAACATATGTGCTAATCTAATTACCCAGTTGGTCTTTCTTAAGCATTGGCAACTTTCTCCTTGGTAGAATCTTCAGTGTTTGCAGTTGCCGACTTGGCTCTCTTTGCTTCCAAATCCTTGATAGCAGCTTTGATCGCATCCTCTGCAAGCATGCTGCAATGGAGCTTGACAGGGGGAAGTGAAAGATGCTTGGCTATTTCACTGCATAAAATCAATTTTAATGTCAATAAAATGTAACATAATAGAACAAAAGAGTATAACTATGAACTAGTCACAAAAGAGTTTGTCTGGCAATTAAGTTTGAAAACACTATGATGGCATAAATGTATCTGATGCATTTTATCTTTTGCACTGTAACCTCTAACTTAAGCATTAACATCACAAATAAGTCATAAACAGTAGATTGCAAGAGACAAAATATATCAAAAGGCTGCAATAGTCTTCCTTTTTTTCCTTAAAACCTTTTTTTTATAGAGGGTTTTCCTTAAATCCTTTAATTCGAAGTATAGATAGTTGCCATTTTTTAGAGGGAAAAAGGATGATTAACCAGAGTGTTAATCAACCAAAACCTTTATTGATGCATGAGTAGCCATTTTAACAAAAGAGAAGAAAACTGCTCCTTAGTAGTTTAGCACATAAATCATTAGCAGAAAACATTTTACTAGTTGCTTGAAGGTAGGTAGATCAAAACATTTGATCAAGCCACTTATAGCAAGTGATGTTGTAAATGGACAGTTTTAGTATTATAAGCGATCTGGATCAACTTCATATCTGGTTAAAGAAACAACAATTATATCTGCAAACAGTTTTATATCTGGTAAAGAGCACTTGTAAAGTTGTTAAAATCATGGTAGAAAGAAACAAACATTATACGATGAACTAGTCACGAAAGAGTTTATATCTGACAATTAAATTTGAAAACACTATGACAACAAAAATTTATCTTTTGCACTGTTAACCTCTAGCCTAAGCACTAGCATCTCAAATAAGTCATAAACAGTATATTGCAAGAGTATATATATATATATATATATATATATATATATATATATATCAAAAGCTGCAATGGTCTCTTTTTTTCCTTAAAATCTTATAATTCAAAATATAGATAGTTGTCATTTTAACAAAAAAAAAAACCTGTTCCTTAATAGTTAAGCACATAAATCATAGCAGAAAACATTTTACTAGCTTCTTGAAGATAGGCACATCAAAACATTTGATCACACAACTTATTATGCTTATCATGCTTCCAACTTTTACTAGTTGTCAAATTTGGCTGGATTTAACATCTGACTTCAAGAATGGATTGAAATTAGGATAAGGGATATTTAAATTGCTTGGAACAAATTATCAGGCAATTTAAGCCGTCATGATCACATGTTTTGAAATTGTCCAGAGTCAAGTACAGGAAGATCTAGGGTACACCAGATATGGTTTGTCGCTTCAGATACTGCCATGTTGTGAAACACAGATCTAGGACAGTCCGGACTTTGTGAACTGAACTTATTCATGCTTTTAATATGTCTAAACGTATCTGTTGCCGATGTGCTTGTTTTCATGCCGATGGTATTAAAAATCTTGATTTAAATTTCCAATTCATGTAAAAATTCTTAACATGCAAGAAAAATAAAAAAGATATGCAATTTACTTATGAAAATAAGTAGAAGCTTTATGCACTTTAAACACCCAAAACTCTCTTCTATATTTCTAAAGGTTTATTATCTGCAGCTGTTCCAGCCATGTGAGTATGTGACCATAAAGCAGTCTTCTGAGGAACCTAGAGACTCAATATACAATTTCTATTAAATCCAAGAAAACCTACCCCATAGACTGCATTTACCAGTTCTCTGCTTCATGAACTTTAAGGCAACAATCAGCAATTTACCTCAGTTTTGCTATTTCATCTTGCTACAATGTAAGCAACAATAATGGTTCAATATCATCCTAAAGCACATCATGCTCTACACCTTCCCAAATACAGAAATACATGGACGATAATTTATACCTAAGGACACAATCTTATGAAAGAGGAATCACTCGCAAGCATGTCCAAAGCCATAGGTCATATTTTATACCCAGGTAAATAAGGCAGCTACAACTGATATTCAAGTCTAGTCATCTCATAAGCATTCAAGAGACAAGGATACAATTTTGAAAAAATAATCACATGCTGAGAAAAGAAGTCATTGAATGGACATACGTGTTCTTGATCGATAAAGCTTCCTCGATTTGCTTGCCTTTCACCCATTCAGTAGCTGCAAACAATCAAGTACAAGGTCAACATCTTCAAAATGAAATTAGTTCTCAGCTAATTACGGTTCCTCTCTCATCAACAACATAGAAAAAGGAAATGAAACAGCAATTTGCACTATGAATGCTTATAATCCCTCCACAAATAAGCTACAACTGATACAATTCATCTTGCACACAACAACAACAACAACAACAACAACAACAAAGCCTTATCCCACTAGGTGGGGTCGGCTACATGGATCATACGACTCGTTAATCCATGTTCATCCCACTAGGTGGACTCGTTAATACGGCTACATGGCTACAATTCATCTTGCACACAACTATACAAATTTAAGATTTCATAATCGCACTTTTCTACGGGTCCATTCATGACATAGTAGAGATGTAGAGATGAATCAATCTACCAATAGACACTGAATCATAAGGGGAAAAGAATAAATGAAAACGAGGGTTTGGATTCAGAACAGACCGACGGAGGAGGAGGCGATGGCGGAGCCACATCCGAAGGTCTTGAATTTGGCATCGACGATCTTGCCGCTGTCGTCCACCTTGATCTGGAGCTTCATCACGTCGCCGCACGCCGGCGCGCCGACCAGCCCCGTCCCCACCGCCGGATCGTTCTTGTCCAGCGATCCCACGTTCCGGGGATTGTCGTAGTGGTCCACCACGTTCTCATGGTAGCCCCGCGTCAACACCGGAAGGTCCTGCTGCCGGCGACCTAGAAATGATCCCAGGCGTAGTACCCCCTTACCTCCGGCCCTCAGCATCATTCTTCTCTCCTCCTCGCCTCTTCCTTCTCTCTTTGTGCCGCCTGCGTCGTCGGAGGATGATGAAAACGCAGAGAGAGGGGGAGAGAGAGAGATTATTATACTCAGCAGCGAGATGGGTGTGGGGTTTGGGGCTCCGGTCGCCACAAAAATTTACCTATTTTGCCCAATATATTCGGAACCAATACCAATACAATATTATAAATAGACGGTAACGGGTGTTTGTTTCAACTATTATTATTCTAGGGATAAAAATCGTGAAAATGAAGAAATTATTATTCCTAAATTTGATTGTTAAAAAATTAATGATAAATTGGAATAAAAAAGAGATCAAAAGGAAGAATAGCAATTCTTTTTGCTAGATGGAATACTAAAATCAGGTCAATGCATTTTTTTAGCGCATTGGATTCTATCTAATTTTCTTGTGTGCTTGATTTTAATGGATGAATATTCAATCATTCATTCCTATACTCAACACTACCTTGGTTTATATCATTTATCCAGTTTATACTTTTTATATATGAACTTAAAATTTTTGTGAAATATTTTTTATTATTTTTAACAGATATAATGAAAGCTATTTTCTGTTAAAATATGTTCCGCATTTTTATGTCATTTTTTCCCCTTTCTTAGAACCATTTTCCCCAGAAAAAAAGTTTCATTGAAACAAAAATGAAGAAGTCCCGAATCCTAATTAAGTGAATACATAAATGGTTTAATAGTTTTGATGGAGAGACGTTTCATATGATTAAATTAGATGTATGCTAAAAACAATTTTAGTCCATCACTGATTGAATTTATCTTTGGCGTCTTTAAAAAGAAACTTAGAAATGATCCTTATATACAGAAAAAGAAAATATAGATTGTGCTAGACAATACATATACAGTTAAATGGTCAAGACTTCTACTTCTAACTTCAAATTTCAGAACAAACATGACTAGGACAATTTCCTTTGTCGCCGCGTGATTTATTATTTGGAGGTAAATACGAGAACATACAAAGAAGGTAAGCAAGCACATATGATGTTGTCTTCCTTTTTTTTCCGATTATCAGAAAGTTCTATTCTTCTAGAGTTTATTTCGTAAGCAAATCGATGGATGACTCCCTTGTTAATTGTTATCCGCTGTTTTATGATCGAAATAAAAAAAAAAGAAGAAAAGGACAGACAACCTATTGACCTATAAAGTCCTAATCATACACTTCTATCACATAATTGGAGATTGAAAAAGAAAGGAATATAACTACACTACGGCACCTTTAATTTCAATTGCGTAAGACTTGAATTATTCTAGACAAAGAGTTGACACAGTGCACCACTTTATCCTGTAAAAATCTTGGGATGCTGCGATATCATCCAAAGGCTAATGACCCTTCAAAAGCTAAACTCGGAGCAGAGAGCATCAACCACAACAGAACATTCAACAAAAATGGCAAGAATATATATATAGAAACATTTGATAGGAAATTAGAGAGAGACATGGGGTATATTATACATGGCACCACCACCAAGCCCTCCGATTATATCAGGACTACGAACACCTAAAACCAATTAGATAAATGGTCACAATGTGGCTGGCTTTATATATGTGGAAAAAAAAGTACACTTGATAAGTTAATACAACCATTATTTATGTACAAAGCAACCTCTCTACAAATGCTTTGTCATTGTCATAGTAATTTATAAGGTTTCTCCACAGGAGCACACTGTTCTGGGCTCACCAGGACAGACGTTCGGCAGAGATCAGGTGAAATCAGAAACCAGATCTGTAAGATCATTCCATTCATCTTGAACAAAGCCATGTCTTGAAATACTTTTGCATCACCAACTGATGTTGTGATAAATGAATATTGGGGTATGAATATATGAAGAAAAGCTGAGGTCAGAAAGCAAGTGCGATGTCAACGAATCTGTTTTTTTTCCCAAAATTATCTTAAGTTAGTAGCCTCTGAAAAATCAGCGCCAGTACTGAGCCCAACGGTGAATTGTTTCAACCATTTGAGGAAACAATGCACTGACACTCTCGGTTATGAGATCCTGGAAAAAGTGAATTGCACCTTCGTCGTCCAAATCCAACCGAAATTTCTCTTGAAGCTTAATGGCAGTAACGTTATGTCAATATTGTTGCATATTAGCACAACTACAAATAACAAAGAACAAAATAGAAAATGCATACCTTAAGAATCCCTTTTTCTGGATCTGATGCTATCTCTTGAACGTTGGAAGCAACCATCAGGTGAAACAAATTCAAGATAAGATTGCTGGACTTTCGTAGAATGTTATAGGCTTCACAGCAATAAGATTTGAACCTGGTATAATACTGGCTGCAGACAGACCACATGGACAGTCATATCACTCACCATAAAAAGAAAATGTGACATCATACATCAG
This sequence comes from Pontederia crassipes, assembly GCA_030549335.1. Taxonomy (NCBI): domain Eukaryota; kingdom Viridiplantae; phylum Streptophyta; class Magnoliopsida; order Commelinales; family Pontederiaceae; genus Pontederia; species Pontederia crassipes. The sequence continues at coordinate 25,467,208 of CM060187.1, forward strand.
ATTGTCATTAAGTGAACTAGGGTAATCCAACTAGACATCACTTAGTGACACGACCAACCAATATAACACTAACAAAAGTTTGACACTTAGGATTTATCAATTAAACAGAAACATGATCTCATCATTTCGAAGATAGTGAAGTTCTATTATAATATACAACATAAAAAGGGGTATCAAAATAATTTGTTCTGCATTATATCACAGTAAAAAGGGATTAGATCGTGCTTTGATGAGAACTGTCCTGCAAAGCTAGAAGAGAACGCTAAACAATAAAGAAAAACATATCTATTGCATGCCAAAACTATATTTCCTAATGGTGTAAAAGATGTTTAGGTGATGATATTTGATAATAGTGATTTTGCAAGTGTTTTACACCAGTAAACTGATCAATCTAGGCATATCAAGTTCAAACATGTCTTCAACTGCACAGATTATTTTTTAGGAGATTCAAGTGCACATATGAATTCCAATGCCAAATGTTGTAGGTAATTCTCAAGATTCGTATTCAACTATAGTGCTTCTTCAAAACAATATTCAAGAATAGTGTCTTCTCAAAAAATATTCAAGAATAGTGTAACATAGGAAATTCAAATGAATGTAAATATCAATGTGAATGTGACTCATGCAAATTCAAATGATGATAGCAAACCTTTCTGCTCCACCCATAGCCTCAACCATTTCTTTGCAAAGTTTCATAGGTGGCGGAAATGGTTTAGGATCCCGACCTAAGATATAAGCAAAGTCAACATGAAAGAGACGGCCATCATCTCTGAGGAGGAGATTATCAAGATGCCTGCAGACCATGATACACAAACTTTCTTTTAGCATTATAAACAAAAGGGTCTTCCATTCTCTGAAAGTGAACTGGGAGCACAAAAAACACTCGAAAATATGGACATCAAGATGTTATTTCACGTCATTGGAGGGCCTTGATGATATGAATTAAACAATACGACAATTTAATTGAAAAGACAGAAGACATGTAAAGACACTAACAATAAAAATCAATGTGCAAATTTTTTTTCCAAAACATAACTTCTTTTAGAGAATAGAGGATGATTGCCCAGATGGCAATCGTCCAATTTTATTCATGAAGAAAAGCATTCTAACAAAACCAAAGTCAATCTTGCAGAAAAGAACAAACATGCAAAACAATATTATTTGCATAGCATCACTCCCCTCTAAAGACACCCAATTTCGTTGACTCCAAATTGCCCATACAATTGCTAGTGGTAACATCATCTATTTCCAACATATAACAAATTCAAGTATTCATTTGCACTCTCTGTTAAATGCTGAATACTAGTCTAACTTTTGAAAATTTTCAAGCCTAAAGTGTGAAAATGATGCACACTACAAAAATGAAAACATCCACAAGGGAAATGTTATAGGATTTGGGAGTATGGTTGTTAAGTTTGAGAGCAGATTTAAGTGCTTATATAATGTCCCTTATCAGTGTAACTTGTTTAATTTCTCAATAAAATAGGATGTCTACAACTACTGGTAGGCATCCACTTATCTCTCAAAAAAAAAATTAGGGTTTGTGTAAACTTGAAGACGTTTTGTAAACTCGTAAATTTGTAAAGCCCATGTACTAGGTAAGTTTGATTATAAATCAACAAAAGATCTCCCTAATATAAGTGTTTTTTATGTTAACTAAGTTTCAAAAATTCAAAGTTACTAATAAGATTATTTTTATCGTGAAGTTATTTACTTAAGGCTCTAAAAACATAAAGCAGATCACAATCATCATTATTCAGTCATGATATAGGTCTTAAGTTAGAAAAATAACAATAAATACTAAAAATTGATGTAACTAAAATTTCAACTCATATATATAGTATGGGAAAAATGGTTGTGCTACCTTTTTAAGAGGTAGCACTTGTCACCATTCGTTTCATGATGACCAGTTGATCAAAAAAAGTCTATTAATAAATTCACCAACAACAACAACAACAAAATCTTATCCCACTAGGTGGGGTCGGCTACATGGATCATACGACTTCGTTGATCCATGTTCATGAGATTCGACAGGGTTTTACGCTGGTTGTCGGGGCCTAACACAACCCTCCTCCTTTATCCGAGCTTGGGACCGACTATAAAACATAGGCGGGGTTCTATTAATAAATTCACCATCCATCAGAAATTCAACGATGATGGATGGACGTTTAATGTGGGGCAACACAAATATTGAACTCATATAGTATATATATCATATATACACAAGCATATATATATATATATATAGTGAACTTCATTATGGGTGGGTTAGGCGTCCGCTTACACCAACTGAGCCATCACCAGCGGATTGCTTCTTTCCGGACTCCCTCAACTCTTAAACAAGTTTTATATAAATTTTCCTCCTTTTATTACCTAAACTTTCAAATTCGTAAGTATATAAATTTAGGAGTTGACTTTGGAGTTCAACAATTGGTTTTGGAAGTAGAAGTATTGATTAGATGAGAAGTAACATAAAATCTAAAATTTCCATATATGTACTAAGGAGGTGATAGAACATTAATATGACCTAGTAGAAGTGATATGAGCAGGCAACACTAACATAAATTGGATGGAAGTAACAAAATGGAACTACCAGTGGATGCTTCATAGCAGAGGGCCATAGTTATTTTGCACCAACAACTTAAAGTAAAAGTACAACAAGATACAAACAAAAGTTGCAACATTATTTATTCCCACAATGTAAAATAACCAAAAAGAAAAGAGAGAGCACTCTGACCTGTCTCCTATCCCCAATATGTATGTGATAACGGAATAGCCCGCACAACTCTTAATAAAAGTTTCAAGGCATTGGGCAGTTATACCAAATGGTCCATCTTCATCACGATGAAATCTTTGTAGATAGCTCACAATACTACGGTGTTCTGATAGAATCTGAAATAAAAAAATCCCATCAGTTTAAAACTATAAAAGTTACTGATTGCGCTAAAAGATTTATGTTAACCTCAGAGAAAGCTTAAATGGAATAAAACACACGCACAAGCTTATCGAAAAAATGCCAATCAGATTCATCGGCACAAAAGTGGTACATCATGTAGTGGGTAGTAACCTCAACAATTACCTGTGCCAGCGAACTTGACTGAATAAATTCTAACATCCCTTCTTCATGTCCGGTAGCAAGAACCCGGTACGGAGTTAAATGTAGGTCAAGATTTTCCAGCTTAAGCAATCGATCCATAAGGGAAACCATTTGTATAACCTGGGCAACATAAACTTAATTAAAATAATATCGAGTCGAGAATAGAAAGGAAAAGCTGAAAGCTATTTCTTGAAAATTTCCTGAACCTAAGATTTGAAACTATACCAATTGATCTTGCCGGAGATCATCGCCCTTCTTAAATATAACTTTGCAAGTTCCACCACTCATGGTCCTAAAGGTAAGCCTTAATGGATTCAACTGACTTTTAAAAATGGATGACTCTGATGGTACAATCCCGGTTATAAGTACATCAGGCGCCACAGGAGATCGTATAGGCTGAAAATTAACAAGAAGATAGAAACTCCTATCAACAGACATTTTATCCAGGACAAGAAAATAAAGGAAAAGAAAAGAATCAAGGTATAAAGAGAAAAGCCCACTAAGAAAAGTACCTCGTCAAAATAGGTAAGCTCACTAAGAAGTCCAGAAAGCAACTCCCTAAGCTTCTCAATTTTCTTTTGGGTTCCTCCACGTACAGCTCTGACATCTTTCATTATTGAACATAACTGAGCTGTCAATTCTGTTTGGCGGACCAGACTTTGCCACAATTTATATCCATCTCCTTCAGCATTAGCATCAGCCCCGAACTGTTGAGAGGAAATGAGACACAAGAATGAGATAATAAATGTCTTTTTTTAGAGGAACACTTTTTATGAACTAAGATTCAGCAGAAAACGAAGAGAACTAAAAACGTTCAGACAAACAAATTTCTAACACAATAAAATCATATTCAAAGAATAGGAAAAAAGCATGGTACAGGATGGAACTGCACTAATGTTTCTGATTCCGTTGTGAATCATTTCAAGTTTATATCCACTACTTCATTGCAAAGAAATGATGAACTTTTTTTTTTGAGAGGAAACTCCGCCTATGTTTTATAGCCGGTCCCAAGCCCGGATAAAGGAGGAGGGTTGTGTTAGGCCCCGACAGCCAGCGTAAAACCTTGTCGAATCTCATGAACATGGATCAACGAATAGAGCGGAATGGCGTCGTATGATCCATGTAGCCGACCCCACCTAGTGGGATAAGGCTTTGTTGTTGTTGTTGTTGATAAAGGATGGATGCCTTTTGCATTCATCCAATTTTATTTAAAAAAGGTCACACTGTACATACACAATTTACAGGAATAGAGAAAAAAACTTAAATATTTGTCCAATCCTTCATCAACTTAGTCGTTGACTCGTTGTATATAAAATATTTTCAGTGTAACATCTTTCCCCTCTAAATAAGCAGCCAAGAAATGATGAACTGTTGGTTTAGTACAATCCACCGACCTTGCTATCGAGACAGAATGATAAAAGAACAAACAAAAAGAGAAATAAAAAGAATTGCAGATTAAATGTTTTCATCCAAAGCACAATTTAAACCCAACTCCAAATGAAGAAGACAAGATGTGAAACAACTACTAGATACATAATGCAAAGAAAAACCCAATGGCTAGAATCAAATAAACACCTAAGAAAAAGTTATGACATAAAGCTTTGGCACTAATCTGCCGTTGTCTTTGATTATCATTGATGAATCCACCCAAAAGCAGACAGAAACAAGTTGATGCTTGAAGAAACTAAAACAGCACTTTTTCAGTAGAGAAACATACTTTAATCATACTATCTTCAAGCATGTCATAAGTAGAATAATAACGCTTAGCATAAGCTGGATCATGAAGCTCCACAGCTACATACCACCGGAAGAAGCTAGCAATCTCAATATTTGATACGGCTGCAAATTTTGAATGAATTGAAAATCAATTGACAAATAGAAGGTAAGAATAACACAGGCATCCTGAAGAAATTCAAACCTCCTGAAGAAATTTTCGACATGATAAAGATTTGTTATCGAACATGGAAGGAAATATCATTAAGAATCAACATCACAGAGGTACCTCCAGCTCATACTTAAAATTAAACTCAATAGTTCCTAGCTAAGCTGTAAAGTAAATGCTTGAAGCAGCCAAATAATGTCAACGTGAATGCCACACTAGACAATCTTTATGGGATATAAAGCACATACAGCGTTGCACAAGGAAAACTGCTAATCGAGACTTATCAGATCTCTCAAATCGAAGAGCTTGAACCAGCTGAAGTAAATAACACTGAAGTTCTTCATCATCTGCCCTCTCAAGAACACTCACAGCATAAGCACGGACCTGATTAATTGCAGTACAAGAAACACTTCTTATGATCAGCTTATATAAAATGGTGAATAACAAGTAGATCATGAAAATACTCAAGAAATTAAGGTTACAATTGCTACCTTAATAAAAAAATTGGAGCACCAAGCACCAAATATTTCAAAGTAACGCTAGCTGGCTACATATACATCTTTGTACCAAATATTTTTAGAGTGTTTTCAAATATAGTTAGTTCACAACTCAAAGCCTGGTTCTTTTTTTACAGAGAAGCTAGACAAGAGTTGTTATCACAGGCACATAAATAGCTCAGAATACAGTAAAAATGTAACCTTGGTCAAGCAAGAGAAACCATTACATAAGCCACAGGTGGTCAGGGATCATGCGTGGTTTCTCAACTATAAAGCTTAGCATTTAAATAAGGCATTACTTGCAAAATGAACAAAGAACAGAAGCACTCCCACCTCTTCACTTTCAAAAACAGGCGACAGAAGCTCCAGTGCATCAGTAACATCAATTGTTTCCCATCTACCCATCAAATCAATTGCCTGTTTGGCTTCCTGTAGTATTTTCATATTTGGACATTTCAGGAAATAAATTAAATAATGACGTCAGCTGCAAAGAAATATGAAAAAAAACAACATTCATGCTGTAATAAACAACTATAGATTCTAAAAGAAATATGTGCTTCAATTATAATAAAATTCCAAAATAGTTTCGTTGCCCATTGAACATGCCATTTCCTGAAGGATGAGACTAATGCAGTTAGAGCTGTTGGAGTAACATACTTTTTTTCTTTTGAATGGTAAACATAATTTTCTATGTACAACAAGAGAACAAAGAAATTCAATTTCATTTTGGATGTGTTATAAAAAACTCTAGTTATTTATTTCATACTCATGTAGACAAAACAAATAGAATCAAGACATTAAATAATAATGTAGCAAAAAGTTCAAGGGAGCAAGAAAGTTCATCTACACTACATAGTTGTAAAGGATGCACTAACCTGAATATCACTCCACTCAACACAGCGAAGAAATTTAGTGAGCGCCTTCTTCTCTGACATTAGGGAGAAACGAAATTTCCAGATCAATTGTCTCTCATTACCAGTCAGTGTACGTGTTGGAGGATACCTGACTATTCGCTGTATCGACCTTCATTGAAAATTGAGAAAGAATTACAGATCTCCAAAAGAACCAGCATCAGATTAATGTATATACAGGAAGATTGAAGCCAATTTTAAGCCCTGAACCAGTGTAAGAGCAGAACCCATCATTCTAGAGGCATTATCAGTTGTCACATTAAATGCTATAATCTAACATGATTGCTATCTCTAAGATGTAACTTTTAGATTAAAATCCATCACTTTAGCTTGTGCATAAGGAATAAGTTACAATGTATACTTCTCTTTTAAGAAAGGAGAAGGATGACTATGTAAATTGACGAGTCATCCGAGAATGTTAAATCAAAAAGGATCTCCTAGTGTAATCATTTCATGGATGAGCACTTTGAATACCAAGAACCTCATACTAGATGCTAATCACCTAGTAGATAAAGTAACACAAGTTACTTTAGTGCTTCAACCTATTTGCTTGTGCATGGTAGAGAAAGTACATAAAACACTTTTTTCCTTTCCTTCTTGAAGTATGCATTGTAGGTTCTGTGATGCATGCAGTAATATTTTCACGGCATTGACATATCAACAATAACTAAATAAAAACAAGACAATACAACATAAGTTGCACATAAGATTAGGCTACTGATGGTGTGAACAATTCATGAATCAACATATACAAGTGCAGTAGTTAACTAACTTTCTTTCATTCGAACTTGGCTTTAAATCTCTGTCTATGATTCCTCGTGTCAAGCTTCTGGCAAGTTTTAATTGCTTGTGCTCAGAAGGATTTTTTCTTCCAACTTCAGGATCCCATACAGTAACAAGTTCATTTTTTGATGAATCAGGAGTCGGCGTGAAAAAGTTTGGACCAGCCTCCTACATATCAACAGACAGTTAGGTAATAAAAATATATAGCATTAGTGTTTTTGGGAAGTGTTTTGAGATAGTATTGAGAACATCTATGATTTCCATGCTATGTTGTTCACATAGTAGTTTTAGATAATTGTTTGAAAAAGGGGTTTCTGAACATGCAATTAAGGATTTAAACTTAATAACATAGCAAAATGATATAGAACAACAAGAAGTAATCACATAGCTTACCAACTAATATATCATAGAGGAATGAACCACAACAAATCTAAACCCATCTTTGATAGAAAACTACACTTTTCATCTATAATTTGATTTAATCGCTACCAATAAAGCAAGACAAATTAAACCAATCAAGATACTTTGTTTTAAGGGTATAAACCAATCAAGATATTCAGCTTCTAATCGCTACGAATTTTTTTCTGCAGGACGAAGAACAGTGCCTATGCCTTGTAATTCTTGTTCCTTTGTACATTGTGAGCACCAGGATCAGTGCATATTACACAGAAAACTAAATATCTAATGGTTTTCTTGTAGGTCGGATACCAGTCTTAAAGTTTATTTTGAGAGAGAAGAAAGGATGACTTCCAGAATTTGTGGTTGTCATCTAGGTGTATATATAACTGAAGGATCAAGTGATATGTACAAAAAATAGGCTCTCAAGAAGAGAGCACCCACAAGGGAGGGATGTTCAGAAACTAGCCAAAACCCCACTCCTGGATGAGAATCTGCTCCCATGAAAGATGACCCGATTACGCTGGAGCCAAATGGCCCAAGTACCAGCCATAAAAGATGCCAACAAAAGTCACCATGTCTGCCGCTGTCTAGTTCTGAGCGCGGAGTGCGTGCCAAAATGTCTCAATGTTGGGTGTGTGTGTGTGTGTGTGGGTGGGGGTGGCCATCAATGCCCACGTAAAAATTAAAATCAAAATAACTGTTAAAGACAACATAGAATGCTACAGAAATATGCTCAGCAATAAAAGCCACCATGAAAAAATGGGCTAAAATGAATGTAGAATTTCTCATGACCTAAATCCTTGTATATTGCAGAACTTCACTGACCCTCCAAAAAAGAAAAATAGTTCTCCAATGCATGGGAGCAATATAACAATAGAATCATTCATCTAGCATGAACCAAAAGTAAAATCCAAGGATAAAAATGTTGATATATCAGAAAAACAGCAAAGAACAAAATGATTCCTTTTAAAGATTGGTACCTGGAAGACAACTCTGTGTTCCAAACTGGAAAAATCCAGAACCAGGCTAAGATGAGAATTTTCAGCTTTGCTACTCTCTTTAGCTTTAATTTTCTCCACAGCTTCAATAGCAAGCCGATCCAACCAATCAATATGTTGTATCTGTCCTCTTTCGTACTTGTTCACGAGCCTCTCAAGACGCTCTATCTCACCACGCTCGTGCTTAGGTACCTGGTAATTTGTATAATATAATCACATAACTGATACTTAGAGTGAAGGAAAAGTTATATCAATCATCAGTTTTCGAGCCACATGATAGGGTTGAGAATAACACCTTTCCTGGTGTAGTTGATGGAATTCTTCCATCTGCTTCTTTTCCTAGCCAAAGTCGAAGCTTTTGCTTCCCAGTTTTAAGTTGCATTTTTCTGTTAAACAGAAAAACTGTTGTGCCACCAACTAGACCATTATTATTTCCACAGGACATATCCCACACCTTCATGCACAAGAGAACCAACAAAGGCAAATCAAAAGATATAAGAAGAAGACACTCCTTCGATACATATCTCAACTACATCAAATTCTGTAGACAATAATCATAATAAAGACTCCGAAAATTGCAGAAGAAATTACAGGAACTGATTGCTTTTACAGCCAATATGAAATAGGTCCGTAGTGCATGTCCACTAGACACACAATGATTCTAAAGGCTCTCATCTATCATGCTTAATAGATTTCCGAAACAATTCTACAGAACCTACAGTAACAACAAAGATTCATCTTTCACTCTCTTCAGTCTAATAGTACCATGGTTTGCACCATGGCAATAACAAGCCTGATATGAAGACACTTTGATGCCTTACTTTACAGGTTTATTCTAAGACTAATTTTGCACACCTGCAAATCAAGGTTTAGGCAGGTGACAACTTTGTGGCATATGTCGACCACCAACTCCTCAGTAGCTCTCCTTGTGGCTAGAGTCAGTCTTGTTGCTGTCCAATGCCACATCCCAAACAGCTTTGGCCGCGGGTAGCCAAAAAAGAGGTGCATAAAGGCTGCATAATCACTGCATCCGGAGGTGCATAAATATTTTTTTTAATTTTAGAGGGACCAGGCACACCATATAAGTCTACAAGCCATTGAGAGCTCTGCATCCGGAGGGAAACCAGAATGGCAGGAAGTTAAGTACGCGAGTTCAAGAGGTCATAGTTCAAGAGGTCATAATTCATTGAGAGCTCATAGTTCAAGAGGTCTCGAGTTCAAATCTCAGCGTTGGGAGTTATGTACCTCTTATTTTCAAATTTATCTTTTTTCCTTGTATTAGGTCTTGACACTCCGATTGTAGCGGAAGAAAAGAGAACCAATATGGATAAGAAGCCCTAGGGAACATTGTAACATCTCTCCTAGGTCCATTCCAAAAGGAACAAACTTAGATTTTTCATAACTTACGAGGAGCCATCAGCAGTTCCCAAAGGTTTTCACCAATATATCAATTCTTCTTACCTTTTTTTTTAGGAGAAAAAGGGTGGCCACCATTGTTTGAGGTTGCCATCCATGTATATATATGACTATGAAATGATCAAAATGTACAAGTGTAAGCCCTCAAGAAGAGAGCGGCAAAAAAGAAAGAAGTGTACATCAGCTAATTCTTTTAAGCAGCAAAAAAGAAAGAGGTGTACATCAACTAATCCTTCTTACCATTGTAACCGAGCCTTAAATGAAGAAGAGGGTATCAACGTACTAGAAGATTGGCACCAAAGTGTCCTACCAGGCCTGAGAAGCAAGGCCAGAGAAAATACCAACACAATAGAAAGGGTCGATAAAACCAGTGCATTCACCATCAAAAGGAAGACCATATTAACTAGCTGGCAACCCTATCTAAGTCGTTGTTGTAGCTGAACAAGCCCCAGATGGCTTCCCATTAGCCAATGTAGCTCGAAGCCTATTTGCAAGGGTTGTTGCAATGATGAGGTAGATTTCACTAGGCCTATAGTCCTCCACCTAGTCAAAATCATGACAACTTGGGGATAAGGAATAGCAAGAAGCAGTTCAATCACTCAAAAACCCGACTTCCAATTGTAAACACAAGAATCACAGCCATAACATCCTCCTCCACCACATGTCATAATTCACAATAAAATAGGACACAAAGCTATCCGAGCTAGGGGAGCCCTCACTATTCAAGTCGAGGAGAGCCAGTAAAATCCTTGTGTAAACCAACCAAGACCGCACCCCAAGTGTTTTCTAGCTGAGAGATTCTATCTCTCCTCCAAGCACCAATAGGTGAATTTCCTTAATTACTTGGCCTCTGTCTCCGCAATTTGACAGTGACCAGTGAACTCCTCACCATACACAATGATCCTATTTATCTAGTTCAACCTTCCATGCCCGATTGTTTACATGTGAGAAAAGGGTGTTATTATCTTCCTCGTGGTGCCATGTATGCCTAGATCTTTGTCTCCAATGTCTCGACATCTTTTCACCTTCCACCTGGAAAACTGTCCTAATGTCGCCTCTTCAGACCCACCTTCTTAGAGTGAGGTGACAATTGTCCCCCCTCTGTCAAGTGCAAAGATTGTTGCCAGGTGCACCAATGTAGCCTGCCATCTCACTATTTCCTTTTTGTATTTACAGAAGAAGCCTTTCAGCTTCTCAAGTTGACAGACCAAGGTCCTAGCAGCAGTGTCACATCTTTACCAATTCCGTCAAACCTTCTAAACTTTGAAGTAGTTGTTGTATCCTTGGTCTTCCTTCGAGCGTTACTTAAACATGATAAGATTAGAGAAAGACCTTTCCCAAGCATGGACCTCAGCCAACTTAAAAGCCTCGCTCAGCTCAACTAATCCAAAAGATACGTCTAGCTTGGAATGAGATCCTTAGGTAGCTGAACCACACCATGTCTACCTACACTTCATCGTCAGGGCGTCCACAAAACCATGCAACTCAATGAAGTCACCAAAGTCCTCAAAGCCATTGTTCCTATTTCTTAGCTCCCTTGGTCAATCCTCCAGTTCAAGTGTTGCGTTAAAATCTCCACCAAACATTGACAGAGTGTCCACAGTACGTATCCTAATTCAGCTCAACTCCCACATTTCAGCACTCCCTTGTGTGTTTGAGATCCATAGATGCAAGAGACCAGGAGCCTCAAGTCATTCTAGTCAGCAGCACCAAAAGAGTGTCCCTCTCTCCTTGAGTAAATCTGCGCAAACAATCCTCCATCCATCTAACAAGGCAGCCACCAAAGACAAGATCCCCTGATCTTCTCCCAGGTAGTAGTTTCACATGATATCAGCTTCTTTTCCCACAAAGAAGCAGATCTGTGCCCCAGGAATACATGTACCTCTTAAGGGATCTCAGGCGCTCCACAGTCTCAAGTCCGCTCACATTTTAGGTAAGACCATTCATAAGTAAACTGAGCCAACACCGATGTCATTGATCTGGTGTTGACACCGAGGTTGACCCACCCACTGGAGCACAATAGCCTCGCCTTGTGGATCCACCTCAGCAAAGGGATGGGAGTTGAGATGGTTGGAGACTTATGAACCCTCAGGCAGAATAGCCAATGAATTGGTCGGCAGGGTGGGGGTTGGGGGAACCTTCGGCATCATTGTCGTACCGTTGCCTGACAACCTGATCATCCAACCAGGTATCACCCGCCATCTCCAAATTGAGTTAGCACACATCTTCAGTGGTGTAGGACAATAGGTGTTGATGGCAGTTCAATCATATAGAAAGTAGTTTAATAGGATTGAACTATATATCAGGTGACAAATAATTCACCTTCTGAATGCATCAATTTGAAAGGCAATATAAATATGACAATGCTTTTCGAGTATTGGTACGTCAAGTCCAAGGCATATGTTCAGACTTTAGAAAGAGCACAAAGATAGGCTCAAATTAAAAACCTTCAAATACATAAAAATCTTAGAGCATAAAGCAGAGGTTACTCCTGGAATCGAAGAAAATTGGAGTTTTGTTACAAAAAACGGCATTAACTAGGACATGTTCAATGTTTCTTTTCATCAAGAATAGATGAACAAAAGAGCATACTGTGAGTGCCAGTTGTGCATGTGAAGTTAAGTCCCTGTACTTGGTGCTCAATGTAATAAGTTCATTCCAGCAATACTGATGTCCCGAAGATTCCAACCTGCATGATACATGATATAATTAAACTGAAATCAATAGACATTAGATCATAGAATGCTGCCTCCAGAGGATGAGAAAAAACATGAGGCAAAACCTTGTTTTTGTGGGCAACCCAAAAGGGGCACCATCAATATATAGGTTGCATTCTACAAAAAGCTCTGCGCTCCTGTTTCCAACTGACGAATCAGGTCCTGAAAATGAGAAAGTTATCATTGAGAAATAAATATGGTTTGTACTTACCCTTTTCATAAGACTATCTAAGTCAATCTTGTTCCAATTCATTTTCAAATCAATTCTTTTAATTTCATGTAGGCCCAGGTGTTATGCGGACACATGGCTACAACAACAACTACAAAATACCCCAGGCCACACAAAACTATGGACCATAAAGATCCCAAACTTGGTACACAACATAGCCCTTTCCTGACTTCCTAATATAAAAAAACAGATAATTCTGTTCATACATAATGAATCAACTAGAATTGCGAGTCATCCGCATCGAAGAAACTGAACTGAGCCCTAATTTTATGCACACAAAAAAACAAAGAATCATCCGTCCTTTCACCTACAGAGTAACCCTAAGCCTGAGCCAACTACGTTGTTCATATTATGCAACGTGCACAAAATTTCTACAATTTTTTCCGCAACTTTGTCACTCAAAAAAACTACCAGTGACTCTAAAAATCGGAGCCCCATGCTAGGGATTATGACATAGAAGATGAGAGCAGGAGATCGAATTCGCTAACCAGGCGACGACGAGGTGTTCGGCAGATTGCCCTCTAGCCTCTCGACGCGAAATGTGACCGGGAGATTGATGTCGCACGACAGGAAGAACCGGAACTCGTTTCCGCCGCTCATGACGGGGCGACGGTGACGGAGACGGCGCCGGGCGACGGCGGCTTCTCTGACGGCGGAGGGAGAAAGGCGAAAGAGGCGATGGCGTCTCGCGGAGGGAGAGCACCTTTAGAACTTGGGAGATATAACATGAAAGGGAGATGTTAAAGGTTTGTTACATGTGAGATTATAATATTTTAAGAGGTAGGCTAATTTGGATAACAACCCAATTATTATCCAACTAGGAAATTTTTTCGCGCATAGCGCGATTAAAATAATTTGATGAAATTTTATACAAAATCATATTTATCTAAATATTTGTCTAAATGTTATAACTATTCTCTAAATATTTATCTGCAATGATATGTATCATGAAATATGAAGTATATGAATATACTTGATCATTTTTAAATATGTAAATTATTGATGATAATAAAAATATCATTTTGACAAAAAATATATTATAATATTCGAGTGCTAAATTTGTTGAAATAAATATAAATATGAATATTTTTCAATTTTTAAGGTGAGAAAGATAAAGGAAGTTGTGAAAATATTTGAATTAGATCTCATTTTATTTGTATCCAACAACATTCATAATGTGATTCATGAAAATATCGAAAAGTTTTTTAAAAAATAAAATTCTTAAAAATAATATTTGAAAGCGAGCTGAGCTCCTCCCTTATTATGTGTTATATCGTTGTCATTAAGCATGGTTTTAATTTATAGAGAACTGAACCATGAAATGTTTGAAGTATGGGAAAGAAAGAAAATGTCTTTAACTTTTAAGATTTTTTTTCTTTTAACATTATTTTTGTTTTCAGCTCACCCGAAGAGGTTGAAAATCATATTTAGGTTCATGTATGATTTTATATTTATTATAAGATGGAGATTAAAAAAAATGTATTTCTCCAAATTAATATGCACAATATAATATTTAGAAACGTTTGCTTTTGAAATATTTAGAAACATCTTTTTGCTTTTGAATTATTTAGAAATGTAAAAGTTATTTTTAATTTTATACATGTTCTTAAGCTTTAATATTAACTTGAAATTCATACTCATTTTTAAAATATTTAATATTAATAATATAATAAATTATATGAAATGCATCTTTTAGTTACAACAGTTATATGAAATACAACTTCCAAAAGTATGACTGATATCAATGTTTATTCGCCAACTTGATTAATATTCTTGAATTTGGAATGTATTCGTGGCCTTTAAAATCATATTAAAGAAATTTGCAAAAATAAATCATGCAAAAGTTAGAAAAGGGACTCAAGAACAATTTTATCCCTTCATTAATCAACTTTAAAGTTTAAGAACATCATATGTATATATAATAATAATAATAATAATAACAAAAACAAAGCTCGTTTACCAAAAAAATAGTGATATATTACAGCATATTTAAAGAAAACTTTGGATAATTTGGAAGAGGAAATATGTGAAATGAGACATTGAGATTTGAGACGACACCATGTGTGATGAGTGCTACAGGGGTCTATTTATCATTAAAAATATTTGGAAAGGTGAAAAGACACACAATTATTTTACTGCAAGTGTTAAAAAGTCTATCGATCACCAACAAATTTTGGATAGTGGAAAAAACAACAGTTATTCTGAAGAGAAAGAAGTCAAAACATTTAAATGAGGACATCAATATTTTTAATGCCTTTAATAAACCATCATGAGGGAAAAAATAAAATAAATGAATCTTTTACTAATTGAGCTAATTAAATAATATAATTGAAATTTCGACCATTCTTTGTTGTTTAATGGTTTATAACTTGTTAAAATGTAATAGTATTTGGTAGACACCTCAGAGGAAAATTCCTTCCAAAATTATTTTGCATTTATATTAAATTTATTTTATTTATTATGAAAATTTTAATAGAAACTATCAAGTCATAAACATATAAATACAATTAATTGCATAGAAATCTTAAAAGACAAGGAGTGGTGCATTAACCAAATATTACCGAACTTTTAAAAAATTATCGTGACATAAAACGTTATAAGTCATTATAGTTATATAATGAAAAAAATAAAAAAAATGTTATTTTCTAACAAATCAATTAGAAATTCAATCGTAGTTCTTGTTCGAGAACGCAATAAATTTGTTGATTCCACGATATATATATATATATATATATATATATATATATATATATATATATCACAAAAAGGCACTTAAAACTGTGTTCAAAACAGAAAAGGAAATATTAAAGAGAGAGACAAATAAATATTGGGTCATTAGATTGACTCAATTATTTTCCACTAAATTTTCACTAATGTAGCAACGAGATGAGATCCAAGAGACAATTATTAAGGGTAAATAAACTTTTATTAGAACTATATATACTTCCACTAAATTTTGTGCATGTATGTATATATACAACAAAAAAACCTTCAAGCTTTTCAAGTAATTCCTAATCTACAAACAAACAAGAAAGCAAATGTGAGGAGGCCTTTAATGTAACTACAGTCTACGTAAACATAAAGCAAGTAATGAATTAACTAACTAATTTAACAAGGAAAAAAGTGCCAACTGGTCAAGACGAAAGCATCAGAAATGGCGGAATCTTCATCTTCGTCTTCGTCTTCGACCACCTCCCCCTGCTGCCTGCGAGTGCGAGTGCGAGTGCGAGGCTTCTTCTTGGCTGCGATGTCGAGCTCCCGGACAAAACCGCTGGATCGCGCCCGGAGGACATGGGTTCCAAACTTTTGGATGCCACGACAGCCGCGCTTCACAGCGTCGCACTCGTAGTCCGCAAAACTGTTGCCGAGCACCACCATGCGCCTCAGCCCCCCGTCCCAGTTGGTTTGCATCAGCGCGTCGTAGAGCTGCACGCTGCAGTGCGGCATGTAGAACAGCGTCGGCACAGCCTGCACCTCCCTACGGCCGTGCTCGTTCACCGTCGCCACCGTGAAGCCCAGCGCCGCAGCCACCGCGCACTCCGTGCCGGAAAGCACCGGGTCGAACAACTCGGCGCTCTTGGGGTTGAGCTCCCAGCGGAGGAGGACGGCAAGTGCCATCTGGAGCCGCGACTTTTCGGAGGATTCGAAGCTTCCCACGCCGTAGATGACCATGTCGAACGCCGACGAGCCGCCCAACGCCCCATCGAGGTATTCTTGGACCCGAGGATTCCGCAGCCGGAGGAGAAACCTGCGGTAGAAGGTGGAGCCCTCCAGGCGAAGGATCTCCGACTGCATCAAGCATAGCAGATTATCTTGGCGCTCTGGGTCGACAATGGGATCGGCCGGTGCCCACGGCGAGGGGAAGAACGGCATTGCTTCCGACATTATCAGAGAGAACAGGCGCACCTTCTTACAAGATCGCAGCTTTACCAGAGAGCGCAGAGACACTTTCTTGAACCAGAGAGCGCAGAGAGAGAGAGAGAGAGAGAGAGAGCAGAGAGAGGGAATCACAAGTTTCTTTCTTGAATCAGAAATCTTGGAGAACAGAGAAATATAAAGGGAGGAGATCGTAGGGCAGATTAAAATCTTAGTGTGCAACGGTAAAAACTTGATATTTTTTAGTATACGCGCACTAATCAAATATTTCAATTGATTTTGGTTCTTTTCTTTATTTATTACGAAATAAAGTTGGAGTTTTCTTTGCGGTGCCGTAAAATTAAAATTAATGAATAGAAATTAAAAAAAAAGAAACATATTAGGTCACACGAAAAAGAAAACTAACATAAATATTTATAGCCATTTACAAAATGTCGTTTTTCATCTTCAAGTTATTGAATTACATATCTGTTTAAGTTTTTAAATTGGGTGTCACTATTGTGACCCTAAAAAATAATTTTCACTCTATTTTATTATTTAAAGATAGATAACATAACAAAAAAGAATTTAATTTTACCCATGCTCGCCGTTTTATTTATTTTCTTATATATTTATTTACAATATTACGTACCCCTTTACCAATATTTTTTCAAAAAAAAATCCAAAGTACTACATTTGAAATAAGAAAAACAAAAGATTCAAGGTTTATCATTAAAATAATACATTTGATTATAGTCTCCTTTTGAGATTTTTGTCTTAAAAGAGTATTTGACTAAACTTACAAGTACGAAAAAATAATTTACAAATTATTCAAAAAAACTCCCTATTTGGTAATCGAATATTTGAAAATAAAAATCTTTATTTTGCCCATTTATAATTAAATAAAACATGATTTGACAACAAAAAGTTATATTTCTTTGACTTAAGCAATTTGTCAAACTAGCTAATTTATCGTTATAACTTAATTTAGTAAATCTTTCATTTTTCTCGTGCTGTGTCGTTCAACTTAATGAGACTGAACAATAAGCCACCATAGTTTAGTAAATCATATGATTATAATATTTCTATTTATAAAAATAATGAATATGCAAAGCATCCGTTGCTCCTCAGTGTGTCGCAACATCGGGGACGTCCTTGCAAAGATCAACGGTTGACAATTTTCTCACGAGAAATCGTCCCCCCATCTCTCCCTCCCACTATCTCTCATACCGATCTCTCACCCGCCGGTGAGAAATAATGCCATGTTCCCCTCTCTCCCACCCTCTCTCGAATTTATCTCTCTGTTTCTCTCGAGGCGACGGACCTGCTCGTCCAACTCATCGAGTCTTTGACAACTAGCACTAGGTCAGCGACAAGTACGACGTTCCTCCTTCGCATTGGCGTGCAAAACCTCGTCACCATCTCCTCGCCGGACCTCACTAGGGAGGTCCTTGAGAGAGAGAAAGGAAGAGAGAGGGGGAGATCGATTGGAGAGAGATCGAGATCCACAAAGAGAGGGGGAGATCGATCGGACTTCGGAGAGAGATTAAGATCCACAAAGATGTTCAATCACATCTTGGCCTACGTTCCTACTCTGACTTCTTGACCTCGAGATTGCCGGAGATTTCACTAGAACTCTTTCTTTGATCCAAATGGGGTAAGGAAGGAAAGCCCTTTACAACCCTGTCTTTTCTCTACTTCGAGAGATAAGGCTCACCTCTTCTCCAATGAAACTAATCTTTTCTCTCGCTCAAAATGTAAGATTTGAAACATCTTTTACATATAAGCTCTTTCAGTATTTTTTTAAATAAAATATTTTTTCTTTTTTACAATGACAAGCTCATAAGAGTGGAAGAGAAAAAAAAAGGGAAAGACTAAAATGAAAACTTTAAGGAAAGGATATTCTTTTGATAACATGAAGTTTTTCTTCAATGAGTGAATGGATGGATGTCTTTACTTCTGACTTTGACACTCCTTTTATAGGCTCTAGTGTGTGAAAATTTTGTCTAGAAATTGTTCCACAAATTTCTTCTTCAAAATTGACCATTATTAATTATTTTAGCCATGGACCGATCGACCGTATTAATGGACAGGTCTATATGACTGTTACACTTATTTTTGCGTTGATCGTAGCTGATCGATCGATCAGATCATCAATTGGTCAGTCGACTGATATTATCTCGACGTCAATCGGGGCAGGCTCAGCTTTGATTGATCGACCGATATTGTCTCAACTGGTCTTCTTTGCTTCGACCGATAAGTTGACCGACCTGCACTATTTTGAGCATAACATTTTGCAAAGTTATTCAAATTAGATAATATTGGATTCTATGGATAGGTAACATGATTCTCTACAAATTTGATATTTATCATTCATCTAGAATCTAATAAAATTATAGTCAATTATTTAATCAAAGTTAGTGCATAAAGCTATCCTTTTATCTTTAAACTTTTTCAGTATTTAACTTTAATCTTTCGAAATTTGTATCATCAAAATATAAATTTATATAATAGTAAAATTTTGCTCCAACACAATATCTTTTAGAACAAGAGGTCTTGAAGATCATTAACCATGTTGTCAAAGAACATGCACTTGAAAATAATGCCCAACGCCAGAAGGACATGGAGGCATAAGTCCAAAAAGAATTATATTGCTCGCATTATGTTGTTAAACACGATAAGCAATTCCCTCTTGTGCGAATTTGAAGTCTATAAGATAACATTTGAAATGTGGGTGACGCTCCACAATAAGTATGGGTCACCACGACTACCAAGCGTTAGAACCTCATAATCAAATTTGTCTCTTATCGGAAGCGATCAAATCATACAATGAGGGAGTATGTCTAAAAAATGTCCAACATGATCGGTGAACTCAAGAATGCGGTACAAATGCTCGATGACGAGCACCACTCTCTTCCTAAAAATTGGGAACACATGCGTTGCAACTTGATG
This sequence comes from Pontederia crassipes, assembly GCA_030549335.1. NCBI lineage: Eukaryota > Viridiplantae > Streptophyta > Magnoliopsida > Commelinales > Pontederiaceae > Pontederia > Pontederia crassipes. The sequence goes on from CM060187.1 coordinate 25,486,944, forward strand.
CACAACAAAAGTGTCAAAACTTTTGAGCAAGCTACTCGCCATATTAAAATGGAGGATTAGGCCCTTCAAGACATGAATCAATCCTGTGAAGCATTAGTTGTTGAAAATGGTGGACAAAGAGTTGGTTCCTAATTCAAGAGAAAAAGGTCATTGCAACCAAATAAAAGGAGCAGCGATGCTGGATAAAAGAAAGTCCAAGGCCACCAACACAAACGTGAAAAACATGGTGGCGAAGCACATATAAATAAAGTGAAACGCTACAATGGTAGCAAATATGGTCACTTCATTGATGTGAATGAAAATACCAATATTTGGCATGCAAGACTTAGACAGATTAGCCAAGATCGAATGGATAGACTTGTTAAAGAAGACCTCTTGGGATCTCTCGCAAAAGTTGATCTTCCAACTTGTGAAGAATGTCTAATTGGTAAGAAAATAAGAACATCATTTGAAAAGGGAAAATGTGTCGAATACCTATTACAATTAATTCATTCGGACATATGTGGTCCAATGAATGTTCACGCGAGCATGATTTTTCTTACTTCATCATATTTATAAATGATTATTCACGTTACAATGTTGTATACTTAATTTCTCATAAGTCCGAAGCTTTGGATTGTTTTGTACAATTCATGAACATGATAAAAAATCAAGTTGATCGCAGGATTAAAACCTTACGAACCGATTGTGGACGTGAATATCTCTCTGACTTACTAAAAAAGTTACGTAATAAAAAGGGTATAGTTAGACAATTAATAGTACCAAGAACTTCACAACAAAATGGTATTGCAAAAAGACGGAATTGTACCATATTTGATATGGTTTGATGACACAAGCTAATATTTCAATTTCATATTGGGGAGATACACTATTGACTACTGTTTACATTTTAAATCGTGTACTATCGAAATCTGTTCCTACCACTCCCTATGAACTTTGGACAGGTCGAAAGTTTAACCTTAATTATTTGCGTTCTCGGAGCTGCACGACATATGTTTTAAACAACTCTCATAATATGAGAAGTTGGGTCAAGATGAAAGAAATGTATCTTTATAAGATATTGTGACATCTCTAAGGGTATTCATAGGCAAAAGGAAAGATGATACGATAACAAAAATAAAAAATAGAGATGTGACATTCATAAAAAATGACTTCCCTAAGTAGGACGAGATAGACAAGGGTCTTCTTCTAAACGAAGAAGAAGATCCCGAGTTGGCGGCATAGACGGATCGTTCTTCACCCCACAACTTGATCCGAGTGAGAGATATTCGCAATCGTCAATGGACGAACCTAAAAGTTTCCTTCGACGGACTAATAGAAATTATGTTTCGCACCGATGATTTGAAATCGAAGGGCTGCATGAACATAGGCCACATCAAGTCTACATAATAATTTTGGAAGATGAACTTGAGGCTATATCGTCCCCTACTAAGGAAGAATGAATTAAAATAATGGATGAAGAGTTAGGGTTCATACAGAAAAAATAAGTCTAGAACTTGGTTGATCTCCTGTTAGGTCGTAAGGCAACTGGAAGATATAAAGTTTGCCTAGTAGCGAAAAGTTTCACCCAAACAAGGGTGTTGACAATAAACAAACCTTTGCACCTATTATAAGGTTTGCTTCAATTCGTTTAATATTATCTATAGTTGTACATATGGACTTAGAATTACATCAAATGAATGTAAAAATTACATTTCTCAATGGAGAATTATATGAAGAAATTTATATGGAGCAACATCAAGACTTCGTTGTAAAATAAGAAGAATATAAAGTTTACAAATTACACTGGTCCATTTATGGACTCAAACAATAATCTAGACAGTGATATCTTAAATTTTATTAATCAATCATTTCGTACGATTTTAACATTATTGATGAAGATCATTGTATATATATATTTATAAGTCCAAGGATAATTTTGCTATCCTAACATTATATGTGGACGACATTCTGATAATTGAAAATAATAAGAATTTTGTCATTATCATTAAGCAATGGTTGTCCTCCATGTTTGAGATGAAGGACATGAGTGAAGCAACCTCTATTTATGAGGTTTTAAGTCTGGATATGTGCCATAAAACTCTAAAGGAACAAAAGAAAATGTCTAATGTTACCTATTTAAGTGTGGTCGATCTTATGTACGTTAGGATGTATACTAAGTCAGACATATGTTTGTTGTGGGTCTAGTTAGTCGATATCAGGCTTCGAAGACGCTAACATTGGAAGATAGTGAAGAGAATCATGAGATACCTCAAGGGTACTACAAATCTTGCACTATACTATCACGAAGGAAGTATACGACTTGTTGGATTTACCGATGCTGATTGAGCTGATGACGTTGATTAATGAAAATCCACCTCCGGATATACTTTCTTGCTCAGCAATGTTATTACTTGTATTGAATCCCATGTTTTAATGATAACAAATTAAATTGGACATAAAAGTTACTAATCTATGCTCAAGTGATGTTAATGCATATGTATATTGATATGACCTCATTTTGCAGAAGAAATTGACAAATTAACTATAAGAATTAAAATTCAGCATACGACTAATAGACCAACCGGTCGATCGACCATTGAGATTGATCGATTGATAACAATATCGATCGGCGGTCCGATCGTTGCACCGGTCGAGTGGTCAGTACAATAATGAATTTAGAAATGACGAGATTATACTGGTCGATGTACCAATCGACGTCGAGATGTACTGGTCGACATTGTGACATTACCGCTCGATGTATCGATCGAAGGACCGGTCGACCGGACAACTCCTAAAATTGTAGATATGCAACAATTAGTCATATTGATCGGTCGATCGACCCATTGAAGCGGTCGACCGGTCCCAGAGTCAAATGAGCAGTAACGACTATTTTTTTAAGGAGAAATTTGTGGAAGAATTTTTGAACGAATCATCTATTGAAACCTATAAAAGGAGTGCTAAAAACCTGAACAAACGATCATCCAAGCAAGCAAGAACATTCTAAAGTTCCTTTCAAGTTCTTGAGCCCAAAGTTGCAAATTTTTTTCCTTTTCTTTTCTAAGCTTTGAGTGTGAGAAAAAATTTCTAAAAGAAGAGAATTATAGGAATTATTTCTTCCTAATCTAGTAAGATTGAGAGCCCATTGTAAGAGAGGTGTGCCTTGTCTCTGCAAAAGAAACTTTCCCTATATGCAAAAAAACTTGACAAATATTTCAAGTTAGCCAAGCAAAAGAAGAAGAAGGGATTCACATCATCATCAAGCAAGAGTCAAATAACTTGCTTTGAATGCAGAAAGATTGGACATTACAAAAATGAATATCCAAATTCGGTCAAAAAAGAGAAAGATGGAGAAAGCTCAAGAAGGAAGAAAAATGATCTTCAAGCCACTTTGGATGAAAACGAAGATCAAGAGAATGACTTCAGCACCTCCTCTAGTGATGATGAAGAAGCTTGCATATGTCTAATGACTAATAGCTATGAGGAAGCTTCTAAGACAATGAAGGTAAATGGTATTTGGACAGTGGATGCTCAAGACATATGACCGGCGAAGCATCAAATTTCATTAATTTGGAAAAGAAAAAAAAAGGAGGAAAAGTCACATTTGAAAATAATAACAAAGAAAGAGTAATTGGTACGAATAATATTGATAAGAATGACAAAGTGTATTTGAAAAATATTTGGTTAGTTGAAAATTTAAAACATAACCTAATTAGCATAAGTCAATTATGTGATAAAAACTATTTAGTCAAATTTGAAAACGACAAATGTTTGATACTATATAAAAACAATAAAGTTTTACACATGGATTTTAGGTACAATAATAACTTGAAAAATGAAAAATATCTGTGTTATGCATGATAACATAAACTTGTGGCATAGAAGATTAGGACATGTAAATTATAAATTATTAAAAAAAATTTCAAATCATGAATTGGTTAGAGGCCTGCCTAAAGTCAAATTTGAGAAAAATAATGTTTGTGATTCGTATCTAAAAGGGAAACAAAATAAAATTTCTTTTCAATTAAAGGGAGTTATTAATACACAGGGCTTTGGAACTTTTACATCTTGACTTATTTGGACCTATTGATGTGACAAGCTTAGGAGAAAAAATATATGTATTTATGATTGTTGATGATTTCTCCCGTTTCACTTGTACTATTTTTTTCACTAGTAAAGATGAAATGCTAAACATGTTTTCCAAATTTGCAAAAACAATTCAAAACAAATTTGAACAAAAGATTTCAAAAATTAGAAGTGACCATGGAGAAGAATTTGTAAATCATAAATTTGAATTATTTTGTGAAGAAAATGGAATCACTCATCATTTTTCCACTACTAGGACACCTCAAAAAAATGGAGAAGTAGAAATAAAAAATAAGACTATACAAAAATGGCTAGAACAATTTTAAATGAAAGTAAATTATCAAAATATTTTTGGGCGGAAGCTGAAAATACATCATGTTATATTCTTAATAGGATTCTACTTAGGTTTCTTGAGAAAAAAACATGTTTTGAAGTGTTATTTGGTAAGAAACTAAATATCTCTTATTTCAAAATTTTTTATTGTAAATGCTATATTTTGAATGTCAAAAATAAACTAGGCAAATTTGATGATAAATGCGATGATGATATTTTTCTTGGTTATTCTAGTACAAGTAAAGCTTATAGAGTGTATAACAAAATAACATTAGTTGTTGAAGATTTTATTAATGTTAAATTTAATGAAACTAATGATTTTTTGAGAAATGAAGTACATGATGATGAAGAAGAAATAGTTAAAGTGCAAAGACAACTTGATGTTGTGGACATAGAGGAAGCAAAAGTTTACACCCTAAAGGTAGAAGAAATGAAAGAACTTCAAAGAGAGGATAATCAAATCATCCAAAGAAATTGGAGACATGCATCATTACACCCACTTGATCAAGTTATAGGTAATATAAATGAAGGTATAAAAATTAAAACTCTTAAAAAGATATATGTGCTTTTTCAACTTTTTTTGCGAATTTTGAGCCTAGCAATATAGATGAATCATTTGAAGATCCAAATTGGACAAATCCAATGCATGAGAAATTAAATAATTTTGAGAGAAATCAAGTATGAAAACTTGTGAAAAGATTTAAGGACCATCACATCATTAGAACCAAATGTGTCTTTCGAAATAAGTTAGATGAAAATGGTGTCATTACGAGGAATAAGTCTAGATTAGTGACTAACAGTTACTCACAAATTGAAGTGATTGATTTTGATAGAACTTTTGCTCCCTTCACTAGACTTGAGGTAATTCAAATGCTTCTGACTTTTACATGTTGTAAATGTTTGAAACTTTTTCAAATGGATGTTAAATCAGTCTTTTTAAATGGTTTTATAAATGAGGAAGTTTATGTTGAATAACCTCAAGATTTTGAAAATTCAGATTTCTCTCATCGTATTTTCAAACTTTTAAAAGCTCTTTATGGATTGAAACAAGGTACGAACGATTGAGTTCATTTTTAATTGAAAATGATTTTGAAAAGGGAAAAGTTGACACCACAATATTTTTAAAATATTTTAAAAATGATATTTTAATACTATTTTGCCCTTGTAAACCCAATACTTCATCGACTATGAAGAACTTTTTTCATAGTCATGAGTGAGAGTCATCTTCGGTCGTAACTTGCACTCATTCACTCATGGGCATGAGAAGGAAGTGAGATCATGATGTTTTTCATCACAATATTGAAAAACCAAGTTTCATGATCATGGGGGAGATTTAGTTATTCCTTTTTTTTATCAATTCATTTAGGGCATGACAAAAAAGATACCACTTTAGGCTGTGAAAAGTTTTTTCAAGATTGTGAGCATATGATTGTTCTTCGTCTAGAACTTCATCTACTCGATTATGATCTAATGCGGTGGTTCATGTTGGAGCAATAATTCCACATTAGATTTTCTCATACAAATTTCAAGGGTTTCAATGTATATGGCACAAGTAAAATATGTATTTGATAGGGATCAATACAAGGCATAAAAAAGGTTAATAATTGAGAATGAATAATTCATCAAGAATAACAATATTGAAACAAAGATGAAATTGATTAGGAATTGTTTTTTCTTAAAATGTTACATGAACATCGTGGGACAATCCAAACAAATATAGGCCTAATCAAAATTCATGATAAGAATATGTTTTCATGATTCTTTATCAAATCAAACTTGTTGGATTTATAACATATATAAAAAAGTATTTTTCTATGATTGAAATAATAGATCTTTTGGTTAATAAAATACATGTAAATGTTATTTTGACCCATTTTGGTGTATGAACGTTAGTAAATGTTTGAAGATTGACAAACACTTAAATGTTGTTTATGTGTACAAATGTAAATAAGTTAAATTTTAATATTGAAGTGCATTAATGATGCTATTTTGAAAAGCATAAGTTACAATTATTTAAAAAATATGTTCTTGTCATTCATTAAAAAAAGTAATCATTTAAGTTATTGCACATTGTACATGTATTTGTTGAAAATAAGATTCTCGCACAAAAAAAAAAGTTTTGTATGTTCTTAAGATGTCCATTAGTGTGGCATGGAGCATAGAGTCTACCATACTTCACTAGTATAAGTGATAAGAGGTAAAAAGAAATAAAGAAGAATGTATTTACCTTGTTTGATTAAATTTATAATGAAGGGAAATGAATGTAAAGTCCCCTCTTTTTCATGTCATTTGTCTCTAATATTTTTTTTCATTCTTAAATTGGGATGAAAAGAATGGAAAAAATATAATTAACACAATATCATATTTAGCCATACAAACTAAATACATAAATACATATGAAGTATAGAATCGTTTAAATAAAGTTATCATTTAAATTTCATCCTCTTCCTTTCTAATGTCATCCAAACAAGAGTAATTATTTACTCTCTATCTTCAATTCCCTTTCCATCTTTTTTCTTGTCTTTTTTTACCTTTCCTTCCCCTTAACGAAGTTTGAACCAAACAGAGTCATAATGACAATGTGGTTCAACTCATAATAACCAAATTATACATACTTAAGGATGACTAATAGTCATAATTGTAAGTTACCTTGAGTAATTAAACTATTAATATTTTGAAGTTTCATAAAGCTTTTGGTTATTTAATTGACTTTACTATATTATGCAACCTTTGTCTCTTAGTATACTGTTATTTCTTCTACAAAGTCTTCCACTACATTTTAAATTATAATTATATATAATTATAATGTAAGAAACATTATGTTGTTTAGGCTATTTTTTAATTTATTCTTCTTTTTATATTTTAATATAAATATTATTTAATATTTATTTTGAAAGCATAAATAAGTTTTTAAAACATTCTTCTTTTCATCTTTTTCTTGCCTTTTTTACCTTTCCTTCCCCTTAATGAAGTTTGAACCAAACAGAGTCATAATGACAATGTGGTTCAACTCATAATAACCAAGTTATACATACTTAAGGACGACTAATAGTCGTAATTGTAAGTTACCTTGAGTAATTAAACTATTAATATTTTGAAGTTTCGTAAAGCTTTTGGTTATTTAATTGACTTTACTATATTATGCAACTTTTATCTCTTAGTATACGATTATTTCTTTTACAAGGTCTTCCACTACATTTTAAATTATAATTATAATTATAATGTAAGAAACATTATGTTGTTTACGTTATTTTTTTAATTTATTCTTCTTTTTTATATTTTAATATAAGTATTATTTAATATTTATTTTAAAAGCATAAATAAGTTTTAAAACATTTTAATTTTTTATAAATATCAAATATAAACATAAAACTAAATAACAAAGTAAAATAATTTAGAAATAATAAAAAAATTGGATCATTAGGTCAAATGGGTTCGGATTAGGATTTTCAAATCTGTAGTCGACCTAACCCTCAATTAGGTTGCGATTAGATTAGGTCGAGTTCACCTAATCATTGATCTGTCTTAATCCAACTTATGTTGAATCGGTTTGAGTCATCGATCTAGCCTAATTTACTTACCTCTTAATGTACATTTATAAACAATTTATATTATTTAGAACCAACATATTCTTATTAAGAATATTTATGTTAATATGTTGTTTTAAGTTCTTTATTCTTTCACATCTTTACTCATTCACCTTTTATCTCATATCTTATGAAAATTTAGAAGCAATACATAATAAAATTATATGTGGAAAGAACTAAAATGATTGGCCTCTTGCCCTGCACAGTCATTACAGTTGGAGATAAACATAGTTAAAAGATTAAGGCAAACCAAGATAACAAATATGCAATGTGTGTTATGAAATATTATTAATGTTGCTATGATTTGTTCACATTAAATATGAATATCAATTATGAGTGGTAACATTTGAAATAATATTTTGATCTTTTATATAACTTGTATAACGTAGTGAATGTTGGGCTATGAAGGGACAACATGAATGTAAAGTGGGGGTAGCCGAAATGAGGATGTTGAGATGGATGTGTGGTCATACAAGATTAGATAAGATTAGGAATGACCATATACGTGAACGAGTCGGAGTGGCTCCTATTAGTGAGAAAATGGTAGAGAATCGTTTGAGATGATTTGGTCATGTTCAGAGAAGATCATTAGATGCGCCAGTAAGAAGAGTAGATCAAATAATCTGGAGTCCGATTAAAAGAGGGAGAGGGAGGCCAAGGCGGACACTTGGCGAACTAATAGAGCAAGATCTATTGGTGAATAATATACCGAAAGGTTTGGTTACTAATAGAGCGGAATGGCGTCGTATGATCCATGTAGCCGACCCCACCTAGTGGGATAAGGCTTTGTTGTTGTTGTTGTTGTTGTATATAACTTGTATAACATTTAAGTAAAGAAATATAATTGTAAAAAAGTGTAACATATTGGAAAAAAAAAGGAAAGAGGCACCTACGCTAAGCAGCCTATGGATCGGCATTTGGACTGTCAGATGATATTTAACGATATTTTTTTCTCTTTTTCGTATTTATCCACCCTCCTCCCCGCCCGCCTCCTCGCCGATCGCCACGTCCTTGCCCTCGCCTTCCTTGACTCCTCCAACGTCATCGCCTCCCGTTGCTTCGTCGCCTCTCCTCGTCCTCGTCCTTCTTGAAGCCTCCAACATTGTCGTCGTCGAGATCGGTCGCCTCCTTCTCCACTTCATCCTCGCCCTCCTCGATGCCTCCTATATCGTCACTGCCTCTGCTGCTAACCGCCGTCGCCTCCTCCGCTTCGCCCTTCATACGAAAAAGAGAAAAAAATGGGTGTTTAGATGTCATTCGATCTGGGAAAAGCCATTCCTTTGTCAACATTGTCTTTATCGTTTGATTCAATAATGTTCTGTTAGATAGGACCAGATCTGATAATTCAGATAGAATATTAGAACGGAAAGATTCAGAACTATTGCTTATAAGTCATATCTAATGATAAATCAATAATTCAAAGTACTTTTCTTGCATATTCTTGATGAACCTGCATTTATATATAAATATAGGATGATTTATTTGGGAAGTAATAAGTCCATTTGGCATCTCTTCAACTTCAAAGAATTCTCAACGTGAGAACGCAGAGAAAAGGACTGATCTTGGAATAGAAAAAAGAATGAATCTGCAGGGTTTTAAAAAAACATCCGCTAAATAGGCTCTCTTTCCTCAAGAAAAAATAGGCGAGAATCACTGAGGTCCATCCGCTCCGGATTTATATTTATTGTCTTAAATCATGATGGAATTATGATTTGTTAATTAAATTAACTAAGAAAACACTGATATTTCCTAACAAAAAAAAGGGAAATCTACCGGCCATGTATGGGCCATGTATTTTAAAGGCCACAATAATTTCCAATAGAAGCAAAGCCCTAAACTGCTATCGCGTCTTCCTCCCAAAGTCCCGCCGCCACTGCCAGAGAGCCGCCGTCTTCCTCCGATTCCGGCGAACCAACGATGTCTTCCGATTCCGAGCCTCCGACTCCGGCTATTGTCGCCAGGGTCAACCGCGGCGCTGTCGATCATGCCGTGGCCTCCCTCCTCAAATGGCTTCGCGGTCACCGCAACGACGACGACGACGACGAGCCCCTCTACCTTGTCGTAACCTTGAAAAAGATCCCTCATAGAGGCCGCCCGACGGCTGAGATCTCCCGCATTCCGCTTCCTCATCCCGTCGCTTCCTCGGCCTGCCTCGTCGTCGACGACCGCCCCAAATCCCACTCGGTCACCCCATCCGCCGCCCGCGACCTCCTCCGCAGCGTCGCCCTGCCCGTCCCCGTCGACGTCCTCTCCCTCTCCGAGCTCCGCGCCGACCGAGTTGCCCAGGCCAACTCCCACGACCTCTTCGTCACAGACCGTCGACTCGCCCATCTCCTCCCCTCCCTCCCCGGTCCGAGAAAGAAGAGGAATGGCGATAAGGTCCCCGTGCAGATCAACCTTGGCCACCCGAAGTGGCCCGAGCAGCTGCAGCAAGCCTGCGCCTCCAGTTCGTTCCGCCTCGGGTCGGGCACTTGCAGCGTTGTCAAGGTGGGCCGGATGACGCAGGGGAAGGACGCCATTGCGGAAAACGTGGTGGCCGCCGCCGAGGGCGTCGTCAAGCTAGTGCCGAAGAAGTGGAAGAACGTGCGGGCTCTTCATCTAAAGACATCGGAGTCATTGTCACTGCCCGTGTATGAGGCTAATGATAACTTGAAGAGTAAACTGGAGATATCAGGCAATGAAGATATGAATGCCGCAAAGAGAAGGAAATTATAACATGGGAATTAGGGATTGATTGATTCCTCAAGTCACCTGCTAGAGATGGAGGTACTCAACTTATCACCATATTCGAGCTCTTGGGAAGCCATGGTTGGTTACTCTTGCCAATTCCTATTTCTTTGATTCTCAGTAGCAGCATTCCACAGGTTATGACAGCATAGATTTGTTCTTTGGTTCTCTTCCAATGAACTTTATATAATTCTCATAGTGCAATCTGAAGAAAGTTATGTTTTTTACAATTCCAAGCATCTCCTACTTGCGTGATTGCATCATTTTTTTTTTATATGCTGAACGATTACATGCCAAGTTGCTGAAAGAAGTGTTCGTTTCTGAAGTCGTGATAACCAAATTCAAGAACGGTTTCATGTCCTTTTGTTGTCTCTTTTTTTTTCTTTGTTACTACTTGTCTTACTACTCATTTTACCCTTTATAGGATGTTAGATATCATAATTGTACTGGTAGTACTCAATGACGGCCGTTTGCATCTATTCCTTTAATTGTGAAGACAATATCAATAGTTTATTCTCTTTTCATTATTGGTAATGCTCTTCTGCACATGCCTTCAGCTGTGTTACCTTTTCTCTCACCTAATATGAACCTCTTCCTTTCTTCTTTACTCTCTCATTTCCTTCTCTGCTTCTATTTGTTTTACCTTTTTCCCAATTACAATGGGAGCTGCTTCAGTCGGAAAGTCTCCCTCTCCCTCTCTGATATTGCTCCAATCTTAGCGAACACCAATCATTAATAATTTCTAGTTTAATATAAGATTTATCATATAACTATTGGACAAAAATGACCGAACCTCGTTTTTTTATATGCTTTAGTTAGATAATGAATACACAAAAGCTGCAAGTATCGCATTTCTTATATTTTTCACAGTTTTTAGTATTAATACTGACCTTTGGATTTTAGAGTTCATTTTCCTATACTTTTTCTCCTAATGCACTTAAGCCCCGTAGAAATCTTCTTTCCATTGACCATGTTGCTATTGCAGTTCACCGAGACATTTGATTTAGTTAGACAAGTTTACTTGATCCTTTTTCCATGCAAACTTTGTGGACAATATTATTCTTGAAATGAGTGGATTTTTTTTCTGTGAATAGTCAGGACACATTGAGGAAGATCCAAAAATGCATTTCAGAAATCTATCTGATTTTATCTTTCCCTTTGAAAAAAAAAGGATTCCAAAGAATTGATCTTTCTTTTAGTTTAAGATATTTTTAATCCTCATTTCATCTATGGATTGATTAGAAGTTCCTTTCAATTTGTTAGAATCCCTTGAAATAAAATAAATCTTGTGAAATCATATTGAATATTTGAGAATCATATTGAATATTTGACAATACATTTCGTACCTCGCCAAAAAAATGATTGAATGTGTGTCCCTAAATGTGGAAAGAATGTTTCTTTAAGACAATGCTACCATATAGAGGAAAAGGATCTATTAACAATGTGGGGATAGTAATTAGACAGAAGTTTACAACTGGATGTCAAGAAAAAAAAAATTTAAGGGATTGAAGAAAACGAAGTCGGAAAATAAAAAAATAGCAAAGCCATGAAGGACACTTGTAGACGCATAATTTATTTTACCATAATTCATTTCATGGTTGCGTAAAAAAATGATGTCGTGGACCATGTTTTACATGTTCAATCATTTTTTAGCATGAGTAATGCAAGTTTTATAACATGTTCGGAAAAAAATGATGGGAACTTTTTTGTTTACTTTTGCATATGACATGAACGGTTCACACATGTACGGCAACTATGTTCATTTTCGTCATCAAACCTTTTAAAATAATTAACTTTAATCAAGACTCTCCTCGTTGGAGGGACAAACTCGATTCACTTTGCCCATTACAATCTTCACATTATGTGGATGCACCCAAAAACAATCTTAAATGAACAAATAAGTAAACTTCTGACACGGAGAGTTCATTTCTATTATTTATCTTGCTTTTTGCTTACATTAAAAACCTAAGTAATCTCATTTCATGTGATATCTAGTTTAATAGTATTTCACTTTCTCACTTTAAACATCATCTCTAGATTCAATATTTTTTTGTTAAAATGATTTTAGTTAAGCGCGAACTTTCCACTTTGTCCCTGTGGACCAACCCTTAAGTAATCATTGGTTGCTATGCGCTTGTAATCTAGTCGTGTGTGTTAAGAATTTTATAAATTTTAAAACTTATTTGTAATTTTCTACCAAGTGGGGGCATGTCCACAATCGGGACATCTTATGATTTAAGGGCAACTCAATTCCTAAGTTACTAGTTTCTCACTTAGATTATTTTTTTTATGTTATTTTACGCTCATGCACCCAACATAACACACAACCATAGACTCCACACATCAGAGGATTTGGTGGTTTGAAAGAGGGCACACGATCAGGTGGTTTGCCTCTCTGAGCTTTGCCCTTCCCTCGGGATGGAAGTGAAGCTGCATGACAATTGAGGTCAAGGTTCTAGGTTGGGACTAAGTGGGGGTTCGACTGTTCATCCTCAGAGTCCAAAGACAATGTTGCTTCTGTCTCTCGTTGTGACCTTTGAAAATATTTCGAATTTGCCTGAGCCATATTCATGTGCGACTGCTCATATGCTGAGACCCGATCTTAGTGGTTGTTATCGTGTGAGGGACAACAAGATGATGTTGATCTAGGCGTCTCTTGCTGCAAGGGACCTTTCAACCCAAGGGGTGAGAGGGCGAGGGAATGAGTGGAAGGGGACATAGAGAACAACAATTGAAAAGCATGGCTATCGAAAGTGTCTACTCTTTTCAGAGGAGGGAAAGAGCTTTCATAACTGTTATTTTGTGAGTGAAATCCATGTGACACTAGATGCAAGAGATGTGAGATATCAGCTTGACCCTAACTATTGAAGGTGGTATGGGTGTTAGATAGCAGGGAACTCCGAGTGTCCATGGTGTTGTGTGTAATAGGAGGAAGATTAGCACGAGTGTTGTCAAAGTAGTGGAGTGTGATGGCGGCATTGTTGTGCGTGCCAAGGTGGTAGAATGTGGTGGGTGGGGTGTTGTTAGGGGGAGGGGGTTTTGTCTAAGGGGTGAGGGCATATTGATTCGACTCACAAACACTTGATTGAGATATGGGAGAGAGGCTTACCGTGGATCAAATTTTGCATGGACTGTGGTTAGGGTAACGAGATGGTTTACCATGACTATTGGTTCATCTTATTGGACCAGGGGAGAAGACTATGGCGACTAATAGTTCTGTAGATCATGGAGTGATCAAATCTGATCCAACATCAGGGGCAAGTACAGACGATCGAATGGTCCACTGCCTGCGAAAGCCTCAAGCTAAGGGTCATAAAGAAGGTAGGCTTGTACGAGATGGCTGACGAGATGACCACACCTAAAATAGAACATGAAGAAACGATTTAAATTTGGGGCGTCAACCCAAACTCCTTGATTGACCGAACGTGAGGTTGATTTTGACACAAATTTAGGCATGAGGATACTCTTCCATTTTTAAAGCTCACTCTCAATTGTGAGGTGTGTGTGTGTGGGGGGGGGGGGGGGGGGGTGCGGTATAAAAGACAAAGGTGTGCCGACCTATTACCCATTTCATATGCTTGTCGGACGGCTGAATTCAAATTGAGCAGAGGGTAAGGTGTTCATCTATGAGGTGGAAGCAAGGATTTGCTTGCATTAAGATAAGAATGTGCCCTAAATAGGACCTACAAGTGTTCACTTGGACAAATGAAATGGAAGAGGAGTAAATTGTTACTTAGTTTCACTATTTCTAATGGATTTTCTGGGAGTTCTTAACGAAGATGATTGATCATTAGATGAGAGTTGATGAAATGACCTATAAGGCTATTTCTAAGATTTGTTGCCCTCATAGTCACATCGACCTCTGGTATGACAATCTCCTCCATGATTAATTCCTTAGTCATTGGAGTTGATGTGGTGAGATCTATTTTGCTTGAAATTTTTGACGATGCTATACCATGAGCTGAGATATTGATCCTACTCGAAATGTGTGTTTCTTGAGCTGAGTCATTGGTGAGGGAAGGATGAGTTTAGCCAGAGGTGTCCTATGGATGTTTGGTGGGTGGGAGGGGGTGGGGGTGTAGGAAGTGAGAGATGAAGGATGGCAAGGTGTTTTAGAAGGGGAAGGTGCATTCGAAAGTGAGGAGGGAGAAGTGGGTGAGGTGAATGATACGGTTAAAATGATAATAAACGCTAATAAGTGCACTGGTCACTCAAGTAATAAAATGAACGGATAAAGATATCGTTTACACGAGTACATTTAATAAGTAAGATTCTATTTTAACATTTTAAATTGAGAAATTCAAAAATTAATTTATTTCAAATGCGAATAAAATAAAAGAATAAAAAAAATGATCACGTGGAGAAATAATGATTTTAAAATTAAGACATCCAATTGATATCACTATGATGTAATGAATTTTCTCAATTAAATTTAATGTTTAATTATCAAAGTTAGTTAACTATAATTTTAGAATTTAATTACTATCTTAAGAATAATTAGAATAAAATAATGATTTCAATTTTTAACTTATCTAATTAATGAAAAATGCATTCAAATGGAATTAAAATTAAGGACTTTCTTAAATCACATTAATAACTATATAAATTACGTCTCTTTCTATATTTCTAATTGTGACATGTAGAGAACAAAATCAATTCTAGAAACTATTTTGAAAATAGTTACTTCTTCTAAGATAGTAATTAACTCATAGTAACAAAATCAAAGGAAAGCATTAATTACAAACTTACATACTATAAAAGATTCAAACTAAACTAAAATTAAGAAAAATTCTAATACATAAATAGGTTGCAACTAGGATGTTCCTAATACAGAAGTAAATCTAATGAAAATAGCATCAAATCTAAAATCAAAGTTTAGAAAAAGAAAACAAAGAACTCCTCTAATGTTATGCACTTCCTCTTTCGAGTTTCTAGCATAGCCTTGCTATTGTTCTTGAATTTCTCCTCTTTCTAGCCTTCAAAACAATATTGTCGGGATGATTTTCACTCTTTTGTCGTCCTCTTATAGTTTTTTCTCGTCCTCCAACAAAAGAAACCAAATTTCTATCCGAAAAATGGATAGAATTTTTTTTGTGTAATTGCCCAAAAGACTACCACTACCATCACAACCATTCGTAGGAGTGGCACGACCGTGATAGGGGCTTTGCGCGACGTCATCAACATAACACGACCGTGATAATGTATCAGAACGGACGGACGTGGCAGTGGAGATTTTTCTCGTCTTATAAGCTTCCACCGAACATATGTGCTATGAGTATGGCATGGCAGTTATGGTGACGATTCTTGGGCCTTCATTTGATCTTTCACTGACGTGCCAAAGTGTGTAAGGATCGTTAGAGAGCCTTGTATTTTCCTTCGGTCCTCGATTCTTGGTCATTGGGTTGATGTACTTGAGGCAACGATTGTGATAGTGTGGTATTAAAACACGATGTGGAGACAAGCAAGGCCGTGACAGTGGTGGACACGACCGTGACAGTGCATTTGAACTCCGTTTTCAACTTTTCTCGTCCATTTTTTTTGACATTTTAATTTTTTGTCATAAATTATCCAAACTTAGGTATAAATTAAATTTAAAAAAAATATAAAAATAAATCAATTCTCTCCTTTATTAAACACGAAAGATTCTTAAAATGTAAATTAACTATCCTAAACTAATGCATATTTTTTTAAGGATTTAGGCTGAGATGGAGATGGTGGATTGGGGCCGGGGGAGACCGCTGCATCTCTGCCTTTACAACAACTTAGCTCAACGAAATTTTGGTCTGCCATCTATCTATATGTATATTACTACAAATAGTTTTGTACTGTTCAAATATGTATGTGCTCTATGGAGAGAATATTAAGATAGAGAAAAACAAGGGGCTGTTGCTCAAACACCACTATCGAATGAGAAAAATGACAACAACATGGAAGATATTTCATCAGACTTATTTGAATCTCATATTGAATTGTTGAATAAATTTACTAACATTGTTGTCGTTCTTTGTCTTTGTTTTCTAAGATCTTCACAAATTTTATAAGAAGTGCTGCACCTGAACCTATCACTTATTATTTATGATATTTTGGAATTATATTATTGATTGGCATGCTTTTTGAAATATTTTTTTCTCACATCTATATTATTGTTATTTATCGTGACGAATTCATATACATTGCTAAAGGAAATAATTCTTAGACAATTTAAAAAGAAATAATTAATGAGAGATTTCACATATTTCAAAGAATAATTTAGGAAAAACCTAGCGGGAATTTGTTTTCCTTACCACTTCACAATTTGACAAATGACTTTTGCACCTTCACCCTTTTTTAGGTCTAACACATCGATGTTACTAATCCTATTTTCAAATGGGAGTACAATGATAGACCCTGGCTGTTAGAAAAAGAGGAAGAGAGGGATTGCACGAACACAGAAGAACGTGAAAAAAAAATGGTGACGGCTCTTTTTATTATGAAATAATAATGATTATGGGTCTCTATCTGGACTCATAGGAAATTTATATAGATACTCTCTTTAACAGTTGATAAGAATTACAGTCCGACTAGAACTCTAAATTAATCTTCAAAATAAGACACTTATCTCTGATAAGCGAGACCTCCGTAGAAAAATTCTACTGAAGCGCCTGATTAGGTAGGGGGTCACATAGAATTACAACTGGGTTCAGATTCAAGGCATTATCAATACTGGCTAAATTGATTGCTCCAAGAATTGGGCTTATGATTTTTGGCACCCATCCGTCATAGGATATAATCCGGTTAATTAACTACTTATGCCAATCAAACTTGATTTTTTCCACCTTCACCATTGTTTATTGCCTTTGTAATCTCATAGTTTTTGCAACTCCAAGGTGATTACCATTCAACACTTAAAACACCTTTATCGTTTGGAGGACAACATCCAAGTTCTAATCGTAGTATTGGGTAGATTGCACGGTGACACTCACAATCTAATTATTCACTTGTCCGATGAGATCATTTCTTCAGCGGTTCAGCAAAGTCACCACTTGCCTATGAAAACTCTTGGCGATCCTCTCATTCTAAATTCCAACTCCAAGAGATCTTATGAGTATGTGATATGTTAGCATTTCAATCCCCTTTCATTGCAAACCAATGCAAATAATTTGTGTCATTTTTGGATTTTTTTGGTCATTAATTATATATATAGCATCATGATTGATGACAAGTTATCATACTAATAAGCACTACTTCTTAGCTTTGAAATACTATCACATAGTTTTAGATTTTTTTTTTGGGAATTCGTATCTGTAGGATGAGCGACAACTACATCTTGCAAGCAACCACAACCAAATTGCATATCAACAATGTAATTAAAAATAAATGCATGTAGATTTTCGAAAACCCAGAACAAACCGGGTCTCGGAACGTTCGAGATCCTGTCTCGAATTTGAATTTGCTCACCCCTATCATACGTGATAAGAGTAAATAGTCGAAAGTTTTGTTTCATATGATATAATTAATCCATAAAAGATTGAACTCTTAAATTAAGCAGGATAAATTGAAAATGAAAAATTATGGTTTCACCGGCAATCGAGATGATTAAATGGTTCTCATAAGCATGCATGCTTGAGATGAAATATTAATTAGCAGCTGAAAATTTTATATCAACAACGTATATAACAGAACTGGGTGCATATATAGCCTTTATTAACTATGGAATGTCTCATAGGGGGACGACCATACAAAATTCTGCAAGGAAATATATAAAGATATATAAAGAAAGCTCCACTAGTTTAACTACAATGCATCTTGATGTGCATGCAGCAAAGCAAACACATGTTGATGGAGAACCTAATTATTGGAATCTGCCTGGGCGCAGGTGGGAACCGGAGAGCGGCAGATGGGGCAGAACGGCTTCTGCTCCAGCCACCGAGCGACGCAGGCGGGGTGGAAAGGGTGGTCGCACGGCGTCACCCCGACTTCCTCGCCCACGTCGAAATCTTGCAAGCAGATCGGGCACGCCTTCTCCCTCACCACCGGCGCCCTTCCTCCACCTTCTTTTTCTTCTCCCTCCTCCCCCGCGCCCGCGCTCCCATACACGACCCTATTGAGCTGTGGTACCGCTGCAGGAGGCATGGGCTCGTTCATGACCACGCTAAACTCGACTTCCATCACGTGCATACGTCTTATCCCTTCGTACAACGCCACGAAGCGGTTCGCGGCATCGCCAACGAAGAGGCGAACGTACTCGAACAAGAAGTTTGCATAGCCGTCGTCTAGGTCGAGGCGACGGCGGACGAAATCAAGAATCAGTTCTCGCAGGCGTCCCGAAAGCTGAGACAGGGGGAGCTCCAGCCAAGGCGACATAAGACGGCGCGTGCTCACGTGGAAACGCAGCCGTAAGGTGACGTCTTCGGGTTGGAAGTAGCGATCGTCGTCGTCGTTCTGAAAGAAGGAGTCGAAGACGAAGGCACGGACGATGCCCAGGGCGGCGTTCCTGTAACGCAACTCCCTCCATTGCACCAACAGCTCGGACGGATGCTGGGGATCAGTGGATGAGTCTCCTCCGTGCAAAGGTGCCGCCGTTGCCATGGCAAAGCTGCAGCAGCTGCTGTCGGAAAGAGGATCGCAGTTCTTGAAAAGATAGATCGCAGTGGAAGCTGGTTCTTGTTCTGGTTGTTGTGGCGCAGATTGAAGCCCTGCAGTCCTACTATCATGTTATATATAACAAAAAATCATAAGATAAACGTCAGGCGTATTTTTGCTACTCCGATTATGAATGAGGAAATAGTTGGGTTTCTTGAAATATTTTTTTCTGCATGAGAATTAGAAAATTATCTGGTTAAGTAATTAATGTCGGTACCGTTTAGAAACGGTTTTCCTTTCAATTTATAATAATAATAATAATAATAATAATAATAATAATAATAATAATAATAATAATAATAATAATAATAATAATAATAATAATAATAATAATGATTTATTATTATTATTATTATTATTATTATTATTATTATTATTATTATTATTATTATTATTATTATTATTATTATGTGCCACTCGAGATGGCGTTAACAAATTAATAATATTTTCATTTTAATACGGATTTGATTACAAGCTGGTCATATCGTGTTTTAAAGAAAATGGCGAAGAAAAAAGAAGAGAACAACACGATGGCACGGAGCCGTTCAAAAAGATCTCAACGGTCAAATAAAGAACAAGATTAAAGAAGTTGGTGCTTATAAAAATATGTTCCCTCTTTCTGTTCTCGGCCCCCCTCTCGCTTTCTTTCTTGCTCTCTTCTCTCGCGCGCGCTCGTCCTTCCCGCTCGCTCTCTCTTCTCTCCTTCTTCTTCTTATTCTTCTCTTCTCTCTCTCTCTCTCTCTCTGAGGCAAGCAAGGCTCTCTCTCTCTGAGGCAAGCAAGGAAGAATAAGTGAAAGGATCAACGATGACGAGTCGAGTTGGAGGTATTCTTTGTTTCTTGTTCCTCTGAATCATCCGTTTCCTTTTTCTTTATGCGTAATTTGCGACTGAATATGCCTCTGGGCGCAAATCGACAGCACGAACTGGAGCTCGACCGTCTGCCTTCGAAAGGATCCAAGAACGCCCCGTCGCCACCTGCAAATTCTGGCTCGCCGGTCGCTGCAACCGCCACTCTTGTCCGTTCCTCCACGGCGAGAGACGACCTGCCGTAGCCACCGCCAGCCAGGTCGAACGCGGGGACTCCACCAGGCGTCCAAGCGTGTGGACGAGGCTTGATCCCGTCGGCACTTGCCAGGCCGTCCAGAAACAGGAGCCGCCGCCGCAGAAGCTGCTGGGGGTTGATAAGCGCAACAACGGCGTTCCCAGGTCTTCTTCTTCCCAGGCCCCCTCGGCCGGGCCGCCAAGAATCTTGACCAAGAAACGCCAAGAAGGCCAAGAACGACCACTTGGTCCGCAAGAAACACCCTCTCGGTCTCGGTCTCGGTATCGATATCGGCGGTGCGAGGACGATGGCAGGGCTGCGGCGGTGACTAACGAAGCGCCGCAATTCCAGCAGCAGCAAGAATCCGCAGTCAAAGTGAAGCCGCATGACAAAGATGTTGCTGCCTGCAGATCGTTTCTTGCTGGGGAGTGCGGCCTTGGTGAAAACTGCAGTGGGCTGCATCGGTGGTTCACAGGGAACTGTTTCTCCCACTTGGCTAATCTGGAGGCGCACACAAAGGTGGGTGTTTTGTTTATTTATTCTGTCATCATCTATGTATGTCATCAATCAATGGATTATTTAATCAATTAATTGATTCTTCTGATCATATTGTATGCATGCAGGACGTCGTCGGAATAACTCTACCCTCTGAATCCAATAAGCTGCTGACTGCCAGCAGAGACGGGACTGTGGTAATATGGGACTGCGCCACGGCTCAGGTTCGGACGTTATATTAATTATCTGTCATTAACCATTTCACCAAATAGTTAACATATGTATGAAGATTGATTGATTGTCTGTTTGTTTGTTTCTCTTGCTGATTGATCGATTGTTTCATGTTGTATTGCAGATCATTCAACTTCTGAATGCAGGCTGTGAAATCGATTGCTTGTTGACCGCTGGCCCTTGGGTCTTCATAGGATGCCGTAATGTCATTCAAGTATATGATTCGTCCTGCAAAGCCTTCCTTTCTTTCACAATTTATAATTATCAGACATGTAATTAACGCGCTTTGTTTTTGGTTTGGGCAGGCATGTAATGCTCAGACATGGACATCTAATACTGAGACATTAGAAGTGGTCACCCTCCCTGTGCCGTCAGGACCGGTGCATGCCATGGCCGTGTGTGACAACATACTATTTGCTGGAACCGAAGTAATCAACTTTTCTGCTAATCAATTGCCTCGGATTTTGTTTTGTTTTCTATATGTGTTTTCTTACTGTCTAGCTACAGATATATAAGTGATTTCTTGCCATTTTCCCCAGTACCTCGCTCTTAAATTCTGATCCATTGCTCACTAGATATGTTGAACTTTGCTTTAGGATGGATCTATACTCGCATGCAGGATGAATGTGGAGGATAAGAAATTCGAACGCTTCTTGGTCTGTGGGAGCCAAGAGACTCTACTCTGGCT
Organism: Pontederia crassipes; assembly: GCA_030549335.1. Lineage (NCBI taxonomy): Eukaryota > Viridiplantae > Streptophyta > Magnoliopsida > Commelinales > Pontederiaceae > Pontederia > Pontederia crassipes. Next base: position 25,508,735 of record CM060187.1, read on the forward strand.
CCTTGGACAATACAATCAAGGTAATTAACTTGCATTAGTTCTTACTGTGCTTCTTGGTCTGCTGTATGCTTACTTTTTTTAGTTGCCATTTCTTTGTTTTAATTATGCTTCATCTTGTTACCAGGCTTGGGACATTCCAAAGTTGGAATATATTGATACCCTCTCCGGCCATTCTTCAGTTGTGACATCGCTTCTATGCTGGAATTATTTCTTACTTTCATGTTCACTGGACTGCACAATAAAGGTTGGCTTCTTTCCCGTTAATGCTTATCAATCACAGTTTGCAACTTTGGTTCCGATGACTTGTCTGTTTGCAGGCTTGGCAGCTAAATGAGAGTGAAGCGTATGAACTGGAGTATACATTTACTGAAAAATTTGTGAGTCCTTGGATGAGTGCTTACACAACAAAACTCGATTAGTTATTATTTTTCGTGCAATGGTAATTACGTTACTCACGCATTTGTTACAGGGGGCACTTGCACTTGAAGGAATGGTGGATGATCAAGGCCGGCCTGCTCTTATGTGCTCCTTTGATGATAAAACTACGCGCATATATGACTTACCCACGTGAGTTCTTTGTTTTATTTATTTACTGTTCAAAATCGATCGATATTAAGATGCATGGTTCAATATTTTGCTTGCACCATTTATCTTATTGGTACTCTTTTCTTTTACAGATTCAACGAAAGAGGAAAGATATTTTCTATTGAGGAAGTCAAGATCATCAAAACTGCTCCCAGTGACATCTTCTTCACTGGTGATGAAGCTGGAAAATTGAAAGTGTGGAAGTGGTCGACGACTGACAAAGGCAGCCCCGGAGAGTAGAGATCGAGATTTCATTGTATTTTTTTTTTGTTATATAAAATTCATTTTGTTATACTACCTCACACAGGATCCCGTGATCCTCTCTCTTGTATTTACTTTTTTCGTTCTTTCGGGTTCCCCTCGTAAATATTCATCATCTATATTATTTTTAGCCTAGAATGAAATAAATGCTCATTTATACATAAATTGTGAAATTAATTGTTATACGCCTTCCATAAGCTCACTTCTGAAATGATTGTTGATGTGTAAATTGGTGGTCATGAAATGCTCAGCATACTTTCAAAGCTAAGGGTGCTTTCTAGGTAAATTCAACCCCTCTCTGTATACATAGGTATGTTAAACCTTATATCAATGTTATTTGAAATAGGTAAAAATTCATAAGCAACAATTTTCACCAAATTAAATTTCTTGTCAAAATATTACATTCTTGGAAGAATTCATAAGTTTCCGGCCTTAAAATATCCAAATAGCAATATTAGGACTCCTCCTACATGAAATCCATTTTTTTTACTTAACATCTAAATGAAAAGGACCATGGAAACTCCGTAATCCATAAATAAGCTCATGATATAATTGGCCTAAAAAATATTAATGTACAGAGATGATTTTTTTTCTTAGAAAGTAAAAAACCTATTATCCAGGAATCAACTCCGCTAGTTGGATGAAGATCTTGTGAGAAAAAATAACAAACAAATTATGCTTCTGAAAAGCTTGAATAAAAGGTCAAGCATAAAAGAATACGTGAATTCATAAGGATCAAAATGTTAGCAAAAATATTGGCGAGAGAGAAAAAAAAGGAGTAAAGACTTATGATATCCAACATAACCATTGTCATATGAATCAAATCATCTATGATTCACTTATAAGATGTATCTCCTTCCGATTCATCTTCATTGACTTTTGGGTTCCCTCCTTTGGCACACATGCCATGCGGTTTGTAGGGATATCGTTGGGTGCCCTTTAGCAAAAGACATCATCTATTGATCATATAATAGTTTGGAGGCTTTGGGTTCAAACCCCAATATAGCTCATGTTAAAAATTAGCCGTGGTTGTTTGCAAGAGACAATTATCGCTCCACCTAAAACTAGAATTCCATGATAAGGCTAAGTGAATCATGTTTGATAAATTATATGTACCATTTATGTGGTAAAAAAAATATAAGACTAGCTTGAGAGAGAAGACAAACAAGACTATGTGTAAACCATTTTGTCCTACCTATCGCTAGTCATCGGTGGTTCCCTAGACACAATTCAAATGTCACCCACCTCTTAGCACGCATGCGATAGCTGAGGAATAAATCACCCTGTCGGGCGAAACCATCGACACTATAAATCAAAATAGTTCGGACCGAGGAACGTCGACAAAATAAGAGATCGAAAGAACAATTCATAAATTGTCGTACGCTTTCCTCTCGAACTTGATCAATATTGACTGTTGATGACTTTTTGACGTACCTAGTCAGCACCCCACCTCTCGGCACTCATGCGACTATTGGGGAGTAAAGGACCCTATCAAGCAGGAGTCATCAATGCCGACAACTTAAACCAACAAAATAAAAAATGATCCAATAGGAAAATAGAGAAAATACTCTGAGTCCACCTCTTGACCTCACCCGGAACTAATCGATAGCATCCCATTACTGTAACCCAATGGTCATCCCATTTTTCGGCGCGTGTGCAATAATTGGGAAATGAAGTACCCTTTTGGATGAGAGATGTGATCATTAGTATCCAATGTTCGACCTTATACAAACTGGACTTCAGTGAAAATGAACAACCTTAGGGTACTCCGAGTCTACCTCTCGGCCTCACCACGAAACTAACACATGTATTTCTTAGACGTAACCCAATGACCACCCCGCCTTTCGATAGTGAGTGCAACCATTGCGGAGTAGAGTACTCTCTCGGGCGAGAAATGTCGGTGTCAAGATATGTGGTCAAAGTCTCGAAATCAGAAAATAGGAGAAGCACTAATGTGTTCCCTGTAGTTGGACCATGGTGATTCCTCAGCGTGTCCTAGCACTAGCCCAACCTCTCAGTTCGTATGCCTTAGCTAGGAATTATGAACCCCCTTTCTAGCGGGAATCACTATTGCCTAAGGTTGTTCGAACTGAACCCATAGGGTAAAACAAAAATGGGAAACATAATAATGAAAGGCCTACCGACATTGTGCCTTGTAGAATGAACTCAACTCAAGCTTCTCACCTTTTGACCTTGAAGCTTAAGTTGGGAAAGATAAGCATCCTTTTGGGCCAAGGAACAATGGGTGGACAATCGATGAAATATATCTGACAATCAAAACTGCATCATGAACAACACAGTAGCAAGGAAACAATGAACACAAGAACCAATGAAACAACGAACAAGGTGTAAAAGATAAATGACTAGTGCCTGACATAAATATTAAAAATATAAGTTTAAGAACGGATCATCCATCACAATCCCTCGTGTCACGCCCTAAGGCTCTGTCCCAGAAAACCCTAATGCATGCGGCTCGATTGACCTAGCTCGGACGTCGATCAGCCCTCTTGGACACGCCTTGGATGCTTGCCGGACATGTCCCACAGTGCACAACGAAACACTCACACACGAGGAGAGAAGAGAGGCTCAGAGTTGGAGGAAAACTAGAGAATGAGCAAAACTTGGATGATTTACAAGCCCTGAATTACATGAGTTTATATAGTGTAAAAAAGTCCTACACCTCTTCTAACTAGGCTCCTAACCTTACTCGACCTGGATTGATCCTCTCTAGGAAAATCTCTTCCAGTTGGAGATTAAGTCCGGCCCTTGAAGACTCCAGCAGATCTGACCAAGCTCCACACCGAATCACCCTAGGAGTTGTTGTGCCCGTGCCACGCCCGCGCCATGCCCGACTTCGATTGGCGCTCAGAGTTCGCCACCACACGCCCGTGCTAGCTGCCTCCTCTTCTAGGTCTTCCTCTCGGTCAGCCCACCTTCTCCTAGTGCTTCTCGGTCTGGGAAGATGGTCCGACCATTTGGAAACACGCCCCAAATCCTACACGTCCTGGGAAGATCTCCAACCATGTTCCTACTCGAACTAGGACATGCCTCCACACCTTGCACCTGTGCATGTCCCAAGCCTTCCTACTCATGTAGAAGTCCTGCATCTTCACCAGGGATAGCCTCCTCGCCTCGCTGAGCCCCTCCATGCACGTTCGCCCCTTGCACAGTCCTAGCTGGAGTCGGATTGGGGCGTGCTGCCTGCTCGCACGCGCCCGGGAAGGCCAGAACTGCCTAGGGACTCAACCATGTGGCAGAGGGTAACAATCCTCCCCCACTAGGGCTGAGCACGGATTGCACCGACCCGATAAATCGGGAAAATAACCCGGCCGGATTAGATCCGGATTGCGACTGGGTCCAAATGATAGAAGACCCGCCAGGTTTTGGGATCAGGATCGAGTTTGCAATCCAGATACCCAACCCGGACCCGATCCGAATTATTAGTATATAAAATCCATCTTCCACTTGCTCTTTTCATTTCCCCATGTCTCTTTCTCTCTCCCATCTCTCTCTCCGTCTATCGCCCTCTCCCTCTCTCTCTCACGATGGCAGCGACTCTGATTACTCTCTTGACACCGGCTGCCCTCCCCTCTCCTGATTCCCTCTCTCTCTCTACTCGGTCGTTAGACGTCGAATCTAGCCATTGGTGGCCGATCCGACTGCCAGGTGCCATGATCCGGCACCTAGCCACTGGATCGGCCGCCAGGCATCGGACTTGTCATTGGCGATTGATCCGGCCACCAGGCGTTGAATTTGGCCAATGGCGATTGATTCGGCCGCCAGGCGCCATGATCCGGCGCCTATCTAGCCACTTGCGATCGATTCGGCTGCCAGGCGCTAGATTCGGCTGTCAGGTGTCGGATCGTGGCAGTTGACAACCGATCCGGTTGTCAGGCATCGAATCGGCCAACAGTGGTGATTCCGGCTTCGTCCTCCCTCCCCCTCCCCCTCCCCCTCGGCCCCTCACCCTCCCCTGTCTCTCGATACCGACTGATCGACCGCCATAACGATTCCCGATTTCCAGCCGCAAACCCTGTCAAATTCCCGATTCCCAGGAGCTTGAAGAGCTCCCTCCAAAAGTGTTCTATGAATCTCGGATAACGGTCGTTGATGGTAATCTCAAGTACGCCCCAGTACTTCATTACATGCTTACAAACAAGCGGGCGGTCTCTTCTGCCGAGCAATGTTTGGGAGCTAGGATGAAGGTCCCAGACTTGGAAAATTTGTCGATCACCACCATGTTGGATCCATATCCTCCATATTTTGGTAATGTCGAAATGAAATCCATGGTCACCATCTGTCATGGACGCTCCAAAATCGACAAGGGTTCCAGCAACCCTACCGGCTTCTTCTACTCAAGTTTGTTCTGCTGACACTTGAGGCATGTACGCCTCGACGTCAGCCAGAAGTAGGAGTCCTCGACCAATGCAAAGGTTCGGGCTGCACCATAGTGGTCCGTCCACTTTGAGTCATGACAGTTCTTCAGGATCGATCATCGTAGACCTTTCCATCGCGGAATGTACAGCCATGTCCCACTGTGAACAACAACCCATCTTCTTTTCAAAATCATCGTGACTTTCCCTCGTCGACAAGTCGGAGCATCTCTGTTGCTCAGGGATCCTGGCTCAATCCCTCTCGGTTTTGGTTTTGAAAGTCCATGCGGATGGCATTTACCATCGCAAGTTGCGCCTTGCGACTTAGGACGTCAGCCACAACGTTGGTATGTCCCGTCTTGTACTCTAACACGTACTAGAACTCCACTAGGAAGTCCTCCCATCGGGCTTGCTCCGGACTTAACTTCTGGAAGTAGGATGTAACCACGTTGTCCATTTTCACAATGTTGTGCCACCATGTGCATAGATAATGCACCATGACCATCATCTCCTTATCATGGATCATGTATCGTTGTTCAACCTTGTTGAGCTTTCAGCTCTCGAAGGCCGCTGATGTCCCTCCTGCATGAGGACACCACCCAATGCGAAATCGGACGCGTCCATATGCACCTCAAATGGACGTCCATAATCAGGTAGACACAAGCACAACTCCTTCGCCATTGCGTTCTTCATGTCATTGAATGCCTGCTGGCACTTCTCCGACCAAACCCACTTCACATTTTTTCTTCAGGAGGTTAGTGAGACGCGCGGCCGCTGCGAGTATTCTTCAATGAATCTCCTTAAGTAGTTGGCTAGCATCTCTGGTACGTTCGTGAGTGGCTCCCAGTCAAGGATGGCTTGGACCTTCACCTTGTCTATGCTAATTTTCTCCGCTTTGATGTGGTGCCCAAGGAACATTACTTCCGGTTGGGTAAACGAGCATTTTTCTAACTTGATGAATAGCTCATTTTCTCACAACAACCTAAACACCTCCTCGAGATGTTTCACATGTTCTACGAGGCTCTCCGAGTAGACCACGATGTCCTCCAAGTAAACCACCATGCATGTAACGCTCAAACTACTCCTTTTGGCGCCACAAAGGGTGAAACTGTAAAACCAAATGCTTAAATGCAAATTCAAATTTCAACGAAAAACCAACGTTAAAAAATAAACGAACTCTGGAAATTTCCAAAAATTTTGGCATGACGTATGCGTAAATTCATCCATACATCATTTATAACATTTATCCATATCCTTCACATGCAATTTATAAAGTCTAATATGCATCTCTAGCAGTTTATAAGGTCATTACTGGCAATTCAACAAATAGCAAAAAGGGTGAGACACATGCCCAAATGGTAAGTCACAAGCTCACTCTCTAACCAAAATCATGAGCCAAATGCTCGTAAATCATATATCATGAGCATCCATCGCTCTACACTATAAATCCAACATTTTTCAAAATCATTCAAAACATTCTTCAAGCTAGCAATTCGTATAAGAAAATGAATGAAATACAAGGTAACTAAAACAACGATCATGCCTCTCACTCATGACCAATCCCTGTCCCTTATATTTCTATTTTTATGTCAAGCAACCAAGCAAGTATGACTTTCATTCAGTACCTGCAAAAATTTAATGAAAGGGGTGAGCATCAAGAAGCTCAATGAGTCAAACGACTATATCAAATATTAAGATAGCGAAGAAAAAACCAACCTCTTTATTTCCAAAAATTATACCAAACCCTTTTCATTTATCCAAGGAAATTCATTTAAATAACAATCATACCGAAATGAATGCTATGAGTGCACATGCATGGTAATAAGATAACATCATAAAACTTTGGAAAAACATCAAATATGGATATCCATACCACTCATCAATCGAGTGCTTCTTCACCCACCCCTCGTGTCATTATATCGTCACATAGTGGTTGTTCTAATTCCGTCCCTCGTGTCATTATATCGCTACATAACATTGAACCGTTCCTCGTGTCACTATATTGACACAGAGCTTATTTCTTTTCTTTCTCCACTCCATCCCTCGTGTCACTATATCGCCACTGGATGGTTATTCTTTTCGTGTCATTATATCGACACAGGGTATTGAACCTGCTCAACGTGTCACTATATTGACACAAAGCAAATCAGACCCCAATTGATCTACTCGGAGTTGGCCAATCCTCTAAGGTGAAAATACTCTGTCTTATGCGGATTTTTTTACATGAAATGCACATGATGCATGAATGCAAATTCAAAGTGAAAGTTTAGAATTAAAAATCATCATAAAAACATTTCTTTTCAAAAATAAAATATTTACTTCAATTTCACAAGGAAGAACTTCGTAATAAAATGTCATAAGTCATGTGATGGCACACATATGAAGCATACAATAAGTATGATTATGCATGAAGGAAACTATCACAAAAATCCATTCCACATTGGGTGGAACAATGTCATCACTCCGAAGAGTTAAGCAATTCATATCAATTGAGATAAATTCCCTCACATTTGGATTCGTCGAGTCCCAAATTATCTAAATTATCTCCTCGTCCGAATCCAAATCAAAAGTAAACACAACCTATCACATTCATTACTTGATTAATTAATATTATAAAAATAAACTTGTAATTCACTCTTCACAACAACTCGGCGTGCTTATCATAAACTAAATCCTATTATGGATTTGCTACCACACTTACCAAGAAGAAATGAAGGCATCGTCAACTAGTAGCAGCCTACTCGAATCTGAACAAACAACGAACTGTCACCTTCTGATTAACAACCCCTATAAGCGAAGCTCAAATCAATCTTTAAGACAACTTCCAATTAGGACTTTAACTACATTATGAAAATTTACTTCTAGTTATCCGGACATTCATACCACAACAACTGTAGTCACCTCTCTCAAAATTACAGCCGCACCCGCCGAAACGTCGAAAAATCGTCGAATGTCTTCTTCATCAATGAGCAAAATAAAATTACTTTAAGTTTGTTCACATAACTGAAATCCAATCACAAGTACATTTCTATTCGCTTACCAATCACGGTATGAGGATGAGTCGTCGGAAAGGTCGCCGGAGGATGATCAGAGTTCGAAACCCATGAACCTAAAAGGGAGTAACGATTAACTTTTATCAAACAATAATCTAAACCATATCTCTCTCACGTGCAACCAGAGCGTCGTGATGATCTCGAACACTTACATGATTCAAAGCAAGAACACGTTTAAAACTCCTCAAAATGATCCCAATCTACCTTAGAATGATGTACAACCCACTAGGAGAGAGATCGACGCGAATTGGAATCGTCATATAGGTGAACTTCCCCCTTCCCTTACATTTTAAGCTTGTTGCGTCGTGCACAGTGGACCTGATGCATGCAAAATACAACATATTTTAGATTATTATTTTAATTAATTTTTCTGTAATTTGATCATGGCATGCATCATTTTTATCACTTTTAATCGTAATTCCGAATTTATCAATATTAATTATTAATTCTCTGAATATTTTAATTGTGGATGGATTAATTAAATTATGATAATTATTTTGCAGGAAAAGCTGAGATTAGGATAAAGAATTTATTTCTTACGGCCGAGATTTGGCTTTACCCCCAAGACGTTTTGGCCGAAATTCAAAGGGGGTAAAGATAAAAGGATTTTATCTTTTGGGCGTAATGGCATGAAGACTTTTCGTTTTGGCCGAGATTTGGAGGGCGTAATGGCAAGGAAATATTGGTTTTGGCCGAGATTCAAAGGGGGTAATAATTAAATGATTTTATCTTTAGGGCGTAACAAGATAAATTCTTTCCTTACGGCCGAGATTTAGAGGGGGTAATGATAATGACTCTTCTTTATTACGGTCGAGATTCGAAGGGAGTAAAGATAAGAAGGATTTATCTTTGGGGGTAAAGATAAAAGGATTTATCTTTTGGGTGTAATAGTTAGAAGAATTATCGTTTTTGGCCGAGTTTATCTCACAATTTTAAAGTCAACCGTACGATGTTACGGCCGGGATCAAATTGAAGGCCGTCCGCACCTATAAATACGTGAAGAAGCCATCGTTTCAATGGGTGCTCTGAAGTTCAGGTTTTCTTCCACAACGAGTCGTGAGTCTGCAGGCTACGACCAAGAGGAGAGAGGTGCGACGGCTGTAAGTTGATCGCGACCCTGATCAAGTCCGAGAGGCTGTCCGACTGTCTGTCCGTGATCCGAAGCTTCGACTTTTATCTATTTGGGTGTAATTCTTCCAATTATTATTATTTTATTATTATCTCTCCAGAATTTCTAGGATGAACTCCATATTTTTATTTTTTTCATGTTAGGAGATTATTATTGAAGGAAAACTATTTGAACCCTATATTATTTGTTTTAATCTTTTTTCATGGACTATTTAATTTCAGAATTTATTAATTAAATTAATTGGTTTTATGTGAAATTAATAATTGACATAAATTTGATAACTAGTATGTGGAGAATCAAGTTTATGTGATCTGTTAATCTATACCAGTTTGTGGAGTGATTAATAGTCTAGAATTTTCATATTAATGCATCTTAATTTTAATCTTATCTGACGAATACCAGTTTGTGGGACTTTAGGTTTGATTAAATTTAAGATAGTTTAATTTACCGGATTAAATAACAGAATTACCAGTTTGTGGACTCTGTGATGTTAATCTTGTAAATTAATAACTTGAGGAAATTTCTAATCCATCTTTAAAGATTAAATTTATCTTTTACAGTTCAAATATTTATCCTGATCTATTTTCATCCTAAGACCTAACTTCAACACCATTATCTTATCTTTATCTTATTTTCTTTATCTTTTAAAACTCATTTCCAAAAATCCATATTTTTCCTCTCTTATTAATTTATAAATCCAGATATTGAATTAATAATATTCCTCGTGGGTTCGACACTATTACTCCTATTACTATATTACTTGAGCGACTAGTGCACTTGCTAACGATTTTATTTTGCTACATCATTTCAAATGCATCAGGATCGATCCTCATCTAACTCATGTCAAATGTTCATCTCGTCATTCTATTTCCATCGATACCTCTCGTGCGAAAAATGGTAGTCGATGACAGAGAATAGGTGGCCGAAAGTGGGGCGGCGATCACGTGCAACACTGTAGCATGGGGAGGAAGGAGACGATGCTTTCCCTGTTTTTTTGTACATGTCACCTTTTTTTACTTTTTTTTGGCAGCTGTCCATTCCTGCATAATGACCAAAAAGCCCCTCCCTTTTAAACTTATTCCACTTTTTTTAGAAAATGTTACAAAGCACTTGTCCAACAATGGATGAAAGATCTTGTTCATCATTGTACAAAAGATTGCTAGTGTGTTTGTGAGGCCGAAAGGCATCACCAAGAACTCATATACTCCGTATCTTGTCACACATGTCATTTTGGCTTCGTCCCCTTCCGCAATCCTCACCTTCCAATAGCTGGATCTTAGATCCAACTTGGAGAAGCATCACACTTTTCCGAGTTGATCGAAGAGGTCTCCGATCAGTGGGATCGGGTACTTGTTCCGCACAGTAATCTTGTTGAGAGCCTGATAGTCGATGCACATTCGCAACGACCCATCTTGCTTCCTCTAAAATAAGACTGGTGCCCCATATGACGCCTTCGAGGGCCTGATGAACCCAGCTTTCAACAATTCATTTAGTTATTTCCGGATCTCCTCTAACTTCGGAGGTGCCATGCGATATGACCCCATAGCTGGAGGCTGAACACCTGGTATCAACACGATGGCATGATCAATATCTCAGTGGGGAGGAACTTTGTTTGGCAGCTCTGGTGGCATTATATCCTTGTATTGCTCCAGAAGCCTTTTTACTTCATCCAGAATGCCGTGGACTTCAAGACCGGCCTCATTCAGCTTCAAGTCCGCCAAGTAGGTGACTTCATTCCAATGCATGCCCTTCTTGAGTTGCATGGCCGAACTTTATGCTGGCTCTCATCATGACCACTTCATGCAATGCTTCCTGAAATAAAAAACATAACCCCTCTAGGGTCAGCCTTATCTCGTGGAACGCATCCAAGAACTCTATTCTTAGGACGAACTTATGGTCGTCCATGTTGATGAACGTCATGGTGATTTCTCCTCCCAATCTCTCACCTTCATGTGGATGTCCCTAGCCGTACCAAGGATCGATTGGGAGGCAGCGTTCACGGTAGCTCCTTGACATACTCTATGCCAAGTCTTGTCGCTTCCTGAGTTCCCATGAAGTTGTGCATGGCCCTGATGTCCACCAGAGCGGTCAAAGTGTGGCCATTCACTGCAACCTCCACTAACATTAAGTCCTTCGTGGCCTTCTACATGTCTTTTGTCGAAAGTGTTATAGCAGCGATTGTCAAGGCCATTATAGACCCCATGTGTGCAGTACCCTCCTTGTTGTTCGGGGTAGACGTCATGGTAGAGAGGCTTACCTTCTTGTTGCACTCCCTTGCGTAGTGCGGCCCACCATAGACATAACATCTTACCGTATTTTTGGCGTCACCTTTACTCGATGATGTCGCCTTCTTGTCCCTCTTATCATTCTTTTTGTCACCTTATCATTCTCGTCGACTTGCCCTTATCCTTGAGCTGTCCGCCAAGGTTTCGATTTGTTGAAAACTCCACCAAAGCTTCAGCTATGACCAATGCGTCCTTCATTGTCGTTATTTTCTGATGCCTCACCTCCTGAGCAGACCATGGTTTCAATCCCTTGAGGAAGAAGAATAACCACGTTGACTCCTCCATGATTCCGAGAATCTCTAGCATAAGCGGATGCAACTTTTCGATATATTCCTTTGTCAAGATAGAACTGCATATTCAGCTCCTTCTTGAAGTCTGCCCAAGAGTCTATGATGACCATGTCGTTGGAGACTTCTTCCTCCATGCAATGCCATCACAAGAGTGCACCATCCACCAGATAGCGCACGGCCATGTTGATTTGGTCACACTTGACCACAATCTTACACGTCTTGATTCCCTTTTCAAGACACCAAAGAAAATCATTGATGATCGTCGCCTCTCGCTCCGTTACCTTTTGGAAGGCCTAAGCCCCATAGATACTGTCTACCCGAGACAGTCCCTTAGCACGTAGTTCCTGGCACAAGGTTAGAATTCTAGCTCTTCCAGAGTGGTATCTCACTGATGGCTCGGGCCCCCCCGGAAGGAGGCCTTCTTCTCCCTCCACTTCGTATTTCTTTGGTTTGGGCCCCAAGAACTTGGGGACAGGAGCCCTCGTCTGCAGCCCTCCTACGTCAAAGAGGAGTTCATTGAGTAGCAGCATGTCGGTCTCCATAGCCTTCAGTCACGCCTCCATGGCTTTTTCCAGGGACGTGATCCGAGCGGTCGGATCCTGGTGCACCGTCGTGCCTTGCTCCAGGGCCAACCCATGCTCGCTGGCCATGATCTCCAAGCTACGGACCGCCTCGTCCATCTCCTAAAGACTTTGGCCCATGGTCTTCAAATATTTCTCTATGTGTCCAATGGGATCCTTCGACTTTGCTCGCATCATCTTCTTCTTTTCCCCACCATCCGCACCTTGGTCGCTACCTCGCGTGATGTCCTCGGCCTCCGATGAATGGCCTCTTGTAGACGTGACTTCTCCATCTCCAGACATTGTCAAACCTCAAGCTCTCATACCATGTTGTCACGCCCTAAAGCTCTATCCCAGAAAACCATAATGCGTGTAGCTCGGCTGACCCTGCTCGGATGCCTATCTGCACTTTGGATGCGTGCAGCTCGGCTGACCTTGCTCGGACACCGATCAGCCCTCTTGGATGCGCCTTAGGCCGCTTGCCGGACACATCCCAAAGTGCACAAAAAAACACTCACACACAAGGAGAGAACAAAGGCTCAGAGCTAGAGGGAAACTAGATAATTGTATTGAGAAAAACTCGGATGGTTTACAAACCCAGGATTACAAGAGTTTATATAGTGTCAAAGAAGTCCTACACCTCTTCTAACTAGGCTTCTAACCCTACTCGGCCTGGATTGATCCTCTCTAGGAAAACCTTTGCCAATTAGAGATTAAGTTTGGCCCTTGAAAACCTTTGCAGATCCGACTAAGCTCCACTCCTAGTCACCCTTGTAGTTGTTGTGCCCATGCCACGCCACACCCGCGCCATGCCCGACTCTGATTGGCACTCGGAGTTCAGTCACCACATGCTCGTGCCAGCTGCCTCCTCTTCCAGGTTTTCCTCTTGATCAGCCCACATTCTCCTAGTGCTTCTCAGTCTGGCAAGATGGCCCGGCCATTTCGAAACTTGCCCCAAGTTCTACACGTCCCGGGAAGAACTCCGATCATGTTCCTACTCGAACTAGGACACACCTCCACACCCTGCACCTGTGCACGTCCTAGGTCCTTCCTACTCACGATAGAAGTCATGTTTCTTCACCAGGGACAACCTCCTCACCGAGCCCCTCCATGCACGTCCACCCCTTGCTGAGTTCGAGTGGAGTCGGATTGGGGTGTGCTGATGGCTCGCGCGCACCCGGGACGGCCACCACTGCCTAGGGACTCAATCTTGTGGCAAAGGGTAACACTCGAGTCCTAGCTGGACGGTTTAGTTACACGACATAAACAGGGGACGAAGCATCCAATGTTCATCCCACAAACAAGAAAGAAGAAAGGGGAAGCTTAGTCCCTTCTTCCCTTCGTCTTTATGTTCAGACCTTCGAACCTCCCCCCTTTCGGTTTCCTCTCCTCTTACTTTATACCGAGAATAGGATGCCACATGTCCTTGCTTTTTACATTCTCCGATGTCCACATCGACCTACAAGGTGTAAGAGGAAGCTTTCGTCCTTTGTTGCATCTAAAAATATGCTTGACTGACATGGAAAGGGGTCTCCTCCGTTGTATGCGGCTTTGAGCCGTTACAATAAGTGAACCTGCCGCTCTCGCCCAAGATTCCGCCCGAGTGGTGGTGGTGACACTTGTTCCCTGGATGCCCCCACCTACAGTCGCTTTCTCCAATATGTCCCGTCCTTTATAGGTCGGGACTTTGCATGAGAAAGTGGGCATAAAATAGTAACATAGTCCGAGAGATCACCAAATGTTGCTTCTACCTAGAAAGGATGTGGAAAAATTATTGTGAGATATCTGTGCAGATATGGGAAATAGTCGGTATTTGCATACTAGATACACATATGTGAAGATCGGATTCTCTTTTACCAGAATGTAAACAAATTTTAAATTTATAGTCTCAACTACACTTCTCAGGTTGCAAGTATATAACCGTCATCGATGTACAGATTGGGGTCGAACCACAGAGAGAGAAGTTGTATTTGTTTGTAGACTTATGAGCAATGAGAGAAGTGAATCTGATTTGATATTAAGAGAAGTAAACTAAGATTGCTGAAATCAATATTGCAGGAATGTAACAGTTTTGTGATTTTTGTTTTATATATTTTTTAGCTTTTTGATTAAATGATAAAAATAGAATTAAGAATCCAAAACTAAGTAACAGATGATGTTGACTATCAAGACTATTGAATTTCTTTAGAGAAGAACATCTATGCCTAAGAAATTCAGTTCAATTGGATGCAAAACAAATAAGCAAAACATCAAATATAGGTTCTCATCACTCTTGTGTTAGACACGTTCTAGTTTCTCCACTCTCGCTTTGAAACTATGGATTTAAGCATTCAGATTATTATCGAGTCATCCCCCATGAGCTCCACCTCTCGGTTTATCTCAAGTTGGACTGACCGACAAATTGACTATTCAAGTGTGACCAGCTAGCCTCTTAGTTCCTTATTGGGACACAAAGGCAATATATGCTCCCTCTTAGGAGTCTATTGTGTGGAAGAGCAAAGCAATATCATAAATGGGGGCACGAGAGATCATTTTCGGATGAATTTGGCAAATAGATGCTGGTTCCTTATAATATGCATTCAGACATTAATATTAAAACATGTATCCCTTTCACTCTCGTGATTGAGATTTTAGGTTCTCCCACTCTCGTGTTTGAACCAAGTCAAGTTGTTACTTAGATAAAATCACAATAATACATCTACGAGCTTCCTCTCTCGATTCACCCATAGAAGATCGACAATTGTACTCAAAAAGCTCCCCCATGCAATCAGCTAGTCTTTAGACTCATCGTTGTATTGTTTGTAATGCATGCCCCTTCTCAGTGGACAATTACATAGGAAGGTAGACTCATAACATAGCATTTTAGATGTGAACAAATAAAATCAACCATGCTAAATAAAACATCCGAAGTTCATGAAAAGCGATAAAAGGCAAGTTCGAATCCAGAAATGACCAAAGAGTGCATCTAATCCATAAATGGCATCCAATCCATAAGTGGCATGACCAAAGAGTTCAATCTCATTAAGAAATCCCCCAGCCTTGATGGCTGATTAGTTATACATAACTATGAGGATCACAACACAAAACATCATCACTAAACGTCGTTCAATAAAGAAAACTCAATCGAAAAGAAGTAGGAAAAGTAGAAAATGTAGCAAGCAGCACTAGGATTAGAGCTCCAGCTTCCCCTCTCGACTCAACTGGTCTTCTTCTCCAAAGTGGTTTATCTCCTTCCTGTAGGTTGGCCTCCTCATGCTCTCTAATTTGTTCCTCACATTGCCTCTCTAATGTTCCTCACGATAATTGTTGGCCAACCCCCTTTTCTTTGAAACATTATTTTTTTTATATCATGGCATCACTTCTGTCCACCATTATACCTTTGACATTTGTCCCTTGTTCAGCATCTACTTTTTGCTCAGCTATCTGATTGTGACACATGTATAGCATGATATATCACATTCTATTTGATTCCTATCTTTTTCCATCAGGCAAGTGGATGTGTTACACCTGTCCACACCATGCAATAACTTTATCTTTTTTTTACTGTAGAGACAGTTTGCATTCTCTGCCAGATGTCAGACTGTTTGTCTTTTTCTGCCAGCTCAGCTTATGGTCTTAGCAGCGTTAGATATCCCCATGTGGGGACTCTTTTAACTTAGCTATCGGATACCCCATGCAACGTGCGGGTACCTGTTGAAAAACAAAAGTTTATAAATTTAGAAGATTTTATCTATGTTTTTAGCAAAAGAGGTAAGATGACATGGAGCAGACAAAAGGTTAAAAATGTAGATTTTATGTTATTTAATTGTAGCATAAATCAAGAAAATCATGCTTCTACCCTAACAATAATGAGTAAGAAATCCATGTCATAAAAAATCATAAAAGTTGCATTTTAACATTAAAGCACATGTTCGAGCATGAAAACATAGTGCATGCCGAGCATAAGTAAATAATTCAAACTTATGATATTCATCTAGCACTTCTCTTCTCAGAGCCGAATCACTAGGGACCCATAAATAATTCTTGTATCTGATTGCACCATCACTTGAGAACTGAATATATTCTTTCAGATTCACAACTCTTCATCGTATCTTTATGCTCTGGATCTAAGGGTAACTCAATCTTTTGCATTATCATGAATGTACGATTTTTTTCAAAGTCTAGGATTTCACTTTATTAATTCCTCGATCATTTCATACCTTTGTAATATTAGAAAGTTCAGTGATCATTCCCACTTTCGAATCAATGCATCGGCCGAGTTGGCATTTCCTGAATGGTAATTGATATAGAACTCATTGTCTTTCAACAATTCCATCAATCTCCTTTGTCTCATCTTGAGGTCTTTTTTAGTACTCTTATTATTTGTTAAGACCTCAAACTCCTCTCCTGTCCATGTCTTTAGAGAGAACACAACATTTGCTAGATCCAGATATGAGTGGGATAATTCACTTCATGTTTCTTCAGTTTCCTAGATGTATAAGCTACAACTCTATATGTTGCAACAGTAGACATCCGAGGCCTGTCCCACGTGCATTGTTGTATACTATGTATCCACCACTTCCAATTAGAATAGTGAGAACTAGAGTTGTAGTCAAACTCTTCTTCAATTCTTGGAAGCTCTATTCACATCTTAGAGGCCACACATACTTCTCCCATTTTCTTGTGATCCTAATGATTAGAGCTGCTATATTTGAGAATTTCTAAATGAACCTCTTGTAGTATCCTGCTAATCCTAGAGTACTTCGAATCTCTAATGCATTCTTAAGTTGAGGCCATCTCTCAATCACTTCCACTTTTGATGGGTCTACCAAGATAGCATCCTTGGATACTATACGGCTTAGGAACATGATCTCCTCAAGCCAAAATTCATACTTTGAGAACTTTCCATAAAGTCAGTGTTACTTCAAAGTTTCTAGAACTATCATCAGTTGTTCTCTCTGGGTTATTCATGATTCTCTGAGTATATCAGGATGTCGTCTACAAATACGACAACGAACTTATCCAAGTGTGGCAAAATACTCTATTCATCATGTCCAAGAAAGCCTTCGGTGCATTAGTTAAGCCAAATGTCATCACTACGAACTCATAGGACGTGTTTGACTACGGAACTGGATTGGAACCACGTCCTTGTTCCACCGGTTCCGCTAAACACAGCTAATAGTTCCGTCAGTCAAGGCGAAACTACGAGCCAGAAATAGGCCCTCACATGACCCTGGTTCTAGTGCTTTAGTTCCATCTTTTTTTGGAACCAGAGCACTTTAGCGAAACTAAGGTTTTTTTGCTTGATGTCACCTTTTATTTTTAATTTGATTTTTCATTTTTCTTTTCTTTTCTTATTTTCTCTCTCACACACATTTCTCTTATAAAATAATTTATTTATTATATATAAAATATTTATAATAAAGGATTAATGTAATATTATTTATTACTTATTATTTTATTAAAAAATTCATGTTTGGTTAAATATAATTAATTTTAAAAATTCTTTTTTATATTTAAATACTATATTTTTAAACAATTTTTTTCATAAAAAAATTAATTTTTTAATTAATAATAAAATTATACTTTATATTTAAAATAAATATTTTTAATTCAAAATCCACCAAAAATTAATCTTTCACATCAACTTTTTTCTATTATATCAAATCTTTGATTTCTCATGTTCCATTCCATTCAAACACACTTCGAACTAATTTATCAATTCAACTATTCACCAAGAACTTAAGAGTGGTTTCATTTCCAAACACAACTATAGTGTCCATATCGAGAGTGAAATGCCATTTTCAAAATATCCTCTTCTGCCACCTATAGCTGGTGATAACCACTCTAGGGACCTGTCTTTGAGAACACCTTTGTTCTTGGCAGTTGGTCGAGGAAATAGTCGATCCATGACAGGGGTACTTATTCTTGACGGATTAATTCTTCTTCTTAACGAATAACACTAGAGTGCCCCAAGTGAGACAATGAATCCTTTATATAGCAGTTCTTGAATTTGCTTCTTCAGCTCCAACATTTCAGCAAGTATCATTCGATACGACACCTTTGAAATTGGAGCAATCCATAAAAGTAGCTCGATGTAGAAGTCTACTTCCTTTCCTGGTGGCAATACCAAAATATTCTTTGGGCTGGAAATTCCTTAACTATCTCCACCTGATGAAGTTCCTTGATTGGTGAATTAGTAGACACCACGCTGGCCAAGAACCTATGCATCCTTTCTGTAGTAGCTTCCATGCCTTAATTGCCGAGAATCGCCTACTCTCCTTTCTCCTCTTGTGTGGACTCTCTTACAATTGCATTTGGCTTGCCCTTCGTTTTAATGACCACCTTATTTTCCTTGCATATGATCAATGCATCGTGGTATGACAGTCAATCCATACCTAAGAATACCCAAAAACACATCGTAGTCGTACATCAGGATGTTTACCAGATCTGTTGAGTAATCTCGCCCATCAATACTAACTGGTACTTCGGGCAAGAACCTAGTGGTATGCAGCACACCCATGGGAGTGATGATACCCATCTCATGTCTGAGATCCTTTGGTTGGACCTCCAATGCTTTAGCACACTCATCCGATATGAAAGAGTGGGTGGCTCATGAATCGAACAACATGGTTGTTAGGAGACTAGAAACAAAAAGAGTAGAAAGAGTACGTCTAATGACATCAACATCCTCTTGGAGTTCTTTGACCTCCAAGTTGTAGACTCTTCCTTGGACCAACCTATTAGTGCCTCCTACAACTTCCTTATTATGCCCGTTTGCCAATGGGCAATCCCTAATGTAGTGTTCTGCCACTCCACACTAAAAGCAAGTCTTGTTATTCACATTGTATTGTCCATAATGTTAGCGCCCACAGAAAGCACATATTAGCTTTTTTGGTGGAGCCTGTTGGGTTTGTATTGTTTGTTGCCTCTACGTTGAGGTTGTTAGGCCATCTGTTGTATGTTGATGCCTTTGTGGTAGTGGCTTTTGTTGGGCCTATTGTGGGGGCCTCTACTAGGTTGAACCCTGTTGGCTATTCATGTCGCTCTGAGTAGGACTAATATACAAGGAAATACCATGCATTTAATATGACAATTATGAGTCAAATTAAAATTATACTTTACTTACTTTCATGGCATGATAGTTGATCGTGATGGTTGCACATGGACACTACTTTAAATCTAAGAGGACTTAGGAAACTTAGGCTTTGATACAAACTGTAGTACCTTCAAAATTCACCCTCCTGCCATGTGACATTTGGGATATTTTGTGCCTGCATTACCTTTACATAACTCTTCTTAAGCTCTCATAATACAATAAGAAAAATAAAGACAATGAGGAACAATAATAACTACTTTTATAAACATACGGAAGTTGACTAATAATAAAGTCCTCTAAATATTACATACTTTAAAACATCTATAATGTCAAAGTAGAAACAATGATAATAAAATGGCAATTCTAAAATCATCTCTCATGTGCAATTGCATCACAACGGACTCTACTATTGCATGCACTTTCATCCCTAACTTCAGTTACCTATGGGATTCAAATACGGGGACATAAAATAGCCGTAAGCAATTATGCGCAGTATAGCAATTAAATGCTATGTTACTTTTATTTAAATTATTCCACCCATTTGTATTATTTCGAAATAATACAAATGGGTGGAATAATTTAAATAAAAGTAACATAGCATTTAAGTCATAATCATCAGCAAGCATGTAAATAGCATTTCAATACTTTACTTTTCATTTCCTTTTCATACTTTATGTACTTTTCTATTCTTAACTATACTTTTCCATTATTTTCTTTTTTTATCAAGTCTTCTATGGTGCATTGTACATCTTTTACTTTAAACAATTCTTAAGAACTTCTATGTATGTTGTCCTAAACGAGTTCAACTTCTTTTATTATGGATCTACATGGAACTTTCTACATATGTTGTCCTAAGCGAACTCGACTTCTTTTATCTTTCCTGTTCAATTCATCTGGTGTCAATATAAGGGCAAAAAAGTCATTTGACACATTTACATATCAATGCAAAATCATATATGCAATATGTGTAGAATCCGAATCGGGCACAATCAAATTTGAGCTGGATTTGTTCTGAACTCGGGTCGGGTCCTTTTCAGTCCAAAGCTATACACTACTCTGGAGTTGGATTCCAATGTGTCTCGGATCGGGTGGCGAAAAATTAATACACTAGGTTTTAGGTCTCGAGAACCCAGGCTAAGTGTAATGTAGCACGGGCCGAGTTGGTCACAATGAACGGAAGGCCGCACTTCATCAAAATGGAAACCTTGGTCGGGTCCCTATAAGTCCGAGCCAAGCCCAATCAGAATAAGAGTCAAATTTTGACTACGTGCATAGGGTTTCGTCCATACATGAAGAATGTGTGCTACGTTCGGCCAGAGTTCCTAGACAATGGAACTCCATTGCCCAAATATCAAAACTTTAACATAACTTCCTGACTAATCTAAACATCTTTTTAACATGAAATAAAAAGAAATCTATGCTTTGAGAACAATAACCATACTTCAATCCTACAATATCTTAATCACTCTATAAAAAACTTCATCCAAAAGTGAACTCATACGTATGTTTAGAAAATAACTATCTCGAACTCCTAACTTCCCGATGAAAAGTCCGACATTAGGTGAAAAAGAGTACAATCGAGAGTGGATGGCCGGTCAAAGCAATCACACACGCGTACCGAGAAAGAAGAAACAAGAATTTAAAGTGGAGATAAAAAAAAAATTATTTCCTGAGTAAGCAAAAGATCATTGGTTAAGGCGACCTATTTATAGGGAAGAGAATTTTGACTCGATGGATTTAATCTCAATTTGGAATTAGATGATTAACTACTTCTAAATCTTATTTTACTCTTATCCATAACCATAACTAATTTAAATACTTTATCTATTTTCTTTCTTTTCATTTATTTTCTTCTTTTCAAAGTCTCGTGTATACTTCACTTAACTTTTATCTTTTATTTTTCAACAGAATTTTCGTAATTAATTAGAATAAATAAATATTACATTTATCTAATTAATTAATTTAAAAAATCTTGAGGTCTTAAATAGGTTAGGGCGATCCTTACGTCATGTATAAAGGACACCCAAGAAACCAAACAAAACACAAACAATTTTTTAATTATGACTATTATGGATCTTAAGATGAAATTAAGAGACAAATTTTGATATGAAAACTCTTGGTATATGATTATTTCTTGGGTAGTTAAATTACAAATTTAGCTAGATGATTTTCCACTCCTCAGCGAATATATCACTTGATCTGTTATAACAAAAGAAAAGTGGCTATGGAATGCATGTGATCATTAATTCATAAAAGGACATATTAGAAAATGTGAAAGAGTAGTTGGTCGATAGATTATTTAAATATTACAAGACTATTGTGAACATGAAAACGATTGGCATCGACGCCTACAATTAATCACATGAAAGTGATCGACTGCATATGTCGTTTTTCTCAAATATTCTCCCGGAATAACTTTATATACAAGGGTCATAATCATCTTGATATTATTGGATACAAATGCATACTTTCGTTGGTTGGAAATGTTGTTAAATAAGATGTGATTGTGTCGCCGGGTGTTTTTCCGTGATATGACGCGCAAGTCTCACGACATTAATTTTGCTCAACTTAAAACTTTCGACCGTTCAACGTCAAATCAAAGAATACATGCAGTTGTCCTGCACTACGTAATATTGCGGAGTGTCAAGTTATCCGTCTTAAGATATGATAAATGTTCAAGTTATTTGTAGAGTGCGTCTTTTACATTTTCTCAATTAACATTATCTTTACATTTTCTCAATTAACATTATCTCTAAGTTGGACTCAATTAACAATTTTAACACATTATCTCTAAGTTAGACTCAATTAACATTTTCTCTCCAAATTGAGGAGAAGCGTCTGAAAATATATTATCTCACTTCAGCATTGACTTATTACCTCGAGTACAGTTGTTATAAAAAGTGAAGTTTCTATCTCTCTTGTTACAATCTTTCTAAAAAGCAATTGTGTGTTTTTTTTTTTTTTGAAAGTGTTTCCGTATTAAATTTTCATTTCCCCCTTTTTTATCATTCTATGAATTTCTAAAAACCCATATAATTAGGAGTTAATCGTGAATATAATCTTCATGTATGCCCCTCATAAATTTCTTGGGGGTCATGGGTTTTCTGAGAAGAAGGCATGGGCTTACACTAAACAGCATCTGATTCTTGGGGATGATGTTACTTATTTCAGGCTTGTTGCCAAAAATATGGAAACGTCTAAAACAAAATAATGGAAGCTTCTGATTATGATAAACAAGTTAAGTGAATTATGCAAGTTAATTGTGTTATGCAAATGCTCCATGAAGGAAGGCAGTGGAGGAAGATAAGCTAAAGGAGGAAGGCAATGGCGGGGAAGACCTCTTGCTTCAATTGGTGTCAATGGATTTTTGTAGGGAAGATGAGGTTATTCCAACAAGAGATTTATGGTGGAGGCATAACGTTTGCGTGTGTGTCAATGTGTTTTCTTGTTGTAGAGGTGTAGGAGAACAAAATCCACAAGTAAGATCAAAACTAATCCTTTTATTTCTTTGGCTAAAATTCCCAATATTGATGAGGTATATGGGCAACTTGTACATCACTAACAACTGTGAGGAGGTTTCAAAGAATATGGAACTCTAATATGCATCTACATTTGCACTCCTAGGAATCAGGATGTCGAATTCGCTCAATGTCCATTCGGCCACTGCATCATTGCTGACGTAGATCTCGGTGCCGACGTCGAGGGACGTCCACCTCCGCTTCGCCGGTGGCGTATCCTTGTCCTGCAGAACAGCGATCAGAGTTCAATCTATATATAGGAAAACTGGTTGGATAGAGCTTAAGCTTAACCACGAAATATATGTCCAGCGTTCTGAGCAGTGACAGCAGAACACAATCTAAGTACCTGGTAAAAGTAAAGGTTCTGAGACATCCCTCCAACATCAAGCTCCCAGCTCCGGGGATCCCCAATCCAACCCTGCCCTGGCTTCGTGGGGTATCCGTAGCTCGCCCACACTGGATGGGGCAGTATCTGAAGTATCTCCTGAGCCTGGGGATTGCTGTAGGGATCACAGAATCTGTAGGGAGCCTCAGGATTCTTGGCATTCCCCGGAAAGCAATAGACGTGATAGGCGCCGTAAGGGAAGTTGGCCTTGTCGGTCCGATGGACTCGGGTGCCGTTGGGGAAGGTGTGGTACGGCGGGCACTCGTAGAGCCGGTCCGGCCGGCACCACGCCTGCGTCTCAGGGTTGAGTATCATCTCGCTGTAGCGGGTGACGTCGGTGGTCGTGTCACCGTCGCAGGGGTCACCGTTGTTCTTCCAGCAGCTGCCCATGTCCATCAGGTAGAACTGGCTGTTGGGGCCTCCCCCTTGCTTGATATCCAGTGTAATCCTCACTTTGAAGTTTGGCGATTCTGGTATCTGGTGGAAATACCATATATCAGAACAGAAGTGGTTTATCCAAATTCCAGTCATCAGTGTTCACTTGTTCAGGCAGTAACATTCAAATTGTTTCAAGTAATTGACGAGTTAGTGGATTCAAACACTGATAAGCTCATACATAAATTAGTCCAAAATTGTACGTTTCTTAGCATTCCTGTGGTTGAAGGTGTTTTAATCTGAGCTAATGATAGCAATTTGAACAAATCATCCATATCTAATTCTCTATCTTAATGAAATTAAATATATATATATATATAGCATTATGAGTAGCAATAAAAATAATTGTACGTTTCCAGCACACTATTGATAAAGACATCCCAGCTGTATCTATTGTACATGCTAATATTTAACAAACAGATCATCAGTACAGAAATCTTTTTTTTATAGTAGATAGAGTACAGAAATCTAAAACAAGAGCTGGAATGCACGAGGGGAAAGGTATTTACTGTTTTGGTCATTCCTCTGGTTTCGTAGTGGTATCCCCCGGAGAAGCCCCTGGTGGCATCTGACCTGAGGTAGAGCATGAGCCAGGGGTACTTCTTGCTCGTCCTGAGCACATGGTGGAAGGCCCATCCGCCACTTCCGAGATCCTTCTCCCACGTCACTGAGTAGTAGGACACATTGCCGCCGCCGGCGTCCCCTCCGGAGGTGAGGTTGGCGTCGAGGTCGTAGCTCCCGTAGAACCTCCCTCCGAGCCTGTTGGTCCCCTCCTGCAGGGCAGTGTACTCGTGGTACACCAGCGGCTGGTTCATGCACCCGGTGCCGAAGCATGGAAACCTCGGCTCCGGCGGGAAGGGCCCGACCTTCTTGCCGTCGCGGGGGCACAGCCCGGCGCCCGTGTCCAGGTTGCCGTTCTTGAGCATGACCATCCAGAACTGCCACGGGCCGGGGACGTCGCTGACCTCGCACTTCCTCCCGAGGTACAGTTCTTTCTGGACGGCGTACAGGTCCACGTCCTTGAGGCTCTCCGGCGGGCACCCCGGGAACGGAGTTCCCACCCCGAGCCGGTTGTCCTGCTCGCTGACCGTGTGCGATATGCGCCCCGACGCGTCTGCAAGGAGAATGCCCTGTGATCAGTAGAAGAAAGAGAAGAAACGTAGCGGCCTGGATCAGATGCAGCAGAGGGCAGGCGCGCTCTGGCCGGGAGAGACAGAGATGCGCACCGATGTCGAAGCATTCCGCGCGGCGGGGGCTGCCCATGCCGGGGGCCTCGGATCCGACCTCATTGCAGAAGTTCCAGGCCTCCAAGGCGACCCTGAGCCCGTCCCGGCGCATCCCTGGATCTCCTACGGCCGACACGTAGTCCGCTTCCTCTCCGGCAGCTATCGTGATCAGTGTGAGACAAGCAGCGAGAAAGGCGACTAGGCGAGCGAAGAGTGCGCCAGATGGCTCCATGGATGACCTGCGCCAACACAGTGGCCGGTCAGTGGGAAATATGATAAGCCAGAAGGACGCCAAATAAATAATATGGCGAGTGAGCAAAGGATTCCTATTGTTGCAGAGGTGGGCCAAATTCATGCATCTTCTTTTTTTTTTTTTGCTTATTCTATTGGTCACATGTTTCCTTTTTGACGTCACGTTAATTTTTTCCCATGTAAATGTAAAAATAAATTTAATTAAGATTTTAGGTTATTTTATTGTTCATATTGTTCACCGTTATTTATCATTTTTGTTATACCTAAAATCACTAAGAATATTTTGCATTTGCAAACACTTTATATGCCAAATTTTTTTATATATTTTATCATAAATGAACTTAAAAGTTTAAAATGTTTTTCGGAGATTAGAAGTAACTTTTTTTGAGACTTGTTCCACATCTGAGTGGATGTTTGGTTGAACATCCAAGTCAAAAGATTTATTCCCCTTGTCCGCCCAAGGGCTTATTTTTTTTTATATGAAACTTAGACTTATTACCAAAAAAAGTGAAAAATAATTCTTGGATAGATTTTGACTGGGAACGTTTAAAAATTCCATGTTTCTTTAGATTAATAGGTTTTTATACTTTATAAACGATTTCCTGTTTTAATTTTGTGCTGGTATCATTTCTTCAGACAATTTGACCAAGTAATCAATAAATGTAAACGTAATTTTTACTCATCGGCACCCTCGTCCGAGTTTGAGTTGATCGCGGTCAATAGAATCGGATGGGTCAAACCAACCATTTAACCTCATATTCAAATATTGGTGATGTCGGATTTAAAATTAATTTTTATTCATTAGATCATCAAATTAATCGAACGATAACAACTTTTTTTTTATTTTGTTGCCGACTCAAAATGGTGTCTGTTTGGCACTTTAAAGTACATTATTAATAAATTAAAAAGTCGATTCTCAAGTTCAATTAATTTTATATATGTTACCTGTCGTAAAAATGGATGAATCCGCGCAAAAAAAAAAAAAAAAAAAAATCGGATGAGTCCGTGACATGTAGTTCGCCCCACCATCACATGGCGCACGCGACGTGTGTCCTGGACGCGTTGGTTCGTAGGACAAGAAAAAAAATAATTCTCATTTTCAATTTGAAATAGATAAAAATTAATAATATCGTTTTAATAAAAAATGATGTCCGTATCTTTTATGTCGACAAAAGTCGAATTCGCATATTTTTAGTCATTGAATTAAAGTTTTATATATCACTTAAGCAATTTTAATTTAATTTATAAAATTTTAAGTTGATGAATAAAAGAAAAAACATTGTGCTTGTCCTTTAGAATGACTCTTTAGAAGTCCTCTCTTTTATTATTAATATATAATTTTTAGTTGTATTTTTAATTATTCTTTTTTAGTGAAAGTTAGATATTTTTTTGCCATGTACGTAAGGTGTTAATTTTTTTTAATGAGCATTTTAGGATTCCTGTATGAAACAATTTGTCATCATCAGATGTAGCAAAAATTATTAAAAAATATTTGTATTAATTGTCTTTGATTGTTTTTTTAAACAACTTACAAGTATGATTAGCATTCATAAGTAACGGATGTGGTCTAATATACGAAAATTGTTTGCACACGATCATTAAACTCTTAGTTACTATATATCGTATGAAAATTTGATACTATATAAAAGAATTTATTGCCCTGTGCACTAAGAATGTTTATTAATGTTACATTGATATTTCAATCAGTACTCATAATTAATGTTAATTAATTGCACCAGTTATTTTCTTCATCATGGTACATCTGTATACATCTTAATGTTGCTACATTTTTCTGCCAGTGCATTAATTCTTTTATGGAAGTCCAGGACCGATTTTGCTTCCTAGTGTTGAACTGTTGATAAGTGAACTAATTTGGCTCTTATCTTTCGATTTTTCTTATATATATATATATATATATTAAGTGTATGGGAAGTCCATTTTATGTAACATTATATTTTTTTCCCGCTAAGTTTAGATGGGAACTAGCAGTCTGAACTTAAATAAATTCTATCAAACATGTACTTGAGTTCTGATGAGCTCTGCGCAGATTAAAGTTCTAATCAACACAAAAAGTTTCCGTAAATTCTTATAAAAAGGTTCTGACTCAAAGATAGAACTTACAAAACCGTGAGACAACTATGAAGAGTCTGTGTCAAATTAATAAAAAAATAGTTTCAATCGACGTCAAACTTGATCAAACGCACTAACAAAACTTAATTGTCAAATCGAATTAGTTCCAAAACTAAAATTCTGCGGTTACACTCTCCCCAAACACAACCCTAGCTTACCATTTGTTTTATAATGTAACTCCCTACTAGCACCCTTGTACTTAATATTGCTTAGCACAATTTTAAATAATATATAAACATCTATTATTAAGTGTAATTAAACAATATTTTTCATGTCTAATTTGATTTAAAAGTTCAAACTATAATTATATAATCATTTTTCTTCTCATATTTGTATATCATACTTTGTTTTATTTTTTGTGTTTTCATTTTGCTTTGTATCATTAGTTAATCGGCATGTCTTAATTTATTTGGAAGTTTATGTTGAGTCCAGATATTTGAGAAGGGTGACTTCCGCATGTATGAGAAAGATCTAATTATGTTCATGGATTTCATAATTTAATGTCTAATTTTTCTCTTGTTTTAATTGAAGGGTTCTCAAATATATCGCTATGAATGTTTTGTTCCTATTATTGTAAAATGTTATGCATGCTACTATTTTATGTAAGGATAAAAAAATACTTTATGACATGCATTTTTGTGCTTAGGACATAGCACACATAGTACTCTAGGGATTCTAATTAAAAAATTATCTTCTACCCTAAACTCTTACAAGTAATCCGAATAGATAACAATGGTAGTTAATCTCATAACACAAGTGTTAGACATAGCTAGGGTCTCCTAAATATTTGACATATAATAGCCATATTGATTTCAAAAATAAGTTTGATGTCTCAAGTATGACTCTTGTATTAAGAGTGCTATTTAGATCTTTTATTGCTCATGTGCATTTCTTTAATTGAAGATTATTTTGTTATTCAAAGTATTCTGCTATAATAATGATGTACCGGGAAAGGGTACGCCCCAAAGTTCTCCAATGATACCAGATTTTGGAATAGATTTGAGGGTGTTACGATTTGGTATCTAAGGAAAGTTTTGCCATAAGATAATGAAACCC
This sequence comes from Pontederia crassipes, assembly GCA_030549335.1. Lineage (NCBI taxonomy): Eukaryota > Viridiplantae > Streptophyta > Magnoliopsida > Commelinales > Pontederiaceae > Pontederia > Pontederia crassipes. Next base: position 25,537,351 of record CM060187.1, read on the forward strand.
ATAGGTTAAGTCTAAGTCTATATGCAATCGTCACAAGAAACAAAGTGTGAAGAGTATGCAATGCTTAAGTTCTTCTATACATGCTTATAATTGGCCAATTAACATGTGGTTAATTATATTTTAAACAGAAAGAAAGCAGCAAACTCTTGTAGTGGGAATATAATTAGGGAGCAAAATCAGATAGCTAGGACAATGAAGAAAAATAATGAACATTTTAGTCATTCCTCCATTGATAAATGTCTGAAGATGAATCTCCCAATATTCAATGGGTTATATATCTTAATAAGTTGAAGAATAGTTAGACACAATCACTGACAAACTTCGAATAATGCATTGCTTAAAAAGACATAATGTGCATTTCACCACACAACATTTCATCAACCAAGTTAGACATTGGTGAAGGTTCATGGTGAGGATCAAATTCATTAAAGGTGATAAAATCTTCTATGAAGACTTCAAAGAGATGTTAAAAGATTACTACCTCATACTTCATGTTAAAGAATAGAAGAAAAAAGATGAGTACCTCAATAATTTTTTGACAATAAAAAGATCCAACCTACTAGAGAAGATTTTAGAAAGAGTTAGAGTCAGAAAGCTCGTCAAGGTCCTAAGATTATCATAAGGTTGAGGATCATATGTGGTCATCAAACAACTATGACCGAGATCATAGAACATGTCTCTACTCCTACAAGAGAATATGAGGAACATTAAAAAATGAATAAAAAAGAAAACAGGCATGATAAAGAAAGAAGAACTGATGATTCTAAGACCCATAAAAGGAATCATGATGACAAGAGACATGATAACTATCCACATTATTAAATTTTCACATAGGAGAATGTTATGTAAAATCTAGGATGTGTAAACCGGTGTGGCATTATCATTGAGTGCATGCCATGAAAACATGAAAATTAACAGGATAAAGGCAAGGCCAAACAAATGAACAACAAAGAGCTCCTAGTCATATTTGCACCATGTATGTCAATGAAGCTTGAAATTCAAATGTGTAATCCAAGGTAATCTACTAAATGAAAACCAATATGATAATGTATTGTTCACTTAGAGGCTACTCATTAATTTATATCTTCACTTATCTCCTACTTGGAGTGAAGCTAGTACAGGAGGACTATTTTGTGTGTTCATGTTATGCTTAAAGTTCAATGATGAAATTTTTTTAAAATAAGGATGGAATGCCCCCAAATATTTCAGTAAGGGTATTTTAAACTTTTGACTAAAAACCCTAATATGTTCATATAAAATAAAGGCCAACCCTTCACAAACTTCTTTTTATTTTTTTCTCCTCCCATAGGATGGCTACATGACATAGGATTTGAGTAAGAAGGACGAGAAGGATAACAACACAAAAGCAAGGGGAAGGAAAATGAGAAAGTTCTAGAAGATATGTAAAAATGATAAAACCCCTCTTGTTATTCTACTTTTTTTGTTGTAACCATAATATCCGGAGTAGTCAAATAAAAATCTAAGTCATTATCACCCGACTAATTTATATCACTTTGATCGTGTGTCTGACTACGATGGGTGAGATTTTTAATAAAGATATTCCACATATGATATATTTGAAACTCTAAATATCCTTAAGAGAGAAATCACTTGACCCCAACTTCCATTCCTATCTTCATGTATGCTTTGTTGATTGAAGAAAAACGTGTTCCCAAATGGTTTGTGATGAGGATTGCATTATAGATGCATTGGTTTTACTTTATGTTCATAGGGAAGACAACCCTAAATGATGTCATGATAAATCTATGGATTTTCTTTTATGATACTATAATATTATAAATTGATGAATGGGATCTTCGTATATGTTTTTTTCTTCAAAGTGAACATTTTTTCTTTGTTCTAATATATCAAAATAACTTAGAATCATAAAAATTAGGTTTGATTGAGTTTAAGGAAAGATTTCCATCTTTCTCGTGGGAAAAAGTTTGAGAAAAAATTTTAGTCTCATGCATGGTGGTGAAAAGTTATTCCATAACGATGAAACCAAACAGTTGGTCACGATCGTGAGTGTTAGTGCTAGTGATCGAATTTGATAGAGCTGATGCAATGATTATCGAGTTATCCAATCGGTACGATCTCCCATCATATTCTGAAAACATTGGTCTACGTGCATTAAACTTATGTGGTTTAATTGGTTGGTCTTGATCTCAGCGTTGTGCATTATTTGCATACACATTATTGCTGAAATATGAGAAGACATGCACTAAACTTGTTGTGTTGAATGAACTAGTTAGAAAAGCATAACATCAAGGTATGTCGAATATCAATTGTAATGTAGTGCAATTCTTATAGTTCTAAAATGTGTTGCAACGACTTATGTTCATATGTTGTGCACTCTGTATGATACTTGTTTTTCTGTGGATAAATTACGTCAAATACCTTCCAACTTTGATCACTTTTCCAACGCTATCCTCCAACTTCACTTTGTAACAAGATTGTCATTCATCTTTTAACTTATTTCACCATCCTTTTCACTTGTGATCAACCGTTTTTCGGTTGTTGGTTCGACGTGGCGCCCACACAGAATGTTCTTTCTCCTTCACGCGAGCATCTAGTTGACGTGGCATCATTGAAAAAACAAAAAAAATATTAAAAGCATAATAATTAAAAAATGAGGCATAGGTGCAACCTCCTGCTCCCTACGCCGGGGGTTCACCCCCCGCCTTTCGTCAGTATAGTGAAAGAGGGGGAGGGGTCAGCTCCTAGAGGTCGAAGATGGGGGGTCGCCCCCTGTACACGCTGGCACTCTTCCCCTGCATTGGCCCACGCAGGGAAGGCCTCCCTGTGCGACCTTCCGATGAAGGTCATAGAGAGGGGTGGCGCGCCGATGCAGGGAAGCGTAGTGAAAGGGAATGAAGGTCGTCCCCCTTCCCTTTCATTGCATCTTTCCTTGCGCTGGCGCACATAGTGAAAGGGAAGGGGGGTCGCCCTCCCCCCAACCCCCGGCGTTGGATGGACATTGGATGGATCGCTCTGAAACATCAAGTAGCCTATGAAGCTCGACATCGCCGGCAAGCAGTAGGAGAAGATGCTGGATCCAAGTGATGCCGCGCAAGGAAAGACAGAGGGGTGCCCCATTTTTTTTATTTTTTTAATTATTATATTTTTAACATTATTTTATTTTTTAACAATGTCACATCAACTAGACGCTCGCGTGGAGGGGGAGAGAACATACCGTGTGGGTGCCACGTCGACCCAGCAATCGGAAAACGACCGATCACAAGTGAAAAGAGCAGTTGGTGATATAAATTAAAAGATGGAAGATAATCTTATTATAGAATAAAGTTGAAAGGTAGCGCTATAAAATATTAAAATTGGAAGGCATTTAGTGTAGTGACATAGGTGTCTGAGAACAAAGTCCACGAGCAAGAAGTCCTCAAGAAATGTCAAAATTCCACAAGAAATTGCTTCACTTTTGTTGTAAAGTCTCTCTCTCAAAACATTCATGTAGATTGAACTAGTTCTTGTTTGAAGGAAAAAAGAAACAGAAAGGAACTCTAATAGGCATCTTCAATTGCACTCTTAGGAACTAGGATATCGAATTCGCTCAGTGTCCATTCAGCCACCGCAGCCTCGCCGCTGATGTAGATCTCGGTGCCAACGTCGAGGGACATCCACCGCCGCTTCGCCGGTGGAGTATCCTTGTCCTACAGAGAGGTGATCACTGATCAGGTTGAACTATATATATGGGAAAACTGAGTGGATGGAGCTTAACCAAGAAATATGGGCAACATTTAGAATAGCGACAACAGAACAAGAATCTAACCTGGTAAAAGTAAAGATTCTGAGACATCACTCCGACATCAAGTTCCCAGCTTCGTGGATCCCCAATCCAACCCTCCCCTTTCTTCGTAGGGTATCCGTAGCTCCCCCACACTGGATGGGGCAGTATCTGAAGTATCTCTTGAGGTTGGGGATTGCTGTAGGGATCGGATGATATGTAGGGCGCCTCAGCATTCTTGGCATTCCCCGGAGCACGGTATACGTGATAGGCACCGTAAGGGAAGTTGGCCTTGTCGGTCCGATGAACTCGAGTGCCGTTGGGGAAGGTGTGGTATGGAGGGCACTCGTAGAGTCGGTCAGGCCGACACAATGCCGGCGTCTCAGGGTTGAGTATCATCTCGCTGTAGCGGGTGACGTCAGTGGTTGTGTCACCGTCGCATGGGTCACCATTGTTCTTCCAGCAGCTGCCCATGTCCATCAGGTAGAACTGGCTACTCGGACCTCCCCCTTGCTTGATTTCGAGTGTAAGTTTCACTTTGAAGCTGGGTGATTCTGGGATCTAATAGGGATATCAGATTATCAGAACATAATATATATATATATATATATATATATATATACATATATGAAAAAAAAATTGTGCTATCCCTTTTAAGTGGTAACACTATCATACTTCTATTAATCATCATTTCAGTAAATTATTCGTTAATCAATCCATCATCCATTATGAATTGGATGAGGTAGCACAAATATTAAATCATATATATATATATATATATATATATTCTTTGGTAATTGTATTTACTGGAGGTGGCGACAAGATTTAACAAAAGATCACGGGGGAATTGTACTTACTATTTTGGTCATTCCCCTGGTTTCGTAGTGGTATCCCCCGGAGAAGCCCCTGGTGGCGTCCGACCTGAGGTAGAGCATGAGCCAGGGATACTTCTTGCTCGTCTTGAGCATGTGGTGGAAGGCCCACCCGCCACTTCCGAGGTCCTTCTCCCACGTCACCGAATAGTAGGACACATTGCCGACGCCGTCGTCTCCTCCGACGGTGAGGTTGGCGTCGAGGTCGTAGCTCCCGTAGAACCTCCCTCCAAGCCTGTTGCTCCCATTCTGCCGGGCAGTGTACTCCTGGTACACCAGCGGCTGGTTCATGCACCCGGCGCCGAAGCATGGAAACTTGGGCTCAGGCGGGAAGGGCGCGGCCTTCCTGCCGTTGCTGGGGCACAGCGCGGCGCCCGTATCCAGGTTGCCGTTCTTGAGCATGACCATCCAGAACTGCCACGGGCCCGGGACGTCGCTGACCTCGCACTTCCTCCCGAGGTACAGCTCCTTCTGGACGGCGTACAGGTCCACGTCCTTGAGGCTCTCCGGTGGGCACCCCGTGAACGGAGCGCCCACCCCGAGCCTGTTGTCCTGCTCGCTGACCGTGTGCGATATGCGCCCCGACGCGTCTGCAAGGAGAATGTCTCTTGATCAGTATGACAAAAAGTTACGTGGCGGCCTGTATCAGATGTAGAGGGCAGCCGCGCTCTGGCCGGGAGGATGAAGATGCGCACCAATGTCGAAGCATTCCGCGCGGCGGGGGCTGCCCATACCGGGGGCCTCGGAGCCGACCTCATTGCAGAAGTTCCAGGCTTCCAAGGCGACCCTGAGCCCGTCCCGGCGCATCCCTGGATCTCCTACGGCCGACACGTAGTCCGCTCCGTCTCCGGCGGCCGTCATGACCAGCAAGAGACAAGAGGCGACAAGGCAGAGTAGGCGAGAGGAGCGTGCGCTCTCCATGGATGAGCTGCGCGCACACGGCTGGCTGGATGAATGTCGAGACAGGACGAGGAAGCGGTATTAATAATGATGGATGAACGAGGATACAGAAAAGCCTTTTTGCCGCTTATCATTTGGTGTGTGTGTTTTATTTTCTCTTGTAAATATAAAGGATTACTAATAATTTTAATTTTAAAAAAATAAATTTTATTACGTGCTTATCATTTTTTTCATATCTAAAATAATATAAAGAAATTTATTATTTTTTCTATTTACATATAGATATTTTTTTCTCTTTCTAAAATAATATAAAATTATCATCTAGCTGTGGGCTTACCCATTTTTATATGAGATTTAGACTTGTTACCATCTATCGAAAAAAAATACTTGTTTACCAAAACAGGGGAAAAAATGGGTGGATAGATTTTGACCGACGAATTTTACCAATTCTATGTTTTGTCCAAAATTCACATAACCATTTGCTCACAGACATCGTCGTATGTGTTACCCGGACCGTGGCCCATAGATGGATGAGTCCGTGACCCAAACCGCTACTACCAGCCCATCGCTATACACAAAAATATAGCCTTACACACACACCCTTTCTATATAGTATAGTTTTTTAGAAGCCATTTCTTTATTTTTTTTATATAGTATTTTTTATTTTTTAGTATTTAGAAGATTCAAAATTTATAAATAAAATTAATCCATTTTGTCCCTTATATATGGTGGTTTCACATATTTTAAGGTGATTCTAGAAAATAAAAATGTTAATCAAGTTAATCTTAATCGATGAAGTGCTTAGATGTAATTCTTGAATCTATAATCGTCTAATTAATTTCATTCCGGACTGCACTTTAAGTTATAATCAACAATAAAAAATCAAGAAATAATATGTCAAACAGTTAGACACACAAAAAAATATATTGGACAGACTTATTAAACCTTTATTTCTTAGATAAGTTTTTGGGTTTTTTCCAATGACACTATTAAATTATGAACTTTTTTCGCATTTATTCATGTCTTTTGAATATTCCGCTAACTCCAGAACTATAACGTTTTTTTCACTTAAGTTCATCCGTCAACTTTTGTTAACTTTCTCATTAATTCTCTTTTTTTATATGAAATGACTAAATTATTTTTTTATATCATCTAATATTTAATCATATAAAACAATAAATTAAAAAATAATTTAATAAATTAAAAATGGAGAATTAACAAGAAAATTAACGGAAGTTGATGGATAAACTTAAGTGAAAAAGAAGTTATAGTTCTGGGGTTAGCGAAATATTCGAAAGACGTTAGTTCAGAGGGGTCAGCGGAAAACTTTTTTTATGCAAGATTTATTGTCCTCGCATTAAAAGGTATTTTTTAATGTTGCATTAAATTTCAATAAGTATTTATAATTAATAATCATTAATCACATCATTTCCTTGTCTTCCTTCATCAAATTAAATTCATCAAATTAGCAGGAAGAGCCAGCTTTGTTTCCTGGTATTCATAAAGTGAATTAATTGGATTCTTATCTCTCATGATTTTGGTTTCTTTTCAAAGAGGTTAAATACAGATCCTCCTTTCACAATTAATCAGTAATCGCTAGTGAGTAATGGCATTAACTAAAATATCAAAATCTGTTTTTTATTTTATGATATCCACGTCATGAAATTACATAGATGGAAGGACTGTTAATTTTTCCTAATGTGCATTAGTGAATTAATTTGGCTCTTATCTTATAAATTATCTTATTTTATTTTATATCCATTTTTAAATATAAACTATGTAAATGGGAATACGGGATTACTCTCCTTTCATAATAAGTTCATTTTCCAACTCTTGGAATCTCTTCTTTTTCTGGGTGAACTCTCTTCTTTTTCATACTAAATAGTATTTCCATCCAAAACATTAATGTGTTATTTTCCAAATATAATAATTTAAAACAAATAACTCAATTTAAGACGCCTGAGTATTTTTTACAGAATAAAAAAGTTATCTAAGGCAATGAATTCAATTTGAGTCCAATTAAAAATAATATTTCCTTTATAAAAATAATGTATAAGTACAATAAAATAAACAATATTTACCTTTTTAAAAGATAATGTATAATTTTCATAATTTAAAACTAATTTCATACAATGAATTCAATTTGATTCCAATTAAGATAAATAACTACTAAATAATATTTCCTTTTTCAAGGATAATTTGTTATTTGGAATAAAAAATAATTTAAAACAATGAATTCAATTTGAATCGAATGAAACATAATCTTTTATTTTTAGAAAAAATTACATGTATAAATAATTCCTTCTTAAAAATAATGCATTATTTCAGAATTAAAATATAATCTAAAATAATGAATTCGATTTGGGTCCAATTATGATAAATAACTAATTTTCTTTTTAAAAAACAAAAGTATATGCCACGTACCATATTCATAATTTAACATTTATTTTTTTAAGAAAGATTATATTTCTTTATTTTAGACTTTTATTTTAAATAAAAATATAATGATTAATGATTTGCTTTATGGGAATAGTGTTTGTTCTCCTATTTGTTCGGGGAGGACCGTCCTCTCTACATCCATGACCATTCATTTTTAATCCAACGTGGGATAAAAAAGTGTGTCGTTCCCTGATGATTAGAAAAAAAAAATCGCCTCCGATTCATAGGGAAGGGAAGTGACCAAAATCGTTCGGTTCGCAGGGAGATGACCCTTTGCACATCTCACTAAACGTCGGACCCTTTGCACAACTCGCCGGCGGCCTGCCCTGCGCCCCCACATCTTCAAGATCCTCAGCGGCAATGACGTGGTCGACTCGCTCGCCCGCTTATTCCGTCGCCGCCGCAACCTCAGGATCTGCGTTCTCGTCAGCACATGCGCAATCGCGAATGTTGCCCGCCGCCAGCCATCCATCATCGGGGCGGAGGATGAAGCGAACCAACTCCAACCTCAGCTCCAGGAAAAGTTGAGGTCGATGGTGCAGCGCGGTGCTCTGAGGAAGAACACAGCTCCCATCGCGCCCGAGCCACCCAGGACCCAAATCTTTGACACCCACTTGCCCCCATCGCCGGCAGCATACGCCCTTGTATGCCTTCTCGCGACTCTTCTCCGGTAGGCTCATGTTGTTGCTCGTTGCTTCTCCTTTTGGCACAGTGGACTTTTCGAGCTTGGAGGCGGAGGTGGAGGCGGAGGTGGAGGCAGACTTCGTAAGACGGCGGAGACAAGCGTAGATGTGCAAAGAGATTCGGCGGCGCCGAGGATCTACAGACGAGATGTGCCGGTGAGCGAAGAAGTCATCGGTGATTGAGTGCTGGTGAGCGAACTGACGAGATCTACTGGCGAGGTGTGCAAAGCGGCGGTGAGAAAGGATGACCGGCGAGATTTGCAAGATAGATGCGCTGGTGAGCGAAGAAGTCATTGGAGATCGGGCTTCGGTGAGAGAACTGGCGAGATATGCAGGTCGTCGGGTTGAGGAGGTACGAGCGCCGTCACGAGTGGTGGTAGGAGAAGGGAGGAGGGCCGGTCGGCTTTGGTCACGTCCTTGCGAACCGCGTGCAGTTTTTTCTAATCGCCCATGAACCACATACTTTTTCATCTTGCGTCGGATGAAAAATGAACGGCCATGAATGTAAAGTGGACGAGGAGGACGAACATTATATCCTTTACTTGCGTAATATATAGGTAGTTTGATATAACTTGCACATATTAAATGGTCAAATTTAATATTGCATAGGGAGTATTTTTTTTTCAAAATAAATAACATTTCATCATTCTTATTTATTCCAGAATTAGTTTTGATAATTCTTAAAAATTATAATTATATAATCATTAATTGTTTTAGCGTCCATGCATCGCTAATTCTTAAAGAGCTTTTAGTGATTAGATGTTGACAACAATTCTTTTGTAACTAAATTATTTTCTAAAATTTTAAACTAAACAAAAATGTTTTCCAGTGATATAACTGTGACAATAATTTATAAGCAAATAGATATTCGTAAAAACAACAAAAAAAACATTAAGTACTTTGATAAGATGAAATTAAATAATTAATTATATTGATAAGAAACAAAACTCTATAAAGAAATCTACTGAAAATCTAGCAAAGGTCCTAGGTTAAACATTTTGAATGCGAGATCTTCAAAGTGCATGAAGAACCATTATCAGAAACCTAACTTTTAAGTACACTTATTCTAACATTATCATTGATCAAATCAGACAACATTGAGCAATGTCCAATAAGACAAGTACAAATTTGGGGTTGAAAAAATTGGATAAAAAATAAGACAACAATGAGCAATGTCCAATTGAATGTGTGCAGGCAGCAAGCATGGACGCACTGCATAACGCCTATGACACGCAACGATTGATACTCGTCATAACATTAAACTAGGTAATATATTTTCCCTTGGCCAACTAAAACAACTGGCTTGCGCTTTGCGCAATTATTTCAATTTTTTTATATTTTGACCGTGAATATAAATTATAACAATAATATTATGCTAATGACACATGCAAAAATGTTTATTCATTATGCTTATATTCAAACTATGATAAATTTTACAAATAATATTGCTCAAAAGAGCTCCGTAATCCTCTCTCTCTTGACTCCGGCGGCGGAGAGTCGAATCTAGCTGCATGCGGCCGGATCAATAGCCAGGCTGGCCAGATCAGACCGCCCATGGTTGGATCAGGCCATGAGGCAATGGCGACCAGACGATCGGATCACCATCGAAACTTTTGACAGTTGAAGTCGTTTAAAGTTCGACGACAAAATATCCATCGAAACTTTCGACGGCTTTAATCAGCCATCAAAATTTTTGACAAATTTATCCGGCACATCAAAATCATTTGCGACACCCACTTTTCCGACAGTTCTGTTCCATTGGAAAATTTGTCGGAAATATCCATTTTTCTTGTAGTGATAGTCAATCATCATTGAACAAAAATAGCATTCATGATCCTATGCCATAGAGAAAATCCTCGACCGAATAAAAAAATTAACTAACAATTTAATCAAATATGTTCTTACTCTTAAATTAAAACACCTTTTAGCAACCTGCACATAGAGTTAGCATCCTTCATTGAGTGTTGAGTTTAGAGTTCTTCATTTGAACATCAGCTAATTGTGCCTTGTAAAAAGGGAAAATGTTATGTAGGTTTTAGCCAATGTCAGGAAACATCAAGAGTAACAAAAATAAAGGATTCCTACCAACACTTCAGAAAATTATTGATGAAAACCTACAATTTTTTATAAAAAAAATAAGTTATAAGAAATAAAGTTAGTAAGAGAAAGCTTTATCCAAATATTTAGAGGGCAACAATAATCGAGCTATCAATATACAAAAACATAAAATTTAAAAATCATAAAAGATTTATGACGACAAAGAAGGAGAATAAAACTGAATGTACATGACTTACAAAATGGCAAAGCAAGACAAAGATAATGGTGCATCACTTGCTGATTTATATAATAGATGGGAGTTAATGGAGGAGAGTTACAAAATATAAAGGGTTAAAAATTAGTATGATTGGTGGTTCACTATCAAGCACTATAATTAATATAGTTCATTTGTATTCAGGAATTTGTAGGGACAACGGCTCAGGAAAGGAAATAAATTAATTAAAATCATTCAAGTAAATTTATTGGAGAGAGAAAACTCTAATTGATTATAGTTCAAGTATAGTTAAAAAGCAAATGTCCTTGATGAACTGAATGCATACAAATAAATTTCTAATTAATTGTAGCCAAATCATATTTTAAAAGTTGATAAATTTCGGTTGGTTATAATGACATAGATAAATTTTCTTTTTTTTACTAGAGGAAAAAGACGTGGAAAGGTTAGTGGTTTAGTGGGTTATAATTTTATATAAATGAGATAATTTTTTTCCCCTAGAGGAAAAAGACGTGGAAAGGTTAGTGGGTTATAATTGTATATAAATAAGATAAACTTTCTTTTTTCTTCTAGAGGAAAAAGATGTGGAAAGATTAGTGGGTTATAATTGTATATAAATTAAGATAAATTTTCTTTTTCTTCTAGAGGAAAAAGACGTGGAGTGGATTATAATTGTATATAAATGAGATAATTTTTCTTTTTTTTCTAGAGGAAAAATACGTGGAAAGGTTAGTGGGTTATAATTATATAATTTTATTAATGACAAAATATAATTAATGATATTTATGACATCTAGGATGAAAATATAAAAAAGATAAAAAAAGATTAAAATGAATGGTGGCTTTTAGAATGGTTATGACTCCTAATAATTATATGTATAAGATATAAGATATAAGATATTTATGATATTAAGAAGAATAATGAAATATAAAAAAAACCAACTTGTAATTTATTAAAATTCGATCATGATGTTAAATGTAATAAGCATTAATTAAGGTTGCATTTACAAATAATTATTTTCTATTATAAATAAAAATTAATATGTGAAAAAATATAATGAGAATATCGAGTGTCAATATAAAGATTTAAATGATGTAATAAATGAATATGAGAAATTCGGGGTGAGCCATTTCAAGCTTTTACTTTACTACCTGAAGCAGCTGCAGAATTCAAATGGGTAAATACGAAGATCAAGGGAATAATGGATGAAACACCTCTATTATGTAATATTAAATAAATAATTGTATATTTTTTGACTAATTTTTTAGAAAATAAAAATAAATACATATGTCAATATATTATTAAATTATTTATAAAATTTATGCTATTTATAAATCTTTGCACTTATAAATTTAAGATTCATAAGTAATAACATGTAAAAAATATAAAAAAATTATAAATCAAATAATCAAATAAGATAATAAATACATCAATTGATTTATTTAGAAGTTAATATATCTGAAATGGGAGAATAGTTGAATTTAATTATCCAAGATGAAGAGTAAATTACAATTTAAATAATAAAAAGCTCAATTAGCTTTGTTTGCTAAAAGTTATAGCAAAATAGCAGTATTAAAATAAAAAAGTTTAATAAAAATATTACCTTTATAAAAGTAGAGGTATTTTATATTTGCATGTGAATTGTGATAATAAGCACACGGTGGAATTCTGAATAAAGAAAGAAAAAGTGGTAAAAGGGAAGGGGTTTTCAAACCTGCTGCCTTAGGAATCAAAATGTGCTGTCTAACCACCAAAGCAAGCATGAGATTTGTAAGCACTAATATTAGAATTGTTATTTTCCAGGCAGGCACAAGAATCCACTTGCCTCCGCCTTTGTTTGGCACATGCATGGCTCATGCTAATAATGTCTTGAATCCTATTTGAATTGAAAACTCATTTGGACTCCAAAATACTCTGAACTAAAAGACGTCCTCGCACTATGAGATTCTCGTTGTCTGATTAATGAGCCTGTGAAAGGTAAGGGAATTCCTCCTGCCGAGGGTGTGGGGGCGGAGCCTTTTGGGCCAAAATTTTATAGGGTATTATGTATGTGATTCAGAATTGATTTATTTTCTTATTATGAGATAAGTGTTCTAATTTTAAGGAATTAATTTAGAGTTCTAATCGAAATTATTATCATCTATAAATGGAGTGCCTATATAACTCACTAAGGGTCCGAATAGAAAGTAATCTGAATTGTAATCTTTTTTTGTTCTCGTCTAATAAAATTCTGCATCGTCTTAAATTTCATGATTTTTTTGTGGTGCATAATTTCTCTCGTGCAGAAATCCTAACAGATCAGGCAACTGAAAAAACTATCAGGATCTGCAACAAGCAATGCCCATGAATTAGATGCACGTAAATGGTTGTTACCTCTCTAATGTTTATAGACATCTAATTATGCCCCCTCGTAGCAACTGGCTGTAGGCGTAGCCCCAGGCGACGGATGCGCCTAGGGAAGGAAGCCAATGAAGGACGACCATGGAAGAAGGTGAGGCGCAAGGCAGCGGCAGCCAGGGGAAGTAGCGACTGTGAGTATGCCATGGCGCCGGCACAGAAGGAGATTGGAATGTTACCACAAAAGCCACAAGGATTTGGGTGTTGCGGATGGTGTGCACTTGCGAGTTGGAAAGAGCGGTGTGATTAAAATTGCGTAACATATATCCGAGTCATTATTTTGATAAGGATTTATTCATATCATTCTCCTCCAAACACCGAATTAGTCAAAAGCTAGTAGTCATGTACACTGTGGGTCTCGACCGAAAAAAAAAGGTGCAACATATATAGAAAATTAAAGAACTAACACAATTAAATGGTGGCGTAGTATGAATCGTTCAAGTAGAAAAAGTTGTTTAAATGGTAGCAGATTACTAACCGTTCAAGTAGAAAAAGTTATTCACACAATTTCATATTCTAGACCTTAAATTAAGTGTGTTAATTGGATTCAAATTGTAACGCCCCAAAATTAAACTCCACCATGTGACGAAATCTCCTTTCGATCATTACTCTCTTCGGTCTTTCTTTGACTTTTTCATTAGCCCAAATGGTCAAGAAAATGACACGTAAGCGAAAGATTTAATAAATACAATAATACAACAAATGAAGAAAATGTGAAAGCTAAATATATAAAAGTATATCAAATGTCTTGGTATAAGGCATACAAAAGTCTATGCCATATTACAATATCAATAGGTCTTCAACTAGACTCTAGGATAACCATGTACACACCCATCCAAACTACATCAACTCGGCACACATCCATATCAAGTACATGTGGGGATCACATAGAGGAGCAAGCTCATCCGTTAGCATAAAGCTAAGTGTGAGTTCGTACAGGTCATAAGATAGTTCCATTATAATAAGCATAAAGCAAATATATAAATCAAGTATAAGAGTGAATCATAATTGAGTGATCGATAAAGAGATCATGGTATCATTTCCTTTCTTTTCCATATTCGTGTTCATGTTCTTCATATTCATCGTTCATGTTCATGGTTTTTGTTCTTATTCATGTTTATAAGGATAAGGTCATTTCATTCATCTTTTATTTATTCATGATCTTTCATATTGTTCATAAATTGAAAGAGCTTTACACTTTTAAGAAATACCATTACAGGCACATAAGTGTACACTATCTAGACCATGATGGGCCAATAGGGATCCGTGTTACGGCAGTCTCATCGGGCAGGATGACCTTGTGTAAGGCAGAAACATCCGTCAGGAGGAACTCCCATCTAAATAGGGCAAATGGTAACCCTCCATTTTATCTTATGACTTCACGAGTCTCTCTTTCAATCACGTAAATCGATCAAGGCTGTCGAGAGCAAAAATGACTCCTGATCATTCATTAAGTTCATTTCATTCGGTATCAATCAGGTGGATAGAAGCATTCAAATCATAGGGTTTCAATTAAATTCATATTCTTTTTGTCCATGGATCGAATGTCTGAAAGTCAAATGATTATCCGATTGAAGTTCATTTAGCGATCGTTCGAAAGGGGAACGGATGCCCGTTTATCAGTGTTCTTCGGTCAACTGAAAATGGATCGGTCGTCCATTCTGAATGCATTCTTTAGTCCTTTCAAAGTCATGTTCTATCGGTCGACCAAGAGAGGTTCTATCGTCCTTTATCACATGAGTTTGTCGGACTTCCGATTGAGAGTTTCGGTCGACCAAAACTGGACTGGTCATCTGCTATGAACAATGTCGTCTTCTTCCTCGGTTGGTTGAATTTCTCCATTAATGTCGAAAGTTCTTCTGATGAGATAATCTAGATCGATCGTTCGAAATGGTTTCGGTCGACTGACGTGTTATCATCACCATTATCGAGCCTCGACATTTTTCAGTTCGATCGTCTGAAAGGATTTCGAACTTCCATTTTGCTCCATATCGGCCATCCGATCGAATTGCAAACGTCCGATATGATATGTCCCTATACTCTGTCGAGCTGAATCGGACACTCGAAAGGATTTCAATCGTCCACTTCAGTTCGACAGAGCCTTAGGTCATTTCATAGTCCTTATATTTTCAATAAGTTTTTCAATACAATCAGAGATCTATCACTAATCAACACATTACTTAACTCAGCATGACTAAGAGATATATCTAATCATAAATCTTATCCCATTTCCTTCATCAAATATAACTCGTCGATTCTTATTTTCAAGCATGTAATGATTTCCAAACTATCTTAATTCTAGTTGACATAACTATCAATTTAAAGACATGTAAAAACTCGTCAAACGACTATTTAAGTCTTATATCAACTGATCAAATCTCTCATCATGTTAGCAACTCATACATACCATACAATTCATTCAGTCATGATCAAAATCAGAGGAGAAGCATATCAATATCATCATGATAACTATAAAGCATGATACCTACCCATACTAGCATGAACCATACCCCCTAATAACCTTAGAACATGCGATCTTCCTCACCTTTTCCCGTGTGGTTTGTTTTTTTTTCGCCACATCAAGCTCTAGCTACGTCCTAGCTCCTTCCTCTGTTCCCTCCTGCATCATCGGTGCTTGAAGGTCCTGCTAAAATCATCCCTTCTCCCTCTAGCTGAGATCATAGAGAGAATGTGAATGAGCAAGAAGAGAAGGAAGAAATGAGAGAAAATGAGGAAAGTAGGAGGAAAGTGGAGGATGGGCTTTAAAGAGCATAATGGAAACTCGCCGATCTTGATTGTCATCATCTATAGAGCTTTCAGGCGCCATGGAAGCCCGGCGACGATGAGCTTCACGAAGTGGAATGATGAAGAACGCGTGACAACCAGGAGCTCATTTGAATTGTTAACAACCACACTCTGGAGAAGAAGATAAAATATTCTATTAATCGAGACACTTGTTACATCGTTCTTGACTTCAATTTATACCAAAATACAACTCACATGTAAAGATAAACTAGTTACATAAAACAAAACTACTTTATAAAACCAATTCCGTTACTACTTGAAACTGAAGATAATGGTGATGTGCATAATGGTGGAGGTTTCAGTCATTAATTCTCTCATATCATGGAGGGAGTTACAAATCATTTAGTGTAATGGAGAGGAGAGAAATATCAGAAGGTTGATCTTCCGCATTATGTCCGTTGGGCATTCTTTGCGCATCTCGGACTCTAGTTCCCATGTCACCTTCTTTCCATGGTGGTACTTTCATGCGACCTTGACCATCGATACTTCCTTGTCTTTTCGATACTATGCTTTGTGCTCCAATATCTTCATAGGGAACTCCTCTTCTTTTAGGTTTGTCTCTTCAATCTTGGCGACATTGACATCATCATGCTTGTACTTTCGGAGCATCGAGATGTGGAAGACGTTGTGAACTCTTCCATAGGATGGAGGTATGGCCAATTTGCAAGCTCCGTTGTCGACTAACTCGAGAACCTTAGAAGGGCCAACAAACTGAGGACTGAGCTTCCCTCATTTGTTGAACCCATCATGCCCTTCATCGAAGACACCTTCGGTAGTATCTGGTCTCCGATTTTGAAAATCTGCTCTCGTCACTTCTTGTTGGCATGGCTCTTCTGTCGAGATTGTGTGGCCTTCATTCTCTTCCTAATCACCTCTACTGTATCTACATACTTCTGTTCTCGGACTGCCAACTCCTCGCTCATAGATATCCTCTCGCCGACTTCATGTGCATGCGAACGTGAAGGTCTCCCGTGCATCGTCATGCCAATGCTAGAGTAGAAGCTATTGTTGTACAAGAACTCAATCAACGGTAGATGCTCATCCCAACTGTCATGTCAATCCAAGGCACACGCTCGGAGCATGTCCTCCAAAGTCCATATGGTCCTCTCCGATTGTTCATCTATCTATGTCTATGGATGAAAGGTTGTGTTTTAGCTCACTCATGAGAGTCGTAGTCCGACATGAATCTCATGAAGTTGGATTATCTCTCATATATACACCTCCAGTAGGCTCTCCACTGACTGCTTCCACTTGATTGGAATGAAGTGGGTTGCCTTCGTCAACTTGTCGACCACGACCCAGATGTGTCATGATCCTTCTGTGTCTTGGCCAGTCCTGCGATAAAATCCATTTGATGTTCTCCTACTTCCATTTTGGTATTCCTAGCGGCTTCATCAATCCGTACGATCACTAGTGCTCGAATTTCACCTGTTGCTGGCATACCAAGCATCTAGAGATGTAGTCGTTTATCTCCCTCTTCATGTCGTGCCACCAGAAGTTGCATCTGACATCCTTGTCATCTTCGTGCTGCCTGATGTAATGCAAACTCCGACTTGTGGCCTTCATTGAGCACCTCTCATTTGATAGTAGCATCATTCGTAACCTAGAGGCGGTTTCGATATTTGATTCCTCTGTCGCTGCCGACCTTGAAATCTTCAGGCACTCTGGCACCTCTTGAACATCTTCGTGTATTCTCCGTCTGTCATCTGTGTCGTGATGATCTTGCTGATGATACTCGATTATAGTTGGTGCATCATCACTATGGCCCTGTGTCTTGTAACTTGAGGATTCCATTAGTTAAGTTCATCAATCATCTCATACCTGCATAGCTGGAGGAATGCTAATGAAGCCTCTCATTTTCAACTCAAAGCAACTCGTAATCTTTCAGGAACTCCATCCACCTTCGTTGCCGCATGTTGAGATCCTTCTGGGTGAATATATACTTCAGGCTCTTGTACTCGGTGAACACCTGAAACTCTTCACCTTATAGGTAGTGCCTCCAGATCTTTAGAATGAACACGATAGTTGTCAGCTTTAGATCATGCATCGAATAGTTCATCTCGTGCTTCTTTAACTATCGAGGCGTAGGCATACCTTCCCGTGTTGCATGAGGGCACATCCGAGGTCGATACCGCAAGCATCGCTGTAGATGGTGTGCATTCTGCTCCCCGATGAAAGGGTGAGGATCGGAGCGGAGATCAGCATGTTCTTCAGTTCTTGGAAGCTATTCTCGCACTTGTCCATCTAGATAAACTTCTCATTCTTCTTCGTCAGATGGGTGAGCGGGCTACAATTTTTGTGGATGAAGCGACTATAGTATCCCATCAGACCGAGGAAGCTACAGATCTCCATCGCGTTATTTGATCTGACCTAGTTGTTCATTGCTTCAACCTTCGTTGGGTCCACTACAATCCCATGTATGGATATGATGTGCCCCAAGAACATCATCTGGTCAATTCAGAACTCGCACTTGGAAAACTTTGCGTAGAGTTGATGCTGGCGTAAAGTTTTCAAGATGATCCATAGGTGCTTCCGGTGCTACTCCGAGTTGGAAAAGTAGATCAGAATGTCATCCATGAAGATGATCATAAATTGATCCAAGTGCTGCTTGAACACCCTGTTCATCAAATCCATGAACACTGCTGGGCATTCGTCAATCAAAGAGGCATGACCCTGAACTCGTAGTAGCCATAGCGCGATCAAAAAGTAGTCTTTGATACATCTTCTTCTGCGACTCTCAACTGATGATAGAACACTAAGGCATTGGACAGCTAGTCGAATAAGTCATCGATCCTGGGCAGCAGGTACTTGTTCTTGGTCGTGGCCTTGTTTAGCATTCGATAGTCGATGTATAGCTGTAACAATCCATCCTTCTTCTTTACAAACATAACTAGAGCACCCCAAGGGGAGGCACTAGGTCGAATGAACCCATTGCCAAATAACTCTTGTAACTGTTTCTTCGGCGATCTCCATGATAATCTGCTTCGACGAAGCCCAGCGTCACCCGTCTTCTCTTGTTTGATCATCGACAACAATAGTGCACCTTTTCTTCCCTCCAACCAACGACCTACATCAACCTCACCTCTGGAGAACCATCATGTGCATGTACCGGTGAGGCAAAATTCGGCGAGTCCTCTGGCTTCCATTCGATTTGCACCGGTGGTGATCCACAACAACAGTGGCGTTCGACGATAGCTAGCAGCTGGAGGTAGAAAGATGACACTTCACGGGTCGTCACCAATAGCTCACAGCCCGTTACAACATTTTTTTAAGAAAAAGTTTACTCAACTATTAAACAAAAAGGGGAGTTATCCCGGTACATAATATTGAGGAGTCCAGAAGGTGGATCCTCAGTCCAAAAGCTATCTGAGTTATGTTCTCGGCCAAAATTTGCTAAGAAGTTAGCTGCTTGATTTGTTTCTCTGGATGTGTTTACATATAAAGTCTTGTAATTGTGAGATGAGGTGACATATATTCCTGATGATATTGAGTATTCGCCATGGGCATGTAGTGGTCCGATTAACAATCTGCGCAAGGGTAGCCGAGTCAGTGCCGCATGTAATCTTCAAATGTCCAAGCTGAGCGCAACTTTGAAGCCCCTTCCATAATCCCCATGCTTCCATTGTGAGAACCGATTCAGCCATATCACTTCCGACCGCCCCTGCAACAATAAGACTACCATTAGTCGAGCGAATAATATAGCCGACACCCCCACGCTGCCCAGGGCCGACAAAGGACCCATCCGAGTTGAGACTTACCCAACTTGAGGGCGGGGACTCCCACTTGACCCAGGTGAGGTCGCGGGGAGAGGATGAAGAAGAATAAGATAAAGATGAAAGAGATGAAGAAGAAGAAGATGAAGATGCCTCAGGTATAAAATGTCTAACACACTCTCAAACACCACGGAAATGGGAGCAGTCTTAGACTGGAAGTGGGTCTCATTCCTCATGAGCCAGATATTCCAAAGAACAAAAGCAATGAGTGACTAAAGGACGAATCTAAAGCGGTTATCCAGATCATTGCCCTCCTCAGCCCAGTGACCTTGGTGCCAGAGATGACGATAACGGAAGTTGTAGTGGGTGGAGTTGGCCATTAAGTTCCACAAGGATTCGGCCATAGGGCACTCAAAAAATAGGTGCGTTAAAGTTTCAACAGAGGCACCGCACAAGACACAAGTAGGGTTTATGGTTGGGTTGAAACGGGTGATAAAAGCTAAGGTGGGTAATCGATTATGCTTGAGTTTCCAAAGGAAGTGTTTGATTTTTTTTAAGAGCGAGGATCCTCCAGATTCCAATCCATGATTGCTCCTGGGTCCCCGAAGGTGGAGTTGCCCGGCTGCAACATCGATTATAGATAGATTTTGTGGTGGGTTGTCCATGGGAATCCATGGTCCACACCCACCGATCATCATCGGCAGAGATGGGTAAAAACATATGCTCAATAGCAGAAATCAGAGATGGACCGAAAAAGTCATGAAGACGTGACATATTCCAAGATTGATTTTCAATGAGATCAGCAACATATAATTCATCCATAGGGACATTGACATTTATAAAGGTAGGCTTTAGACATAAGGGCATAGAGAAAATCCAGGGATCACATAGGAGTTTTGTAGATTGACCATTACCAATGTGTTTGATCATGCCATCTTTAATCTAATCTAAACTCAGAAGGATTGCACGCCAACACCACACATGACCTCTCCCGAGAGCAACAGTTTGCCAAGGGTGAGGTACCCCATATTTATTCTTAATAAGATTTACCCACGGGCAATCAACCATATTTAAGATTTCAAAGATTTTGTTTGCAAGGATAGCCATTTTGACTATTTTAATATTTCTAATACCAAGACCACCTTTGGTCAAAGGTAATTGGACAGTGTTCCAACCAATAAGGTGAAGACCCTTTTGTTGATTAATTGTGGACTATAGGAATTTCCTACTAAGCTTCTCAATCATTTCAATTACGGATCCGGATATATAAGACGAGCCAAGAATATGAGTAGGGAGAGCGCCTAAAACAAATTTAATTAAGGTAGTGCGCCCAGCTTGGTTGAGGAGCTTACCTTTCCACCCTGAAAGACGTACAGAGATTTTCCCAATAATATGTTGGCTTTTACTTGGGAGATATTTGTTAGAGATAAGTACACCCAGATATAAGAATGGAAAAGAACCAGCCTTGATATTGAGGGCATTAATGATGGCTAGCTTGCGATTACGTTGTAACTTAGGTGGGAGATAGACCTGTGATTTCTCAAGATTAATCATTTGGTTTATTAACATATAGTAATCCACAAGGATTTTTTTAACATTCATGCAATTCTTAACATTTGCAGCAGCACAAATAAGCAAGTCATCTGCATATAACAAGTGGCTTAAAGAGAAGGTATTAATAGTAAAAGGCTGAATCTTACCAAGAGCAGAGCTGGCATTAAGCATTGATGAGAGCACCTGTGTTGC
This sequence comes from Pontederia crassipes, assembly GCA_030549335.1. NCBI lineage: Eukaryota > Viridiplantae > Streptophyta > Magnoliopsida > Commelinales > Pontederiaceae > Pontederia > Pontederia crassipes. The sequence goes on from CM060187.1 coordinate 25,558,917, forward strand.
TATTACAAATAACTATGGAGATAAGGGGTCATTCTGATGGAACCCAGTGTGACTAGTGAATGATGGGGATGAGTTACCATTAATATGATAGTAATATATGGGGGTAGTAATGCATGCCATGATCCAATCAATGAAGTTTGAGGGATAATTCAAGATATTTAGAACATTACAAATAGCATCCCAAGATAAACGGTCAAACGCGTTTGCCATGTCAGCCTTAAGAATCATATATTTCCTATGTCCCCTATTCATGGAGTGTGCAATCTCTTGAATCATTAAATATTATCATGTATTGAGCAACCAGAAATAAAGAACATTTGTGATAGATCAATTATGGATTTGAGTGTAGGGTGAATTCGTGATGCTAAGATTATGGCCACAAGTCGATATAAGACATTACAAAGTGCAATAGGATGGTAATCAGTAACACGGGTAGCATATGAGTTTTTTGGAATGAAAATAAGATTTGTCTTACGCCATTCGTGAGGAAGGTGATCAGTATTAAAAAAATTATAATTTCTTCCATTATTTTTGGCCCAATTACGTCCAGTATTTTTTATAAAACTCAATGGTGTAGCCATCCGGGCCAGGTGCTTTCCGAAGTGGCATATTCCAGAGAGTCGTTTTAATCTCCTAGGTGGTGATAGAGGAGAGTAGGTAATCATGCCAATCATTAAAGATTTTTGGTAGTTCCTGGGAGGTGGTGGGGTGTCTGAAGGTTTCCAAAGTTTAGCATAATGATCTGCAAAGGTATGAAGGATCATGGGTTCATTAGTGATAGTGACTGGTGTGGTGTCATTTGTAATGAGTTTGGAAATTCTATTCTTCCGGTGCCTAGTTATTGTGGTGATATGGAAGAAACGCGAGTTTTTGTCTCCATGTTCAAGCCAGCGAACACGCGACTTGCTCCACCACTTGATGGTAATCTGGCGAAGCAGGACCGCATGCAGATGGTAGAGGGATCTAAAGCATATGATATTAGGAGCAGGCAACCCACGAATGTCATCTAATTTTTCTAGTTGTGTGATCTCATCTTTAACATACCCCAGTCTGACCTCAAGTGATCCAAGCACCTTTTTGTTCCATTTAGTTATCTTTTTCTTTATGGTTTCTAATGCTTTTGTTGAACTGTGAGAGGAACAATTCCAGTTTTGCTTAATAATATTATATGGTTCCTCGTACTCTAACCAAAAGTGTTTAAACTCAAAAGTGTGTGGTCTAGGTTTAGCCAACTCAGAACTAAAAAGAAGAGGAGAGTGATCAGAGCAGCAGCGAATCAGTTTAGTAAGATATAAATTTGGGAATTGAAGTAGCCATTGTGGATATATTGATAAGGATACGGTCCAGCCTGCTCTTGATTCTTGATTCTTGCAGCACCAACATGGTTGTTACACCACGTGAAGATCTGGTCATTTGTAGGCGCGTCCATTAGACCCTGCAATGAGATGAAGTTATTTGGTAGATGGATTGACTTAGTATAAACAAATGGTTTACCTCCTTATTTCTCATTTTGCGCAATGATCGAGTTAAAGTCTCCTGCCACCATCCATGGAGCGTCGTTTAGGTGAATCTTCACAAGTTGGTTCCATAAGTCTTGTCTTATTACAGGAATGACACTAGCATATATGCAAGTTAAGAGGAAGGAGAAATTCTCACAGGTAACCATGCATGCAGACATTGGGTGTGTTGACCTACCACCGTAACCTGGGTTGAGTCGTCACACTATGCGAGGATGATGCCGCCCGAGTGCCCAGTGCCAGGTTCAAAAGTACCTTTTCAATCGCCACCAAGACGTCGAATTACATTTTCCGATTTCTGCATGCAGGTGTGAGTTTCCAAGAGAACAATGATATTAGGCTAGTGCTATCGAATCATGTCAGAGAGGCGCTCTCGCACCTTGCTTCTAAGGGTGCCCCAATAGTTCCAACTTATCAGCTTCATGAGTTGATATCAAGGCCAGATCTCACCACACTCGCGACCTGAGCCACATATTTGGCGTTAGTATCAAATCTGGTTTGTACTTTTTTACCTTTGCGTGGTGCAATCTCGCCCTTCTTCTTCAGGAGAGGGGGAGCCACAAAGGTGGATGGTCGCCTGCCGCCACCATGCCAAAGTCTCGAGCGCGTCTGGGGAGGCTCAACCACAAGTTATTCGTCGATTTCTTCATCCTGCAAATCTAATTCTAGGCCCTCAACGTGCTCAGTCGCGATGAGGGCCTGCCGGATATCGGCGACTAACTGAGAATGATCAAGCTTTTGAAGGGTAGGAGCAAAGGGAGGGGAGTTTATGTGGAGAGGACCCGATGCACTACAAGAAAAAGCCCGATTTCCGACGGTTTATTTTCGACGGGCAGAAATCCATCTGAAATATCGACGGATTTTTCGACGGATCAAATAATCCGTCGAAATTATCGTCGGATATTTTTTGACGGTTCTAGTCATCTGAACTTTCGACGGTTCAGAATTCATCAAAACTTTCCATCGAAAATTTTGATGACCGTAACCGTCGATGATGTTAAAACCGGCTGATCAGTTTTCATGCTGGTTTTTCGACGGTTCAGACCATCAAAAGTTTCGACGGTTCACCTATCCGTCAAAACTTTCAACAGTCTTAGCCGTCGAAATATTTTAATGTTGGTTGGGTATTATTAATTATTTTCGACGGCGTCGAGAATGGGAATTTATAATTTATATAATTCTCTTTTAGTTGACATATATTATTATATATTTCTAGGCTAAAACCATCGAAAGTTTCGACGGTTCATCCAGCGGGTTTGACCGTCTTAATTTGAATTAATATTATATTATATTTACCTACTTTCTGTACGACCGTCGGAAACTGGCTATATAAATACCCGACCCCACTGTCACTTTCTCTGTTTCCCTCTCTTCTACACTCGAACGCCCGCGCACATTTCGTCCGGCGGCGACCTCCGGCAACCTTCCCGGCATCCGCGCTCCGCCAAACGCATGCCACCTTGACCGTCGACCGCCGGCGCTTGTGTCTGCCACCTGCATTGCGTTCCCTCGCCACCTGAAGCTCTCGCCCACCGCCAGCTCACCGCCACGCCTGCAATCTCCGGCGCAGGTAGGCTCCGATCCCTGCCCTCCATGCTCTCTCCTCCCTCCCAGATCCGGCCACCCTCCACGCGCGAAGGCCAAATCCAGTCGCGCCCGCCAGCTGGACCGTCGAAAATATCGACGGTTCAGAAATAACTATCACAAATAGTTTGCGACGCCTCATTTTCGCACGGACGCTATCCGTCAAAAAAACCATCGGAAAATGTCATTTCCGACGGTTCTGGCCAAATTACAAACGGTTCTAACCATCTGTAATAGCCTATTTTCTTGTAGTGGTGGAAGTAGTGGGGTGTCTGAACGGAGGGAGGGAGCTAGGGCAGGAACCATTTTGGGGGTGTTGGGTGTGAGGGGGTGATATAGTACCGGCAACTTTGTGGGGTACAGGTGTACAACGACCTACTTGTCTTGGGGAGGAGGAAGAGCCTGAGCCGTTGATAGTGGAGGATGTAAGGGGGGCAACAGGATGGATAGTGCGGGTTTGGGATGGAGGTGGGACACATGGAATCAGATTAGGGGGGTGTGGGGGCTGGGAAAAATGTGACCGTTGATAGTGGGCGGGGATGTCGAACATGATGTGTGCTTTAACGGTGTTGAGTGGAGAACAGTTGTATTAGGGTTAGGTATCTGAGAGAGAGATAGTGAATCACAACAATTAGAATTTAATAAAGGATCCAACGGTCGAGAAGGAATCATAGTATCTACCGCATGATTGAGATCTAAGGGCAGATCAGATGTTACCGTTAGGTCATAAAATTGGTTTTCGTTGTGAAGCGGTTTACCCCCTTGGACCAGTACCAATGACGAATCGTGACGACCTAGACCGGGCAATCGTCGTGACTCGTAGTTGCGCTGAGCAGGGGGCCGACGATCGGCCATGGAGTGCAACATCCATCGACCATAGAGGAGGACATTGGAGTCATTCTGATGGGCCTCCGAGCTACTACCAACACCATCCAGCGAGTCGCCGGTGATGCCTGAGAGCAAGCTTCAAAGTGATGACCAATAATGCCACACTTAAAATAGAAAGTAGGAAGTTTCTCATATGTAACATGCTGAAAATAACACGAACCATTAGGAAGTAAAACCCAGATCCCTTATTTTACTGGAGACATAAGATCCAGTTCAACACATATGCGCGGAGATGCATAGCTGTTATTTGCAAAAGAGCTTTCATCCACCTGCAGGACAGAACCGAAGGACTCCATCCGACGCAGAGTGGCAGTGGTGCATAGTTCCCACATGAGCCCTATGCATCCACACAGGGATAGGCATGGGGCACTCCTCCAGTGGTCTGAAAAAACTCATCGCTTGAGAAATCTGTAACATATTGTCTTGGAGAGTCCATGGTTGTCCAGTCAGAACCTACAAGCGATCGACCTCATCAGTAAAAGCGAACATAAAATACATGTTACCTAACTCCGTGAGTTCCAACTGTCCTTTAAGGTGCCATAGAGAAGTGAGATCATGACACAAGACACTCATATCCACATGGTTGCTAAATCGCCCCATCAAGCACATCGCTAGGCTCTGCGATCTCATCGTCGTTTCTTCCGCCGAGATCACAATTTCTTTCGTGATTGAACATTTAATACTTCTGATCTGGTTAGGAGTAATGAGGGGGGAGGTGTCGGCGATGGACCATGTCCTCCGACCACTGCGGCCCAAGATGTTTTGGGATTTTTTGGATCTATGGTTGAAAAGGAATTTGGGGACAAGCTAGCAGAGGAGTTTCAAGGAGGATGAAGTAGATCGCCAAAGAGTGGTGGTGGAGGAAGTAAAGCATCTGAGGGTGGTGGGGGAGGGAGAGGAGCACCGGAGATGGTGGGAGCAGGAGGGAAGGGGTGACCGAGAGGAGGGATCTGGGGGCTCCATAGTGACGCACAAGGAGGAACTTCCAGTCCTCCCTCCCCCTTTCTTTTTGATACACTCAACATCATTTCTTCGACACTACGAGGGGTGTGAATGGCTTCTCACGGGGCGCTACTTAGAGTTGTATTTTTCCTTCATTTTTCACGATCGTGAGTTACAATCTTGCATCATATTGCCCGACATTATGGCCCTCGTTCATCATCAACATACTGAAGAGTCATAAGCTATTGAAGAAGGCTCTCCATCTCAAATTACGCATCCCAAGTAGTATCAATGATGGCCCTCCTACGAACGGATCACCATGCCGTTCTTATGTTCACTGAAGTTTCCAAATGAAGGCCACTTATGAAGCCCGAAGGAGTTCAACGCCCTGACCTTCAACACATGCAATCGACATCGTCAACTTCACTATATAATTAACATCCGATACATATACATTGGCTTCACTCTATGGCTTCTACATTCATCACATGGGGATACATCAGGTTGTTTCTTTTCAATTCCTCTCTTTATATTTTTTTTTATTTTATACTCCCTTTTTTCAGCTTTGTTTTCAACACTGAGGACAGTGTTGAGTTCAAGCTTAGGGGAGTTTGCATTTTCATGCATCATGTCTATCATCTTATATTGCATTACATGCATACGTTCTTATCGTGCTTTATTTACTATTTGCATATTTGATTTCAATCATCTCGATAGTCTGTAGAAATTAAAATTTCCATATTATTCTTTGTCGTGTCTTAATATTTTCTTATTTTTAAACATTATTCAAGGGCATCCTACTAATTAATGAAATTCGATGCACTATTATTTTATCTTTTATCGCCTTAGTATTGGGTATTTGGAATGAGAATGTTGCTAAGTAGAACTATGAATATTTGGACGATAAATTCTTGTTCATGCTCTTTTTATTTTTCTTTAGTTTTGATAATAATTGCCCCTTTGTTGAACATTTAAGTGCTTATTGAGCTTATAGTAAAAAAAATGTGCAAAAAGTTAAAAGAGGGTTAATTGAACCCCAACAACAAAAAGTAAAGAAAAAGAAAAAAAGAAGTACAAATGTGTTATCTGAAACCTTGGTGTGTCCGAGTGATTAGATCCGTAGAGGATTCTTGTCTAGCGACCTAAGGACAATTGTCCTGGGATCTGTCAATCGAAAGTCCGCTACATGGACCATCTTACGCAATATGGAGAAGCACATAAGTACCAAATCAACAAAAGAAAAAGAAGTATGAATGAAAATATCAAAAGTGAAAATGTATAAGCCCAGTATACACTTATGTTTTCAACATAAGACTCTTATTTGATAGACCGTATGTTTTCTTTCATGAGCTGAACTTGGATGAGTTTAAATGTCTAATATTCAGAAATTCTACAAGGTTGGGTCATTGAAATGATGAAAAGATACTTTGGCAATCGATGTATAAAATCTAGTGCTAAGAAAAATAGTTGACTAACAAGGTGGAAGCGATGATTGACCTTCTTGGTTGGAGCTTTTCCTTGAACATTGCTTGAGGACAAGCAAATATCTAAGCTTGGGAGAGTTTGATGTATAACATATATTTAGCAATACATTTAATCTCATTTCGAATTATTTTCTAATAGCATGCATCATTTTATGGGCTTATTTACATTAATTTTACAAAAATGAAAATCTATCCAAATGTCATATTTTATTTTTAGGAAGCAAGAAAAATGAATTACGAAGTCAACAGAGAAAACATCACTCAAATCGGAGTTAAAACGGAGCTAGAAAGTGGAAAAAACTGAAGCAATGATGAAATGGAATATTAACGGGCCATGAAAGGATTTTACCGGGCCGTGAAAAGGGCTGTCAAACTCATTACAAGCCGTTAAAAGTTGCCCCGAGTCACGGCCATGACAAGGTCTTCACGGACTATGAAATCTACTATTTTAACATTGTAAGGCCGTGAAAACCCTGTGTAGGCCGTGAAAACTCATTTTTAATTCGATTCGAACTCTGTTTAGGTCGTTAAATCATCGTAACATGTCGAGATTGACCCTAGATTCGATATTTTGATGGATTTTTGGAAGAATTCGAAGTGCACAAGGATTCCTACTCATATTATATAATCCTAGGATGATTTAAAAACATATTCTAACCCAAATTTCGGAGTTTGACAAGGCCAAAATTCTAGAAATAAATCAGACTTGAATTTTCCATATTTCACATAGAAATCTTTTTGTTTCTTCTCCAATCACATGGAAACTTGAACCCTTATAAATAGAGGCATTTTACAGCCAGAAGAGAACATGCGAGGCCCTACAACCGAGTCCTTCAAGCCAAGAACAAAGGAGCACTTCTGAAGAACGAACGAAAAGACTTCTGCACAGTAGACTCGTGCGAGGATTGTGTAGTGGCTTGTCATCGTTTTTGCAGAGTATTTCTTATTCTACATTATGTTGGGATGATTCATTAGATCTTCATGCTTTATCTATCTAGTGTACTCCTTTGGATTATTAGTTATAATTTTTCATTTCTGCTTTAGTTGAAAGAGTTTCACTGTATGAACAATTTCTGATTTTTTATTAATCTAATAATTAGTTTAGTTTTTATGGACATGATTGCTGGCGTAATGCTTTTCTTAAAGATTTAATGATTTTTAGGATGATTATTGACTGTGTAGTATAATCAATCCTTAATTCATTATTTTTTATTCAATTTGATTCTTAACTTTATGTTGAAGCAATCCATGTTGTAATCTAGTAGAAACCATGTGGCATATTAGATTATTGAATTGACCTGTGCGAGCGATTATGTAGTTTAGGGATTACATCATATTGCATCTTGACTTCAATATAACTGAGGGCATATTCGTGTAGAATACTTTCATATTATTATTGTGTTAAGATAGTTGATTTACCCCTGCAGGAGATCATGTCTTTGGTGTCCTTAATCCATCTAAAAACTAAACCTGAACTTCATACTTATGCTTGATTTTACATAAATATAGATTGTTCTAGTCATTATAGATTATCCTAAGGACCCCAAGCATCATTAGTTTTAGTCTTTATTTTTCTTGCACTCTTTTACTCAAATTTTATGTCATCTCCTATTAGTCTCTAAAATTAGTTTAATTAAGTAAATTAATTCCTCATAGATTCGACACTCCACTCTTACACTTTATTACTTGAGCGACTAGTACACTTGCTAGCATTTAATTATTATCAATCCTCTGCATCCCTTCTATAGCAGCTTATGAGCCTTTGACAATATGATCCATCAGAGATCGATGGAAAGCTTTTTTTCCTCTCACTGTCTGACTTCGATGTGCTTCTGATCATCATCTTTTTCCACTATGGTTGTCAATGATGACCTTCTTTTGTTTACATATTATAGATGCATCATAGTCAATCCATGCTTAGGATGACATCATAGTCCACCATGGGGATTACAATCAAGTCAGTAGAAATTTTTTTTCGTCCACTACAACTGGTACCTCATGAAGGTACTTCATTGTGTGGAGGGTCTTCATTGGTGTCTTCACACTCATACTGTATTCCATCCCTTTTATAGGTACACTAAGGGTGGATACACAAGCCTCAGAAATAAAAGAGTGTGAAGCACCTGAATCAAATAGTACAACCATATGCAAGTCCGCAATAGAAAGGACACCTCGGATACATCGTTATCCTGTTGTGCGCATCCGCTTGGACATTGTAGAGACATCTTGGTACTTCTCTCGAGCCTTGACAGTTCTTCGTGGGGCAATCTCGGATGAAGTGTTCGGCCTTTCCGCAACCTATACATGTGCCATTCTTCATGCGGCACTCTCCTATGTGTGGCTTATGGTAGTATGCGCAATTCGGCACACCCTGCTAGGTGTCGGTGACTGTCATGGAGGCTGTAGGGCAGGTGCCTGTCGTTGAGGCCATGACTGTAATTCATATTCATCACCGGCTAGCGTCATTACATACTTATTCTTAAATCACTTTTCTTATCTCACTACTTCACTTGAGGCTGACGAGGTGCAGGCTAACGGGGAGCATCGCGCAGTGGCTGCTGGTAGGACTTATGACGATGATCACGGCGAGCATCTCTGCGAGCTGGGTGGCGGTCCTCCCATATTGGCTTGGCCATCTGGTCATGCCGGATCCTTCTTCAACTTTCGTGCCGCATTTGGATTTCACGCTCTATCCTGTTCGCCATGCAAACAACTCTATGTAGGTTGAGTTTTCGGCTCTGAAGATGACTCTCTCGAGGATGGTGTGGTGGAGGGCGTTGAAAAACTGCTCGGCGCAGTCAACCTCATCCATGCGGTCCTTACTGTAGCACTCCAACTGAATGAAGCGCGCATGGTACTCTTTCACTATCATATTACCTTGGCGCAAGTCCTTAAATTCCTTTGACTTCTCCTTCCTTCTGTAGGCCAGAGTGTACTAGGCCTCGAATAATTTTCTAAAACTCGACCAAGGGATAACCTCTTGGCCTAGGAACTTCAACTTTTGCGCAGTCTCCCATCAATCGCTAGTCCGATCGGTGAGCAAATGGGTGCGTAGAGGACCATACTATTCTCACCGTATCGGAGATGCGGAACATCCTTTCCATGATAGTGAGCCAGCGGATGGCCTCTTCATAGTCCACTATCCCTTTGAAGTAAGGCGGATGCAACTTCAAAAAAGTCTGAATGGTGTCCTCACTAGGACCTGTCGATGGTGCTAGGGGGAGGACGCGATGTCTAGTACATCGGTAAGAGCACGTCAATTGTTGTAAGAGGGAGCTGGAGCTCCTGCTGCAAGTCTTCCCCTACTTGACTCCCAAGAGCAGAGTCAAGTCCATCGGTAGCAATCTCTGGGGTGGCTGCTACACAGTCACCTTCACGTCCGCACCCACGGCCTTTGCTGTGTCGGGCCGCTGAACATGTCGTGAGATCCATCTATAAAACATAACAATGAATTTCAGTAAAACAATCATGACCATAAAGGCAAAATGATTCTTACTTTACTTTGTGGCGGTTGAGTGTGGTAGTAGTTCTGGTGGGTGCACATGGACAATACTTAACATATACTCTATAACTATGACATCAAGAGAGTTCTAACGTTAGACTCTGATACCATAAATGTAACATCCCAAAATTAGACCCCGCCATGTGGTGAAATCTCCTTTCGGTCGTTGCTCTCTTCGATCTTTCTTTTGCTCTTCCATTGACTCAAATGGTCAAGAAAAGTGACATACAAGTGAAACACTTAATAAATAAAATAATATAATAAATGAAGAAAATGTGGAAGCTAAAT